>CM058234.1:82981135-84181135 GCA_030180135.1 Orychophragmus violaceus | reverse complement strand
TTAACATCAATTATTTTATAATAATTGTAATTTTATATATATATATTTTATATCAAAATTCATAATTTTCCGTACTCTACAAACAAAAACTTGTTTCATATCTTTCGGACACAGAAAAACTCATTTTTACTACTCTTTTAATTTTTATATTATATTATATTTTATAGTTTTAAACATTGGTTTATACGTTCATATATTTTGGTTTTAATACGTTCATATATAACATATATATAACATTGGTCTATACGTTTATAGACATCTATGTTTGATTTTAATTTAGTAACTTAATTTATACGTTTATTGGTATCATATATACGTTTATATATAACATTCATATGTTCATATAAATTTATTCTAATGTATTTTAATTATTAACATTATATCTATTCATAAAATATAAAAAAACAACATTAGTGGGGTAGGGAAGATGTTGAATAAATAAAATCATTGTAGATGATATAAAATGAAGTGGTGTTGAATTATGATGTGGAAGAAAAAGAAGATGATGTGAAATGTAAAATGGGGTGTTGAATAAATTTACCATTGTACATAGCCTAACGGTTACCTTTTTCCGTAAATATTTTTTTTTAGTTTTAACTAATAACATTTCTTGCCATATAGTTTTAGCTAATAACAATTCTTGCCATGATATAACGGTTACCTTTTTCAGTATTTTTTTCTTGCCATGTATTACTTTATGAAAAGACTTACTTAAAAAAACAATGGAGTATTCAGAACATCGCCACATATATCTTTTCTATGGCTTCACGGTTCTCTACTTCAAGTTTTCATCTTTAACCAAGAACTTGTAATAATGTTGCCCACTTGCTTTACATTGTCCTACTTTCTCTCCTTATTTAACAGACTGGCTAGTCACTGTCATTATTTTTGACTTTGTAATAATAAAGTTACTAGTTGCCGAAAAAAAGAAAGACTTACTTAATTTTTTTTATAACTAATAATAATACAATTAAAAATTTATATAATATTATATATATAATAAATCTGATTATCAAAAAAATATTTGAATTTAATTATTTATTTATATATAAATATAAATTATTAATAAAAATTGTATTTGTAGTGTAATTGCTACAATACAGTAAATTTTAAAAACAATTTGTCAGAATTTTCTTTTTTGGTGATATTATTGGACGTTGCTTTTGGATTTCTACATGTCACCATCCGTAAAGAATCTAAGAGATTGGTGGTATGTTGATTGGTACTGCTCTTATTGCATTGATCCAATGTCTATCCATCTTTACATTGTGTGAGGATGTGATATTCGCAATCAGAAAGTGATTTCTTTCTGTGTATGAATGTTAAATTTTATTCAAACAAAAATATTGATTTACATCAAGTGCATCTGTTTTGAAAGAGTCAGAGAGCATAAGCATGAAGCAAAACATATTAAAATTTGTAAGTATTGTCGTTTTTGATTCTTAAGATAGAAGAGTCTTGTTTCAGCTGAGCCAAAGCTATTTCTTAGTCGAAGCCCAAGATTCACTCATTAATTGAAACGAAACTTAGCTTGTTGTTTCGATACAGTTAAAAGATGTTGCTCGAGCTGATTACAAAGTCTTAACGAATTTAACTGAAAATGCAAAGGAAAGAGATAGAGAGAGGAGCAAAGAAGATTAATTGAACTATTCATCACGGCGACTCATCTGATCATACATTGTATATTAAGAAAGTGTACTGAGTTTCAGATAATGAAAGCATGAATGTTTTGTTCATCCCCTAGAGATGTAACCACATCAGCGAACTCTGGTAACCAATTTGTTGTGTCAATCTTTCTTAAATATTGCATTCAAATTAACAATCTAAAATTGCAAATCATCTAAACTCGAATCATATCATATTTCTTAACAAGTGGTATCAGAGCTATGGTTTAAGGTGCATCGAAGATAACAGTCTCAGTTATCAAGATGTTCCTAAGGATTCATGTTTGAAAGGTTCAAAGGGCAGATAAATATTATAAGGATTCTTCGGTTCGTCTTTACAGTCTTTTTGGTTTGTCATCTTTTTCTGAAAGAACTGATATGGAATCAGTATAAGGAAAGTTCGAGATGGAGAATTTTGATGTTCAAGGTGATTTCAATATATGGAAGTTCAAGATGCTAACGCAGCTCGAGTTGCGGGGTCATGGTAAAGTTATAATCTGATATATGATCACAAAGCAAGAGAAGAGATCATATATCATATTATAACTCGAATAACAAGTCTTCTCATAGGTCAAAGCCCATGAATAGAACACGGTAAAAACCTAGAGAATGTTGGACCAGTGGATGCATATATTTCCTAACCTTTATTGATAATCATTCCAAAAAAATCTGGATCAAATTATTGAGGAATAAGGATGAGGCCTTAAGGACTTCGCAGAATGGAAACAACTTGTTGAAAGTAAAAATAGCAAGAAAGTCAAATGCCTAGGACTAACAACGGTTTAGAGTTTTGCAATAACCAAATGGATAATTGTGTAAAGATTCAAGGATTAAGTGACACATTACTTGTGCTTACACGGCACAACAAAACATAGTCTCAAAAAGAATGAGCATGTTGAATGCATATAAGTTTTGGTGTATGCTAGCAAAATCATGGCTGGAGAAAAGGTTTTGGACAGAGGTTGCTTCTACAGAAGTGTATTTGATCACCATGACGCCTTATGCTTCAATAGACTTCAAGATACCAGAGGAATTTTGATAAGGGACTAATGCAAGCTAAGATTATCTCATATGTTTTGGATGTGTCGCCTACATTCATACAACTCAAGAGAAAAAGAGTTTACAAGCAATCAAAGGGATATTCATGGGATACCCATAAGACACTAAGGGATATCGAATGTGGCTACCAGAAGAAGAAAATTCAACTATAAGAATAGACATGGTCTTTGATGAGGATAGTCTTTACATGAAACCATATAAAGCAAAGGTCAACAAACAAAAGGGTACAAACAAAGTTACCTTCAATCTAGAATTGATAAAGGGATCAACAACAAGCAGTTTTCAGGAGGTAGGAGAATCTTCGGTGCAAATAGATTCTAGTGGCCAAGGTGGAGAAAGTTCAGAAGAGCCAGGATCAGAAAATGAAAATGAATTGGGGACAAATCATGTAACAACATGCAAAGATCAGTCTACGGATGAATATTTTCTAGTTCGAGACAAGGCTAAAAGAAAATCAAAGTCACCTCCAATCTTTGAAAATGATGACTATGTTGCATACACACTACTAAGTGTTGATGATATAGAGATTGATGAACCAAAAACAGTATCAGAGGCGAAGAGAAGCAAAGAATGGGATAAATGAAAGAAGAGAAACACCCTTTGGATAAAAATCAGACGCGGAACATTGTTGACATGCCATTGAAGCAAAGGATTGTTGGTTCAAAGTGGATCTTCAAGCTAAAGGAGGAATTCATGGTGTTTAAGAACCTAGGCACAAGGCAAGACTAGTCGTAATGGGTTTCACACAGATTAAAGTGGTCGACTACAATGAATTTTTTTCACCAGTATTTAAGCATGTATCTATTAGGATAATGCTATCACCAATTGTTAATTGCGACATGGAGCTTGAACAGTTAGATGTAAAGATAACCTTCCTTAATTGAAATCTTGATGAAATAATTTACATGGAACATCCTGAAGGTTTCATCAAGAAAGGATAAGAGAACAAATTTTATTTACTCAAGAAGTCACTCTACGGTCTCACATCACCAAGATTTTGGAATCAGAGATTTTAAAATTTCATTAAATCTCACGGATTTAATCGATGTGTCAAAGATCTATGTGTTAAGAATCAACACTTGTGGAAAGTATCTACCTACTTATGTATGTCGGCGACATGTTGATAGCAGCTAGGGAGGTGAAAGCTCTAAAGAAAAGTCGAAAGTTTGAGTTTGAAATGAAAGACTTAGGGCCATCAACAAGGATGCTTGGAATGGACATTATAAGAGAAAGGAAAAAAGGGGTGTTGAAGCTATCTCGGAAACGTTATGTCAAACAAATTTTAAAGGCATTAAATATGGAGAATAACATGGCAGTGGTGACACAAGTGAATGCTCAGTTCAAGATCAAGAGTTTAACGCATGAAGAATGAGAGTTAGAGTCAAGATAAATAGATACAATCGCATATGCTAGTGTTGTGGGGAGCTTGATGTACGCCATGGTTTGAACAAGGCCTTATTTGGGTTTTGCAGTGGTTCTGGTTACTATGTTCATGTCAAAACCTAGTAGAGAGCATTGGGATCTGTGAAATGGATTCTACGGTATCTTTAGGGTGCTTTAGAGGTAAGTCTCATGTTCACTAAGTCAGATCACTTTAACATTGAAGGATTTTGTGACTCGGATTATGCTACTGACCTTGACAGAAGAAGGTCAGTGACTTGATACGTGTTTCAAGTTGGAGGAAACATGGTTAGTTGGAGGTCATGCCTTCAGATACAAAGACTGATACATGGCACTCTCAAAAGTTACTAAAGAAGGGTTATGGTTAAGGGAATTCTATAGCGAGTAGGCTTTAAATCAGATTATTTTCAGTTAAAATGTGATTTACAAAGTGATATCTACTTAGCTAAAACCTCAATACATCATGACATGACAAAAATGTAACTACCAAGATATATTTTATCAAGGATATAATTGAAGAAGGGTTGTCAAAGTTCAGAAAATGCATACTACATTACCTGGAAAAGCGTTTGATTAGTGCATGTAATGCTTAAATTCATTGTTTATTGCGAGAGACATATTCAAAAATGGCTCTGTCAGTTAAGCCATTTCAGCGAGAATATACAATGAGGAAACATTTGGTTAGTAGAATGTTTGGTAACTCTAAAAGGTATCAAAAAGGTTTAAGTTGGAACACTTACTTGATGTCAGCATGAATAACATCGTATTCTTTGATTTTGTCAGGAGCTGGTTCACTCATTTCTTATTAATTGAAACGAGACTTAGCTCGTTGTTTCGATACAGTTAAAAGTTGTTGCTTGAGCTTATTACTAATTCTAACGACTTTAACTGAAAATACAGAGGAATGAGAGATGAGTGAAGAAGAAAAACCTCTATGAAGTCTTGAGTGATTCATCACAGACTCATCTGGTCAATGATCAGTCTTGCAAAAGGTTCTGGATATCGTCGTCGTTCTCCTCGTGGAAATCATCAGCAAAGACTCCCTGATTGAAGCTTAATAGCTTCGTCTTCATGTACATGAAACAAGAACATACATTGTATATCAAGCAAGTGTATTGAGTTTCAAATAATGGAAACATGATGTTTTGTTCATCCCCTATAGATGTAGCCACAACGATAAACTCTAGGTAACCAATTCGTTGTGTCAGTCTTTCTTAAATCTTGAATTTACATTGACAATATAAAATCGCAAATCATCTACTTGAACTGGATCAAGTTTCTTAATATAAATTAGCCTTAGATTCTAATCGAAAACCAAACCACCATGCTATTCTCCAATCTTCTTTCTCCTTGAGCACAGTAGGGAACAACATGTTAAAATTTAACTTGTAACTATTTTTATAATATGAACCATTGCTCACCAATCATAATCACATTTTAGTAAAAAAAAACAATCATCTCACTATAAATAATTTTATACAAGCCACTCTCTCTTTCTTTTCTTACATTTTCTTTGAACCAAAAAAAAAAAGCTAATTTTTTCTTCCCAGTCAAGGATGATGTTACTCAATGTGATGTTTTTGTTTTACTCAAGATATTTTCTCTGTTTTCTTTGAGTTACATTTTTTTGGTTTGGTCAAAAGTCGAACCTTTATGTTTTTGGGTTCAATTTTTTTTCTTTGTTTTGTCTAAATCAAAATCAAACCTTTTTGTGATTTGCAGGTGTTTAACCGTACAAGGTTTGGATATAGTTCTTCAAAGAGGTTATCATGCATTGTAAGTGTTTCCTTCCTCCTCTGTTTTAGATTTTGGTAAAAATGGAACATTTTTTTTGAGTTCAAAATGAGATATTGGGGTTGAAAATGAGATCTTCTATTTGTTTTACTTAGGGTTTCTGATTTTATATCATCATATAGGCCTTTTTGTTTTGTTTTTGGGATAAAAATGATATTTTCCCTGATTTACTTTTATATTCTGTTTGTCAAAGTCGAACATGTCTTTTGGGGTTCAAAATGAGTTTGTTCTTTGTTTTACTTCAAGGGTTTTGTGTCAAAATTGAACGTTTTTTTGTTTTTGGGTTCGAAATGCCAAATTATTATTAGTTTCTTGTATCATAATCAAGTTTTCTGTTCTCTCATGCTGATACTTTTCATTTTGGAATTTACAGGTGTTAAACAAGCGTTCAAGCCTTGGACATCCATCATGCAATGTATGTATAACATGTTTAATATTATCATGGTCTGTTGGGCTCGATTTTTATATATGTTTCTCTTTTTGGTTTTAATGGTATTTAATTACAAATTAGAGTGATTAAATACATTGCACCGCTTGCCTTTAACCCTCATTACAATTTTTTTTTCTTTTCTGCTTTAATGAAGTTGAAAATTACAAAACTACCCCATCTTCAACCTCAGGTCTGATAACCTTATAACCCTAATTTTCATTTTCATTCTTTTGCTCGCAATTTCCATTGATTTGTTTTTTTTTGTTTTTTTAATCTAATTATGATATATTTCTAACCCAACAACTGATTTTAGACATATATTGCATCAAAACGAACTTTCTGAAAATTTTCTATTATGGATGATTACGCGACATCCGGGAGCTGGCAAAGGACTTTCCAGCAAGTAGGCGACCGTGAACCCGAGCTTTTAAACATGGGTTTTGTCCATCATTAATATGTCACGAAAATATAATCTACACAATATATACTTCTTTTAAATAAAAGAAGATTACTTGGCCCGTCAAAGCTTCCCGTCTTCACTTTTGGTGAAATTACCAAAAGACCCCCGAGCTTCCAAATATACCAAAATGACATCCAGTGATTTTACGTTGACTTGTAATCTGCCCGTTGACATTATCTTGAGACATAGTATTAAATTTTCGGTTTAGTTCGGTATTGTTTTAGTTGAATTTAAGTTCGATTTAGTTATAAAGTATTTAGCTAACAAAACTTTTAGCTGAATGACTATTAACAATGTAACACCAATTTTGTGTTTTATTGATCCTAAAAGATGACACTATATTCGTTTAAATATAAGATTTTTTTTCAATTTAATTTAGATTACTCTTATCATATTAAGAAATTATAAGAAAAAAATGAAAATTAACAAATGAAAACATTTTAAATCGAACTGAATTGAACCATTCGGGTTAAGTAAAACACCAACTAATTGGATTATATGCATAATATGGTTTGGTTTGGATATGTTTAAATTTGGTTGGTTCGGTTTGGTTTTTTTTGTCCAGCCTTAATATTAATAATTGAGTTTTGACTTCATTTCTTTTGTTCTCTCTTTACTTCTAAAAATGATTATTTTAAGTAAATTAAATTTGTTTATATCACAAAATCGTAATATATATATATATATATATATATAGTATAAGAAAATTTAACTTGTAACTATTTTTATAATATGAACCATTGATCACCAATCATAATCAAATTTTAGTAAAAAAACAATCATCTCACTTTTTTTGTGCGAAAACAATCATCTCACTATAAATAATTTTATACAAGCCACTCTCTCTTTCTTTTCTTACATTTTCTTCGGAAAAAAAGAGTTACTTTTTTCTTCTTACTCAAGGATGATGTTACTCAATGTGATGTTTTTGTTTTACTCAAGATCTTTTCTCTGTTTTCTTTGAGTTACATTTTCTTGGTTTGGTCAAAAATCGAACCTTTATGTTTTTGGGTTCAAAATGAGATTTTTTTCTTTGTTTTGTCTAAATCAAAATCAAACTTTTTTTTTTGTGATTTGCAGGTGTTTAACCATGCAAGGTTTGGATATAGTTCTTCAAAGAGGCTATCATGCATTTTAAGTGTTTCCTTCCTCCTCTGTTTTAGATTTTGGTAAAAATGGAACATTTTTTTTAGTTGAAAATGAGATATTGTGGTTGAAAATGAGATTTTCTGTTTGTTTTACTTAGAGTTTCTGATTTTATATCATCATACAAGCCTTTTTGTTTTGTTTTTGGGATAAAAATGATATTTTCCCTGATTTACTTTTATATTCTGTTTGTCAAAGTCGAACATGTCTTTTGGGGTTTAAAATGAGTTCTTTCTTTGTTTTACTTCAAGGTTTTGTGTCAAAATCGAACATTTTTTTTTGTTTTTGGGTTCAAAATGCCAAATTATTATTTGTTTCTTGTATCATAATCAAGTTTTCTGTTCTCTCATGTTGATACTTTTCATTTTGGAATTTACAGGTGTTAAACAATCGGCCAAGCCTTGGCCATCCATCATGCAATGTATGTATTACATGTTTAATATTATCATGGTCTGTTGGGCTCGATTTTTATATATGTTTCTCTTTTTTTGTTTTAATTGTATTTAATTACAGATTAGAGTGATCATGTCGTTTAAGGTAAGCGGCGCCTATAATATTATTTAACCATCTTTTCTGCACCGTTTGCCTTTTCCACTTACATTTTTTCTTTTTATTTTCTGCATTATTGAAGTTGAAAATTACGAAACTACCCCATCTTCAACCTTAGGTCTGATAACCTTATAACCCTAATTGTCATTTTCATTTTTTTCTTCACAATTTCCATTGATTTGTTTTTTTTTGTGTGTTTTTTTTTATCTAATCATGATATATTTCTAACCCAACAACTGATTTTAGACATGTATTGCATCAAAACGAACTTTCTGGAAATTTTCTATTATGGATGATTAACAACAACTCGCGACATTCGGGAGCTGCCAAAGGACTTTCCAGCAAGTACGCGACCGTGAACCCGAGCTTTTAAACATGGATTTTGTCCATCATTAATATGTCACGAAAATATAATCTACACAATATATACTTCTTCTAAATAAAAGAAGATTACTTGGCCCAACAAAGCTTCCCGTCTTCACTTTTGGTGAAATTACCAAAATACCCCCGAACTTCCAAATATACTAAAATGACATCCAATGATTTTCCGTTGACTTGTAATCTGTCCGTTGACATTATCTTGAGATAGAGTATTATAATTTCGGTTTAGTTCGGTATTGTTTTAGTTCGATTTAAGTTCGATTTAGTTATAAAGTATTTAGCTAACAAAACTTTTAGCCGAATGACTATTAACAATGTAACACCAATTTTCTGTTTTATTGATCCTAAAAGATGACACTATATTCGTTTAAATATAAGATTTTTTTTCAATTTAATTTTATAGTTGTCTTTAAGTAATCTGAGTTAGTGACGGAGAATATATAATATTAGATTACTCTTATCATATTAAGAAATTATAAGAAAAAATGAAATTAACAAATGAAAACATTTTAAATCGAACTGAATTGAACCATTCGGGTTAAGTAAAACACTAACTAATTGGATTATATGCATAATAGGGTTTGGTTTGGATATGTTTAAATTTGGTTGGTTCGGTTTGGTGTTTTTTTGTCCAGCCTTAATATTAGTAATTGAGTTTTGACTTCATTTCTTTTGTTCTCTCTTTATTTCTAAAAAGGATTATTTTCAGTAAATTAAATTTGTTTATATCACAAAATCGTAATATACATAGTATAAGAAAATTTAACTTGTAACTATTTTATAATATGAACCATTAATCACCAATCATAATCACATTTTAGTAAAAATAATTTACAAGCCATTCTCTCTTTCTTTTCTTACATTTTATTCGAACAAAAAAAAAAAGAGCTATTTTTTTCTTCCCACTCAATGATCATGTTACTCAAGGTGATGTTTTTTTTACTCAAGATCTTTTCTCTGTTTTCTTTGAGTTACATTTTCTTGGTTTGGTCAAAAGTCGAACCTTTATGTTTTTGGGTTCAAAATGAGATTTTTTTCTTTGTTTTGTCTAAATCAAAATCAAAACTTTCTGTGATTTGCAGGTGTTTAATCGTACAAGGTTTGAATTTAGTTCTTCAAAGAGGCTATCATGCATTGTAAGTATTTCTTTTCTCCTCTGTTTTAGATTTTGGTAAAAATGGAACATTTTTTTTTTAAGTTCAAAATGAGATATTGGGGTTGAAAATGAGATCTTCTGTTTGTTTTACTTAGGGTTTCTGATTTTATATCATCATATAGGCTTTTTTGTTTTGTTTTTGGGATAAAAATTATATTTTCCCTGATTTACTTTTATATTCTGTTTGTCAAAGTCGAACATGTCTTTTGGGGTTGAAAATGAGTTTTTTCTTTGTTTTACTTCAAGGGTTTTGTGTCAAAAACGAACCTTTTTTTTGTGTTTGGGTTCAAAATGCCAAATTATTATTTGTTTCTTGTATCATAATCAAGTTTTCTGTTCTCTCATGTTGATACTTTTCATTTTGGAATTTACAGGTGTTAAACAATCGCCCAAACCTTGGACATCCATCATGCAATGTATGTATAACATGTTTAATATTATCATGGTCTGTTGGGCTCGATTTTTATATATGTTTCTCTTTTTTTTCTTTAATTGTATTTAACTAGTTTCTGGAGCCCCCGCGCACGCGCGGGGGTGTGGTTGACTTTTGTAAAGCCTCATATAATGTTTTATGTTTCTTTTTAATTTTGCTAATCATGTTTCTATATTTCCAAGTCTTCTCGTTATGATAGTTCCTTTGAATTCCTATTTGCTACATTGCTTCTTTGAATCGGTTCATACTCTTTTGTCTTTGGAGCAGCTTTTGAAGTTGTGGCAGTTGTATGTTTGCATTAACCTTGGATAACCAGCAGATTGTAGCGCAAATCTTGAGCGGTTACAAAAGATAGAGTCAAGCATCCACATCTAATTAACAGAATACAAATGTAATCTAAACTATTTGACTATGCACAATGTAGACGTTGATGGGATTAATTCAACTAAAAAAACCTAAAAAACGCTGAGAGCATCACATCCCCTATTTTTCAATGATTTCATTTTAGTTGTAAGTTAAGTTGTGCATTTTTATGCTAAGCGTGTGATGGCGAATTTAGTTACAAACACCTTTGTTCAAATGTAATGTTCCTCTTAGGAGGTGTTTAGTAATTTTTTTCCTTACTTGGTCCCTCTTTTTGACGAACTGTTTCTCCCTTGCTGTTTCTCTTCCTTCTTATTTTATTTTTCATGTGTACTTTCCTTTTGCTTCTTCCTTTTATTTGATGACTCTCCATTCATTCTTCTTTTCTTCTACTTTTAGATTGTCCTCTGGCCCTTTTTCTAAAACAGTGTGTATTGATGTATGTAGTGTTATTAAGTTGTGCTCCTAAATTTCTTGATTTCTCAGAGGTTACAGAAGGAGAATTACGATAGTGTATTTAATTGATGGACGTAATGGTAATCATTTCCTTTCATGTTATACTATAATATTTGAGGAGTAAAAAAATTTATGTGGTTTGGCTTTGGGTGTATGGGCCCATTGAGTGAGGAAACATTGTGCAGGTCATGCGTGTGTATTACGGAGGTGTTGTTCAACGATGTTAGTTCATCCGTACTTCCGTAGTAGTGAGGATGCTTACAATTTATAAGCAAGAGGAGGTATATCTACGTTTATTTGACGCCATTTGATTCATGGCATACGTTACATGTGTATTTTTGAATTTAGCAATTTTTAAACAGCTTAATCATTTAATAACAACAAACATGACAATATTATTCTTATTTCGAAGTTTTCTGAGGGTTGGTGATCATGCGTGTCAAAATATGTTGGAAGTGGCGAGGTTATTAGTGTTGGTGTAGATGCTTTTCATTGTTTTGGTCTTTGGTGATCAACATGCGTTTCAAATAATTTAAAATGTCTGGAACTCTCTTTAATTAAAATAGAAATGTGCGGCTCACTAAGAGGCCACTGATATACATAAAGAAAATTGCAAATATGGAAGAGTACGTGAATCAAAAACAAAGAAAGATCAAGCTACTTAGGCAGGTGTGGAGTTCAAGAAGAGGTTCCCTGTACTAATTTTAAATACATAGTGGAGAAAGTTATAGGTGAGATGGTATTCACATTTGTGTGACTGTGTACGTCGCAGTTGTGAGCGTCTGGGTTTTAAGCTTACCACCAAACAACTTCCGATTGATAGTTGTAACCAATATCACACTGTTGACATGCTTGTGTACAGAGATATGTGCCTGAAAGTCGCAGTGGCATCATCCCACAATGAGAGGCATACAATGACATCCCTGCAGACAATGGAGATCTGAGTTAGTTTGTAGTTTGGCAAAGGTGGAAAGAACAGATGATGTTGGTAAATGAGGTAGCGACTTATGGCTTTCTTTGTAAATCTAACTACAAAGCTTGAGATATAGTTTAAAATACACGTGTTAGATGGAAGTGACTGAAAATGCTTCTGTGAGGAGAATAGTTTAAACAATAACCATATATCACAGAAACTCTGTCCCCGAGATAACCTACAATGAAATCCATGATATTCCTGTATAATCGTTCTTACCCCTTGCCACAGAGATTTCCCAATTTATTCCTTTCCTTGACTGCCTAGGGAAGGTAAAAATTGATGAACGATCCACTGAGAGTCTACTATTCCTATCTCTTATAAGCAGCTTCCTTCATTTTCATACATAAATATGAAAGCCTCTTCGTTGATCGATTAAAAATAAGGACGTTTCCATTAACCCTAATCAACCTGTAATGTTTACCTCAACAAATCTTCTGAGTGCAAAATCAAGACCCCAACCGTGAACCAAATCATTCTGTTATAAATGGTTCACAATAAGGTGTAAGAAAGGGTTATGGTAAAAAGAAAACTTATCTTAAAAAATAGAAGACGAGTAGACGACGAAGAAGAAAAGAGATAAGAAAGTAACTGTAACCTGGATCATAATGCACACGCAGCACCACGCATCTCTTGAGAATACAGGAGCCATTATCTCCACAAATCTGTTGTGTTATCAAAGTTCCAAAGTTATATATGAGGAGAAGTGAACATTGAGTTTGATAAAGAGATTTTGTTTAGCATACGCAGCACATGAAGGCCGAGGAAGATTAGAGCACCATTTGAGTTTCTCTTATGTTTTCCTGATAAGATTCAAAGCCATATATATATATATATATAAATAATTTAATATATAAAAAATCATGTAAGAGAGGAAGTTGTATATGAGTCATATATACTTATGGGCTTCAACATGTTCTCTTCTTTTAGTGATCTGTCATGTAGACCTTTTGTCTGGGTCCAAACCAGGCTGTGGAATCTCAAGGCCATGCTTCTTGACCATGTGTATGTATCTGATACAACAAACTTATTTAGGAAAATTGATTAAGAAAAAGAAAATGGAAGTGAGTGTAAAAGAAACTCACTCTTCTGCGTCAAAGTGATCGACTCCAAGATCTTCAGCCCATATGAACATATAATCGTATCGCGCTATAATGTTAGGGTGCAAGAACGGCTTTGCATGCCACCTTAAATTCACAATATACATGAAAGTTCAAGATAACTTGGGGGGGATAAAATAGAGAGGTATAAGAAAAACTATTGATACCATTTAGTCTGCTTCAAAACACTTACGTGTATTACATTCTTCGACCACTCAAACTCATCATCCCAATCACTTGTTCTCCCAAATGCGCCGCAGTCCATATTGTCCCAAGTGGTCCTTTCTTAGCTAATATAAGCTGCGAATAAAACATCCCTCGTCCTCGACACCCAGAACCTTAAAATTTCAAAAAAGGAACCAACTTGTTAGAATTTCAAGCGTAACAAAATAAGCTTCAAAATCTAATCAGAAAATAAAATCCCTTTCCAAACCAGTAACAAAAGTATACGTCTTTAATCCGAGATAGATTCTAAAAGAGAAAATTTAGAAATTTTCCAACTTACGACAACAGAACCCAAATTAGCTCAAACTGCCAACCAACCTTCAAGAGTGCCACGGAGCAGAGACTGTCAAATGTCCTAAGACTACAGGAGCTTCGCATAGTAGAATACGAGCGAAGGGTAGATAAATTACCGTAGAATTCACCAATTCGAGCTCAAAACTTCGACAGCTCGATTGAACAGAGTCCTCGCGGAAACCCTAATTCGCGGAAACTTCGAGAAGACACCCAATTCGGGAGAAGCTAAATCTTGAGACGATTGCTGGCGGGCTGTGATTATTTCTAGATGTAGCTCCTCATTTGATTTGACGATTCGGCGTGGGTAAGGCTGTTTCGGAATTAAAAGCTGAATTAAGAGAGGACTTTAATTCAGTGGCTGCATAACGGTCTATCGGATGGTGTTTCACGGTTTGGGCCTGTTAGTGATGTTTCTTCTTAGATCAGTAATGTTTAATTTTCGAGGTCCATTTAGCCAAAAAAATTGGATGACGTGGAGACATGAGAAGGAGAGAAAATGTCTCTCATTATATATATGATTACAGATTGGAGTAATCATGTCGTTTAAGGTAAGCGGCGCCTATAATATTATTTAACCCTCATTTCTGCACCGCTTGCCTTTTCCACTTACAATTTTTTCTTATTTCTTTTCTGCTTTAATGAAGTTGAAAATTACAAAACTACCCCATCTTCAACCTCAGGTCTGATAACTTTATAACCCTAATTGTCATTTTCATTTTTTCCTCACAATTTCCATTGATTTGTTTTTTTTGTGTTTTTTTTTATCTAATCATGATATATTTCTAACCCAAAAACTTATTTTAGACATATATTTCATCAAAATGAACTTTCTGAAAATTTTCTATTATGGATGATTAGCAACAACTCGCGACATCCGGGAGCTGCCAAAGGACTTTCCAACAAGTAGGCGACTGTGAACTCGAGCTTTTGAACATGGGTTTTGTCCATCATTAATATGTCACGAAAATATAATCTACACAATATATACTTCTTTTAAATAAAAGAAGATTACTTGGCCCGTCAAAACTTCCCGTCTTCACTTTTGGTGAAATTACCAAAATACCCCCGAGTTTCCAAATATACCAAAATGACATCCAGTGATTTTTCGTTGACTTATAATCTGCCCGTTGACATTATCTTCAGACAGAGTATTACAATTTCGGTTTAGTTCGGTTTTGTTTTAGTTCGATTTAAGTTCAATTTAGTTATAATGTATTTAGCTAACAAAACTTTTAGATGGACGACTATTAACAATGTAACACCAATTATCTGTTTTATTGATCCTAAAAGATGACACTATATTCGTTTAAATAAAAGATTTTTTCAATTTAATTTTATAGTTGTCTTTAAGTAATCTGAGTTAGTGAGATAGAATATATAATATTAGATTACTCTTATCATATTAAGAAATTATAAGAAAAAAATGAAAATTAACAAATGAAAACATTTAAAATCGAACTAAAATTGAACCATTCGTGTTAAGAAAAACACCAACTAATTGGATTATATGATTAATATGGTTTGGTTTGGATATGTTTAAATTTGGTTGGTTCAGTTTTTTTTTTTTTGTCCAGCCTTAAAATTATTAATTGAGTTTTCACTTCATTTCTTTTGTTCTCTCTTCACTTCTAAAAATGATTATTTTCAGTAAATTAAATTTGTTTATATCACAAAATCGTAATATATATAGAGTATAAAAAAATTTAACTTGTAACTATTTTTATAATATGAACCATTTATCACCAATCATAATCACATTTTAGTTAAAAAACAATCATCTCACTATAAATAATTTTATACAAGCCACTCTCTCTTTCTTTTCTTACATTTTTTTCGAACAAAAAAAAAAAGCTATTTTTTTCTTCCCACTCAAGGATGATGTTACTCAAGGTGATGTTTTTGTTTTACTCAAGATCTTTTCTCTGTTTTCTTTGAGTTACATTTTCTTGGTTTGGTCAAAAATCGAACATTTATGTTTTTGGGTTCAAAATGAGATTTTTTTTTTTTGTCTAAATCAAAATCAAAAGTCTTTGTGATTTGCAGGTGTTTAATCGTACAAGGTTTGAATATAGTTCTTCAAAGAGGCTATCATGCATTGTAAGTATTTTCTTCCTCCTCTGTTTTAGATTTTGGTAAAAGTGGAACATTTTTTTTTAAAGTTCAAAATGAAATATTGGGGTTGAAAATGAGATCTTCTGTTTGTTTTACTTAGGGTTTCTGATTTTATATCATCATATAGGCTTTTTGTTTTGTTTTTGGTATAAAAATGATATTTTCCCTGATTTACTTTTATATTCTGTTTGTCAAAGTTGAACATGTCTTTTGGGGTTCAAAATGAGTTTTTTCTTTGTTTTACTTCAAGGGTTTTGTGTCAAAATCGAACATTTTTTTGTTTTTGGATTCAAAATGCCAAATTATTATTATTTTCTTGTATCAAAATCAAGTTTTCTGTTCTCTCATGTTGATACTTTTCATTTTGGAATTTACAGGTGTTAAACAATCGCCCAAGCGGCGTTGAGATGAACAGATCCGTCATCGGAGATTCCCGACGACAGCAGCGGCGTTGAAAATAGATCAGAGTGAATAGTAAAAATCGCCTTTACTGTCGCCTCAAAAGTTACCGTTGAATACATGCCTCTCCTTATTGTGCTATTACCTCAAATCAAAATATAATTAACAATTAATTATAAGCTTGTATTTGGGTTTTATAAAAGAAATCACTATTTTCCATATTTAATATTCTCAAACTTTAACGCCATATCTAAGCTTAAATTCTAACCCTATACCCCAAATTTCAAATCCAAAATTCTAAAATTTCAACTTTTATAGAAATTAAATTACAATGCACAGGTCCAAAACTTTTAACCAGTAATTATATTATGATATATACTTATAACTAAACCGTAAATGCTTAACTTTAAACTTTTAGTCATAGAAATTAAATTTTTGAAAATGATATTTAATTATAAATTATGATCTCGTTAAGTATAAAATATGATAAAGATATTTTCAAACTAATTTTGTAATTAGTATTTAAGATATTTAAGTAATGGTAATATTATGTTAGTTATATATTTAAGTCATATCTACAATTAAATCTTGAAAAAACTTAATTTTTATTGGTTAACAAAGTAATACAAGGATCACCATATGTTTAGTATCCACTGTTGATTAAGTGTAGATCTAATAGACACATTATTTTTTTTTTTAATTCTTTTCCTTTTCTTTTTAGGGTATAGATGTAGTCTACTCCCCCCAAAAAAAATTGGATTCTCGTTGTTTTGTGTTTGGATTCTCATCAGACATGAAAATTCTCCGTCGGAGAAGTTATGGCGGAGTTGAATTCATCGGAGAAAAAGATGAGAGTTCGGAGGAGAAGGGAGGTGAGTTGTTGTTCCATGGCGCTACCTCTTGGGATATTATTGGACGATGCAAAGGTGATTTTCTTGTTAATATCTCTGAATCGAGTCAATTTGAGATGAAATTGGTGGTTTCTCCTTTGATTCTTGGGTTATCTCTTTGGTAGCTATTATCGGGTAATGTAGAAGAGGTCGATTTGGTGATTCTCTTCATGAATCCGGTTTTTGCGGCTTATTTAACACTTACAGAGTTTCAGATTGACTGGTGAGGGAAACCACAAGACTAACGCTGATGTTGTCTTTTCATTATACCAAGAAAAAGCTAACATGGATGAATCCACGACATTCATGGGTTACGTTTGATTGTTAACAACGAAGGAGATTGTTACAAAGCCTTAGGAGTAGTTCATAGTTTATGGTCTGAAGTTCCTGGAAAGGTCAAGGATTACATAACTCATCCCAAGTTCAATGGGTGAGTTCATACACCTTTGTTTTCAGCTGTGGCTTGTTAAAGGTTTACGAGTCGAACTTAGTATTTTCATTTATTTTAGGTATCAGTCTTTGCACACAATAGTGATGGACAATGGAACGGTTCCACTTGAAGTCCAGATATGTACACAAGAAATGCATTTGCAAGCTGAATTTGGGTTTGCAGCTCATTAGAGGTACAAAGAAGGTGACTGCAAATACTCAGCATTTGTACTTCAGATGGTTGAATGGGCTCGATGGGTTGTAACTTGGCATCGTGAAACAATGAGCAAAGACCGGTCTTCCATTCGTTCTTCTGATTCCATCAAACCCCCTTGCAACTTTCCGTCTCACTCTGAGGACTGTCCTGTTTCTTACAAGCCTAACAATAGCCAGGACATACCAGTCTATGTCATTGTAAATGAAAATGAAAAGGTTTGTTTGTTATAATAAACAATATTTCTCTAAGTAGAAGAGGGTATGGCTTGATTGTTATACTGAACATATCGGAAAAAAATGCAGATATATGTCCAAGAAATTCCAGAAAGTTCATAAGTCTCGGATCTACTGAGCCGGGCAGGGCCTAGGAGCTCAAGGTGGTCCATGTATGGCATACAAGCAAAGGAAGAGCTAAGCCCAAGGCTGAACCAGATGCCTGTAAGCGACCTCAAATGGAAACTAAAGATGGGTGATGTGGTGGAACTGACTCCACCAATTCCTGATGAGTCTCTGACTGGATACAGAGAAGAGATTCAACGGATGTATGATCGAGGACTCGCGTTTTCTCGCCCTGGGACCATGGTCGGTTGGGGAAGCTGTTTTTTCTTTGGTTTTGGTCATTGGTTTAATACTTTGTAATCAAAAATCGATAATCGGTTTAAGTTTATTAATAAAATATTTTAATATCACTTTCATTTTTAGTTAATTCATTATATTTATGATTTTATAATAAATTGTGTAATTTAGTTTTTTTATATTAATTTCATATATATTTATAATAAATATATTATCAATCAAAAATATGTATAGATGATATTTACATATGTTATTATATAGCTAATTCATAATACTGAATAATGCTATGGTATATTAATCTATTGCAGACATTACGCTATTGTAGTTTAATCTATTGCAAACAATAAAACGCTATCTTAAAAATACAATTCATAGCATTTACAAAAAACGTTATCTAAAGTGTCAAACTTTTTATCGCGGTCGATGACATAACACTTACTAAAACGCTATCGTATCGATACATAGCTTGTGAATATGTCTAAGTATGGTTCTCCTTCTCCCCTTCCTTAAAGTAAAAAAAAAGAGATAAATTGCGGATAAGCTAGTAGCTTCTAAGTGATCACGGGAGTGGTAGAGACCCCTATTACCTAATGTGCATTCCAATGCGGGAAGAGCACTGATAAAAAAAATGATACCCAATGGGAAAAATAAGTTCCTAAGGAAGTAAAATGATAAGAAAGGGACCCGAAAGTGATAGTTTGGTGGTTAGTTGCAAACAGAGTAAGAGTCCATGTGTTCTTTGATCAATACTCCCTAGGTAAGACTGCACTTATTATATTATAGAAGTCAGTATAGTGAATTTGAATGCTCTAGATCTGATTGTGGAGTTTACTTAGGACAATTGCTAAGTGTGGGGGGGGGGGGAGTACATGTTGGCTTAAATGTCTGCAAGTTCATTTTTCATGTGGATTACTAAGGGGAATCTTAGTGTAGTATTTCGACGATGAAACGAATTTCTGAAGTTTTCAAACTTTTTCTCGTTATCATGGTTTTTACCTGTTTTAAGCCATGATATAAGTATATATCTGAGCCTTTTGTAGTATCTTTCGAGTCTTTTAGGTGTTTTATAGGTTTACACATGTTTGGAGGACTTTGGAAGATTATGGAGCTTTTTGGGCAAAGATTGGAGCTAGAGCCCTGATGAGCGGAAATCACTATGTGAGATCGACCTGAGCATCGACCGATGCACACATGCTTCGATCGACGTAGCTACCCAGATCGTAAAGTGCCAGCGCATTAATGAAGTTTTAAGGAATTGCAGTTTTGGCCCAAAAGTTCCAGTATTTACAAAAGAGACTCAAAACATATCTAGCACTTTCTGTTAGGGTTTTGGTGTTTTATTCAGATTACACATTCATACTTTTAGATATAGAGAGTTTTAGAGCTTTGGGGCTGATCATAACCTGTACCACTTTTGGAGAAGATTTCGAACCTCTTTTTCTATTCTCTACTCTTCTTTAATGCAATCTATTTAAATTATGTTGTTTGTTTCATTCAATATGTCTAAGTAGATTAATTGTTAGGTTTAAGGATTCTCACGACATGTTAGATTGATTTAAATCAGTTAAGGAATTCATAACATGTTTGTTCTTCAACTTGAATTGTTCTTAATGCTAGTTCTAACCTGATCAATTAGAATCTAGATCATAGGTTTATAAATTGACAAGAAACTGTAATTTAGAATCTGATTTATTTAGGTTGAGCAAATCAGTTATCTGCAAAGAACGTTGGTTTAACTAATTTTTGAACAAATCAAACTTGCACTTAAGGCTAGTTTAATATGTTATGAATTGTGAATAAATTTGGATTTCTAGGGTTTAGAATTAGTACATTCTCGCAACGAAATTTGGTTAGTTTTACGTTTGTGTTTGAATTCAAGAAAAATTCTTAATTCGATTCATGACTGATTGTTTATCTGCATGACCTTATTTTCTGAGAACTTCCCTTGACCTAGCGCTTTTAGTATTTATAACAAACTCACTGCTGATTTATTCACTGCTTTAGTTTACTTGCTTATTGATTTTTGTTGCTTAGTTATTCTCGATCGCTTTATAGTCTATCGTAAGATTTTTTGAGTCTTTGTGGTTCGACCCCTATATACTTTATCTGCCTGTGCACTTGCAGTGTAACTTAGGGAATTAAACTCTGAGCATATCACCGTGTTCCAATACCAATGACGCAACCCAAACGGACGACCTCTTCTTCAAAGACGTGGTGAGACTGCACAGTCTGCCCACGACTATCGTTTCGGACCGCGACCCGAAATTTCTCGGCCACTTCTGTAGAACACTGTGGAGAAAGCTTGGTACCATGCTTCTGTTTTCCACGACCTGCCATCCACAGACGGATGAAAAGACCGAGGTCCTTAACCGTACACTCTCATCCCTTCTAAGGGCCACAGTCGGTAAAAATTTGAATAGTTGGTTAGAATTTATTCCACTTGTTGAGTTTGCTTATAATCACGCTAACCACTCAACTACAAGCTGTCACCGTTTTAGATTGTTTATGGTTTTAAGCCAGAGATGCCCCTCGACCTCAACCATTTACCGCCTTTGGAGTTTATCAACTTGGACGGGAAAAGAAAGGTTGAAGCAGTATCCAAGTTATATCAGACGGTCAAGGAGAACAGAGAAGAAGATGGCCCAATAAAAAATTCAGGCCGACAAGCACAGGAAGGAGATCACCTTCCAACCCGGTGATTGGGTTTGGTTCGATATGCGACCTGAACGGTTCCAAAACCAACAGAGGTAGAAGCTTGCACCGCGAGAAAACGGACCACTCAGAGTCCTGAAGAAGATCAATGACAATGCCTACCAACTTGAACTTCCAAGTGAGATGAGTATATCCTCGAGCTTTAATGTTACTGACTTGTCTCCTTTTTGTGCAGGTGAAGCTATGAGGCCAGAACTCAAGGAGAAGGGAATGATGAGGACATTGGATCATCCGAACCCGACCCGAACGATCAAGACATACCTGCCTCGACCATGAGGTTGGTCGACCAGTTCCCGACCATGCGAAACGTCCCACAGATGCGGTCCGGACAGAGACAACTTCGGGACAACTTCAACCAAGCTATGGAGTAGCTGATCTCCATGACGAGCATATATGATATCACAACCCATTTGAACCAGCTTGACCATGACCTACCTATTCTAAACCAGCTGGCCCAGAAGATGATCAAGACAGAAGCATTGGACTCACTCGACCCGACCGTCCCATGGCCGTTACTCAAGAATGTCCGACCAACCATGATCTTCAGCATTGAGTCCGACGAGTCTTAGACCGGCCTGCCTCTTGAATAGAATATCGTACTCTTTTCCCTTGTAAGGTTTTGTCCCAAATGAATTTTCCTTACAAGATTTTTAATGAGGTGATCCTAGGCCCGTCCATTAGAAGAGACATGCCGGCCCCTTTCTTTATTTCTTTAAGTCTTTGTGTATTTTTTTCTTTATTTTTCGCTGAGTTTGATTGGCCCATGGCCCATCTTTGTATTCGAAAATTAAAGGCTATTTATAGCCTCTTTTCATTTGTTAACGGAATCAAGCAAGTTTATACCTAAACCTAAAGTGTGTGTGTGCTCTAAGACGGCGTGACCTTTCCTTCACTCGCGCGGATTCCCCTTGTGATCAAAGACTTTGTTAATTGTTCGTGTTCTGATCTCAATCTCCACCAAACCATCCACTGAAAAGCTTAAGAGCGCCTTCGGATAGTAAGATTTTCCCACTCGACCACCCGACTGCGTCGATCGATTCACCCCCACGGATCCACCAGAGAGCAACTCCGACCATATGGGCAACCCAAATACCTATCCATATTCCATCTTGCATCACGTCTCTTCCCCCATAAGAACCCTGATGACACAAATCGACGAGCTGGCTCGAGACAACAACACCCGCTTCGACCAACTCACGCGCAACCAAAACACATGCAGGGATTAGATCAACGACCTTCAGACGTCCGGGAATCGAACATCTCAAGAAAAGGGAGACCCCGCCCCGTGGCTCCAGAGGGTTCTGTTTAAGGAGTCACCAATTCTAAACACCGAGTCAAGCAGACGACCATCTTCACCTCTAGCGCCGTCATCGACTGTACCATTACAAATCCAAGGGGAAGCTAGCAGGCATAACGAGCTCGAGCTGCTCAAGGCGCAGCTGGAATACATGGCATCAAAGGTTCACAAGGTAACTAGCTTGGCACTCGATATATACGGATTTCTCAAAGAGACACAAAACTCACCGTTCACGATAAAGATAACAAGTACACCGATCAATCACCCCAGGAAAATCAAATTTCCAACCTACGAGGGGAGCTCAGATCCCCAGCAGTACCTAACGGCTTTTATCATCGCAAGGGGACGAGCCCAGTTCTGCCCCCAAGAACGTGATGCCGGTTTTTTTTTAAACTCTTCATCGAAAACCTAAGCGGCGCCGCCCTCAATTGGTTCTCACGACTGGAGGCACACTCCATTGACAACTATCACCAACTGAAAACTACCTTCCTCAAGCACTACTCCATGTTCATCAAGGAGGGAGCATCGAGTGCCTACCTCTGGACTGTGAGCCAAGGGCCAAAAGAACCTCTCAAGCCGTACATTGACAGGTTCAAGGTTATTGTATCCAAAATTACAGTAACCGATATCGAAGGCACTACAAGAAATTCGCGTATTAATAGCTGCCGAAAAATGCTATGTATCTATACGATAGCGTTGTGTTACCCGCTATGTCATCGACCGCGATAAAAAGTCTAACACTTTAGATAGCGTTTTTCTTAAATGCTATGAATTGTATTTTTAAGATAGCGTTTTAGTGTCTGCAATAGATTAGACTACAATAGCGTTTTAATATCTGCAATAGATTAAAATACAATAGCATTTATTCAGTATTATGAATTAGCTATATAATAACATTATGTAAATATCATCTATACATATTTTTGATATATGAGCTATTTATTATAAATATGAAATTAATAAAAAAAACTAAATTACACAATTAATTATACAATCATAAATGAAAGAATTAAATAAAATGAAAATGGTATTAAAATATTTAAATACTTTATTAATTAACTGAAAATTAATATTGGATACTAATTACAATTTGTTAAACCAGATCAAAGAAGAAACCAAATCCCAAAATCCTTTAAATATGATTTAAACCGGTTCTATCAAACCAACAAAAAAAAAACCTAATCTAATTTCGTGTCTCTTGCAGTGAGCCGTCGTCATGTCTGCACCACCAACTCCGTGTTCTCCTTCCAACATAACCATCTACGCCGTCATATTCTTTTGCAACCACCACCTCCACCGTCGAGTTCATCTTCCACCACAACCTCTGCCATCTTGTTTCCCGACGAGCCAATGAAGAAACCCGCGACTCTGACCTCCTGAATTGCAGCACCAACGTCTCAGAGACGAACAATCCCAGCTCCTTGAACCAGCCAAAAACCCAAAAAAACATGTTAAGATTACCAACGGTGACGGAAATCTTCGGAGAATCCAAACATAAAATCGGATTATTGAAAAACTAAACTCAATTTAAAACTTAAAATCGTAAAATCCCCCAAAACACACAAAAGAAGAAACCTTAATTCAGAATAAAGTGAGACCTGGAAAGCGATAAGAAGGGGCTTTCGTGAAACCATGGAGCCCTAATTGCAACCCTCGAAACCGTAAGTCAGAAACCATGGAAGAGATGGGCGACTGAATCCGCAGAAACTTGTATGTGATGAGAATGAGCTTTCGTGACAAAAAGGTGCCCGTGAGAAGAGGAAGAGAGGAATTGAAGACAATGTATTTTGTCTGTTGATTTTAATATGATCTAACAGTGGATAATGAAAAAAAGGTGATCCTTATTTCTCTGTCTTAACCAATGAAAAAACCAGTTTTTTTGTTGTTTTTGTTAAGACCAGATTTTTTATTTTATTGTTTCAAGTTTAACATTTCTGTTATATTATTCCTTTTAAATTTTTTTGTCATTTAATTAATGTGTTATTTTATAATATGTGGTAATTCTATACAATAAATTATACATTATTAAACGTTTGTTATATTTTTTCAAAGTATTTAATTTTTGTTATATTATTCAATGTTTAAAAAATTAATGTTAAATGCTTAAGGTTAAAAGTTTAGTGTTTAGGGTAGAGAGATAAGATTTTTAAATTTAAAATCTAGTGTTTTATGATTAATGATTATAATTTTAGGGTTTATGAAGAAGAGTTAAGGTTTTAAAATTTTAAAATCTATTGTTTATGATTAAGGAATAAAATTTTTAGGGTTTAGGGTTTGTCTTTAGTGAGTAATTTATGTTTTAGATTTAGGGTTTAATGTTACAAGTGTATGATTTAAGTCTTTAAGGTTTGAGTTTATAGCCTAGATTTATGGTTTTGGGGTATAGGATTAGGGTTCAACCCCTAAACATTGTTTATACTCTAAAAGAAATTATCATTAGTTTGTCTATACAAGAAATTATCATACCCTAGTAATTCTTTAGCAAATTAGACTTTTTAGGATGGATATAAATCCTTAGTTAGAATGTCTTATCTCATTTCTCAACTAAATTAAAAGTATACATCTATTTAGTATCAAAACCAAAGTTAAAAAACTTATACTTCAACAAGAATCAAGCAGGAACCAATAGTCTACCAACAAGAATCAAGCAGCAACCAATACACAATCCATTAGAAGACAATGGATCTTGTCATGCTCCTTCAACAAGAACAATCATCATGCGACCACTCTCCTAGAGCCGTTTCTCTATGTACTTCAATAGTCTACCTTCTCCTTCGAGATAAAATGGTGACTCGGGAATTAAGAGCAACCAACATCTCTGCTGGCTAATGCAGCATACATCGCTATGAATCCTGTAGAATATCCTTTACTCAATAACAACTCGAAATGTTTTTAACTGCAATGTTCAAAGCAGAAACACAAGACAAGGATAACTTACCACTGTAACGATCTGTAAGCTTAACTGTACCGTTCTCGTTACTCCCACAGCAATGACTCCTCAATCAAAATTCCTTTCACCTGCAACCATATCAGAAAAATCTTCCGATTATACATTCATGCTTGCCTTGGCAAATCGGTTTTATAAAATTAAATCTCAATTGATTGAACCATCTCTTACCAAATGTAATGAATGAGAAGTTAAACCAAAATGCATGCAAGCAGACCAAAAAGCACTTAACCAAATGCAATGCATGAGAATTAAAGGTGATAAGCTATGAGTAGATGGAAGACTCGAAGAGTTGCATCTCTTCAGAGTAAACCATCATTACACCTCTCTGCAAGTCATTTCAAATCAAATTAACTAGTAAAATAATAAAAAACAATAGAAATTGTTCTCAGCTTCATCTACAGATCAGGCGTTTCTGCAAGAATCCCTAAAAGGTCATAAAATAAACAAAGGGTCTTGAGAAGTGAGGAAGATTTCTTGATATATGAATCATGTTCTAAAAGCAGAGCCTCACATGAATCGATTTCTCAAGCATGATGAACACAATACACACAATGATGGCAAAGCAAAGACACCCAAAACCCAGCTTCATGAACATACTAAGCCTCTTCAATTCCAGCTTGGCGTCTCTCACTTCCTGCATCAACTCCTCATTCACATTTTTGATACCTTCAATCTCCTCTTTAGTTTTGCAAATGTCAGATTGAAAACATTCTACCATTGGCAGTGCATCAGTCACCTCTTCATATACAGCTTCTTCTACCCACTTAAATAAGTGGTCCTGCATAAGAACGATGCAAAATAAACACAAATTGGACCCAAATTTATGATTATTGCTCTGATTCAACACAAAATCGACACAAATTGGACCCAAATTCGACACAAATTCGAATCAAAAGCTTTTTAGAGATTACCTTTCGAAATG
Organism: Orychophragmus violaceus; assembly: GCA_030180135.1. Classification (NCBI taxonomy): domain Eukaryota; kingdom Viridiplantae; phylum Streptophyta; class Magnoliopsida; order Brassicales; family Brassicaceae; genus Orychophragmus; species Orychophragmus violaceus. The sequence continues at coordinate 84,154,748 of CM058234.1, read as the reverse complement.
TGGGACAACAGAAGAACGGTTTTCCAAGATTTTGTTTCGTTGTCGCCGTCTTCATTACAGAGTTACGACCACACATACATTTCACAGGAAATCCTCGAATCCCCATTGTGTTGACACACGAATCTTCACTTCCAGAACTCATGATGAAAACCCCAATTCGATTTTGATTCTGAGTAATTGAGTGAAAAGTGCGAAATCGAGCCAATATGATGCACATGCAAGAAACCCGAAATTGAGTGTCAGAGTGAGAAATCGAGAGGGTAGGAGTCAGCACCCGAATGCTGGTTATGCTATCAGTAATAAAATTTATTGTAGTGAGGGCTTCTGGCGTTACGAATATGGCTATGGTATGAATCTCCATTCCCCGACGAGCTGGAAATAAACAAACCACAAACCCCTTAAAGACGCTCTCCACCGAGCAGCCATTTTCGTGGAAATAGAGGAAAAGAAGGATCTGCTCACCAAGAAGTTTACCTCAGCTAAAAAGGGGAAGGAGTCAGCACCCGAATGCCTCGACGACAAAGGAAAAAAGGCGACAACATGCTATGTCAGCGAGCAACAAACAAATTGACTAACAGTCCAGCAGCAGGGTCACAGCCAGCTGAACAACCAACACAATCGGGCATGGAATAAGTACGTGCGAACTGACGATCAAGAAAATCCTTTTTGCACTTTCCATCAGCGCTCTGGGCACGACACCGCCGAATGTCGACACCTCCAAAGTCTCATGCTCGGCAAATATCAAAAAGGATTAAAAAACATAACGAACCAAAATGCGCCGGCAACCCCTCTTGGATATCAAGAAACACAGCGGCAACCCAAGAAGGAGGGGAACGATTCAAGATCGTCCAGGAGGAAAAAATGAGGCAAGCTAGACAGCAGCGAGGAGAACAAGAAGATATCGACACAGAACCGCCGAAGTGAACTCGCGACGATGACGAGGAGGACACGTCCATGCCTAGGAAACACATCAACATGATCATGGGAGGACTCCCAATCTGCAACGACTCGGTACGATCCATAACGGCTTACGGCCCGAAAGCCGACGTACGATAGCAATGGAATAAGAGTGTCGCCAGGAACTAAAAGCCGGCACCAAGATCACCTTCACCTCGGAAGACGAGGAAGGCCTCGATAAATCGCATAAAGACCCATTCATCTTCAAACTCCAGATAGGCTACTGCAAAGTCACCAAAGTCCTAATCGATACGGGAAGCTCGGTCGACGTAATCTTTGAGGAACCCCCGCAGAGAGTGTAACGGCAAGATTACAGAATGAAACGTTGGGAAAAACCTCTCACCGATTTTTCCGGCGATACAACCACCACAATCGGAAAAATCAAGTTGTCGATACATGTCGGACGAGTAACTAAGGTCATCAAGTTCGTCGTCATAGACTGTCCTGTGATCTACAATGTGATCCTTTGAACCCCTTGGATCCACACCATGAAAGCAGTACCCTCAACCTACCAACAATGCATAAAATTTCCGACCCCAGGAGGAATCTTCACACTCCGAGGCAGTCAGAAAATCTCGAGGTACTATTTCGCGGTAGAGCGCAAAATACGGCGAGTATCATGTCTCATAGCCAAGCAAGCGATCTTGACTCCGACATCAAAGAAAAAGCAAACAAGACTCGTCTTCTGAAAGGAAAAACCACTCCAGCAGACTCCGACTTTAAAACCATCAAGAAAGTAGGCGAGCTCTAACTCCTACCTTGAAAAGGAGCTCCAAAGATTTACCTTAAATATATAAATATAAGTAATCGAGATCTAACTCAAAACTTGTAAAAAAAGGACTACGCTCGGCTTGATCTCTCTTCGGAGAGTACATATGAAACCTCTATGAGGTGCAGGCAGCTTTTATTTCAATCTAAAAAAAAATATTTCTTTTAGATATAATCTTACTCCTCAAGTACTTAACAATCGAAATTCTGGCCAAATGATCGATCAAACAAACACGTGTCTCATGCACAGTGACGTTGCTCACATCATCGACTTTGACGATCTTAAGCAGGGGCCAGACCCACATAAGTCCTTATAATTTTTTTCGTAAGCCGAACCTCGTTCGCATGATAAGCCGAACAAGTACTCGCACCTAGAGAAATTAACAAAGACAAGATAAGCCGAGCCCAAGCTCGCACTTACATACATTTGTAAAGAAAATGGGCGAGCATAGTTTCGACTCAAGAAAATCAAAAACATGATAAGCTGAGCACGTACTTGTGCTTAAAATTTTACCTTGCCTAAAGTCGAGAATGCCTCACACCAAAATATTTTTCTTTAAACGAAAATGGGAACAAAACACCCTTACACATTCGCTTATAAACAAAATCACAAGGGGGGGGGGGGGGGGGAGAGAGAGAGAGACGAACCCAACACAACTCGAATATAAACAAAATCTTTCCCTTCTTTTATTCCATTCTTGTCAAAATTACAAGAAAACATACAAAAAGAAAGACATAAAAATATATTTACTTGAAAGACGATTTCATCTGAATCAGTGCTCGTGTGTTGAGCCCGATTCATCCAGCAAGGAGCCGAGCTCCTTTTCGGAAAGACGATTTCGACTTCTATCCTCGGCATGGCTATCCTCAAAAGGCAGAGGCCCAGTTGGAAACAGCGAAGAAACCGAGCCGAGGAGGATCGTCATGGGATAAAAGAACTCGGAAAAGCCGACCTCAGCACACCTAAAAGGTCGGTCGGCCATTGAGCGAAGATTCTGTCAGCAATTCCGAGTTTGGTGAGAAACCCAACTGGGTCGACTCCAGCCTCCGCATCGCTAGTAGTGTTCTGACTCTGACTCTTATTCTTCTTCTGTTTCTACTAGCGTGGTGGTTGATCGGCGGCGAAGCAAGTGATTTTCACCTTCGTTTTCCAGGGAAAACTGATTCCGGCAATTCCCAGGCGCGTCTTCTCGAAAACGAAAAGGTTGTTTGGGTAGAAAGAAAATCTGGCTTGATTAGAGAGGGAAACCATTTTTCCGTTGGTGCCAGAGAGCTACACAGAGATTTGTTTCATACACCCACTCACTCGGGGTTTAAGATAAGAGGTTTTTTGAGTCGACTCGTTTTGAGAACGAGTTAACTCACCCTTTGGAATTTTTTTCTCTGATTTTGAAATTGACCCAAAGGGAGCACAATAAAAAACCGGTTCAATCTTAAACCAACTAATCAGAACTACATGGGTTGACAAAAAAAAATCAGAACTACATGGACTACATAAAGGTTTCAGCGCCGGTTTATTCAGATTTCTCAGTTGAAATTCAAATCAAATTTGATAATTATATACAGATTTACAGATTTATAAGTGAATTTTGCATCGCAGTTTATTTGGCTTTAATTAAGCAGCTGTTTTGGTTTTCTTTACTGCAATCTCCAAGTTTCTTCTTGTGATTTGAAGCTCTCTTGTATAGTAATGCATTCTGTCTATCACCATTGCCAAGAACAACACAGTCCCTTTTTTACAAAAAAACAAAAATATATTAATTAAAAAAGAAAGCAATCAAGAAATACACACACAAATGAAGCATGAAATGAAAATTATGTGTTTATATAATTATATTACCCATGAGAAACACTTCGAGGAGGCTGTTCGCAAACTTGACTTGATCAGTCGTGTTAGCTATGCCACCAGACTCAAAGATCCTTGTGTTAATCTGAATCGTGCTGAACATAATCGAGCCAAACAACACAAGCATAGTGGCTGCAACCGTCTTTGCAACCAGAGGTCCTCGGCCTTGGCCCTTGCTTCAACAAAAGCATAGTGGCCGGAACCCGAGTGTTAATATTAGAGCGGCTTCGATTGATACGACCGTGAATAAAAGCTGAAACATCTCTATGAACATTTTTTCGTTGGTGCCACAGAGCTACACAGAGATTTGTTTAATACACTCACTCAGGGTTTAAGATAAGAGGTTTTTTGAGTTGACTCGTGATGAGAACGAGTTCGCTCACCCTTTGGAAATTTCTCTGAATTTGAAATTGGACCAAACCGAGCCTAATCAAAAACCGGTTCAATCTTAAACCAATTAATCAGAACTACATGGACTATAAAGGTTTCAACGCCGGTTTATTGTGATTTCTCAGTTAGTTTATGTATATTAGTGGTTTACTGGTTTATGTATTTAGTGTTTTTTTAAATAAATTGCAAATTTTATTTATTTTAAAGTGATAATACATTTTAATCAATACTTATGAAATTTGTAGTTTACTTTTGTTTCTTTGTATTTTTAACTTGAAATCTATAAAAATGTATGGTATGATCATATCCACAAATAAAATTCTTGTTTTAAATCATATAACCAATAGTAAATGATTTTAATTAGGATTTAGAAATTATATAACCAATAACACATGATTTTAATTAGGATTCAGAAATTATAAAATAAACAACACATGATCCTATATATAAAAGATGAAGAGGGGGCTCTCTCCAGCTGCCACATCAGCCCCCTCTTTATGGTCCAAGTCATTTATTAATTTTCAAAATCATCACTAAATCAAATAAATCTGAAACCAACTAATTAAAAACATTTAATTTTAATATAATTAGATAAATCATTAAAACGTAAATATAAATTAATTTGAAAAATGAAATTTAGTCTAAAGTTTCGTAAATAAATAAATATTATATATTATAAATTTAAATACAGCGTTCATATTGTTCATTTGGAAAATTTAGAAATTTTATGCAAGGAATGAACAAATATAACTAAATTTTAATATAAGTAGAAATACAAAATTAAAAAATAAAAATAAATATAATATTAGAGAAAGTTTTAAATAATTGAAAATTGGAACAAAAAATATTTAATAAATAATAGAATTAATAATTATTAGGAATGTAATAAAAATGTGATTAAAACGTGATAAGATAATAATAGAAACAAAAAGATAATACAAATATACAAAATAAGAAATTTAATGGATTCAAAATAATGAATAAAATTGAAAATATTATTGTAATATTAAGATTTGGATAACTCAAAATGTATAAAAAACAAATACATATATTTTAAATAATGAATGAAAAAAATAAAAAGATGATAAAAGGTTGAAGGGAATAAAAATTCAAAATAATATTCACAGAAATTGATAGTAGAAACTTACAAAATATATTAGTATTCCCAATAAATATCAAAACATATTAAATATCTATATAACAAAATAAAGTCCGCGCATTTGCGCGGATTCTCTACTAGTTTTGATAAAGATTATAAATTCGATGATCTAATAACACATGATTTTGTTTGAATTTAAGAATCCACTAGATTTTGACCCGTGCTAAAGAAGCACGTGTTTATATATTTTTTAATTATTTTTATCCTAAATTTATATTTTTTATAAATTAAGATTGTCAACTATTCACTCTAATCTATATTAAGTAAAAATATGGTAATATGGTGCTAAATGTGAGAAGAAATTTAATAATTTTTATATTGTTAACATATATTTTAGTAGTTGTGGCTTACTGTTATTTTTAGTTTACTTTATTGCTGAAAACTGCAGATATATTTTATTTGACATTTTTTGTTTAAGTTAATTCTAATTTAGTTTCCACTAATAAAAAAGTTGTTAAAATCAATAATCTTTTTATAGAATGCAATTGTAGTAATATATATATATATATATATATATATATATATATATATATATATATATATATATATATATAAACAAAAAGAAATATTTTAGAAAGATCGAGAACTATAGACATTTTTAAAAGAAAAAGTTTTTTTGGGTTTCTGATTTGTTTCCACGTTATTGTGAAATAAGGTTGGAGATGTCTACTGCTTATATAGGCAAAGCGACTATGATGGAGCTGGCCGCAGTTTTAGTAGGTAAAATCTTTTGAATTCATTTATCAAATTTTCTGATTTATGTTATTCAATATATCGATTAGATACAAAATATTTAGATAGCGGAATCGCAATATCTTGGAAGATTTTGGTCATATGGTTAAGTTGTTAGGTTTGTTTAGATATAAGTATTTATTGGTTGATTTGTTCCTTTAACAATGCCCATATAATATGGATATTTATATTTTAGAATGGAATAGATTACGTAATATATTTTTGGTTTGATATTGCGATTGTGATTATGTGGAATATTAAGCATCGTACAAGAAATTTGTTCTCGATTTTAAACCTTAAAAGGTTTTGATACACATTTCATATAATTCTATTTAGTTTCGATAATTTAAATGGGTTCATGAACTTTATTAATGATATGTGAAATGTATAGGTGAAAATGTGGATGATATGAGTTGTTCAATATTTTTATAAAGAATAGAAAGACCATTTTGAACTATCATATTTTTAGAAGCATAGGTGAAATTACAATTATATGAATTGTTGATATAGTTTAAATGAAAAGTTCTAATGTTTTCATGCTTTTTTGGACATATTCTTTTTTTTCAAGTGGAATACTTTCCCCCTTCAATCTGTTATGTTTAATTAGGTAAGGATACGTGGATGTGTGAATTGTTCTTGTAAAGATTGTGAATGAACCATATGGTTCATGTATATTTCAATGGGTTGGTAGCTTTTAATTGAATTGTTCGTATAAAGATTATATCATATCGTTAAATGGGCTGGAGGGACAAAAACTGCAGAAAAAGAAAATAGATGCCACAACCTATAAAGAAGGCATTTGCCTGAATTGGAAAAACATTTTAAAAGGGCCCACATAACTAACAAAACCTATTTGATTGATATAAGACTACTTACAATGGGGGTGTTGTAAAAAAACTTCAACAGTTGTGAAAAAAATTGAAGCTACAATGGGGGTGTTGTCAAACTAAAATCCTATGTGGCAAAAAAGTGTTGTAAACTTTCAACACCCGTGAAAGTAAATTGTGGGGCCATTTTTTTTCCTTTTTTTGATCTTAATTAAGATATATGTGTGCCACATGAACGTCATTCATTGAATGTTCATATTTGGTGTTTTTTCTTTTCATTCCAATTATTTAAAATTAATTATTTTTTTAATAGTTATAATTATAATATATAATTTTATATCAAAATTCATTTTTAATACTCTATAAATAGATACTTGTTTCGTTTAATTTGGAAACAAGAAAAATTTCGTATTTTTTACTATTGAAGAGAAATAAAAGTTGAGTGAGTGTTGAATTCTGATGTGGAAGAAAGAGAAACTAATGTGGAAGAAAGAGAAACTGATGTGGAGGGTGTTGATAACTCAACTCATTGTACATAGTCTTAGTTGTCATGTTGAAAAATAAAATTCAACTGTTGAATTATTTTGATGTCTTGCAATGGGGGTGTTGAAAGAGTCAAAAGATGACATGAATTCAACACCGAAAAAAGCATTTGGTGGATCCCTTTCTTTTCTTTTCTTTCATTTTCTATTATTTAAATTAAAAAAATACATGACACATGTAACTCAATCATTGGATATTCATTTTCTTTATTTTATTTTTCATCTCAATCATTTAACATCAATTATTTTATAATAATTGTAATTTTATATATATATATTTTATATCAAAATTCATAATTTTCCGTACTCTACAAACAAAAACTTGTTTCATATCTTTCGGACACAGAAAAACTCATTTTTACTACTCTTTTAATTTTTATATTATATTATATTTTATAGTTTTAAACATTGGTTTATACGTTCATATATTTTGGTTTTAATACGTTCATATATAACATATATATATAACATTGGTCTATACGTTTATAGACATCTATGTTTGATTTTAATTTAGTAACTTAATTTATACGTTTATTGGTATCATATATACGTTTATATATAACATTCATATGTTCATATAAATTTATTCTATTGTATTTTAATTATTAACATTATATCTATTCATAAAATATAAAAAAACAACATTAGTGGGGTAGGGAAGATGTTGAATAAATAAAATCATTGTAGATGATATAAAATGAAGTGGTGTTGAATTATGATGTGGAAGAAAAAGAAGATGATGTGAAATGTAAAATGGGGTGTTGAATAAATTTACCATTGTACATAGCCTAACGGTTACCTTTTTCCGTAAATATTTTTTTTTAGTTTTAACTAATAACATTTCTTGCCATATAGTTTTAGCTAATAACAATTCTTGCCATGATATAACGGTTACCTTTTTCAGTATTTTTTTCTTGCCATGTATTACTTTATGAAAAGACTTACTTAAAAAAACAATGGAGTATTCAGAACATCGCCACATATATCTTTTCCATGGCTTCACGGTTCTCTACTTCAAGTTTTCATCTTTAACCAAGAACTTGTAATAATGTTGCCCACTTGCTTTACATTGTCCTACTTTCTCTCCTTATTTAATAGACTGGCTAGTCACTGTCATTATTTTTGACTTTGTAATAATAAAGTTACTAGTTGCCGAAAAAAAAAAAGACTTACTTAATTTTTTTTTATAACTAATAATAATACAATTAAAAATTTATATAATATTATATATATAATAAATCTGATTATCAAAAAAATATTTGAATTTAATTATTTATTTATATATAAATATAAATTATTAATAAAAATTGTATTTGTAGTGTAATTGCTACAATACAGTAAATTTTAAAAACAATTTGTCAGAATTTTCTTTTTTGGTGATATTATTGGACGTTGCTTTTGGATTTCTACATGTCACCATCCGTAAAGAATCTAAGAGATTGGTGGTATGTTGATTGGTACTGCTCTTATTGCATTGATCCAATGTCTATCCATCTTTACATTGTGTGATGATGTGATATTCGCAATCAGAAAGTGATTTCTTTCTGTGTATGAATGTTAAATTTTATTCAAACAAAAATATTGATTTACATCAAGTGCATCTGTTTTGAAAGAGTCAGAGAGCATAAGCATGAAGCAAAACATATTAAAATTTGTAAGTATTGTCGTTTTTGATTCTTAAGATAGAAGAGTCTTGTTTCAGCTGAGCCAAAGCTATTTCTTAGTCGAAGCCCAAGATTCACTCATTAATTGAAACAAAACTTAGCTTGTTGTTTCGATACAGTTAAAAGATGTTGCTCGAGCTGATTACAAAGTCTTAACGAATTTAACTGAAAATGCAAAGGAAAGAGATAGAGAGAGGAGCAAAGAAGATTAATTGAACTATTCATCACGGCGACTCATCTGATCATACATTGTATATTAAGAAAGTGTACTGAGTTTCAGATAATGAAAGCATGAATGTTTTGTTCATCCCCTAGAGATGTAACCACATCAGCGAACTCTGGTAACCAATTTGTTGTGTCAATCTTTCTTAAATATTGCATTCAAATTAACAATCTAAAATTGCAAATCATCTAAACTCGAATCATATCATATTTCTTAACAAGTGGTATCAGAGCTATGGTTTAAGGTGCATCGAAGATAACAGTCTCAGTTATCAAGATGTTCCTAAGGATTCATGTTTGAAAGGTTCAAAGGGCAGATAAATATTATAAGGATTCTTCGGTTCGTCTTTACAGTCTTTTTGGTTTGTCATCTTTTTCTGAAAGAACTGATATGGAATCAGTATAAGGGAAGTTCGAGATGGAGAATTTTGATGTTCAAGGTGATTTCAATATATGGAAGTTCAAGATGCTAACGCAGCTCGAGTTGCGGGGTCATGGTAAAGTTATAATCTGATATATGATCACAAAGCAAGAGAAGAGATCATATATCATATTATAACTCGAATAACAAGTCTTCTCATAGGTCAAAGCCCATGAATAGAACACGGTAAAAACCTAGAGAATGTTGGACCAGTGGATGCATATATTTCCTAACCTTTATTGATAATCATTCCAAAAAAATCTGGATCAAATTATTGAGGAATAAGGATGAGGCCTTAAGGACTTCGCAGAATGGAAACAACTTGTTGAAAGTAAAAACAGCAAGAAAGTCAAATGCCTAGGACTAACAACGGTTTAGAGTTTTGCAATAACCAAATGGATAATTGTGTAAAGATTCAAGGATTAAGTGACACATTACTTGTGCTTACACGGCACAACAAAACATAGTCTCAAAAAGAATGAGCATGTTGAATGCATATAAGTTTTGGTGTATGCTAGCAAAATCATGGCTGGAGAAAAGGTTTTGGACAGAGGTTGCTTCTACAGAAGTGTATTTGATCACCATGACGCCTTATGCTTCAATAGACTTCAAGATACCAGAGGAATTTTGATAAGGGACTAATGCAAGCTAAGATTATCTCATATGTTTTGGATGTGTCGCCTACATTCATACAACTCAAGAGAAAAAGAGTTTACAAGCAATCAAAGGGATATTCATGGGATACCCATAAGACACTAAGGGATATCGAATGTGGCTACCAGAAGAAGAAAATTCAACTATAAGAATAGACATGGTCTTTGATGAGGATAGTCTTTACATGAAACCATATAAAGCAAAGGTCAACAAACAAAAGGGTACAAACAAAGTTACCTTCAATCTAGAATTGATAAAGGGACCAACAACAAGCAGTTTTCAGGAGGTAGGAGAATCTTCGGTGCAAATAGATTCTAGTGGCCAAGGTGGAGAAAGTTCAGAAGAGCCAGGATCAGAAAATGAAAATGAATTGGGGACAAATCATGTAACAACATGCAAAGATCAGTCTACGGATGAATATTTTCTAGTTCGAGACAAGGCTAAAAGAAAATCAAAGTCACCTCCAATCTTTGAAAATGATGACTATGTTGCATACACACTACTAAGTGTTGATGATATAGAGATTGATGAACCAAAAACAGTATCAGAGGCGAAGAGAAGCAAAGAATGGGATAAATGAAAGAAGAGAAACACCCTTTGGATAAAAATCAGACGCGGAACATTGTTGACATGCCATTGAAGCAAATGATTGTTGGTTCAAAGTGGATCTTCAAGCTAAAGGAGGAATTCATGGTGTTTAAGAACCTAGGCACAAGGCAAGACTAGTCGTAATGGGTTTCACACAGATTAAAGTGGTCGACTACAATGAATTTTTTTTCACCAGTATTTAAGCATGTATCTATTAGGATAATGCTATCACCAATTGTTAATTGCGACATGGAGCTTGAACAGTTAGATGTAAAGATAACCTTCCTTAATTGAAATCTTGATGAAATAATTTACATGGAACATCCAGAAGGTTTCATCAAGAAAGGATAAGAGAACAAATTTTATTTACTCAAGAAGTCACTCTACGGTCTCACATCACCAAGATTTTGGAATCAGAGATTTTAAAATTTCATTAAATCTCACGGATTTAATCGATGTGTCAAAGATCTATGTGTTAAGAATCAACACTTGTGGAAAGTATCTACCTACTTATGTATGTCGGCGACATGTTGATAGCAGCTAGGGAGGTGAAAGCTCTAAAGAAAAGTCGAAAGTTTGAGTTTGAAATGAAAGACTTAGGGCCATCAACAAGGATGCTTGGAATGGACATTATAAGAGAAAGGAAAAAAGGGGTGTTGAAGCTATCTCGGAAACGTTATGTCAAACAAATTTTAAAGGCATTAAATATGGAGAATAACATGGCAGTGGTGACACAAGTGAATGCTCAGTTCAAGATCAAGAGTTTAACGCATGAAGAATGAGAGTTAGAGTCAAGATAAATAGATACAATCTCATATGCTAGTGTTGTGGGGAGCTTGATGTACGCCATGGTTTGAACAAGGCCTTATTTGGGTTTTGCAGTGGTTCTGGTTACTATGTTCATGTCAAAACCTAGTAGAGAGCATTGGGATCTGTGAAATGGATTCTACGGTATCTTTAGGGTGCTTTAGAGGTAAGTCTCATGTTCACTAAGTCAGATCACTTTAACATTGAAGGATTTTGTGACTCGGATTATGCTACTGACCTTGACAGAAGAAGGTCAGTGACTTGATACGTGTTTCAAGTTGGAGGAAACATGGTTAGTTGGAGGTCATGCCTTCAGATACAAAGACTGATACATGGCACTCTCAAAAGTTACTAAAGAAGGGTTATGGTTAAGGGAATTCTATAGCGAGTAGGCTTTAAATCAGATTATTTTCAGTTAAAATGTGATTTACAAAGTGATATCTACTTAGCTAAAACCTCAATACATCATGACATGACAAAAATGTAACTACCAAGATATATTTTATCAAGGATATAATTGAAGAAGGGTTGTCAAAGTTCAGAAAATGCATACTACATTACCTGGAAAAGCGTTTGATTAGTGCATGTAATGCTTAAATTCATTGTTTATTGCGAGAGACATATTCAAAAATGGCTCTGTCAGTTAAGCCATTTCAGCGAGAATATGCAATGAGGAAACATTTGGTTAGTAGAATGTTTGGTAACTCTAAAAGGTATCAAAAAGGTTTAAGTTGGAACACTTACTTGATGTCAGCATGAATAACATCGTATTCTTTGATTTTGTCAGGAGCTGGTAAAAGCAGACGAAAATGTAAGATCTTAGTGAAGCTTATCAGGTTGAAGGTTGTTTTCATCTCTAGATCAGAATCAGTTTCAGATAAAGTTTTGTAAGCATATTTCGCAGAATAAGAGAATTGTGCAGAAGTTATACTTACTAGGTTCATATTTGAAATTGATCGGAGGAGATCCCAGAGGAGGAATCATCGATGGAGATCGTGGTGGCTCAAAGTTCGTAAATGAGAAATTCCTCAAAGATCGGCGGTGGACTTGATCTTGGAGGGCCAGATTCCATTGGTACAAAAAGAGAATTCTTCGATCGAGAATTGAATAGTTGAAGATCGAGTGAACAATGCGACTAATGAGTTTTAGACCAAAGACGACAAAGGTGGAGATTTTTGAAGTGTTGTCATTTTTATCCTTAAGACGGATGGTCTTATTCCAGCTGTGCCAAACTTATTTCTTAGTCGAAGCCCAAGGTTCACTCATTAATTGAAACGAGACTTAGCTCGTTGTTTCGATACAGTTAAAAGTTGTTGCTTGAGCTTATTACTAATTCTAACGACTTTAACTGAAAATACAGAGGAATGAGAGATGAGTGAAGAAGAAAAACCTCTATGAAGTCTTGAGTGATTCATCACAGACTCATCTGGTCAATGATCAGTCTTGCAACAGGTTCTGGATATCGTCGTCGTTCTCCTCGTGGAAATCATCAGCAAAGACTCCCCGATTGAAGCTTAATAGCTTCGTCTTCATGTACATGAAACAAGAACATACATTGTATATCAAGCAAGTGTATTGAGTTTCGAATAATGGAAACATGATGTTTTGTTCATCCCCTATAGATGTAGCCACAACGATAAACTCTAGGTAACCAATTCGTTGTGTCAGTCTTTCTTAAATCTTGAATTTACATTGACAATATAAAATCGCAAATCATCTACTCGAACTGGATCAAGTTTCTTAATATAAATTAGCCTTAGATTCTAATCGAAAACCAAACCACCATGCTATTCTCCAATCTTCTTTCTCCTTGAGCACAGTAGGGAACAACATGTTAAAATTTAACTTGTAACTATTTTTATAATATGAACCATTGCTCACCAATCATAATCACATTTTAGTTAAAAAAACAATCATCTCACTATAAATAATTTTATACAAGCCACTCTCTCTTTCTTTTCTTACATTTTCTTTGAACAAAAAAAAAGCTAATTTTTTCTTCCCAGTCAAGGATGATGTTACTCAATGTGATGTTTTTGTTTTACTCAAGATATTTTCTCTATTTTCTTTGAGTTACATTCCTCGAAGTTAATTAAGCAGCTGTTTTGGTCTTCTTAACTGCAATCTCCAAGTTTCTTCTTGTGATTTGAAGCTCTCTTGTATAGTAATGCATTCTGTCTATCACCATTGCCAAGAACAACACAGTCCCTTTTTACAAAAACAAAACAAAACCATAATTAAAAAGAAAGCAATCAAGAAATATATTAGATGACAAAAAAATCAAGAAATATATTAATTAAAAACACACGCACAAAAATGTTGTATGAACATGAAAATTGTCTTTATATAATTAATACCCATGAGGAAAGCTTCGAGGAGTCGGTTCGCAAACATGACTTGATCAGTCGTGTTAGCTACACCACCAGGCTCAGAGATCCTTGTGTTGATCTGAATCGTGCTGAACATAACCGAGCCAAACAACACAAGCATAGTGGCTGCAACTGTCTTTGCAACCAGAGGCCCTCGGCCTTGCTTTAACAAGTCTAGCAATTTCACGACCACTCTTCTCAGTGGAGTCCCGAATCCGAGTGTTAATATTAGAGCGGCTTCGATTGATACGATCGTGAATAGAAGCTGAAACATCTCTACGAACATCTTTTTAGTAACATGGAGAGGTAAGTTTAAGAATGGATCAAAATACGAAATCGATTTGAGTTGTTATAAAAGTGCTGGTAATTTTTTTATCTTTTATCACATGAAAATATCCAATCTTAACCATCAGCTAACCATATGTATAGAATAATAGAAGGTTCGAACTTTTTTTGTGTGTGGAATACAAGACATTAATGGTGTGAACTGTTTATATGGCATCCCATAAGTCCATCTACCCAATATAATATCGGATGTGATTTGATCAGAGAATTCAATTATTTCTAAAATAGTTGTCTGAATATTATATGGTTTTGATTTGGAAAACGCAAAATTTATTAACTGAAATGTACTCTAATTGATATTAATTTTTAGTAGAATTATTAGTTTAATATCATTCACTAAAAGTTTACTAAGTAGTATTTAGTTTGAGTAAAAAGACTAAATTGCCATTATAATTAAGTTTCATTTTTTTAAAAAAATTGCAAAATTAATATTTAAAAGAAATTTAAAAAACGAAAATTAAAATCAAAAATTAAAATTTAAAATTTAAAACTAAAAATTAAAATTTTAAAATCGAAAATGAAAAACTAAAAACTAAAAATCGAAAATAAAAAATAAATTTTTAAAAAAATCAAAACTAAAAACTAAATATTAAAAATCTAAAATTAGAAATCAAAAGTGAAAATTTTAAATTATAATTAAAATTTTAAATTAATTTAAAAAAAAAAATTAAAGTTAAAAATTGAAATAAAATTGATTATTATAACTTTAATATGGGGTTTTCTCTCAATTAACAAAATATTTAATTCCATTTATTAAGATTTTTCGATATTTTATTTACTTCATTGAACATAAAATCTTTTAATTTTGGATATTTTTCTAAACCACTACCCTAATTTTATGGATGGAACTAAAATCAAAATAATATCTTGAGTTTTTTTTTCTAACTCATGTTAAAAAATTTCCGTAAGCATACATTTAATGATATCCAATAAGTATTTTTATACAAATTCAAATATTTTGGGTAAATCTGATATCCAAAGTAACTCATTTGGGTATCCAAAGTAAGCATACATATAATCATATCCAATAAATTCAGTATATAGGTTCATTTATTTCGGGTAAATCAAATAAATTTTGGATATATCAAACTCTTTGGATAATTTTTGGATAAATCTATTTTTTTCAGGTAAATCGTATTATTTTTCAGGTAATCGGATCAGATTCGGTTAAATTTTGGTTATTTCGACTCCAAAATACTCAAATAATTGAATATCAATATTCTTGGATATATCATAGTTCCTCAAGTATAATACTCACACAACTTGAACCCATTAAGACCGATCAACCCTTACTCGACTTGAAATCTAAATTACCTAAATAAGTCCAATAGTATAGACCCGAAAGAATCGATATCGGAAAAAACAGTTTCGGACCCGAACCTGTATCCGAATGCTCAAAATTAAGTTGTTGGCAGTATTTTTGTTATATATTTTCCAATACATAAAAGAGAGTAATAAAATTTGAAATCAAAATTTTCACTAAATTTTATCCTTTCATCTGTCTCACACATGCATAGTGCAAAAAATCAATATCGTTTTAGAATTTTTTATGTTGAAGAAATTATTCGCGGTACTATTTTGTGAAGGAAAATATAATATTCTATAAGACAACATGTATTTTAAACTTGATACTCTTTCTTGGGTTGAATGCTTTCAACATGTATTTTAAACTTGATACTCTTTCTTGGGTTGAATGCTTTCTTCTTAATTAATCTATTTTCTCATTCATATTTAACGTCTAATAAGTTGTCAAAAAAAAAAAAATTAACGTCTAATAATAGTTGTCAAAGTTCTGTGGTTAAATATATGAAAATAACTTTAAACCAAATTTACTAAAATATGGTCAAGATCAATTTAATTGAGTTCCTTTTTTAATTAATTGAAATATTTAACAAAAAGGTCAGAATAGAGTTTTTAATAATTTTATTTTAATGTGGTTGGTTAACACATGAAGACATGGTACAAAAAGTGGCCTAGTTTGCAGAGTGATGCAGAACATCTTTTCCCGAAGTTAGATTATGTATATATATGAACTGCTAAGCTGATGTTACATTCCGTCTTAGTACCATTTCTGTTATGGTGATTATGAAACATTGTTGAATGCAAAAAGAACAAATAAAGAGCTTCAAAAAGGCTTAACAAATCAAAGCAATTTAGTTATTGGTTTCCGACAAAAAACATCTTTGTCTGGTCCAGTTTGATTTAGCTGAGTTAAAAAAAAAAATCAAAATGTTTTTGGTTTGATTTGGTGAAATTAAGTTTGTGTTTGGTTATCAATGACTATGATATAATAACTAAGGTTTTAAGAAGAGAACATGTCCTAAAAGAATGCATAAATATCATTGTCACTTTTACTGATATCACTGCCACAAAAATGTTTGTTGTCATCAACTACTTAATCTCATATGGGTTATTCTCAAAAGTTTAAAGGAATGCACACACATTATGTAATCACGTTTTCTCATCAAAACAAGCAAAATCGCTTATTGTTAGGGTATTTGTTGATTGTGAAAGTAATATGAACCTTATCAATGAAATTATTTTTGAATTTTTTTTTGTTTGAGAAAATGAACAAAATTGATTTTAAAAGTTAATAGTTTTCTAACTTCTTTACAATTTATTTTGCTTTACTTACAAAAAGTCGACGACTTCTCAGGTTTCAAAAAACAAATATTTTACCTCTAATAAGAACCAAATTAATAATTTTATTTTATTTTTTCAAAATCAAAAATTTAGTTTTCATTTGTACAATATTCACACTTTTTCAAGGTTATAATGATGTTGAAAAATATGGTGAATGCAACACTGCTCAAAGTGATGTAAGAGGTCATTTGTCTTTGGTAGTTGTCATGTCTAAATTCTTGCTGAAACATGGAGCGCAAAATCTTGTGGACACGATGAACTGTGTTAGCCCCAACGTTTTGGTGGATTCCAGTTCTGCAAGTGACCACCGGCGCGGAAGAATTCGAGCTAGCCACAGTTGCTGCGACGAAGCAGCTATGTGAGACTGATTTTTTCCTTATGGATCCAGCTGGTGAGAAAACTTGGGGGCAGCGGCTAGAGATTATCTTGACACTTTTTTCAGATAAAGCCAAAGAGATTTCAGAGGGAAAAGATGATCAAATGTATTTCTTATGTGAATCTTTGGCTAGAGTCTCTTGAAAACTACCTGAAAAATACACAAAGATGATTGAAGTGAACTTGACTGAAGATACCAAGGCTTTCTGCTCAAGATGTGCCATCATTACAACATTGAAATTGTTTGTGTAAGCTTTCTTAAAACTCTGTTCCATAATGTTCCATAATTGAAATTTGTTTTGGACTTGGAAACAATATAAGACTTGAGTTTTTGTGTTGTTTATATCTTGTCAGATTGCACTGTATAAGTCAATGAAGCATCTCATGTTGGTTTCCTTCCTTCTTTTATCTATAATTAGGAGTTTAAGGTGAGCTACTTTTCTTTTCTATCTATCATATGTACTCTGAAGAAATTTGATAACTTCTCATGTTTTGGGGTTTGACTACTTGATATTGAAATATTAAATCTTTTCTCCATTTAGTTCACTCTGAAGAAGATCAGATTTGCTCTTATGTTTTTAGGTTTGACTACTTGATATTGAAATATTAACATTTTTCTCCATTTAAATCACTGTGACAAGATCAAATTGTCTACAATGAGCGAGTTCTAAGGACAGAATCTTAAGAATCACGCTTGGATTTATACCTCTTTCCCCAATAACCGTCTGGTAATGGAACTGAAGCATCTCTAAGTCCTGGTTCAAAGAGAATATTATCTTCGACATTGCCGCTTTGGATCCAAGGCGAGAGAGTGCAAAATATGCCTTTCTTCCAAAAACCTACTAGAGCCATTTCTGAACTTCTAGTAGTGCAGTCTCTCCCCAACGTCTTTCTGCAAGATGCAATATGACAAGAGACACCAAGGCTTTTGTACAAGTTCCATAAGGCCAAACTAACTTGTAAAACAACTATCCACGGATCATGTCCCTGTAAACAATCTCGCCAGAGAAGGGTCAAGCCCTTTTCATAGATCATTGAAACCAGGACTGCTCTCATTCCAAGCCCATATCCCAGAAGAAACAATGCCTTTTCGTTTGGCATTCCACAAGATTAGCAACAAAGAGGGTTGTCAGCAAACATACGCTTGGTATTTATATTGCCTGTGACCATTCAGGCATTAAAACATACATTGTGATCCTTCTTTCAACATCTTACACCTAAATAGGTTCTCACCTTTGTCATTTGTGTGACACAAGTTGTGTCAACTTGAGGAACATTGTAACATACCTAAACTTGGGCCCAAAGTAAAGGCCCAAGAGGAATTACTTGAGCCCAAAGGAAAAGGGGGAAAAGGGCCTTAAGGCTTTGTTTGAGCCCAAAGAAAAGAAAGGAATGGGCCAGAAGCCCAAGGCCCAACCCGAGGGAAAGGGAAACCCTAGCTCCATTCCCTATAAAAGGAGCAGCAGCCCCTCTCATTTGGCACAAAGTTCGAGACAACGAAGCTCTGCCCGCATCCCGAGCCAGCCGACGATCGCCGACCAGCCGGAGCCGCCGACGACCGCCGACGACCGCCGACCGCCGACCGCCGACGACCGCCGACCGCCGCCGCCGACCGCCGACCGCCGGAGCCCCGACCGCCGCCGCGACCGCCGCCGCGCCGCCGACCGCCGCCGCCGTGAGTCGCCGGAATCCTCGCTGGAGACCGCCAATCGCCGCCGATTTCGATCCCGCACCCCGAGTCGCCGTCTTCTTGATTCGTTCGAGTGTAGAGCCCTCCGATCTACTCGTTTTTAAGGTGAGATCTCCGGAATTCTCAGATCTGCACCGTTTTTCCCTTCTAAACCCAGATCTGCTTCAGATCTATGCTTCTAGATCAGATCTGATCCGTAGAAGTCGTAGATCTGAACCGTATCTTCCATTCCGTCTCTCTCTCGCTCAGATCTGCTCCAGATCTATGCTTCTGATGGATAGAAGTTGTAGATCTGGACCGTATCTCTCTATTTTCCTCAGATCTGTGTCAGATCTATGCTTCTGATGGATAGGAGTGGTAGATCTGAACCGCATCTTCGTCGTTTATCCAGATCTGTTGGACAAAACCCTAGATCTGTTCTTCTTTTCTCTAGATATGTCTTCTAAACCTAGATCTGTGTGCAGGAATCCCAGATATACTTCCCGTTCGTCAGATCTAGACTAAGGTGAGGACTGAACGTGATCTCTTCCTTTATTCTGTCGCAGTATTTAGATTCGAATCCTCGCTTAATAGTGTCTTCGTAGGTAGAGTAGATCTAGTTGTTGATTTGCGTTGATGTGATGGATGAAAACCTAGAACCTAGGATGTCGCTTAAACCGAAAACGGAACTTAGTTATAGGTTATCACTTAACCCGAAAATGTTGCTTGTGTATGAAGGCTATGCTTGCTAGAACTGTTTAGGTCCCCCGAAAGGGTGTTTCTTGGCGGCTCGCGTATAACGAGTTTTGGTACGCGACCCTTGTATCGTCGGAAGGGAGGTCTTGGCGAGCCTCCCCGAGTTTACCGTGCCTTCGGGCCGACGTGGAAGTTACCGGGTGGGCCGGTTGTGTGAGCCTTCGGGCTAGAGAGGGGCTCATGAGTGTGTATGCACGAGTGAGTGTAGTATTGTTTGTGCCTCCGGGCGTGGGTGCAAGATGTTATTAATCTTGGACTCTTTCTTGATGTTGTGCTAGTATAAAGTAGAGATAGCGGTATTCCTTGAATCCGCCCTCACTGGGTATTGGTGTAAACCAATTACTCAGGCCTCCTTCGTTGATTGTTTTGCAGGTAACCCTGGAGCGTTGCAGGGGTAGACGGACGGTGTGGTGTCACGTTTTGGGAGCGGGATTTTCCTTCTCTTCTTTTCTTCTTTCTGTTCTTTTTACGCGTTGAGACTTATGCGGTTCTTCCGTTTTCGTTAAGCTATTTCAGTTGGTTTGGTTTTCCTTGTAAGACTCGGCTTTTATTTTAATTAAGTAAAACCTTTTCAGTTATTTTCGTGTTGGTCCTCGGTTTATGACTTGGTTCGCGATTGTGGACTATGACTCGTGGAGTCAAAAGGGTCGTTGACTTGGGATCGAGGGTACGGGTGTTACAATTTGGTATCAGAGCCAGGTTAAAACCTAACCAGTCCTGCCCTGGTTAGGTAGTTTATATTCGGAATTCAAAAACCATTTTTCAAAACCATTTCCAAGATTTTTCCGACTCTTCTCAACTGGGGATTTCTAAAAGCTAGATACTAGGGACACCACTCCGATCTCCTCCTTACATACACTCCGGAAGTGAGTTCAGTATTCAGCCGTTAACTGACTCAAATCGTCCCTCTTTTGCAACAGATGCCGCCAAAGAGAAGAACCCCGCCAGCTCGTCGTAACCAGGATGCACCAGTGCCGGCTTCTTCGACGCACAGTGCCACCAGTGTGCACGGACCCCAAGGACCGGTTGTTGGAAACCAGTCTGGACCAGTATTGGTAGCCGGACAGGTAGCCGTGGACGCCGCTCTTCTGCAAGAGCTGCTCGCGCTTCAGCAGGCACAAGCTGCCATAGCCGCCGAGGCAGGAGGAGCGCCAGGAGGGAATGGAGCAGGAGCACCCGGAGCGATACCAGAGAATGCCAACGGGGCGCCTGGAGCCCCAGGAGGAGTTGAGAATGGTTAGGGAGGAGCGGTGAACGCCCCAGGAGGAGTCGGCTTTGTTGCTGGAGGAGCAGAAGCCGCTCAAATGGGGTTTGGATTCGTTCAACCGCAGCCAGTGGTGAACCCGCCACCACCACCACCACAGGCGCCAGGAGCGGTACCTGGAGTGACTTACTGGACCATGTTGAAGCATCTGAGGGAGATGCAGATGGACCACTTTGCTGGAGGCGTCAGCGCCATTGCCGCGGACAACTGGAGGAGGAAGTTGGAGCGGAGTTTGGATACTGCTAGGTGCCCGATGGAGTTCCGTATGGAGATAGCAACCTCCTATCTCAAGGATGATGCGTTGGTTTGGTGGGAAGGAGTGCAGGAGAGCGCTCAGGATCGTCAGCTGACATGGATGGACTTCCGCGAGGCGTTCAACCGGAAGTACTTCCCGGAAGTGACCATGGACAGGTTGGAGGGGGAGTTCCGAAACCTCCGTCAGGGAAACCGGAGTGTACGACAGTACGGGGATGAGTTCAACCGTTTGAGGAGGTTTGCAGGGAGGTATTTGTCTGAGCGAGAGTTGATTCGTCAGTTTCTCTCGGGGTTGAAGATTATGCTCAAGGTTCGTTGCAAGCAGAGGGACTACTACGACATCAACGACCTGATCGAGAAGGCAGCTGACACCGAGACGGACTGGGAGGAGGAGCAGAAGCAGCAGAAGAGCGGGCACAACAAGGGAGTCAAGAGGAGCTGGGATACAGCTTATGTTGCGGCACCAGTAGCCCAAGCACAGCCTGCCCAGATAGCACCGCCAGCACAGCAAGGGCAGCCGCTGCCAGTGCAGCCATTGCGGCAATTAGCGCCTGGGGGATGTTTCCAGTGCGGACAAGCAGGCCATTTCAGGAGGGATTTCCCACAGATACAATGTTACAATTGTGGCCAAGTGGGGCACATGGCAAGGTATTGCACCAATCCAACTAATCGGAGGGGAGCAGGAGGGCAAGAGGAAGTGAGGATGCTACCACCACCACCGCAGGGAGGACAGGGAGGAGCCGGGATGCAGCCACAACTACCGCCACCCGCAGGGGGACCCAGGGTATATGCGGCAGCCGCCCCTAGAGGTGTGGAACCGATCGCGGGTACGTAAATCTTACTCGATGTGTGAATTGTGGTAGTGTAGTTCTCGAAAGTCTAGTAGCTTAGATTAGTAAATGTGTAGGATCGGTTGTGGTCGGGGGAAAAGCTGCCCACACCCTGTTTGACTCGGGAGCTACCCATAGCTTCGTGAGTCCTCGGTTCGCAAAAATTTGGTCCATTAAGGGCAGATTCATCGACGGGATCATGAGAGTGGAGACCGCCGGGTCGGAGAAGGTATCGGGCACGGGGATCTTCGAGCAGGTGCCAGTGACGATAGGCAGAGTTGATCTGCCTACAGACATGGCACGGTTTGAGCTGGGTTACTACGAGGTTATTCTGGGTATGGACTGGTTGGTGCGTCACCAGGCGGTGATGGATTGCGCCAAGGCGACCATCACCTTACCCCGGGCAGAAGGAGAGATCGTCTTCCGGGGAATGAAAACGCGGACAGGGATATCGGTCATATCCATGATCCAAGCAGAAGAGCTGATCAGCAGAGGAAGAGAAGCATATCTGGCAACCATCTCCATGACTGAGGAAGGGGAAGCGCCAAGTTTGGAGACCATTCCGGTGGCCGCGGAATACGAGGACGTATTCGCGCCGTTGAAGGGACCACCACCGGAACGGAACGAGGCCTTCACGATAGAGTTAGAGCCCGGGACGGCACCAGTGTCTAGGGCTCCATATCGTTTAGCGCCTGCAGAGATGGCGGAGCTGAAGAAGCAACTGGAGGATCTTGTGGAGAAGGGATTTGTTCGACCGAGCAGTTCGCCGTGGGGAGCGCCAGTGCTGTTTGTCAAGAAGAAGGATGGGAGTTTCAGACTTTGTATCGACTACCGAGGCCTCAATAAGGTGACCATCAAGAACAAGTACCCGTTGCCAAGGATCGATGAGTTGATGGACCAACTGCAGGGAGCCTCCTGGTTCTCAAAGATCGATCTTGCCTCGGGGTACCACCAAATCCGGATCGCAGAGGAGGACATCAAGAAGACGGCATTCCGGACCCGTTATGGACACTACGAGTTCGTGGTAATGCCGTTCGGGTTAACCAACGCGCCAGCAGCCTTCATGAAGATGATGAATGACGTCTTCCGAGAGTACTTGGACAAGTGCGTTATTGTCTTCATTGACGATATCCTGGTCTACTCGAGGAGTAAGGAGCAACACGAGTGGGACCTCAGGATAGTCCTAGATACTCTCAGGAAGCAGCAGTTGTTCGCTAAGCTCAGTAAGTGTAGCTTCTGGCAAAGGGAGATTGGATTCCTTGGCCACGTGATCTCGGCATCCGGTGTAGCAGTGGATCCGGAAAAGATCACCTCCATCACCGAGTGGACAAAGCCGGAGAATGCGACCGACGTTCGCAGTTTCTTGGGACTAGCAGGATACTACAGGAAGTTCGTGGACGGGTTCGCCAGCATCGCTAAACCTCTGACAATCCTGACCGGTAAGGACGTAAAGTTCGAGTGGACGGACAAGTGTGCCAGGAGCTTTGAGCAACTAAAGGAACGGTTGACTCAGACTCCAGTGTTAGCACTACCGCGGCCGGGAATACCGTATGTAGTCTACACGGACGCATCTGGAGTTGGACTTGGGTGTGTCTTGATGCAGGAGGGGAAGGTGATCGCCTATGCATCAAGGTAGTTGAGGAAGCACGAGGTTAACTACCCCACCCATGACTTGGAACTGGCAGCAGTGGTCTTCGCCTTGAAGATATGGCGTGCTTATCTGTACGGGGAGAAGGTACAGATATTCACGGACCATAAGAGTTTGAAGTACATCTTCACCCAAGGAGAGCTGAATCTGAGGCAGCGTAGGTGGATGGAGCTACTAGCTGATTATGATCTTGAGATCGAGTATCACCCCGGAAAGGCCAACCTGGTAGCTGATGCGCTCAGTAGAAGAAAGATCATCGTGTCGGAAAATAAAGAAGTGCAGGAATTGTCCACGGCCTTGGCAGAGCTACGGCTGTACGCCACCACGGTCGAAGAAGGCGTCGCCCGGTTTGAAGCGTTCGAACGGGCCGATTTGTTGGGAAGGATCAGGGAGGCACAACCCGAGGATGGAACCTTGCGTGCCATGATCGAGAAGCAAGTATTCGGGTACCACATCGCGAGCAACGGGACGATCATGTTCAAAAACCGAATTTGTGTACCTCAAGTTGAAGAGTTAAGGAAGGAGATCCTGAAGCAAGCGCACCAGTCTCAGTTCTCGATTCATCCGGGAACCATTAAGATGTACTACACTCTGAAGCGTTACTACCATTGGGGAGGTATGAAAAGGGATGTGGAGAAGTGGATCTCTCAGTGCCAGAACTGTCAACAGGTCAAGGCAGAAAGGAAGGTCCCCAGCGGGATACTGCAAGGGCTGCCCATACCAGAATGGAAATGGGATATGGTCACCATGGACTTCGTTACCGGATTACCGAGGACGAGGGGAAAGAAGGATGCGATTTGGGTGATCGTTGACTGACTCACCAAGTCAGCACACTTTCTCGCGATTAAGAAGACGGATGGGACTGAGACACTCGCCCGGAAATACGTAGAGTGCATAGTAAAGCAACACGGTGCGCCAGTCAGTATTGTGTCAGACAGGGATCCGAAGTTTACTTCTATATTCTGGCAGGCTTTTCAAAAAGCGATGGGCACGAAGGTGCTACTCAGTACGGATTATCACCCGCAGACCGATGGACAGTCTGAGCGGACCATCCAAACACTGGAAGACATGCTTTGGGCGTGTGTGTTGGATTGGGAAGGGAACTGGGTTAAGTTCCTACCTTTGGTCGAGTTCGCCTATAACAACAGCCACCACGCGAGTATCGGGATGTCGCCATATGAGGCTTTATATGGTCGACCTTGCAGAACCCCCCTATGTTGGACCGAGGTGGGGGAGAGGCGTGACCTGGAGCCGGAGATGATTCAAGAAACGGTAGAGCAGGTGGAACTGCTGAAGGAAAGGTTAAAGCAGGCCCATGACCGTCAGAAGAGTTATGCAGATAAGCGTCGGAAGGATCTAGAGTTCGCAGTAGGGGACGCGGTGTACCTTAAGATGAGGACGTTCCGGGGCAACGATCCCAACCGCAAGCTGAAAACGTTGAGGCCTAGATACATGGGACCATTCGTGATTGTCGAGAGAGTTGGTGCGGTGGCGTATAGATTAGAGTTACCTCAGGAGCTGTCAGATTTTCACAACGTGTTCCATGTGTCTGTTCTGCGGAAGGTTGTACGTGAGCCGGAACTAATCCTACCCAAGCCGCCATCGGATGTTAACCGCAACTGGTCAGTGACGAGTAAGCCGGTCCAAGTGGTGGATCGCCGGGAATCAGAATTCAACGGGAAGAAAACCAAGATGGTTTTGGTTCGTTGGGAGAGAGACGGAATCCAGGACGATGTCTGGGAACCCAAGCAGCCGTTTAAGTTGAGCCATCCAGAGCTGTCCACCGAGCCGAATTCGGGGACGAATTCCAGATTGGTGGGGGAGAATTGTAACATACCTAAACTTGGGCCCAAAGCAAAGGCCCAAGAGGAATTACTTGAGCCCAAAGGAAAGGGGGAAAAGGGCCTTAAGGCTTTGCTTGAGCCCAAAGAAAAGGAAGGAATGGGCCAGAAGCCCAAGGCCCAACCCGAGGGAAAGGGAAACCCTAGCTCCACTCCCTATAAAAGGAGCAGCAGCCCCTCTCATTTGGCACAAAGTTCGAGACAACGAAGCTCTGCCCGCATCCCGAGCCAGCCGACGATCGCCGACCAGCCGGAGCCGCCGACGACCGCCGACCGCCGACGACCGCCGACCGCCGGAGCCCCGACCGCCGCCGCGACCGCCGCCGCGACCGCCGCCGCGCCGCCGACCGCCGCCGCCGTGAGTCGCCGGAATCCTCGCCGGAGACCGCCAATCGCCGCCGATTTCGATCCCGCACCCCGAGTCACCGTCTTCTTGATTCGTTCGAGTGTAGAGCCCTCCGATCTACTCGTTTTTAAGGTGAGATCTCCGGAATTCTCAGATCTGCACCGTTTTTCCCTTCTAAACCCAGATCTGCTTCAGATCTATGCTTCTAGATCAGATCTGATCCGTAGAAGTCGTAGATCTGAACCGTATCTTCCATTCCGTCTCTCTCTCGCTCAGATCTGCTCCAGATCTATGCTTCTGATGGATAGAAGTTGTAGATCTGGACCGTATCTCTCTATTTTCCTCAGATCTGTGTCAGATCTATGCTTCTGATGGATAGGAGTGGTAGATCTGAACCGCATCTTCGTCGTTTATCCAGATCTGTTGGACAAAACCCTAGATCTGTTCTTCTTTTCTCTAGATATGTCTTCTAAACCTAGATCTGTGTGCAGGAATCCCAGATCTACTTCCCGTTCGTCAGATCTAGACTAAGGTGAGGACTGAACGTGATCTCTTCCTTTATTCTGTCGCAGTATTTAGATTCGAATCATCGCTTAATAGTGTCTTCGTAGGTAGAGTAGATCTAGTTGTTGATTTGCGTTGATGTGATGGATGAAAACCTAGAACCTAGGATGTCGCTTAAACCGAAAACGGAACTTAGTTATAGGTTATCACTTAACCCGAAAATGTTGCTTGTGTATGAAGGCTATGCTTGCTAGAACTGTTTAGGTCCCCCGAAAGGGTGTTTCTTGGCGGCTCGCGTATAACGAGTTTTGGTACGCGACCCTTGTATCGTCGGAAGGGAGGTCTTGGCGAGCCTCCCCGAGTTTACCGTGCCTTCGGGCCGACGTGGAAGTTACCGGGTGGGCCGGTTGTGTGAGCCTTCGGGCTAGAGAGGGGCTCATGAGTGTGTATGCACGAGTGAGTGTAGTATTGTTTGTGCCTCCGGGCGTGGGTGCAAGATGTTATTAATCTTGGACTCTTTCTTGATGTTGTGCTAGTATAAAGTAGAGATAGCGGTATTCCTTGAATCCGCCCTCACTGGGTATTGGTGTAAACCAATTACTCAGGCCTCCTTCGTTGATTGTTTTGCAGGTAACCCTGGAGCGTTGCAGGGGTAGACGGACGGAGTGGTGTCACGTTTTGGGAGCGGGATTTTCCTTCTCTTCTTTTCTTCTTTCTGTTCTTTTTACGCGTTGAGACTTATGCGGTTCTTCCGTTTTCGTTAAGCTATTTCAGTTGGTTCGGTTTTCCTTGTAAGACTCGGCTTTTATTTTAATTAAGTAAAACCTTTTCAGTTATTTTCGTGTTGGTCCTCGGTTTATGACTTGGTTCGCGATTGTGGACTATGACTCGTGGAGTCAAAAGGGTCGTTGACTTGGGATCGAGGGTACGGGTGTTACAAACATCATCGCTGTCTATAGTTTTCTCATTGCCCTAAGGTGACCAAAGGACACATCCAAGAAAAATTCATGTGGCTTAGAATCCCAGCTTTTGAAATAGGTGCAGTGAGCTCATCACAACCTTAATTCAGCACTACTCAAGAATGGTTCGCGCTGAGAAGGTTGATCTTTTAGCCTTCTCCTTTCTTCCTCAAGAGCGGACAAGAGAGAAACAAGCCAGCACCAAATCAGACACTACATTATGAATTGACACAAGTTCTTGCGTCTTGTATCAATGGTGTTGCATTTCATGTACATATGGACCAGATAACTTCTTTTGGAGGTGCAAACCTACAAGACCAAGAAAAAAAAACTCCCTTTGAGATGTGCTATGTGTTTAACACCATAATCAGATTCCTAAATTAATCAGTTTTCTAGTTCAGCTACGATAATAAGCTAAGGATGGTATTTCAATTGAATATAAAATTCCAACATAAACTCTAAGAGTGAGAATGATATTTACTTCATCGTCGTATAATCAGAGGAGGCAAAGAAAATTTTCATAGGAGGCAAGTTTGAATTTTCTTAAAGAACAAGAGATAAATTGTACAGAAATTATGGTGTATTTTCAAAATTATATATAATTTATATGGCAAAATTTTAAGCATTGGGGGCATACGCCCCCTCCCACATAACAATGCTTGAAATTCAATTTCCAACCATTTCTGTAATTACAATTACCCACGATCACCACGACGATGACGCAGCGCGTTTTGCCTTCTTCATTCCATGTAATTCCTCCACGATGGATTGAATCTTGTTCGTCACGATGTTACATGATTCTCAGTTTCAATTATGGAAAAATACATGCAGCTATTTCAATTGGTTCAATTACAAACTTTCTTTATCGGACCCGAAAAGAACGAACCAAAAGCTGACCCAAAATTATTGAATCCCTAAAGGGGTCCTTACTTATTTTTCAGACACGTTGGATCCAAAACATGTTATGACCGATCTGAGGATCCGAATGCGCTAGCTATACAGGCATTGGTTTTCGGTTTGACTTCATGCCGAATTAAACTGTCTTCATTTCCTTCTGATTGGTACATATTATTTTGCCACTTAACGAGCCAAATTTTAATCCAATTACATCTCAATTGATCAAGAGTTGTATAAATATATATATCCATACAAACTACAAATATTTAAGGTGTGTTTTAGATTTTATATATAGACACATAAATATCAAATGTAGAAAAAATAATAATAATAATGAAGACCGAGTTAGAATTTAGAATCCAAAATTTAGTATTGATGAAGTGAAGAGAAGAAGTATATGATTATTGAGTTCAAGCTCTAATGAAGAAAGTATTACAGTATTCTTAGTCTCTGAAAGTTTCAGAAGATTTCAGCTCAGCAACAGCAAGTCATGTGACTCTCACATGACTCTTATCTTCACTGATTAGAAGATTCATTTTCTGGATATATGCGACAGCGAAATTCAAAAAAGAAGAAGGATACATGCGACAACTTCTTCTTCGCCAGACAGAGTGAGAGAGCGAAACACATAAAATAACAGAGTGAGATGGTGAGTGAGAGGTGTCTTGAGAGAAGGGTTTTCTTCTTGGTTATAGGGTTCTTCTTCTTCTCTCATCTCTTGTAGTTCTTATCTTCTTCTTATAAGACTAGTAAGGTTTTTGCCGGCAGTGAGAGATCTCCGTATAAACACAAAGATCAGGGTAATTCTGATCACAATAATGAATGCCAAAGTGCGATAAACTCCCCCAGATATAACGTTAATCCGTGAATCGGATCAAAATTCTGATGTTCCATTATAGTATCAAGAACAAGTTTTAAGAGATTGAATCCTCAACAAGGAAGATTAGTGTTGTTGGGAAAACACAGAACGCGATAGCGGTGCAGCGGAATATAGCTTCCCGTACTTGTGTGAGTCTGTGATAAAAATATGTAATGAGGCAGAAACAAGCTCAAAAACGAAATGTAAACGAGACCGACAATTTTTACGTGGAAAACCTCCTCGATGTGAGAAGGAAAAACCACGGGACCGTAGTCCACTCCAAATCCACTATATCAAATAGCTTTGAGTACAACCACGTCCTCTCTGTTCCACAGAACAACTACAGAGAGTAAGGCTCAACAAAAGAGCAATCTCCAACACAAAGAATCAACAA
This sequence comes from Orychophragmus violaceus, assembly GCA_030180135.1. Classification (NCBI taxonomy): domain Eukaryota; kingdom Viridiplantae; phylum Streptophyta; class Magnoliopsida; order Brassicales; family Brassicaceae; genus Orychophragmus; species Orychophragmus violaceus. The sequence continues at coordinate 84,125,217 of CM058234.1, read as the reverse complement.
GAGAGCTATACAAAGCTCAGAAATATGCAGCCTCAAACGACCTCACATTCACTAGAATTCTGGTCACAAAATCCAATCTCCACCGTTCAAATCCTAGATAAACAAGTCAAGAACATCTCTGCAAAATTTCAGCTCAATAAGAGAGGATCTCACCGTTAGATTTCTCAAACACTCAACATATATCCGTCTGAACCACTGCAGAGACCAGTCACACTAAAACCCGTATATCTGACAAACCAACCGTTGAAAACAAAATCTCAATCTAAAGACCACTGAGTCATGAAGCTTCCCTACAAATTTCAGAAAGATCAGAGCTCTTTTGATAATCCGATCATCCACCTGAAGATCTCTGGCGAAAACAGATTTTCTTCTCTCTTTTCTCCTCTCTTCTTTTCTTTGTCTCTCCTTTTTCTTTTGCTTTTCTTTTCTGTCGACACTCTGTCTGACACACAGCCAATCAATATGATACAATATATAAATATTATATTTACATATTTTATTCCTTCCTCCAATAGGAGGATAACGACAAACTCCCCCTCCGACTAGTTGGAGGAAGTAACCATACCGGCTATCTTTCGACAAACTTCAAGTTTCCATCTCGGCAATGACTTGGTCATCATATCAGCTCCATTATCATCCATATTAAATTTCACAAGTCCCACTTCCTTAGAAGCAACCACATCACGTATCCAATGATACCTCTTGTTGATGTGTTTCGAACGCGAATGAAATGTCGAGTTCTTCCCGAGACAAATCGCGCTTTGACTATCACAATGCAACTCATACTTCTCTTGATTAAAACCGATCTCATCAAGAAAATTCTTCATCCACAACAACTCCTTACAAGCTTCCGTTGCGGCTATAAACTCATCTTCAGTGGTAGAAAGTGCAACACACTTTTGTAACCTTGACTGCCATGCCACAGCTCCCCCTGCAAATGTTATCAAGTAACCCGAAGTAGACTTACTGGAATCAACATCCCCAGCCATATCAGCATCTGTGTAACACACCAGCAATGGCTTATCACCTCCAAAGGTAATCCTCAAACTAGAAGTCCCTCGAAGATATCTCAAAATCCACTTCACAGCATTCCAATGTTCCCTTCCTTGTTTTGAAAGAAACCGGCTGACTGTTCCAACTGCATGAGCTATATCTGGTCTTGTACAAACCATAGCATACATCAAGCTACCAACTGCAGAAGCATATGAAACCCTCGCCATATCTTATTTCTCTGCATCTGTACTCGGACTTTGTTGACCAGTTAGTCTAAAGTGTGTAGCAAGAGGAGTGCTTACAACTTTAGACTTGTCCATGTGAAACCTTTGAAGTACCTTCTCAATATACTTCTCCTGAGACAAGTGTATCAGCTTCTCACCTCTATCTCGAACAATTCTTATACCAAGAATCTGCTTCGCTGGACCCAAATCTTTCATGGCAAAAGACTTGCTAAGCTGCTTCTTCAACTCTTGAATTCTGCTCAAGTTCCTACACAAAATTAACATGTGTCAACACACAACAACAAGATGATAAAATCATCATCACCAAACACCTGCACAAACATACAATGATCTGAAGTAGTTTCTCTATAACCATGCTCCCCCATAACCGACTTAAACTTCATGTACCACTGCCTCGGTGCTTGCTTCAATTCGTAAAGGTTTTTCTTCAAGCGACAAACTAACTCCTCTTTGCCCTTTTCCACAAAGCCTTCTGGTTGTACCATGTAAATCTCCTCCTCCAAATCACCATGAAGGAAAGCCATTGAGTCTGAAGACCACTGAGTCATGAAGCTTCCCTGCAAATTTCAGAAAGATCAGAGCTCGTTTGATAGTCCGATCATCCACCTGAAGATCTCTGGCGAAAAAATGTTTTCTTCTCTCTTTTCTCCTCTCTTCTTTTCTTTGTACCTCCTTTTTCTTTTGCTTTTCTTTCTGTCGACACTCTGTCTGACACATACAGCCAATCAATATGATACAATATATAAATATTATATTTACATATTTTATTCCTTCCTCCAATAGGAGGATACCGACGAGTGTAAGGTGTGGAATATATATAATAGGTATGTGTAATTTTTTTCCTTTCACACTAAAAAAGTGAAATCCAATATTTGGTTCGGAGGACTACACATATGGCTATATTGTACAAACATTATATCGATCTTGTTTTGACTTGGTGATCTAAACCATATTTATCAAAGCTTAAAACCGAGTTATAGGTTGAGAAGTAGGTTTAATGAATGGATAGTTAGTTCGGTTAAATGTCAATGTTATTCTCATCAGATTTAATGGTTGAACCAAACCGATAATTATCACTTGTGATTGGGACCCAATGTTTGAAAGCGGGACTTGTGTGGTTTTCTTTCTAAATTGATCATACCAAACATTATCTCTCATGTGTTATAAATAATGATTATTCATCAATACACATGGAAAATAGAAGATTTAAGCACATGGTGAAATGTATCTTTTGAAAGAAGATGAGTCATTATCACTTGTCATAATGTGGCATAAGAATAGAGAAGACACATGACATCACACTTGTCATTATCTTAAGAGTTTTGTATTGCTATAAAAGAGAGTAAATGAGATTGTAAGAAGAGATAAATATATGAGAAAAATTTGTCTTTCACTTCCCTCTCTAATGTTTTTTACTTTCTTCATACACTTAACTATATTATTCATATAAATACAAACATATATATAAACCCACCTTAATAATAATTTCATAACACGTTATCAGCACGATTGTCTCTCGATTCACCGAAAAGGTGAGGTTCGGTAAGGTTTAATTATATTCAATTTATCTACGGAAAGATATACTCTACTTTCTCTGTTTATGTTTATATATTATATCGGAATGGTAAATGTTGTCTTCTCTAAACTGATCGTCACGATAGGCTATGCCACCACGATCATTATCACATGGTAAACTCTGTCTTCTCATATTATATTTATGGACTGGTAGGATAAGCCTCCTCCTTGATCAAACTTTTACGGAGTGGTAGGTTAAGCCTCTTCCTTGATCAAATTTTCACGAAATGGTAGGTTAATCCTCTTTCTTGATCAAAATTTTATGGAGTAGAGGGTTATGCCTCCTCCTTGAATTTATAGTAGGCACTGCCTCCTAAATAATTTAATATTTTCTTTTAAATTTTGTCTTTAATTCTGCATTGCATTTAAGTTCTTGCTTTTAAATTTATGCTTTTAAAATTTTGTCTTAAACAATGCATTTAAACTTTTATGGAGTGTAAGGTTAAGCCTCCTTCTTGTTTATATAATTATGGAGTTGATGGTTAAGCCTCCTTCTTGATCATTTATTATCGGAGTAGAAATGTTTAATCCTCCTAGAGTACTATTGATAAATCATAAATAACATTGAATGTGAAAATGATAAAAATCGTGGTATTTTTATGTCACCACATCGATGATGGTTTTATAAAGATAAAATATATCACGAGAAAAGATCATAAAGATCTTGTTAATGATTTAATGTGAAAATGAGTAATTGAATTCCTAGAAGAAAAGAATTCAGGCTGCAACTGGAATGCTATTTTAATGAATGGAATTATGTGGAATTGACCATTCATGAGAATTCCATAAATAAGTTACCAGTTACATAAGGGAACAAGATTTTTTAATTCCACAGATTCCTGTGGGATAAAGAAGAAAATTTGTGAATCACGTTAAAATGTATTCATGATAAAAAAATGCTCATGAATAAAAGGGATAAATGGAATGGAATAAAACCATTATCCCATTTTTTAAAATTCCATTCCTTTTTGTTCATTTAATTCCATGTATTCCTAAAAATGAAAACCAGTTACACCCTCACCAAAGACTTGGAGTTGATGTAAATCATCCTTGTAGCGAACAGAATAATGAACTCACGATAATAAACCATGAAACTTGTCAAATTAAATAAGCTCCATTCCCATAAATGAATGTTGAGTTATCATATTTAAGTAATTATGAAGGACAAGTTTAGAGAAAATATGAAAATGATGTTGGTTGGATAAAATAAAAAAAGTACAAAAATGTTTGATGAATATACGACATGGGAATAAATGGGTTTGTACCTGCTGTATGTAAAAAAAATTAAGTTGGTCTGTAAAAAAATCACAAAGGAAAAAGGAGTGAAGGTTAAAATTAAATTCATCTAGGATGAATATAAACCTTCTTTTAAGCAGACCATGAATCTTGAAAGAATCTCACATCAAAAGGATTTGATACATAGTACATGCCCAAAACGGGCAATTGGAATTGTTTTTGATCCTGGATTTGATGCAAAGTACATGCCTAAATGGTTGATTGGAAATGTAATTGGTCCATGAAGTGGAATTCGATCAAGATAAATAGGCATGAAATGCCATCATCTCGAGGGGAGAATTAAAGAATCCCACATCGATAATAAGTAGAACATGTAGAAAATTTTGTTCACAAATGATGAATGAGGTTATTGAAATGGATATCATTGAAAATCACAGATCCTCATAACATGAAGTTTATAGGATAATCTATTCACATAATGTTTTAAATAACTTGCAAACATTACTGAAATAAATAATCTCATATTCAAGTTGTAAATGCTCCAATGAGAATATATATCCTTAAAGGATAATTTATGAGTCTAAGTCACGTCAGAAACGTGATAGATTACTTTGGTTTCAAAGATAAACATCCTCAAAAATAAAATGGAGCAAATATATGATTAGAGGATAAACCTCTTGAAGAGGTCGTTGATATGATTAATAATATAATCAGGTACCTGACTGAAATTGTTGTTGATAATAACGAGATCTTGATTAACCATATCATTACGAATAAGAGATGAAACCAAAGATAAAAATTGTCGACAATAAATGAAACAACGCGCGATATAAATAAATAAATGAGGATCATGAATCTACTTCTATGAATGAGAGTATAATGAAAACTTATTCGCCAAAAGTGAAAAGATGCAATCAATATATATTAAGCTCGTTTGAAAAACGATATTGGACCAATAGTCCAAGCATCCAAATAGTATACATTTCTCCATAAAATGAGAAAATGGCCTTACGATTTGAAAATAAAACGACTTACAAGGTCATTAGAATATTAGATGTAATAATTTTAAGAAACTCGATATGCCTGGCGGTATATGAATGATTTGATTGTGCCTTAACATTATAAAAGTCATTAATGATATAAGAAAAAAATATGTTATGGGGAACTCAACTCGATTAGAACTCTTGAAAAGTTATCATATGCCATATAATATATAAGAAATGTTTGAGATAAAAAAGGTCTTGGAATAAAAATATCCCCATGCATACCGAAATTGGATATCTGCTGAACGAGATGTTATTTTCAAAGGATTTTCATTTAAAGCATTTACGAAATGCTGAGCGTATGTATCTTGAAAGATACAACTCACAAGTATGACTGATTTTGGATTTATTTTATTATAAAACCTCGAGGTTGTTTTAGTTGGTTTTGCAGATACAAGATATTTATCAGAACCACATAAAACCCGATCAAAAAGTGGATAAATTTCATAAATTGGTGGAACTGTGATCTCGTAACATTCTGAAAATCAGACTCTATCCGCTACTTCTTCAAATCATGCAGAGACTATCGTACTTCACGAGTCATGTCGAGAATGTGTATGGTTGAGGTCCATAACCCATTATATACAAGAAGCTAGTAGGATAATCACAAGGAAAGAACCGGCAAACTGTTCGAAGGCAATGCTGCATGTGTTGCTCAGCTTAAGGAAGGTTTATTCAAAAAGGCGCTTCCCACTACAACATTCATAAAACATCTTCAAAGTATAGCAATGTGTCATCAACGAGATTTATGAAGGAAAGATCATCTGCAACTTTCAGGGGGAGTTTTACGTTAATATACTCTTTTTGTCCTTTTTATCCTACTGGGTTTTCTATGATAAGGTTTTTAATGAAGGAGTACGTAATACTACAATATTGATGAATACTCAAGTGGGAGTGTTATAAATAATGATTATTCATCAATACACATGACAAATAGAAGATTTAAGCACATGGTGAAATGTATCTTGAAAGAAGATGAGTCATTACCACTTGTCATAATGTGGCATAAGAATAGAGAAGAAGATGACACATGACATCACACTTATCATTATTTTATTTTATGAGTTTTGTATTTCTATAAAAGAAAGACTTTCCCTTCTCCATTTATACACATTAACTATTGTAAAGAAAGAGTAAATGAGATTGTAAAAAAAAAAAAATATATGAGAAAGATTGTCATTCACTTTCCTCTCTAATGTCTTTTACTTTCTTCATACACTTAAATATATTATTCATATAAATACAAACATATATAAACCCAACTTATAATAATTTCATAACATCATGTTCTTACTTCCCCTTTTTTTTTGCTTGTGTTCTTCCTTAAAAGTATTCTTTCTTCTCTTTCAAGTTTCTCTTCGGTAAAAAAAAAGTTTCTCTTCGGTAAAAAAAAAGTTTCACATGACATAACAATTACCATCATATTCCTATATTTTTTTAGATTCCTAAATATAAATTATTCAGCTTTGGATTTGATTAGAAATCAAAGAATTTATGTAGGGGAAGATGTTCTGAATCACCAGGCAAACTAGATGGATTTTGACTGGGATATACAGATACAAATCATGCATCGAATGTAGTATTCGGGATTTTTACTTTCTCCTTCCAGACCAATAAAGCAAATGCTTCTCTCTATTTGAATTCTATTTTGGTTATTTTAAACATCTGTTATGTAGTAATTTCGATTTTACAGTCGATTCAGTCTTTCGAAAATATATCATATTATGTAAATGTGGTAATTTTGAGTAATAAATCTAAATGCTATTATTTAAAATTACAGTTTAGAAAGAAGCTTTTAGTCATGTGTTATATTACATGTAATACCACTAAAATTTATAACCAATTATTAAAACCATTAAGGTTTTTAGAACATATTATGCTGGCATATTTTCTCGAAATTGTGGGTGAATACTCTTCCAAATATATTTTTTGTTGGCGGATTTTTTTTCTTTCTAATATATTGTTGAAAGTATTTTATAGATTTAAAATAAATAATTTATATATTACAGCAACAAAAAAATAAAGTGGATATTTGATATATAATAAAAGCTATGATTTTAATTAAATGAATAATTCACTTATTTTAGATATTGACATTGAAGTCTTTTATAGATTTAAAATAAACAGTTTAAATATTATAAAAACAAACAAACAAACAAATATTCTATAATTAGAACTGGGATTTGATTCAAAATTTACGGACCCCGCCTGCTAGACCTGTTGCGGAGTGGACAAGAATCAAAATAATTTCTCTAAAAATTATGCAGGGTGGGTACGGGTTGGATTTTTTTTTATGGGGCGGTTGCGGATCAAAAGATTTTAAAATGCGGGTTAGAGGATACCCGCATATTTTTAAAAAAAAACTTTTATTAATATTTTTTGAGTTTTTGTATTATAATTAAAAATAAAATAAATTTATAAATTCATTTAAGGTATTTTAAGTAAAAATTATGAATGTACCTTTTTGATATTAAATTTTATGAATAAATATTTTTATTAAAAATTAATTAAAATTTTAATTACTATTTTAATATTTTGCGGATTACCCGCGGGTAACCCGTAAATTAAGCGGGACAGACGTTAATCAACTAAGTTTGTTTTGTGGGTTTGACGGATCGAGTTTAAACGAGTCAAAAATTTGTTAAACTCTCCATGGGCGCAGGTCACGGGTTGCGAATTACCCTCAAACCCATCTCTATATAATACTAAAACTAATATCTTAAACAAAAAATATTACATTTTTAGATATTGAGATCGATTTTTTTGACAAAATATATTAAAAACCTTAATACATCACGTAGCTCCTATTATATATATAGCACATATAACATTCTATTTAACCCATTCAAAACTTTCATGAATTTTTTAATTTTTGCCTATGAATCTATACGATTAATTTTTTAATTACAATTTAATTTGACCATTCATATGATTTGATTTTGCAGGGTGATAAGATAGAAGCCCAGTTGAGGATATATGACTATGAAAGACGACCAGCTTTACAACTTTTAGTGTCATATCTTCTTCCAAAACTCAGTTTTGTACCATCTGGTTTGCAACCCATTCTTTATTTTTTGTAAGCGCAGATATTTTTGGTTTAAGTATAGAATTTTTTTGTAATTTTTCTTTAAACTAGAATTGTTTAAATTAAAATGTGGCAATTTCTAGTAATAAAATTTAACATTGAAACCCAAAAAACCGTCTCGTTAAATTGGTATGGATAGTCAATTGATTCACAGTATCATCAAGCCATAAAATGCGGCTTTAATCATTGGTTTACCGATTAGCAGAATAGTATAAATGTGGTTTATGGACTTGACTTTAAATGACTCCAAATTTTTTATTGAAAATTAAAATGTTTACCAAAACTCAAACACTTTATTTGGCAAGCAATTTCAAAGTGACTATCGGTCAAAAAGAATCTAAATATGGAACAGAAGAAGAATTAATAAATCATATTCTGTTGAATGCCTACCAACTTTACAAACATAGGCTCAATCATTAATTCCATCACATCCAAGGAGTTTCGCTTTATCTTCGGTATTCGTCAGTGTTCTAAAATACGTTATACGCTAGCCGGGCAGAGGACCTTTATATAGCGCCTAAACGTATACGCAGACGTTTACGCGGGAACTATTACGTTGAATATGTATATATGTATTCCTCAATTTATAGTAAATAATGCCATAATAAAATGGAAAAATTATTATGTATTTATATAAAGTTTATAGTCTCAATTAATTAAAACAGAAATAATAGTTTTAAATCAAATTATAAAATTTCATAATAAAATGAAAATATCATATATCAAATTAAAGACAAACACTCATATCATAGTCTTATTCAATAACAAGTTTGAAGATTATTACTTATTATTAAATTAAACTATTTCCAAATAATTTAGTTTACATCAAATAAAATATTTTTTTCTTTTGAAATAATTGTGATTTTATTTTTAAATATGAGAAAAAACAAATAAAACAATATTAATTTACTTGGAACATTAATAGAACGTGTAACATATGCGTGAGGCCAATATAGTCGGTTATTTAATCGTCGTATATGTGGACATTGTTTCTCTTAAAAATAAATATAGCAAAAATATAGTACGGTAAGTTATTGTATAGCGTCAAGACGCCGTATACGTGGACGTTTGGACCGTCTTTTAGAACATTACTATTCGCCAAAATGGCTTATTTGTTTTGGTGAGTGCCATCGAATAGCGAGAAATATTATTTTCCATGGATTATTTGGTGTATTTGGAAAAGTAGAAATGATAAATTGTATAACACAGTGGATCAGGATCCTCGGGATATCTTAAAACTAGCGGAAAGTGAATCCCTCGCATGGGAAGAGGCACAGTCATCGGCAACAACGGTTAAATTAGCACCTCAAAACAATATAGATGGATCGTGGAAGGAGAGAGAAACTTTTTCAGGTTAGGGCTGGTACAATATATATGAAGGAGAAAAATATGAAATGATGGGAGCAAGGAACATAAGATGCAGTCTATCCCTTGCATAATTCGAAGGAGTAATATGAGAAATGGAATGCATGAAGAGATGAAACCAACAAGAGGTAACTTTCGCTACAAACTGTTCAGAATTTGTGAAGATAGTGTCTACACTCACAAATAGTATGCATTTTCGATACATTTGGATGAGTATGATAGTTGCAAGAGTTTCTTCACAAGGTTCGTTATCACTCACACTCCAAGAGCACAACACAAAAACATACATTTTAGTACGAAGTGTTCGAATCCAACCATCATATTTTTCTTTTGTAAACCTAAATCCATTAACTTAGCAAGCTGAAGTACGGTAATATGTTTATGTTGTTGACAAAAAAACTGGTATGGATAGTCCGAGTCGGTGTATACACTGTCCGTATTTTAGAACAATGCTATGAATGATCAATGAATTGATTTTACTGTTAGTTACATTTTTTCTCTCAAATTTCAAATAAGTTAAATTGATTTTGTTAAAAAAGAAACATAACAAAAAGACAGATCTCTCCTTTGACTCCCCTAAACTGCATATCTCTTTTTCTTTCCCCTTTTTTCTTTTGATTTTACCATTAAAACTAATAAACCATAATAATATAGCATTGGTTTTCCACATAAAAAAAATATAAAAAGAAATAACTCGGGCATAATAAAAATATAATTTTATACATTTTTTCTATTGAATCAAGCTAAAGAGCCACTGCCGAGACCAGTTTCAAAATAACGACAAAACAATCAAGATGAACCATGCTACTGCCAATTTCGAAAACGCAGCCGCCGTGATCGTTTAAGCGGGTAATCGTTGACCGGAAGAGAGCCGCCACAATTTTAAGTTATTCGGTCAACAAATCTATTGTTATGAAAAAACTCAATTTTTCATGTATCTTGTCTCGCAAATTAAATACTCTACACGAGATCTATAAATTTTAATCATCAATAAAGAAGAAAACATAAAACAAAAGAATGGAAACGAAAAAATCAAGTAACCGCCATAGTTAGCACCTACAAAAATAAAATAAAAAACATAAGGAAAAAAGACTAAATAACCATTGTTCCTTTCATTAACTTTTTTTTTTTTTTGATAAACCAAGTATTTATGCTGAAATTAGGGGACCCCAGCGGCAGAGCTGATATCAAGAATGATCCCTAGCTCTAACTGCAAGTGTACAATGTCGGTCTTGTTGGATTTAGGGTATCAAACAATGACACTAATAATATTAATATGAAATTCGTTCGTTCTCTATACCTAAGCAAGTGCGAATAGTTTGAAAACAGTAAATATCAAGTAAATAAAAGTTGTATTTCGATGTGTGAAAGACGCTAGACTTAAGAAGTTCTCATGAAATCATGCAATGTTAGACACTTAATTAATTGTGACTGATTAAGCACAGGTTCAAGAACTAGAATCACAAATGTCAAACAATTCAACTCTCGATGAAATTGTTCTCTATGTCTAGCAACCTTACTATTCAAATTTGTTTGCAATCTTAGAGTTCTAGACAAACATTAATAGCAAGTTTTTTAGTTCACAATTCTTCTAAACCAAATCTCTTTGTATCTAGTCAAATTGCTCACACTAAGTTCTGTCAGATAATAGTTCACACTCTCGTGCCAAAGTATTAACCTAAGATCTAAGCTCTCGGTGATCGGTCCAAAATTTAGCTTTAAATTTAACTTAGGTGATAAACAAATTGATTTAGAATCCTAATTATTTAGAGATCTAACAAAGCATGAAGATCTTATGAGAATCCCTAAATCTAACGAGGTTTACTACTCACACATAATATTGAATAAACAACACACAATTGAGTAGAAACCAAACAATAAATAGATAAAACTAACGAGGTTCGAAATTCTTCTCTTAAAGGTTACATAATAGCATATCAACCCCAATAGCAATAATCTTCTCAAGTCTCCAAAAGCCAAAAGCAATAACAAAAGATAAGAGAACAAACTCTCAACAACCTAATTAATAGTCTAAACACATTCTGGGGTTAAATTAGAAATAGTGAAACTCTTGGGATTCTTTGCAATTCTTCAAAATATGAACTTCAAATCGTGTACAAGTCTTGTTGGGATTCAGTGTCAACTGACACTAAAAGTGAAAGTCGGTCGACTCTAAGGTCAATGCTCGGCTCAAACTTTTACTTCTTGCAGAATATTTCGGAAAAGCTCCAAAACTCATAGCTTTTCTCCATTCGTGTGCTAACCTGCAAAAAACTCGATACACTCGAAATACAAGTTTAAGACTCTATATATACACTTATATCATGGTTTAAAACCAATAAAAACCATGATATATCAGCAGCATACAAATTTTAAGTTCTAGTTGTAGACCAGCGCATTATCCCCATTACACCGACTTATTCTGGGCCCCCCGGAGAGACCATGTGAATGCTCTGGTAGCCAAGAGTTGTAAATATGTGGACCAACGCTTTCGTGGGGGGGGGGATGCTGAAAATGATGGGTTAGTAAGACATGATCTGACTTTCGGGGAACCAACAATTACCCATTTGTTATTTGTGGATGATCTTCTAGTCTTTTCAGATGGATCTCAGGATGTTATGGTTCAATCTAAGGAGTACAATGAGTTGGAATTAAATGCTTCAAAGTCTGAGATTTTTTGTGGAGGGTATATCGAAATTGAGTTTTCGGTTTTGAGCACCATCTCGGGTTTTACCCTTGGTACATTCCCAACGCGCTATCTAGGGCTTCTGGGGGTGATTGGTAATGGCTTTAGAATCTCTCTAAAGCCTAATTTCTCTCTAAATCACACAATCTAATCCAATCATGCTTTGTAAATATTTTTCTGTCCAAAGCTCTTTATTATTTTTTATTTTTTGTTTTGGCTGTACAAAGCTAAATATTCAGAGCAAAAAAATTGAGCTTTGAAAAATGAAAATATTTTCACAGCCAAAAACCTACATCAATTAAATTTAAAGCCAAAGCAAAAAAATCTACAGCATAATTTATACAGCAAAAAAATAAAAGCCACAGCTCTTCCAATCAACCACTCTGTTAAGTTCAAAGAGGATATCGTTTGCCACACTTTAACCGTTTGTAGATAGAATCACTTCAAAACTTCATTGATGGACGGTAAAGTTTCTATCATTTGTCGAAAAGGTAAAGCTTATCTCTCGGTGATCTATGGGATGATTAACTTTTGGAGTACTTACTGTCTTGTGCTTCCTAAAAGATTCTATGAAAAGATTGACTCATTGTGCTCAAATTTCTTGTGGAAGAATAGAACGACGTCATTTCTTGTCGAAGAATATAACGACGTCAGCTATTGGAGCTCAAGTTTCTTTGTTGAACATTTGTAAACGAAAGGCGGAAGGGGGGGGGTTGGTATTACAAAATTGGATCAATTTGAGTTGTGTTTCGACTAAAGTGCATTGGAATTTATTCTCATCCTCGAGATCTTTTTGGGTGGCTTGGCTTAAGCAAAATGTGTTCCTCCGAAGGAACTTTTGGTTAACAGAGGATGCACCAAGGTTCTCTCAAACCGTGAGAAGCATATTACAACTTAAGGACCATGTTTCGGCCCTTCTATGTTGCAATGTTGGAAATGGTACAACCGCTTCTTTTTGTCATGACTCGTGGACTGATTTGGGTCCTTTGATCGAGATTACGGGACTGATAGATCCCTGACAGCTCCGCCTACCGTTGAATGCTCGCATTCTTGCAGAAACTAAGGATGGCGAGTGGGTTTTACCACGGGAAAGATCTGATGGCACTTAAGCCATTCAAATCTCCTTAACAATAATAGATCCTCCGACGGCTTCTAGAGGGTCTGATGTTTACATATGGCGCAACGCTGCGGGAGTGTATAGTGAGTATTTCTCTTTCAAAGGTATGTGGGAACAAATACGTGATCATGCTCCTTTGGTTGATTGGTGTGATGTTGTCTGGTTTAAAAAAATATTTCCAAGATGTTCCCTTATGACTTGGTTAGCTATGCTCTCACGCCTTCCTAATCGTGATCGGGTTAGGTTGTAGGGTATTGTGGTTTCTGACCAATGTGTTCTTTGTAATTTTGGGGTCGAGTATCACCAACATCTGACAAAGTAGGAGACTGAAATGTTCATCTTCTTCATTCCGGACAAAGCCGTAAAGTATATATACGTCTATACAAGATTGCCCTAGAGTATCTTCTTAATAACTCAGAATTTTTACATAGTCTAACTTCCTTATTTAAGTTATACTCCAATACCCCCCCCCCCTTCAAGTTGGAGCATGAAGATCGGAAATGCCCAACTTGAGGAGAAATGCATCAAATTCCTTCTTGCCTAGAGCCTTGGTGAGGATATCTGTAAGTTGGTTCTTTGTAGAAACATGGACCGGCTTGATCAATCCACGAACAATGTCATCTCATACAAAATGGCAGTCATTCTCCACGTGTGTAGTGCGTTCGTGGAACACCGGGTTTGTGCTTATGTGGATAACCGGTTTGCTATCACAAAACAGGGACATCGGATCCTTATGCTCAACACCAAGCTCTAATAGAAGACCTCGCATCCAGCGTAATTCAGCTGTAATCTCTGCCATTGCACGGTATTCTGCCTCCGCCGAGGAGCGCGAGACCGTATCTTGTTTCTTCGTCTTCCAAGAAACCGGTGAGGATCCAAACTGAACTATCCATCCCGTAAGAGAGCGGTGAGTTATTGGACAGGCTGACCAGTCCGAGTCACACCAGCCACTAAGATGCATAGAAGATTCAGCTCGGAGAAGAATCCCTTGGCCCATCGTTCCTTTTAAATATCGAATAACCTTTAACGCAGCCTTCCAATGGTCATCACGAGGAGCATGCATATATTGGGAGAGAGTATGAATGGCATATGTAAGCTATGGATGCGTAGCTGCTAGGTAGATAAGCCGACCAACTAGGCGTCGATATACTTCAGGATCAGCGAGAAAAGGTCCACCCGAAAGGCTGAGTTGGTGGTTCGATCAATCGGTGAACCAACCGGTTTGCATCCAAGTAAGCCCATCTCTGGAACAATATCCGATGTGAACTTACGTTGACAGAGATAAATACCCGACGGACTCCGTGCTACCTCCAAGCCAAGAAAATATTTCACCACTCCAAGATCTTTCATGTGGAAGCATATGACTAAATACTGCATGAAGGTTGCAATCACTTCTGGTGTATTGCCCGAAATAATCAAATCATCGACATAAATCAAGATGCGAAGAGACACACCTCGTCTGGAGTATACAAAGAGAGAGTAATCGGAGCGAGTCTGAGTGAAGCCGTAAGCAAGAAGAGAATTCTGAAGCTTGGCAAACCAACAACGCGACGCCTGTTTTAAACCGTACAAAGATTTCTGGAGGCGGCAAAAGCGAGTCTCACCAGTCGCGAGTAGTCCTTGAGGGAGTTTCATGTAAACTTCTTCATGGAGATCGCCATGTAAGAATGCATTGTGAACATCCATCTGATGAACCTCATGATTGTTCTTCACTGCGAAATCCAAGAATAACCGAACTGTTTTCATCATTGCTACAGGTGCAAAGGTATATGTATAATCAAGCCCTTCAGTTTGGTGATTACCCAAAACAACAAGTCTGGCCTTGTAGCGCTCTATTGTCCCATCTGATTTAAACTTAATTGTGAACACCCATTTATTACCAAGTGCTCGCTTACCAGAAGGCAAATGTTCGAGGCGCCATGTATCATTTGCAACCATCGAATTAAGCTCATTGTCAACTACTTTGCACCAGTGATCAGACCGCATAGCTTCAGTGAAGGACCGAGGTTCCACATTCACCGTCAAAGCCACTAGAAATCTGCGATGATTAGGAGAGAATCGATCGCAAGAAACAAAGTTAGCAAGTGAATATACCGTACCTGAGGAATGATGAGGAGTGGGTGAGAGTGAGACGAGAGAAGAAGAGGGAGTTGTAGTCGTAATAGTACTGGAAACGAAGTCACACAATTTGACCGAAGGTTTCTTCGCGCGATGACCCCTACCCAAATGTTCTTCTACAATCTGGTCATGTGATTGAGGGTGCGGTAGAGCAACCTCAGCTTGTGGAGGAACATCTGCGGCCTGTAGTAAACCAATATCTGCTTGTGGAGGAACAGCCACAGCTTGTGGAATAACAGGCTCAGCCACTGGTTCATCAACGGCAACAAGCGCTTCTGCCGGTGTATTCACGTCTGCATCATGATCAACAAGAGTATCATTAGCAGTGAGCGTTTCCTCTACAGAAACACCAACCGGAGGCAGCAAGGATGATGTAACAGGAGCAGCTGGAGTATCATTCTCGAAAGGAAATTGTGTCTCTTGGAAAACCACATCACGTGATGTAAAAATAACTTCACGCTCCAAGTCAAACAATTTCCACCTTTTTTTTCCCATACGGATATCCAAGGAAGACACATTTACGAGTCCGTGATGCAAACTTATCTCCTTTATGATCAAGATTGTGTGCATACGCCAAGCATCCGAAAACACGTAAGTGTTTGTATCCAGGAGCATGACCATAAAGCTTCTCAAAGGGCATCTTATTGTCCAGCACAGTAGATGGAGTTTTGTTGATAAGAGACCCAGCAATGAGGATGCATTCACCCAAATATCCGATCGGTAGGTTGGATTGAAAACGCAGTGCGCGAGCGACGTTCAAAATGTGTCGGTGCTTGTGTTCTGCTCGACCATTCTGCTGCGGTGTATGAACACAAGAAGTCTCATGAACAATTCCTTGCTCTTGGAAGAATGGAGCAAGACACATAAATTCCCATCCATTATCGCTGCGGATGGTCTTTACTTTCGTATCAAATTGTTGTTCGATCATATTGAAGAAGTTTCTGAGCTGTTGTGACACTTTTGATTTGTCGGACAGTAGATAAAGCCATATTGCTCGCGAGTGATCGTCCACTATGGTCAGGAAATAGCGAGAACCACAAAACGCTGTAGTCCGATATGGACCCCATAAGTCGACGTGTATCAAATCAAAAATCTTGTTTGCATTATTGGAACTATCCGGAAAAGACTGTCGATTTTGTTTAGCTCGAAAACAGACATCACAACTCTTAAGAAAAGGCTCATCACTATGACTAGAAAAGCAACTAGCACCAGAAAAAATGCCCGAAATCGATGCAGAAGGATGACCCATACGAATGTGCCACAAAGAACTTTCATCAAGCACCCGTGCCTGAAGCGAAACAGCCATCTCCATGCGTCGAAACCGGTACAACCCCTCTGCTTCTCTCTCACCCGCTAAAATCAGCATCCTCGCAGTGCGGTCCTGACATATCATCAACTTGTCAGTGACTTGACCAACCAGATAATTATCAGTTACAAGTTTTCCAAACGATATATAATTCGTATGGAAACCATCAACAAAGTACACATTATATAAATGTAAATGAGACGTAAGGCAACCAGTGCCCTGTTTCGATGCAAATGCATTTGATCCGGCTGGTAATATGACCGAGAGAGGAGCAATAGATCGAACGTTTTCCATCATATCCAAATGCCCGGTCATATGGTGAGTGGCTCCCGTATCTAAAATCCAAGTTATATAGGTATCCTTACCGCCCGATGGTGCCGATGATCTGCCTGCATTGATGATGTTCTGCACTGCATACCATTGCGCATCAGACAAACCACTTAACCCCTGGCGATCGCTGTCCGTGATCATAGCTGGAACCCCGAGCGAGGCAGTATTAGCACTCGCAAGTTGAGTGCTGTTAGCTCTCGTCCTAAAACCACGACCTCGTTCTGTTGTCAAAGGATCTCCCTTTGGGCCCAATCGACTCCGAGATTTGTCAGGCCACCACTTTGGGAAGACAATCAGCTTAAAACACGAGCTCAGTTCATGGCCCTGCTTTCCACATCCACTGCAGCGCCGGGAAGGATCACGGTTAGTCGTACATGTGCGGTAAGTGGCAGAGTGATCTGGATCCTGTCGAGAGACATCACTGGTCTAGACCGGTGTAGACTAGCGATAAGCAGGAGATGCTTGAGCCGCAAATCCCATAACTGAGACCTCCGTTGTCACATTTAAACAAATCGTCTCATTCTGTAGTATTGTCTGATAAATACTATCAAGGTCGGGCAGAGGTGTGATGGCGCACAGCTGAGATCGAATTACGCCATGGACTGCATCATCCAACCCCGAGAGAAAATCATGAACTCGCAGGATCTCTTTCTCCTTATCACGCGAAGAATTCAAATCACACTCGCACTTGTTGCAAGTACAACTTTTGGAGTTCATACATTCTTCAATTCCATCTCAAATCTTCGTAAGACGGCCACAATAGTCGTCCACAGTAGCCCCGTTCTGTTTACATGTCGCCAAGGAGTTGTGAAGCTGTTGTAAACGAGCTCCACTCTTGATCGAGAACCTCTTCTTGATGATTTCCCACATGTCTTTGGCTATTTCTCAAGTGGAAATAGAGGAGCGAATCTTGGGATCAATAGTCAGTTTGATCCAGCCAACGAGAAGATGGTTGTTAGCATACCAATCTTCGAGATTAGGTGAGTCCGACGCCGGTTTTGGTATACTTCCATCGAGAAAACCAAACTTCTTGCGAGAGCTTAGAGCCATATGAAGGTTCATGGCCCATTCATCATAATTCAGACCGTTGAGTAGCGGCTGAGAAATCACGGCACCAGGATTATCATTAGATGTAAGATCATAAGGCGAAATCTTTTTGTATGAAGAATCAGCCGCCATTGTTATAGATGTTTATGGAGAAAACAGTCTCTGTTTTGAGAGCAGAGAACGCAGAGTAAGCGGAAGAGAGGAAGAAGAAGACTGTACTTGTGTGAGAAGCAAGTGCCAACCGGAAAAATTTCAAGAACCCTAGATCTCTGGCTCTGATACCATGACAAACTAGGAGACTGAAATGTTCATCTTCTTCATTCCGAACAAAGCCGTAAAGTATATATACGTCTATACAAGAATACCCTAGAGTATCTTCTTAATAACTGAGAATATTTACATAGTCTAACTTCCTTATTTAAGTTATACTTCAATAACATCTTCTTTGGTTGGTCGTTTGTTTCTGATATTTGGTCGCGATTCGTTGGTCTGTTTCTCTCGGCTCGACCTCAGGATCTTACCATGGTAGAGAGTCTCTTGCGCCAGCCACCTTTTGCTTCTCAAAGTCCTCTCTCCTCTATGTATGTTTGGAAGGAGATAAATGCCCGCATTTTCTGAGATGCATTGTCCTCGCCTCAAACCATCTTCTTAGCCGTTGATTGTGCCATCAAAGACCACCTCCTCTCTTTCCCCTCATCATTTTTCCGTTCACCATCGTTATTTGAGATCTATTTCTGCTTCCTTAGTTCTATTAGCCAATCATCTTTGTTGTTTTTTATTTTTAATATCGTTTTAATAAATTGTTGGCAACAGACAATGTAACATTAAAAAATTATAAATCTTAACATTTAGACCCAAAAAAAATGATTTCATAGGGGTTGATCCCTAGCATAGATCAACAGGGCAAAAAGCTTAAAAAGAAAATGCAATAGTCATGACTCGACCTTGGGTTATGCTGTGAAATATAAGACTCTTGACAAGAAATCATCGCATCTTTTGAGATTTACTCAAGAGATATAATATATATTTCATAGTTTTAGATAAATGCCCGGAAATTAATTTTCGAATAATCTCCTTTTAACCCCCAAATTTATCCGGCTTTAGAGCATGTCCATCCATAAAACCCACTAGGAGTTTTTAGAAAAAAAATTATAATAATTTTTTATTTATATTTTTCTCAAATGCCAAAAAAAAAAAAAATTTGACCAATGGCCACACGCCACGTGGCCTGAACAGTGAAGAATTGATCCTTACATAGGGATTTTAAGACTCGGTATTTTAACTATTCATGTGAGACCCACATTATTTAATTAATTTTTTTTAAGGACCGTGGGCTTAGAACCCCTCGATGTGCATGCTCTTAGCCCTCAGCCCGAAATTTCATCTCGTGCAGAGCACATTCCCGAACATAGGCTACTACGAAATATACATTCTTTAGTTTATTTAGTGATTTATTCTTTTGGATTTCAAATTTTACATTTTCTAGCAATTTTTAAAAAAAAATTTTGTTCAGATTTTAAAGGAATAACTAAAATAGTTTGATTTATTTTTATTGATTTACTTTTTCTGTTTTTGATAATATTTGATTTTTTTTTATTGCGTTTCACATTTACCTCTTTCCTACTGAAATACTATAAGTTTATCTTTAAAAAAAAAATTGTATAGTGATATGATATAGTTATGTTTTCAAAATTAAATTCTAAAAAATTGTTTTTGATTATTATTACAATTTTTTAATTTTATTATATTAGAAATTAATTATTTTTGAAGGTTTCTGATTTTAAAAAAATTATTTTTACATTATTATAATTTTTTTATTTTTAGAATCCCAAATCAAAACTTTATATTTATAATTCCAATTACTATGTGTATAAATTAATAATATATTATTATTAGGCCCATGAGTATAACATATATAAGACATCAAAAATTAATATAATAATATGTTATGTTAGGTATGTAATGTTAATAAGACTAATTTGTAAAAGATTGATTGAAATAAATATGGTATTATCTTCTAAAATTGAAAATTATAAATAAACTGGTTATATCTTCCATTTTTATATCGATTTGTATGAAAAGAAATATATACTTAAAAAAACAATGTTTTCTATGATTATTTTATTAAATAAATGCTTACACCCCTAAATGTTAACCCAATAGTGAACTCCTAGACTAGCCTATGAGAGCTAATCATTGTCGTTCTTATACTTTTAAGATTTTGCACATGATAGCATTATCAAAAGAGGCCTCACTCAATCAATCAAATGAAGGTTTAAAAGAAAAGGGAAGGGTTCTATGGTGTAGAAACCATCCTAAGAGTGAGAATGGTCACTTGGATTAACAAAGGGTGGTAGAAATGTGGTAAAAGATAATCCAAGTGTGTATATAGTGACCATGATCAAGCATCAAAAACTCATAAGTGAGAAGATTAAGTTCATTTAAGTCCATATAGATGAGTTGGTTTCAAAGTTGAGAGTATCAAACAAGACAAATGGATTTGAGTGGTGTGATCAAAGCTCGAAATGTGCAAGTGTTTCAAGAGTTGTTTAAGAAACATACTATGATTATCAAGGGCATCATGTTGAGTTCTAAAATCTAGATTCCTTACAAGGCAATTATATCATTGTCTCCTATGCACATGCGAATCAAATCTAAAATGCTACTAGACTCAATCATAAAAGAGAAATGAATATGAAGCTACATTTTTTCTTATGTTTCAAATTTTTTTAATTTTTTTGGTTTTTCGAAATCTTATCTATTTACAATACAACACACAAATGCAAAGACTCAATCACAAGGAAAAAACAGAAAAGATGGTCAAATGATCACCCCCCCCCCCAACTTACTTCGCACCGTCTCGGTGTGAGAGCAAATAAAGGAGGATTCAAGATGGTAAATAAAACTGAAAAGAACTAAAAACTATGTACAAGATGGTGGTAGTGTTACCTGAAGCGGAAGGTTATAGTGAAATTCCCCAAAACTTAGCTCTTGCTCTGTTGTCCACATGCTGAAAACACACAAACAAAACTAAAA
The DNA here is from genome assembly GCA_030180135.1 of Orychophragmus violaceus. Lineage (NCBI taxonomy): Eukaryota > Viridiplantae > Streptophyta > Magnoliopsida > Brassicales > Brassicaceae > Orychophragmus > Orychophragmus violaceus. Next base: position 84,104,035 of record CM058234.1, on the reverse strand, counting down.
CAAACATAAAATTCACACAAACACACATCAAGGAAATCAAACATATATAATCAAAGTATATGTACAAAGGATACCATGGGACTTTCTCCCAAGTGAGCTTGTTTAAAGTATCTAGCTTGACTTTCTTCTCACTTTCTAGTGATGATTAGATTGTGGCATGCCTTCCATAGTGATGGTCAGGACTTGAGATAGCATCTCTTGAAGCTTCACTGGATCTCCTTGATACTGATGGCTGATGATGGCTTTCACAATTGAGAATGGTGATTTTCCGCTGCACCTAACCTTGTATTCGATGCTTCCATCTTTAAGCCTTAATGGGTGCAATTTTAGAATGTTGGGAGATGGAGTTAAGTTGGGAGGGTGGTGTGCATTCATCTTCTTCTTCTCTTCATCATGAGCTCTCTTAGCTCCACTCAACCCCTCTTCTTTAGCAGTTTTGACGTGCTCTTCAAACAAAGTTTGTAAACTTCCAGAATCCAAGATTTCCTCCTCACCTTCTTCAAGCTTTGTAGACTTGCATTTCAAGTTCCTCACAGCCTTCTCCTTTTGAGCTTGGTCCTCTTTGATATTCAGCTCTCTATTGTTGATTGTTCCACAATAATAAGGTGTATAAGCTTGTATGGTGTAGGAGATCTTTTTGTTTATATGTTGGAGAGTCACCTTCTTGTTTGGGAAGTCAATTGTTGCTCTAACCATTGTGAGGAAAGGTCTTCCAAGGATCAAGAGAACTTTCTTTTTATCAACCATATCCAAAACAGTGAAGTCTATTGGAATTGTGAATTCTCCAATCTTGATAGGATATTTTTCAATGACACCATGTGGATACTTTGAAGAGGAATCCCCAAAAATGAGAGAAGAAGGATGAGCTTTCATGTTGTGGATCCCCAGACTCTTCACCATCTCTAGTGAGATAACATTCACACTTGCACCAAAATCAACAAGAGCATCATCAAATTTTAAATCACCAAGAGAACAAGGTATAGTAAACTTCCCTTGATCTTCAAGCTTGGATAGTGATTTTGGTGTGATAGAGGGCTCATTTGGTGATGTAGAGAGTCCCATCAGCTCTTCTACCTTCTCCTTGTTGGCTATAATGTCTCTAATGAGCATCATTTGGAGATGAGCCTCATGCATAGTCCCCATATTAGGCAGCTGAACACCAATTTCCTTCATATGATTCTTGAACTTGGAGATTGTTTTCTTTTGAGACTTAGTGAGGAATCTACTTGGAAATGGGATGTCGGGATCATAAGGATGATCTTCAATTTCTGGACTTATTTCCCTTTCAAAATTATTGGAGTATTCCTTACTCTCCTTTATCTGCTTATCCTTTTTCTTCTCAACAACCTCTGAGCTTTCATCAAAGAAGATGGCATTATAGTACTCCTTTGGGTTTGTTTCTGATTTTCTAGGGAGCATGCTTGTTGGTAGCTTAGATGTTGAGCCCGTTTGAGGAAATTGATGTTTGAAGGTTGCAAACTCAGCTGCTAGATTTTCATATTTTGCATTCAACTCGCTTGTCATCTTTTTGTTGCTCTCCAATATTTGTTTCATCAATTGATGGGTTGGGTCTTCTTGTCTCTGCTGGTTGGATGAGCTTCCTTGTCCTTGGTACTGTTGGTTCCCTTGATAGATCCCTTGGTTGTTGTTGTATTGTTGACGTGTCTAGAAATTTCCTTGGTTGTTGTTGTAAGGTTGCCATTGTTGAAAATCTCCTTTGTTGTTGAATGCTGGTTTTGTTGGGAAGTTTCCTTGGAGAGTGCTTGAGGTCTGAATGATGGATATGTCTGGTCTTGAGGATTCTCCACATTGTTGTTCGTATAGGAAAAGTTTGGATGATTCCTATAGTTTTGTTTGAAACCTTTGTTGAATCCTTGGCCTCCAATGTAGTTCAGTTCAGCATGTCCATCATTATTCATCTCAGCATCATCTTCAAGGTATCCTTGGTGTTGATCAAATTCTCCAACAAATTTGACATTCCTCTGGTTTGCTTTGAGCAACTTGTCCAGCTTCTCATTAAGGGCTTTGATCTCCCTCCTTTGGTCATCTTTGTCACCTCCTTCTCGATATGTGCGGTCATAGTCCTCTCCATAGTTTGAGTCACTTAGAGACAAGTTTTCCACCAGCTGCATGGCCTCTCTTTCATCCTTTTGTAGGAAATTGCAATTGCTAGCAGTGTCTAGCATCATCCTGTATTTGGGCAGTATGCCACGGTATAATATGCTGAGTAGACTCTCCTTAGTGAAGCCATGGTGAGGGCATTGGTTGGTGTAGCCCTTGAATCTTTCCCAACCTTCTCCAAAGTTTTATGTGGCCTTTTGTTTGAAGCTTGAAATTTCAGTCCCCAACCTGCAGTTCTTGATTTGGATAAGAATTTGGATAAGAAGGCCCTTTTGCATTCATCCTAGAAGGTGATTGAGTTTTGTGGAAGGTTCTTCTCCCAAAGGTGGGCTTTATCTCCAAGAGAGAATGGAAATAGTACATCTTCATTGCGTCTTCATAAATTCCATTGATTCGGACTGTTCGACATAGCTTGTCGAAGTTGTAAAGATGGTCAAGTGGATCCTCTATTGGCAGCCCATGGAACTTGCTTCCTTGCACCATGTTGATGATGCTTGCCTTGATTTCATAGTTGTTTTTTTCACTGCTGGTGAAATAATTCAAGAATGGTAGTCGTTGATGCTTGGTTTGTCATATGCTCCAATGGCTCTATGTACCCTTGGTGGATGGTTTTGTCTGTTTTCTTCATTTCCTTGGTTGTTTTCAAACACATCACTGTCTTGTGGTTGTTGCTGCTGGTCAGCAATGTTGTTTTGTACTCTTGCTAACCTTTGTTGCTGTCTTCTCCTCCTTGAAATTCCCCTTTCGTGAGCTTTTATGTCTCCAACTCTTCGCACAAGGTTTGTTGGTCCCCTGCTCCTCAAGTTCATTCACCTGCAAAACAAAGGGAAACAAGATAGAAATGGTTAGATTCTCTGTAGCCGAAAGACTTAGTCTCAAGCAAACACCAAATCCTAATGGCTTAATTTTACACCCAAGATGGCAACGGCGCCAAACTTGATATGAATAAAAAGATCCTCTTATACCACTTCAGCTGCAAGTATACATCCTAGTCCTTGTAGTTTTGAGGTGTCAATCCACTTGGTTAAATTAAACACACTAAGAATGCAAGTGTTATCTTAATCTAAGTGCAACTAAATTCATTTGTGGTTTTTGCAACTATTAACTAACAATGTAACCAGGTTCCAAACATGATTAAACAAGTATTCAGACAATATTAAAGTGAGCTTAAAAACAGAATAGAAACAGAGCATAAACAAAGCAATAAGATGTTTAAAGACAGTTGATTAAAAACTAAGTTCCTTGGGTTGAGTTTCGGTTTGGATGATCAATAATCAGTTCAGAAACATTTAACAAACATGGGATGATTTCTTAGGCTAAGAACAACAATTCAAGTTACTCCACTCTCATGATAATAACCCTATATCTATCAAGCATTAACATCAACTCTCATTGGCAATTTCAAGATAGACATGCTTTAAGAACAAGTTCTTATTAGCACTAAACACCTTAAACATCAATTCTCATTGGTTAAGTATGTAAAGCACTTAATTAGAGATTCAAACATTAACTACACTTCTCAGTCCTAGCAACATTCAAGTTCAAGAAATTGATTAGCTACTTCAATCCTAGCATTAAGAACTTCTAACAAGTAAGAGATCAATATTTCCATGTTCTAAACAACATAAACCATTTCTAGATCACCCTCACCTTTACTCAAACCCAGAAAATTATAGAGAACTACTCACTAGCCATAGAAATAACAAAGCAAGACATGATTTGAAAAGGAAAGTATGAAAGAAATAAGAAGAACCAGAAGATGAACTCAAAAACAAACTAAAATTGCATAAAAAGATCATGACAACTAAATTTTTTTGTAGTGAATTGTTATAAGAGGTGATATGGCTCTTCTAACACATCAAGAGCCCTAATAGAAGATAAAAACGTGCAATGGTCGACTACAACCAAATGGGAGGGTCTACAAGCCAAAAGCAAAAAGAAAAAGTAGCATGTGGGAAAAGTTGGTCTCACAGCGGCTTCAGGCCCTCGCTGTGGATATCCGCTATGAGGTGTCTTGGTCCACAGCGGCTTGGAGCCGTCGCTGTGCATGCCGCTGTGGATTTTGTCGTCCCTCAAATCCCTCACAGCGGCTTGGAGCCCTCGCCGTGGGTACCCACTGTGAGGTGTCCTGTTGCACAGATCCCTCACATCTGCTTGGAGCCCTCGCTGTGGGTACCCGCTGTGAGGTGTCCTGTTCCACAGATCCCTCACAGCTTCTTGGAGCCCTCGCTGTGGATACCCGCTGTGAGGTGTCCTGTTCGATCCTTAGCTGTTTTTCCACCTTGTTTGAGTGCTCTTTTGGTCCCTACTTCCTCCATTGTCTCTTGGTGCTTCATAAGGTCATCCACCTCCTACAAAAGAGAAAAACAAAGCATATGCACTCCTAATGATGCCTAAATGCTTTTCCTAAAGCTAAAACACACTCCAAATCATGATTAAATGCACCTAAAAACACAACACATCACCTACATAATCTCAAAATTAGTAAAGCCGGGAGTCTACGAGTTAACAAAGATGGGAGGCAGCACGATCCCATGTTCCTGTAACGCGATGAATCTCAAAAGATACTACTACTAAGTCCCTGACCTCCCGCCCTTTTTGCGACTTAGCATTTGTTAACAACCGAACTATGAATGGCTTGATCCCTCTGAATCGAAGGGTACATAGGCAGCCACAATATTAATAAAATTTCATCTCTTTACTAACATTATAGCCTCCGAGTTTTTAAAAAGGGAAAGCGAATCCAAAATAAAAAAATCACACAACTTTCAGTGGTTAAGCCGGGCCCGAAATAAATGGCACACAAATGATCAGCTCTAAAGCCGAGCATACGAGCTCGCATCACGGCACCCAAACTACAAGTTTCGAAGCCGAGTCATGTCTCACAAAGCACACAACCATTCAATGCTTAAAAGTTAAAGCCCCGTGCTCGCACCCAAAAGTGTCCTCGACGCTTAAAGCCGAGTTCTGTCTCGCAAAGCACACAACCAATCAATATTTAAAAGTCAAAGCTCCGCACTCACAACCTGACACATCATATATAAGTGGATATACCAAGCCTTCCCTCGCACTACCAAGTAAGCTGATCAACTCGCATTACTCTACGCGAAATAAAAGCCACATATCCTTCACTAAAAAAGAAGAAGGAGATATCGGCAATAGATCAAAAGAGAGCATATTCATATTAAACATTTAGAGATACGGGAAACTACAAAAAGAAAAAGAGAGCAGTTAAGAGCTACAACAACAAAATCCACATGCGGCCTAACTACTCATCATATCATCTTGAAAACTACTTGCATGATCAGATGTAAATAGATTCTTGTTTGTACCATACAGACAAACTAAGGGCTGGCTCAAAGATTGAGAAGAACCGGAGCTCCCCGGTAGGGAGGAAGAGGGAGGATTATCATGAGCAGAATGACAAAGGATCGTAACTAGACCGACTCGTGGAAGTCAGACGGGGAAATTATTCCCCAACTCTGACCGAGGGCGTAGGATCGGTGAAGACTGTAAGATCTTCATTTAAAGGATCAGGATAAACAATTTTCTACATCTCAGTCGTCCATCTAATCTCGGCCGTCCTAAGATTCTTAATCCGGTACGCAGGAACAACCATTATGTCCTCCTTTTCATAGACTCAAGGGACTCACGCGTTCCTATACATGTCTAAGGGTCAGGAGCGGGGTATGCACCTTCTCCCGGCCATCCAATTGAGCGAGGATCTTCCATAACTTAACCATGCATTTCCGCTTCAAAGACGACCACTTCGCAAAAATCTTTTTGTTCTTGTGAACTAAGTGGGCCTTCGCCTCTCACTCGACACCTTAATCCGAGCATTCATACCCCGTAGAGCGTATCTCTCAACACAAGCATCCTCAGACTTTGCATGGGCCAATCAACCTGCTTCATCCATCCTAGCAGCATTCTTCTTTAGCTCGGAGAGTTAAGGAGCAAGCTCGGACATTTTAGCTCGCTCAAGCTCAAGGTCGTCCTGAAACATGCCCTCTTCAAAAGCACAGACCCGCTCCCGCTCGAACACTTGCCGAATTACGTCCAACTCGGCAGACAAACGCTTTTCTTAGTCAAGTGCTTCCTTCAAGTAAAAAATGTGGCATGTGGCGGAATCCTCCGCCCCCTGCGCCTTCTTTATTTTCATCTCCGACCTCTTAGAATAGTCGGCCGCAGAAAACAGCACCTGCACGTTCATGTGTACACATATATATACATGAACCAAAGAGCGAGCGAAGTTCGCAAAATCCTTGGACTCGGCCATCTCCTTAAAAATATAAGGAGGCGAGTCACATAACGCAACAACACAGACCAGATGAGCGTATGCCTTACTATCACTCAGCAGGGGCACATCGGTACTCGAGTACTTGAACTCAAAACCATGGTCTACACACTCCTCTGACGACTCAGCCTCCCTTTCCTCGGCCATTCTTTCAACAAGGTCCACCGCACCAGATTCCGCTCTGAAACCTCCATCACCGTCTGAAACCTTCCTCACCGCCAACCTTCCTTCATTTGGGAGTCAACCCAGCGGCCCCTTCCCCTTCTCCGCGGAAGACCTCTTTCGAGATGCATCGCCCGCCGTATCTTTGCCCATAGCAGGGCGGTCTCTTTCCCCACCTATCTCGGACGGGTCAGGAGCATTATTATCAGTCCAACACTTGAATACCAGCTCAGCAGTGTCGAGCTGCGAACCTAACCCAACTTTCAGAACGTCACTTTGATCTATTGCTTCCCACATAGACAGAACTTCAAAACTCGGCTACGCCGGGCTGACATCCAAAACTTTTGAGGCAGTGCATCATCATTTACTCACTCTGATGAGCACGATTCAACTCGAACAGAAGCGTTGTGCGGAGGGTCTTCTCAGTCCACTTCACCTCTTCCCTCTGGCTCAAAAGAAAGAGGATGGGCGCGCACCAAAAAATCGGAAAATTACATGGGCACCCTAAACCTTCCCCTCATTTCTGTCAAAATAAACAAGTCACTAACCAGGCTCGCAAGGGCCAAAAAAGCAGCAATATGGAAGCAAAATTTCGCTCTCACTAAGAAGCATATTGTGATACGGAAATTTGTAAGTGCATTCTTCTTCACTAATATCATCGGAATACAAACCAAGAGAGCATAAAAGCAAAATTAGTCGACGGCGGAAAAAGAACGTCACCAGGAGATAAAAACTCGGCGGAACAAGACAATCAACTATCGAGCGGTCAGAAACTAGGAGCGCCTACCAAACGGCAGATAACCACCAAAAGTGGAATTCCGAGAGACAAAGAAGATTTTTGGCTAAAGTGCGAAAATCAAACACAAAACCATAAGGAGAAAAAAGAGAGGGTTACATGTTTCGAATATCCACTGAAAAAATAACAAGAAAAAAAGAAGACATGTTTAAATAGAAGAAGAAAGAGAAGTGGGAGAGCCCAAATCGATGCGCGTCAAAAGGGCATAACAATCAATGATGCCTCCCCGCATGCAAATAAAAGGCGGGAAAACCGTACACAAATTTAATGGGGGCGTCGATTCAATGTCCGCACGTGAGGATCACCCATGGAAAACCTCAACCCTAATTGCCATCAACTTTTCGACTTCTAAACAAGACCAAGATGCGCCGATCTAATCACGATGCTAAGATTAAGTTCGGTGAAATCGCCCAAGTCATCATCCACTAAACTGGGAGGGGCTTATTGTTGAAGATGAGTTTAGCACCCCCCCCCCCCCAATTAGCTAGGCCCATCTTGAATAACCTAAGGCTCATTTACGTAAACCAACCAATTTAGCTCAATCTTTACTCGTGGAGGCCCATCGATCTTTCATCATTACAACGCCGAACTACAGTGTTGGCTCCGACTAGAAGATGATGCGCGACAGAGTAGATAGATGAATAATAGCCTAGCTGAACAATAGTTTGGTGTCGTACAATAATTATCTCCACAGCACGCCGCGGAGTAGCTCATGCGCAAGACTCGAGACGCCCTACTACGGAAAGACGTTGAGGTGACACATTGTCTCCAATTAAGGAAAATTTGACGTCCCGATTTTCCCTATAAATATTCACCAAAGATCATTTATGAAAAACACAACTTATAACTCGCACAAACACAACTTATTACTCGCAACTACCACTACTATTTTTAATCTTTACTACTTCAGTTTGCTCTATCGAGCTCGGTTTAGAACACCTAACTGATCTACCTTCGAAATCAGTTCGAAATTCTAAATATTTTCGCCTTCTCACGGCAATATTAATACAAACACGGCTCCCGACCTACTCTCCGCTCAAATACCGACTTGTTTTTATCTCTCTAGTCTCGTCAAAATCAAATCTTTCTTATAAATAGGAAATCTCAGCCTAATCCACATTTAAAAATACTTAGTGATCATTGAGATCAACAATGAAATCAAAAGTATGTGTTGATATACTTATATTACCCATGAGAAAAGCTTCGAGGAGGCGGTTCGCAAATATGACTTGATCACTTGTGTTAGCTACACCACCAGACTCATAGATCCTTGTGTTGATCTGAATCGTGCTGAACATAACCGAGCCAAACAACACAACACTACAAGAAAAGAAGCTTTTTGCGACTACAAGTTGCGACTGAATTTACAGTCGCTAAATTTTGCGACTACTTACCGACTAAGTTGCGAATGATTTTGCGACTAATAGGGAAAAAGTCGCTCTTTAGTCGCTAAATTGCGACCACAACTTATATGTCGCTATATAGTCGCTAAGCCGTTTCTCTATTTAGCGACTATATAGCGACTAAATTCGGCTAGTCGCTAAGCCGTTTCTCTTTTGTTCGCAAAAAGACGGTATAAAACCATGTTTCTATTGTGTCAAGCCTGTTGTACCTATTTTGTAACTAATTTTTGCGAAACAGTCGCAACATAGTCGCAAATTAGTTGCAAAGGTTTTTATATATACAAACATCGGCTCCACTTCTCCTCAGCCACACAAACAACAAAGATAAACGAAAATGTTGAGAAAAAAATCCTAAATCTACTGTTTTTAAACCTTAAACTAAAACCTTAAACATTACCTTTCGAACTCTATACCATAAACCCTAAACAAACTCTAAAACTCTAAATTATAAAAAAAAAATCTAATAACTAAAACTCTAATTACTATATAATATATAAAATTAAGTATAACACTTAAAACCTTAAACATTACACTTCAAACCATATACCCTAAACCTAAATAAACCCTAAAACTCTTAATTATAAACAAAATCTAATAAATAAAACTTTAATTACTATATAGCGTATAAAATTAAGTACAACAATTAAAACAATAAACATTACCCTTCAAACCCTATACCTTAAACCCTAAATAAACACTAAAACTCTAAATTATAAACAAAATCTAATAAATAAAACCCCAATTACTATATAACATATAAAACTAAGTACAACACTTAAAACCTTAAACATTATCCTCCAAACCCTAAACCTTAAATAAACTCTAAAACTCTAAATCATATACAAAAATATAATAACTAAAACACTAATTACTATATAATATATAATTTAGGGTTTAGGGAAAAGAAGTAAATCTAACTAATATATCCGTAGCTATTTAAACCCTAAACAAGCCCTAAAACTCTAAATAATAAAATAATAACACTTATAAACTAAAAATATTTCCTAAATCTATTATTTTTAAACATTAAATTAAAACCTAAACACTATACGTAAAATCCTATATCCTATACCCTAAACACAATACTTAAAATCCTATATCCTATACCCCAAACCATAATCATACTCTAAGCATTAATCTCAATCATAAATTATAAAATCAAAATATAAAAACTAATTATATATACGTAAAATTAATATTGAAACATTTACATATATAGTTTACATAAAAAGAAATTAAAACTCTAAACCCTAACCCTATAACCCTAAACAAACCCATAAACTCTAAAGTATAATTAAAATTCTAATTAACAAAATTTCAATTACTATAACATATGCAAACCTAAGATTCATCTTTTATACAAATTTTTTTTTTCAAATATATTATTTTCAAACATTCTTATAACCTTAAACACAACCCTTAAAACCATATATCCCCATAATCATACTCTAAACATTAATTTCAATCATAAACAATAAAATCAAAATATAAAACTAATTATATATACATAAACTCTAACTAATAAAATTATAATTATTATAACATATCAAAAACTAAGTTTAACACTTTAAATTTAACACTTTTATACTTTAAACTTCAAGGTTAAATCTAAACCTCAAACCCTTTACCCAAAACCCTATACGCCAAACCCTAAATTAGAAACTCTAATTCATCGCAAATCCTAAAACTCCAATTCTCACATATTGTTACTTATATTTTTATTATTTTCATGTCTCAGTTGCAATATTTTATACATTAACCTTAATACATAAAGTTATAGAAGTGTTAAACTCAAAATTCTGAAATATAAAAGCTTAATTGTGATTGGTTGATAAACTAAGGCAAGGATTTCCCTTTCTTTCAATATCTACCATTGATTTAAAATCCATCTAACGGCCAATTCATTCCTCAACATATCTCTGCGGTCCAGATTAGTACATATACTTACGACATGTGCAAAAACATACATCAATACAAACTTATTTCAAATTTCATACCCGAACTAACAAAATTAGGCTAAATCATACATTGACCTATTTGTCCGTTAGTCAAACGTTTACGGAAGCTGACATGTCCGTTATGTATATCTATGTGTCAATCTAGTCAAAAAAGTTAGTCATTTCATACCTCAACACAAAATTATTTTAAATTTCCTACACAAACTAACAAGGCTAAATCATACACTAACATATTGTCTATTAATCAAAGATAAATTAAAATATACATAATAATAGTTATTTTATAATTCTATTCTATATAATTTTAATAGCTTTTTTGTCAACCAACAAATTTTTTAATAACAAAACCTAAAAAAAAATTTGACCAAAAAAAAAAAAAACAAAACCTAAAATATAACATAAACCTTTTAGAATTTTTATACAAATGCTGTCATCTATATTATTTAAGTATTATAAATAAAAATAATATGTTATAAATTAATTAATCGAATAATTCTTCCGATTTAATATTTACCCAACTATTCGAATATACAAATTTATTTCAAAATTATATTTTTATCATTGTATCTTCCGATTTAATATTTACCCAACATTATAACGCCAAAAGCAGAAAATTATTTTTATGCCCTTTTGACGTTAGAACACAGCACACATAGTTCACTATTATTAGAACAAACCACTACACCACAATAACTTTTACGGATTTGATGCCCTTTAAATTTATGATATATTTGGCGCCTGAAGCACCAGCTTCATGTGCTTTAGCCCATGGTCGGCCCTGTATTTTTGTTATTCACGTATCTCTTCCATTAAATATATACTAAAGCTCCTTTAAATATACTAAAATAATATTAAATGACTAGAGTTTAAAGAATTAGACATCCGTATCACTTATACACGATAATAAAACATTACAATCAATATAAAATATATCTCTCTAATCTAAGTAAAAAGATAAAGAATGTCTTAATTGTTACAATATTAGTTGGAATACTCATCAATGTTCTAATCCAACTTGCAATAATTCATTTGAAATTAGTTCTAACCACTATTCTTTAGCAAATATATAATGAGTATAATTGTGTTTTTGATTACCACTAAATAATCCAACTTGCAATAATTCATTTAAATTGGCCGATTTCCCCCACATCTTCTCCTTCGTATCTTCTCTTTGGACATATTTGATCTCCATTCTCCCAACTATCACTTCTCTATCAACGATTATGTAAATTTCCCCATCTTCATTCTTTTTCCCTTAACCCTCACTTTCCTTGCTTCATCTTCAACTTCTTCTTATTTTTTTGTTTCACGTACAGATTTGCAGATCTGACGCGGATCTTGAGTCGCCAGAGTTAAAGCGGTTGAGAGACGACACATTTGATGTTCTCGATGACTCGGATCCTAAACCGGTGAGTCAAGATCTCGACTCGGTTATGAAGAGTCTCGAGGACGAAGATGCGCCGCAGCTCTCCCACCTCCATCCCCGGATTGTTCGCCACCGTCTCTTCGTCTTCCTTTGTAGCTATGATTCCGGGTCGGTTACTGGTCTTCTTCTCACGGCGATTCTTGTCGGAGGATGAAGATGGAGTTGGAGGTGTAGGTGGAGAAGAAGAAGAAGATTGAGCCCTAGGGATTAGATCTGGTACCGATCGTGTTGCGATCTGTATTTTTTTATTATTTTGTATTTTTTTGTGATAATTATGTAATTTTTGTTGTAATATAGTTTTATTATTAAGAAAAAAAATCTGGTACTGATCGTGTTGAGCGTAGCCTTTTTAGTGATTTTGTATTTTTTTAGTTAATTTTGTTTGTGGATTAGTATATAAATTTTGTTTGTGCATTAGCATATAATTAGTATATTAATTAATATTTAATATAAATTTTGTTTGTGGATTAGCATATAATTAATATATTAATTAATATTTAATTATTATTTAATTAGTATATATCAAAATTAATATTAATTTTTTAATTCTTATTTGCTAATCAATCACTAAAATAACCACATATCAGTCGCAAATTAGTCGCTAGTGAATCGCTATTTTTAGAGACTCAATAGCGACTAATTTTAACAAAATATATATAATCGCTAAATAGTCGCAATTTAGCGACTAATATATCGACTAATAAAATTAGCGACCAAGGAATAGCGAGAAGATACATTTTGTATATACATTTTAACTACACATAGCAATTATTAGGAAAAGATACATTCCACAAAATACATCAAGCGAGACACAGAAACAAGATCTAATAAAGCCATGAGGTTTCTGAGAATAGAGATCACTACTCGAACTACTGACAAATGCTTTTCTAAGATTCAAGATTAATCATCGTATCGAATTGGAAGGAAACTAACTAATAGAACCTATGGAATGTCAATCCAATTTAATACACTCTTAATCAATAATGTTCACATGAACCTAACAAGCGAAAATTTAGAAAAATTGGATGAGGGGGAGGAAGCAAAACCTGTAATCTAATAACACTAGTAATCGATATATGGACTTTTTTCAATTGATCACAAACATGAATCGAGACAAAGAAATCCATAGAATCAAGGAATTGGCTCAAAAAGAAAGCGAGAGATCGAAGCAAACTAACTCAATACTTATAAGATATACATTAAAAATTTCTTAAATATGAGATTCAGGACTGCTGGAAACTCTATCCCAAATTCTTCTCGAATCCACTATATCCTTCAACCAAATTCATAATCACTGTTAGAATCGAGTTGTTTAATCATAAACACAACAAATTTTTACAAAATTTCTACTGTACAACCTTCTCAAACTTCTGAGATGGAGGAAAAAACTCAAATCGAGAAGAGATCTGACATTACCATTAGAAATGAATTGAATCGAGAGATGAACGATTTTAAAGCAATTGGAGAAGCAGAATAATGGGAAACCCCATGTTTGATTTGAGTTCTTCGTTTTGGATTTCTCGGCATCTTATGGAAGGAGATGAAGGAAAATTGCAATTATGCCGTGTAAACATTATAAGTTATTAAATTAAAAATTGATGAGCTTAAGTCAGTTTAATAACCGACGTTAACTGGCTTTCTATTTTTTCATTTAACGTCGGTTCACATATTGTCGTTAAAAAAGTGACGTGACATAGCTTTTCTGGTGTAGTGAACAAGCCACTAAATTTCTAATCGGATGTGATTTGATCAAAGAATTCAATTATTTCTCAAATAGTTGAATATTATATGGTTTTGATTTGGAAAACGCAAATTTTATTAGTGCAAATTATTTGCATATAAGCTATATATTATAGCCTTATAGGGCATCCTATTAGAACATAAAGAATTAGTGGCTGTATATAGATTCAATTGATAGATACAGATGAATATTGACATTTTATCTGTCTATATTGTTGATCCGGTCACATTCTCGTGCTTAATTACAAGAAGTCTTATGATATCTTATTTATGCGCATGAACATCTTCTTTACCAATTTTACAATACATAACAAATGAAAAAACTATGAACGTCAAGTATGTAGTTGTACTTTTATTTTTCGATTGGGTGAGAATCTTTAGTCCAAAAAGATAAGTTTTTGTGTGGATTCGACCTACAAATTGTGGTCTTTAACAATTTGTAAGCTGTGTTTTAATTGATTGATAGAGAATTTTTGGTGAATCCATCGAATATTAATATTGGTAAATCTGTGGTTCAAAGTTTGAACTTCAAACCACGTAAAGAGGAAGAAGAAGATGTCGTTTGCGTCTAGGTATTAGAGAACATCAACGCCTTGGTGCGCTTTACACCTTTTAAAACATAGTTTGTAAGATTAAAATCTCTTATGCAGTATTAATTTATATCATTTTTACAAATAAAAATCAAGTTGCACATATCAGCTAAAAGAACTAACTTTCCTGTACGTGATCTAGATGAATTATAAAAAAATTACATCGTCAATGTGTTATTATTTTGGAAAAGCAAAATGGTTTCTTGCTATTATTGAGATTCTTCCATTTATGTTATAAAGAAACCTAAATGTTTTTAAACCGTACGCACAATAATAGAAACGCCAGGAGTCTATATATATAACTAGGGATTGGTCCCTGCGTTGCATGGAATTTTTTTTTATTGTAGATATTTATATAATATTTTTTTAATTTTGCATTTATGAAATGGGTTTTTATGTATTTAACTATTTATTTGTATAATTCTGATATTTGATTCTTTGTAAGTGTTATAGTATTTGGTATTTTTACTTGACCACATTATTTTAGATTTATGTTACTTCCAAAAATATATCTAAAAGTCTGTAAATACATATACACGAATTCTAAATTGTATTTTTGTAATAAAATAATAATATTATATATGTTTGTCTGAAAAATAATAATAATAATAATAATATATTATTTATTAATTTTTATTCTTCTCATAAGGTCACTTTTACAGCAAGAACAATTTGTTTTGTAACGCAACCAATTTGTGATACAATTATGGTGAAATTTGTGACCGCAAAAGATATTATTTATGTTCTTCGTCTCTTTTAGTTGGTCTAGACATATTGAACAGTCATCGGTTTCTTCTTCTGCAGCTTGTGTTTGCGTTATTTCGAGTTCTCCGATCATCACTTCAACATCTAATCTTCTTGAAGCATATGGGTTGAGATCTTCGATTTCGAAAAATACTTCTAGATAGTGTGACTCTCGTATTAGAGGTGTCACAATGGCCCGTTCAATGAAATTTAGTAGTTGATTGGTTATCATACATGATATTGCATCGTCGATGTCATGAAATGTGAGGTAAGAGTTGACCAAATCTTTGAAGTTGTTGTTATTTGGTTGGAGTATCTCGTCGTTGGTGAAATCAAGCGTGTAACTGATATTTTATTCTTGACGGAGGGGTCTTGCGATTTGGAGTTGGAGATTATTTGTGAATTGATTCCGAAATTCTGTGATAGTCTATTACATATCGTATGAAATCCATCTAAATTTTGTTCTAGTTAGTGAATGTAGATATAAGATATATATATTTGTATTTGGAGTTACCGTTGGAAGGTGTTAACCTTAACGTTTTTTGTTGTAAATTTTGTCATAATTGATTTCATTTTTTTTTTGTCAAACCATTCTGATTTCTTGATTAAAATAAAGGTCTACAAAGGTTCAATAGCTTGAAGAGCCATTTTAGCAATATGGTCAGCTTTACAATTAGCTGAGCGAGAGATAAAGAAAAAGCAAATTGAGATAAAGCGCTGACTAATAGATCTGATATCCTGGAGGATTCCATTCAAATCATTGTGCAGCTCAGTCGAATTGACCAGATTAACCAGCTGCAAGCAGTCCAGTCGAACCTGTAAAATCATCACGCCTGAAGAGAGGGCTTGCCGGAGAAGATGAAGCAGAGCCCGTGCCTCGGCTGCCAGAGCCGAAGGAACAAGAGTATTGGTCGCTGAGAAGTCCATCGCGAGATCAGCCGGGAGGGGATCTGAGAAATCGCGGTAATGCCAGCCGAATCCAGCTGCAAGGGTCGAAGGGTTCCAGGCCGCATCAACCCACACCGTTAGCATCGAATCGGGTGGCACCGGAACAGAGGATCGGGGTTGAACAAGTACATTAAGCTCCTGTTGGGCTCGGTACCATCTTTTAGCATCAAGGGTTGCCTTAAGGATTAGCTCTTCTTCTGCGAATTGAATATCTTCAAATACCAATTTATTTCTTGCAGTCCAGAGATGCCAGCTAATCCATGGGTAGATTGGGTTGAGGACACCGGAAGGGGGTAGATTCTTACACGCCTTGGCCAGTTGGAGGAACGAGCTAACACTCTGGTTAAGGGTCGGTGAGAGACGTGAGATTGGTGCTTTACTCCAGACAGATTGGGCAAAGGTGCATTCGAACAGAACATGTTATGTGGTCTCCAAAAGGCCACAACGCTTACACCTCGCATCCACATGAAGGAATTTCTAGCAGTTCTAATCAGGATTAGCAACCCTAGTCTGAATTCCGAGCCTAGGATCTACAGGTTCATGTAATTGAATCTATCAGATCTAGTGATTACCTGGTGATTAGCAGCGGAAGTTATTTGCAAGTAATCAAGATCTAGAGCGCCTCAGATGCTGCGCCTCTACTGGTATCCACACGCACACGAACTGAACAGGAAGGGATGCTAGTGCCTTATGAGATCGAATCTCCAGAGAGGTTTATTTTCTGTTTCTGGTGGCTGTGAATTAGGTTAGAAACGAGTTTAGGTCGACCATATATCTTATATATGTCGACTTAAACCGCCACGGGATTAACTAATGATTAAACCGAATTAATCTGCTACTCCGCGAGTTGTGTCGACCGACACACTCTATGTGTCGATCGACACGGCCAATCTATGTCGACCGATACTCTTAGTGTATCGATCGACATCGCCCAAAAAAGTCGATATTGAATGCATATCAAATATGCATTCATCCGATCATTACATTAATGATCATCCTCTTATGCAATGTCCAGTTTGCTTAGGTGTGTGACCCTGTAGGATCATATAACACTAGCAATGAGTTCTCAACTCATTGATCATAAGTGGCTTCTAGCAAAGCATTATGACTACCCAGTGTCATATGATTGTCTCATCTCGACAACACGACTTTCTCTCAGAGTAAGTACAAATAGATTTCAGGACATTCCCAACAATCTCCCACTTGTACTGGAATCGTCTATTCCCTTTTAATCCCTTAGTATCCATATCTCAATCTAGCATAAGGCAAGAACTGTGTCATCCTTATTAAGCTAGATCACGTTTATCGAATCCCGATTTGTACTGATGAAAAACAAACGACTGACAATCAGCTCGTTTGAGCGCGGCCACGCATTTCCAGTCTCAAATCTTCGATAGGCCCAGAGATATTTAACTCCTGTTATATAGGAGGTACAAATCCCATCTTGTTCCATCCATGTCTCTTTTATACTTCATGATACGCCTAATCAGTGTCTTTATGATCACCAGTTACGGCTGACGTTTGACAAAGTCAAGACGAACCAATCCATATAAGAGAGGACATGATGAACTCAGGTCTAAGGACTATACTCTTTAGTCGTAATGAGAAACTCTTATGACACTCATATAACATCTTGTAGAGTTCTCATTAACGGGTCAAATCCGATCATGTGTTCTCTAACACATATCTATGTGATTGACTTTAATACGCTTATTATTGACTCCATGAAACATAGTCACCAGTCACCTCACATACTAGTCTCACGTGGTTGTTAGTTTCCCATTTTAACAACCTCGACCAGGGACCATTTATAATTTATGTCATTTATTGATTATAGGGTTTCATGATCAAGTCACATACTTGATGACCTATAAAATGTCATAAATTACTTTTTGGGACTCTTATTTAATAACACAATTAAATAATACTGAAACAATTTCATTAAAATAACATAATCAAATTATGTCCTACGAACATTATGTCATAACTAAAACACCAAATGTAACTCCCACTGAAAACAAGATCATATCTTAAGAAATCTAATGCCTACAGCAGCAGTGTGGAACTCATGCTTGGGCCTTGGGAGGGGCTTGGTCAGTGGATCAGCAACATTCTCATCCGTCGGGACTCTGCTGATCTTCACATCTCCTCTATTCACAATATCACGGATAAGGTGATATCGCCTTTCTATGTGTTTGGATTTCTGGTGTGATCTAGGTTCCTTTGCTTGCGCAATGGCTCCATTGTTGTCACAATACAAAGCCACTGGCTCAGAAATACTAGGAATCACACCAAGTTCAGTGATGAACTTCTTGATCCAAACAGCCTCCTTTGCCGCTTCAGAAGCAGCGAGGTACTCAGCTTCTGTTGTGGAATCTGCTACAGTGTCCTGCTTGGAACTCTTCCAGCTGACTGCACCGCCATTCAGGCAGAAGATGTAACCAGATTGTGATCGGAAATCATCTTTGTCTGTCTGGAAACTTGCGTCTGTGTAACCACTTACTACCAGCTCATCACTTCCTCCATACACCAAGAATTTATCCTTAGTATTTCTCAAATACTTCAGAATATTCTTGACTGCTGTCCAGTGACTTTCACCTGGATCCGATTGGTATCTGCTCGTCATGCTTAAAGCACAAGCAACATCTGGACGAGTACAGAGCATGGCATACATGATGGATCCCAACGCCGAGGCATAGGGAATCCGACTCATGCGCTCTCGCTCAGCAGGTGTCTCAGGACACTGCTTCTTGCTGAGACTTATGCCATAAGACATTGGTATGAAGCCCTTCTTGGAATCTTGCATTCTGAATCTGTGTAAGACTTTATCGATATAAGTGTCTTGACACAGTCCAATTAACTTGTTTAATCTATCTCTATAGATTCTTATTCCAAGAATATACGCGGCTTCTCCCATGTCTTTCATTGAAAAACAACTTCCGAGCCAAGTCTTAACAGACTGTAACAACGGAACGTCATTTCCGAGAAGAAGTATGTCATCTACATACAACACGAGAAATGCAACAGCGCTCCCACTAGTCTTCTTGTAAACACATGGTTCTTCTTCGCTTCTGATGAAATCAAACTCTTTGACTGCTTCATCAAAACGAAGATTCCAACTCCGAGATGCTTGCTTCAATCCATAAATGGATCGATGAAGCTTGCATACTTTCCTAGCAGCATTAGGATCGATGAAACCTTCGGGCTGTGTCATGTACACATCCTCTTCCAGAATTCCATTAAGGAAAGCTGTTTTCACGTCCATTTGCCAGATCTCATAATCATAATGAGCAGCTGTTGCTAGGAGAATCCGAATGGATTTAAGCATGGCGACAGGTGAATAGGTTTCTTCATTGTCAATACCATGAATTTGTTTGAAACCTTTTGCCACTAGCCTTGCTTTATATATCTGAATATTTCCATCCACATCAATTTTCTTCTTGAAAATCCATTTACACTCAATGGGTCTTGCACCATCGGGTAAATCAACCAAAGTCCATACTTGGTTCTGTGTCATGGATCCCATTTCGGATTCAGCGGCTTTCAGCCACTTTGCGGAGTCAGGGCTCATCATTGCTTCTTCGAAATTTGCTGGTTCGTCACTGTCAATGATTAACAAATCATGACAATTGGTTACGAGAAATCCATATCTCTCGGGTTCGTGACGGATCCTTTCGGATCGACGAATTTCAGGCTCCACAGGCGCCGTCTCTACAACTCTTTGTAGATCCAACTGTTGCTCTTCCTCTACGGGTTGAGCATTTTCCTGCGGTTCTCGAACTTCTTCGAGTTGTACTTTACTCCCACTGTTTCTCTTGGAAAGAAACTCTCTCTCAAGAAAAACGCAGTTCCGAGCAACAAACACTTTGTTCTCGGATTGGTTGTAAAAGTAGTATGCCTTGGTTTCCTTAGGATAACCAACGAAGTAGCATTTATCAGATTTGGGCTCGAGCTTATCTGTAATTAATCTCTTAACATAAGCTTCACAACCCCAAATCTTCAGGAAAGACACATTCGGAACATTTCCAGTCCACATCTCATGTGGTGTCTTTGCAACTGATTTTGACGGAACCCTATTAAGTGTAAACGCAGACGTTTCTAGAGCGTATCCCCAAAAGGATAATGGAAGAGTTGAGAGACTCATCATTGATCGAACCATATCTAATAAAGTCTGATTCCTCCTTTCAGACACGCCATTCCATTGTGGTGTTCCAGGAGGAGTGAGTTGTGAAACAATTCCACAATCTCTCAAATGATCACTGAATTCTTGGCTTAAGTATTCTCCTCCACGATCTGATCGAAGAGCCTTAATACTTTTGCCAAGTTGATTCTGTACTTCATTTTGGAACTCTTTGAACTTTTCAAAGGATTCCGACTTGTGTCTCATTAAATAGACATAGCCATACCTGCTGAAATCATCAGTGAAGGTAATGAAGTATCGAAAATTTCCTCTAGCACTTGTGCTCATTGGGCCGCATACATCTGTATGTATAAGGCCCAATAGGTCACTGGCCCTTTCATTTAGTTTGTTGAAAGGCGCCTTTGCCATTTTGCCTAGTAAACAAGATTCACATTTCTCACATGATTCATAATTAAATGAGCCCAAAAGCCCATCACTATGGAGCTTTTGAATCCGTTTCTCGTTTATGTGGCCCAAACGACAATGCCATAGAAAAGTCTGATTCGTGTCATTTGATTTGAATCTCTTGGTGTTAATGTTATAGATTGGTGTGCTTTGGTTTAAAACATAAAGCCCATTCTCTAATGGGCTGCTACCATAATACATATCATTGTAATCAAAAGAACAACATTTATTCTTAATTGAAAACTGATATCCTTCCACATCCAAAATAGGAATAGAAATAATATTTCTGCTTATCGCAGGTACATAGTAGCAATTATTAAGTTTTAACACCAAACCAGAAGGTAAAGACAAGTCATATGTTCCTACGGCTAATGCAGCAACTCTTGCTCCATTCCCCACACGCAGGTCCACTTGTCCCCTTTCCAACGTCCTACTGTTGCTTAGGCACTGCATATTTGTACAAATATGAGCACCACAGCCGGTATCCAATACCCAAGAAGTAGAACCAGAAGTAGTAACAGTTACTTCTATAACATAAATACCTGAAGATGAAGTCTCGAAAGTCTTCTTCTTCTTCTTCTTCCAAGAATTTGTTGCAATTTCTCTTCCAATGCCCAGGCTCTTTACAGTAATGGCACTTATCAGTCTCAGATGGGCCCGGCTTAGGCTTTGGGGCTGACGCCGGCGTGTCCTGGTTCTCAACCGGGACTGCCTTGCCCTTTCCCTTTCCTTTGCCAAGTTTCTTAAACTTCTTACCCCCTTGTACCATAAGTACATTAGGAGTGCCCTTCTTGATATTTGGCTCAGCTGTCTTGAGCATGCCATGCAGCTCAGTCAATGTCTTTGTCAAGTTATTCATGTTATAGTTCATAACAAACTGATCATAACTTGACGGCAGTGACTGCAAAATGATGTCAGTAGCCAACTCTTGGCTAATGGGACAATCCAGCTTCCCCAGGTTATCAATATAACCCATCATCTTAATGACATGAGGACTGACTGGACTGTCCTTTGGTAGCTTGCATTCAATGAGAGATTTAACCGTCTGGTATCTCTCAGTTCGTGCTTGCTCCTGAAACATACTTTTCAGGCTAGTGATCATCTCCACGGGCGACTCCACGTTCTCGTATTGCTTCTGCAAATCCGAGTTCATGGTAGCCAACATGAGCGACCACATCATTAGAATGCTTATCCCAAGCATTCCTTTCTGCATGTGGAGCATTGGCTCTCGGTTTTTCAGGGAGAACATTTTCAAGGACATTGTCCCGCTTCTCCTGCTTGAGAACAATTCTCAAGTTCCGATACCATTCGAGAAAATTCGATCCATTTAACTTGTCCTTCTCAAGGACGGATCGCAGGGAGAAAGAATTGTTATGAGTAGCAGTCATAGCTGAGAATCATAGAAAAGAAAAGGTTTAGTTATGATGTTCAAGAAATGAGAAATCTTAACTTTTAAGAAAACTCGCATTATATTCAATCAATGCTTCCTCAGATGAATATAATGATCCAAGACCCATATTTTACTAAATTCAAGTGAGCCACTGGCTATCACTCAACTTTAGCTATTTAGGTAAGCAACAACCTTGCTAGTTATATCCAATATAACTCTTGGTTGTGGATCGACATCTTATGTCCAATCCACCTGATGTCTCTGGGCCCAAAACGATTTTGATAGCCCAGTCAAGTAAACCAATCTTTTAAGTCATGTAATTGTTGACGCCTTGCACTGCAAGCCCATCAACACGATTACTTCATGCCTTACTCATGTAATTGTGGATACCTTGCACTGCAAGCCTATCACTCAATGAAACGAGTCTTGACAGTTGACAAGATTGGAAAGACATCAAGTATCACTTGATATTTGGTTGAGGAACGGAACCATTAAAACGTTCAGTTTTACTATGTTTTAATTCTTATAATTAATTAATTTATCATGCTTTGGTTCTGTGATTGCAGGTTCCAAAAACCCAATCATCGAATCTGATGTCGACCGACACTACTATAGTGTCGATCGATACAGAATAACCAAAAGCAATCCGCGATAACCGATCAATCCAATTGATCCGGTTTCGAATACCGGTCGGTGTCGATCGATGCTACACTAGCATCGGTCGATACCAACCTAATCAAACCAATCGCAATTCAAACCATTTAACCAAGCTCGATAACCGGTCCAATCCAATTGAACCGGTTCATCAATCTCGCGAGGTTTGTGTCGACCGATACAACTCTTGTGTCGATCGACACTAGGCGAAAAGTTTTATTCGGGTTATCCTTCTGTGTCGACCGATACCCGCTTGGTGTCGATCGACACAGGGTGATAATCCCTAATCGTTTTTTCAAGTTAAAACCCTAAAACTAGATTTTAATCAAAAACGAATTTCAGCATGCTTGTATCAACTATACAGAGATCCAGATTCAACTAATCTAATCAACATGCCACAGATTCAATGGAACCCTAAAGCTCTGATACCACTGAAGGAATTTCTAGCAGTTCTAATCAGGATTAGCAACCCTAGTCTGAATTCCGAGCCTAGGATCTACAGGTTCATGTAATTGAATCTATCAGATCTAGTGATTACCTGGTGATTAGCAGCGGAAGTTATTTGCAAGTAATCAAGATCTAGAGCGCCTCAGATGCTGCGCCTCTACTGGTATCCACACGCACACGAACTGAACAGGAAGGGATGCTAGTGCCTTATGAGATCGAATCTCCAGAGAGGTTTATTTTCTGTTTCTGGTGGCTGTGAATTAGGTTAGAAACGAGTTTAGGTCGACCATATATCTTATATATGTCGACTTAAACCGCCACGGGATTAACTAATGATTAAACCGAATTAATATGCTAATCCGCGAGTTGTGTCGACCGACACACTCTATGTGTCGATCGACACGGCCAATCTATGTCGACCGATACTCTTAGTGTATCGATCGACATCGCCCAGAAAAGTCGATATTGAATGCATATCAAATATGCATTCATCCGATCATTACATTAATGATCATCCTCTTATGCAATGTCCAGTTTGCTTAGGTGTGTGACCCTGTAGGATCATATAACACTAGCAATGAGTTCTCAACTCATTGATCATAAGTGGCTTCTAGCAAAGCATTATGACTACCCAGTGTCATATGATTGTCTCATCTCGACAACACGACTTTCTCTCAGAGTAAGTACAAATAGATTTCAGGACATTCCCAACACCACATTCATGCCTCGTCTTTGTAGTTGATGACCTACAGGAAGAGCACCCACTGTTAATTTCCAAAGGAAGGTGATAATCTTGGGAGATGCTTGGATTTTCCAGATTGTATTTTGCCAGTTAATAGATGAGTCTATCGGATTGTTTAAGGATATGGATCTGGTACCATAGCCAGAGCGGGTAGTGTAAGATCCATTCTTAACTGGTAGCCAAGCTAAGGTATCTGTTCTGGTATGAGAAGGGGGATGAAGTTGTAAAATCTGGTCTTCATACATGGGGAGGACATTGCGAATGATGTCTCGGTTCCATTGTTGGGTAGTAATGTCTGCTAGGTCAGAGACTTTCAGGGAGGCAAAGTTTGGGTGGGGAGGGCCCATGGGAGAAAGGGGTTGCGAGGTTGAAAGCCATGGGTCATCCCATATGTTGATGCTAGTACCATCACCAATCAGCCAGCCTAGTCCCTCTTTAAGTACTTTCCTGCCTGCTAAGATGCTCTGCCATCCGTATGAAGAGGTTGTTGGGTTTGGGGCTTGAAGAAAGGTATAATCAGTGCAGTATTTTCCCAGGAGCACTCTGCTTAGTAGTGCATCAGGGTGATGGATAAGTCTCCAGCCAATTTTAGCAAGTAATGAGTCGTTGAAAGCTTCGACATCTCTGAACCCGAGCCCTCCTGCGTTTTTGGGAAGTGTAAGTTTGGTCCATGACACCCAGGCCATTTTGCGGACCTCAGGGCTGGTATCCCACCAAAATCTGGTGAAGATAGTCTGAAGACTATTGCACAGAGAGGTGGGGAGTTTAAAGCAGGATAGCGTGAATGATGTCATTGAAGTTAAGACTGACTTTAGCATTACTATTTTCCCTGCAGGTGACAGGAACTTGGTAGACCAGCCATGGGATTTCTGTCTGACCTTATCAACCGTGGCTGCAAAAATATCCTTCCTCTTCATATCGAAATTCTCAGGAATGCCAAGGTATTTTCCTGATCCTCCTTCTCTAGTTATACGTAGGATACGTCTTGCTAACCTTCGTTGCCTATTAGGGGTTTTGACTGAGAAAGTGATAGCCGATTTATTGAGGTTGATGCATTGGCCTGATTTTGATTCATAGATGTCTAGAATGCGCTTAAGGGTTGAGCAGCTTCTTCTATCTGTAGCACTGAAGAACATAGTATCATCTGCAAAAAAGCAGATGATTAATTCTAGGACTTCCTCTAGCCACTCTGATTCCTCTTAGGTCCCCTGAACGTTGAGCTTGAAGACACAATCCCGTAAGAACTTCAGTGTATAGTATAAAGAGGTATGGGGAGAGGGGATCTCCCTGCCTTAAACCTCTAGAGGGAATTACTTTACCTTGGGCCGCACCATTTATCAGAAAGGTATAAGAGACTGAGGTTACACATTCAAGAACCCAGCAAACCCAATCATCATGGAAACCCAAGCAAAGTAGGACTGCTTTAAGGAACTGCCACTCTATGCGGTCGTAGGCCTTACTCATATCGGTCTTGACCGCCATAAATCCTTTCTTTTGAACCTTAGAGTGTTTTAGGAAATGTAAGGTTTCATGGGTAATGAGGATATTGTCGGTAATAGCTCGTTTGGGGACATAGGCAGATTGATATTCTGAGATGAGCTGAGGCATGATTCCTTGGAGTATTTTAGTAAGGATCTTTGCAACTATCTTGTAAGATACGTTACAAAGGGCTATTGGTCTATAATCTGAGACCTTACGGGCATTGGTAATCTTAGCTATAAGCCGTATATGGGTTTCGTTAGCTCTAGGTGGGAAGGTTTTTGCTCTGAAGAATAGTTGGGTTTCTTCCACAATATCAGGACCAATGATTTCCCAAAAGGACTGATAAAATCCGGCAGTAAAACCGTCTGGTCCTGGGGTCTTAGAATGATGGATTGAAAAAAAAGCTTCTTTGATTTCCTTAGCATCCGGGATGCTGATGAGAGCTTGGTTCATTGCCGGGGTTACTTTGCACTTGATTACCTCTTCTATTACTTGAAAATCTGAGTTCCCATTAGATGTAAAGATATCCTGAAAGTACTCTGAGATGATGTTAACAAAATCCTTTTCTTCATGATGTGCTATTTATTGTTTATCTTCTAACACTGTGAACCTATTTTGCAGGCGACGTCCTCTAGTGGCAGCGTGGAAGAAAGGAGTATTCTTATCTCCGCTATGCAACCAGTTGATATGGCTTCTCTGTTTCCAGAAGAGCTCTTCTGCCAGGTACAGAGTACTTAGTTCAGATGTGAGATTGGATATTAGAGTTTGGTCAGGGACATCTGATGATAAAGCCCGTTCCAGTAGATCTCTGAGTTTAGAAATCGCCTTTGCACTGTTCTGGGAATGATCCTTGGTCCATCTGATGATTTCTGTCCTGCATCTGTTGATTTTAGAAAGAACAGAGTTGGTACCTTCTTCTAGCCAGGCTGAGTCAATAATCTGGAACACTTCTTTTTTATGCCTAAGTCTATTATCAAATCTGAACAGGCCTCTTCGTTTTACTCTGGCTTCATCAAAGATAGTAAGCAGCGGACGGTGGTCAGATCCTTCATATCTAAGGTAGTGAGATCGGCCAGCAGGGAAGGCTTCAATCCAGTCAACATTTGAGAGGGACCTGTCAAGTCTTTCTCTGATGAAGTGTGTGCCTCTAGTGCCTCGCCAGGATAAAGGGTTACCGGAGTGTTTAACGTTCCAGAGGCCGTTTTGGGAGAGGAAAGATCTGAAATTCACGAAGGAGGCTTCGGGTCTTTTAGGACCACCACGCTTTTCCTCTTGCTCCAGTATCTTGTTGAAGTCGCCCGTTAAGAGCCAAGGTTTAGTTCTGAGATCTTCAAATAGTGAAATATCCGTCCATACTTTCTGCCTTTTCTGAACATTAGGTTCACCATAAACAAATGTTATAAATGACCATTTACCTTTGAATTTTATCTTGGTATCAATGAAATTTGGGCAGGCTTGAATGATCTCCAAGTGTATATCATGTTTCCATCCAATAGCTAAACCACCACTAAGTCCCAAAGGAGGTACTGTGAACACATTTGGGTAGTCGAACTCCTTTAGGTGCTTAATAACATAATCATCTTGTCTCTTAGTTTCAGATAAGAAGAGGATATCAGGGAAAAGGTCTTTACGGATTTCCCTGAGTCTTGGAACTGTCAGGCTACTACCCATTCCTTGGCAGTTCCAGCTCAAGAGCGCTAAGGAAGCGCAGATTGACGAGTCCGAAAAACCGACTGCGTTTGTCTGCTTGATTGACGAGAAGGGGGGATAAGAAAGGTTGGAGGTGCAGGTTGGCGACTCGACGCGGATGTCCCAGGATTAGATTGATTCTGATCAGCACAAAGTTTCTTACGGGCAGATGGTCTAGCTACAGCACTTAGTCTCTTCTTTAGACTTGCTCCTTGTAAAGGACTACGCACTACTTTCTTTCTTGTAGAAGTATTCCTAACAAGGCGCTTCTTCATTGGATGATTAGAGATATTTGATGAGTCTGGGATTGATCCAGAAATATTATCCATAGCAGGTGATATTCTCAAGGAGGTATGAATTCTCGTATCCTCACTTCTGCCAGCAGAAGGAGATGTAACTAAGGGAGCTACAGGGCGTACTCTCTTGCCACTGCTGAGAATGAACTCTTCCAGGTGAGCAACATTTTCATACTGGACTTCAATGTTCTGAAGGTTACTGGTTCCGGATAACGAGCCATTCCTTAGAGCTTGGTTAGATAGGGACGGGTTAACTGGATTGGTAAGGCTATTTCTGAGATCATGGGGTGATCTCACTGAGTTTTGGCTAAGATTGATATCAGAGTGGTTGGGGTAGTGCCTTGGGTTAAGGGGGGAGTTAGGTGGAGTTAGGAAGTTCTGAATGTGGTTCCCCGGTTCTACCTCTCTTTGAGTCGGGGTAGGGGACTTGGTGGTTCTGGTATGTTTTGCAGTCCACACCTGACGGGGTGGCTCCCTGGGCTGTCTGGGTACACTGTGGTAATTACCACGGTGTACATTGTGGTGCCTGAACGAGTTAGCAGAGCGATCTTCCGAGGGTCTAGATCTCAGCCTATTGCCGTTGGAGTATTCTTGGAGCTCATGAGGCCTGATGTAGTTTGCACTGGTAGGCTTAGGGGCAGCTGATCTTTGGGGTAGTTGATATGATTGAGATTGGAATGACCTCTGAGAAGCCCGACCAGATACCAAGTGTCTGAGGTCCGATTTTTGCCTGTGAGTAGAGTTTTGACTTGTAGCCCTCTCCCCTGTTTTCGCCTTGTTAGCAGGATTGGAAGGACAGTTCTCCAGTTCATGAGAAAGAGAGAGGCAAAGGGAGCAATGGATTCTTAATTTTTCATAGGTGAAAGTAACCAAACAGATCTCCTCCGAAGGGAGCATGATTTCCATCGATTTTTCCAGTGGTTTGAGTCCATTTATTGAAACCCTCACTCTTGCATGTTCAGCATCATCTTCAGCATACGTTCCCAGTTCATCTCCTATGGTCTTAAGAGTCTGAGAGGTCCAGAAATGCAGAGGGATACCTTCCACTTTAACCCAGAAGGAGATTTGGGAAGGAAAGGTGTTAGAGATGACAGGTTCCCATCGTTGCAGGATGATCATCCAGTATTTGTAGTGGTAAGGGCTTTTGTCCAGGACAGAGATAAGCTCTTCTTCTGACTGGAACTTGAACTGGAAGGTATCGGCTCCCAACTCTCTTCCAGAAATACGATCTTCCAAACCCCAGAGATGAGGGAAGTAAGAGAGAATAGCTCTAGGGTGTTGGATGGAAGGGTTGGTGAATCTACCTATAAGAGTGAGTTGGTTTTCTTCAATAAGTAGAGCACTATTTGAGTCAGGGATCCTTAGGGGAGGAATGGTTTTCCGGCCACTTTTCTTTCTCTCGTCTGGATAATCTCTGAGCCATGAGTGCAGAAAACACAAGGAAGGAGAGAAGACAGGCAAAACATGTGGAAAAGCTAGAGGAAGGATGAAGGACGGTGAGGTAACGGCAGAGGGGAAGGAGATCTTTCCGGTGAGGAAGGAGATAAGCTGAACGAAGGAGATGGGCGTCACTATCCAGAAAGGGACATAAATTCAAATGGTTTCTTCTTTGGTGAAAGGTAAAAAGACGTTGGGTAAGAACAGGATGTAGGGAGCTAGGGGGCAGGAGCCAAAAAGGGAAAGTATTGGATGGAGAGACTCATCAGAATGACCGGTTGGGAGAGAGGAAGTCAACTCCTAGGGTTGTGTGCCTGGGAGAAATCTCTCTCTAAAACCTCTTAATTGATTTCATTTATTTGATTGTAATTATGACTTTCAATGCTCAAATTTGATCACTAAATATCTTATATAATAAAAAGGGTTTTCCTCTATAGACAAGTCCTGAAATCGTGCCATGTGTCCTTCTACTCTAATGGGTGTTTGTTGGGCTTTTCTCTCTCTATTACTTATTATTAGCAAGATACCTATGCCAACAAGTTTTAACATTTGCAATTTAAGAAATGTAAAGAGACAAACCAATTCACTAAGGAAAAAAAGAAATAAAAAATAAAGGTAAATAAAAAAATGGCGCACGAACATATGGTCTTACATAATATTAGATTGGTCTTAGTATATTAAAGTATTATATTTTACTCTCGGATGATCAACTTGTTGGCATAGGTATCTTGCTAATAATAAGTAATAGAGAGAGAAAAGCCCAACAAACACCCATTAGAGTAGAAGGACACGTGGCACGATTTCAGGACTTGTCTGTAGAGGAAAACCCTTCTTTATTATATAAGATATGTGGACTCCATGTCTGACATGATTTCCCAAAAAAATTAAGCTTGCCATCGTTAGACTTTTTTTATCACTGAAAATTTCATTAACTAATCAGACGAAACGTTTAGGGTTACAAAGTGATTCAGAGCACTCTTAGCTAAGGAATCAGCAGCTAAATTGGGGTTCCTGCTGATGAAATTGAAGCTGATAAAATCAAATAAGGGAAAGAGAGATCGTATATCGCTGAGGATTCCATAGAGAACCGAATACGATGAGCCTGTATCAATGGCTTTGATCAATTGGAGAGAGTCTGATACAAAGGAGACTGACTAGAGGCCTAACTCCACCGCCTTCTCCATCGCCGCTCGAACAGCTAAGCCTTCGGCAACCAGAGCAGATGGGATATGGTCGAGACCTGTTGAGTGCGACGAAATGAATTGGTCTCGAAACGAGAAGATCCAAGCTAATCCCGCAGAGCTTGCTTCCTTCTTCCATGCAGCATCCGATCTACATATAAAGGGATCATCATAGATAACCTTTGTCGGATATATAGAGCACGCCGAGGACCGGATAACTGGTAATTGGGCAGCACTCCATTCTTTAGCCTCAAGAATAGCTTTAGATAAAACAGATAGAGGATCAATGGTTTACCCAGTGAAATTGAGATTGTTTCTTGCTTTCCAGATGTTCCAACCGATCCACGGGACGAGGGGTGCGTTACACAGGCCAACCGGAGGGAGAGAGATCATAGCCTTGAGCTAGGTCCACGCAGGACAAAAGGATAACATCTCGGATGAATCAATATTTTTAAAGAGAGGAGCATTTCTCCAAACCTGTTTGGCAAAATCACAAAGTAAAAACAGATATGGGATGGTTTCTAATTGACCGCACCTTTTGCATTTGGGATCAACAGGAATTGCTCGAGAAGCGAGTACTTCACCAACTGCAAGTGATCGAGAAGAAACCTTCCAAAGAAAAAGCTTAATTTTTGGCGCGGTATGTATTTTCCAGATATCAGCAATCCATTTACATTCATTTGCCTCCGCTTTCTGCTCTTCAATCTGGTTAACCTCTAAAGCAGCAAAGTAACCTGTTTTAATGGTATAAGAACCCGAAGGATGGGAGAGCCAAATCCTTTTATCCTTAGCTAAGGATGAACTTGTATTGATATTTAGGATACACTGCTCGTATTGAGGGAGATACCGACGTATCTTACGTGTATCCCAGGTCGTAGAGTTGGGAAGGAAAAGATCAGCCACCTTCATGAGGTTAGATTCTTCAGATGGGGGGCCTATGGGAGCCAATTGCTGGGACGTAGATAGCCAAATATCTTGCCAGATGCTAACCGTTTTACCATCTCCAATGGTCCAACCAAGATTGCTAACCACTAGATCTCTGCCTTTAATAATGCCTCTCCACCCATGAGAGCACGCTGATGGACATTGAGCAGATAAGAAGTCTGATGCAGGAAGTATTTACTGAATAAGATTCTTTCCAACAGGGAGCTGGGATTTTCCATGAGCCTCCAGCTTATTTTAGCTAGGTATGCTTCATTGAAACTCTGAAAATCTCTGAATCCTAGTCCACCATTAGCCTTAGAGTTGGTAAATTTATTCCATGCTGTCCACGCTACCTTCCTTTTTCCTGGTTCTGAATCCCACCAAAACCTAGTTAACTCAGACTGTATATGTTTGATGAGTGAATGCAGAAAGGAGGAAACAAGACATGGCAAAGGAGGGGATGGTAGCAAAAAACTCTTCAGAAGGGTCATTTTCCCTGCGGTAGACATGAATCTTGATGACCAGCTCCTAGATTTTTGGCGGATTCGATCTACTATGGAGGAGAAGAGATCTTTCTTGCGCCTTCCGAAATGATCAAGTAAGCCCAGATATTTGCCTACCCCACCCTCTTTGTCAATGCGGAGTTCTTGCTTGATTTTATTCTGTAGATCCAGGGGGTTTTCCTTGAGAAGGAAATTCATGACTTTTTATAATTGATTGTTTGTCCTGAGGCTTCGTCGTATTGTTTCATGATGTTCTTGAGAGCAGCTAGGCTGCTAGGATTGGTACGGCATAAGAACATGGTGTCGTCAGCGAAAAGGAGGTGGGATATCCTTGGACTGGACTTGGAAACTCTGATGCCCTGCAGATTGCCTTCTTCTTGAGCTCTATGACAGAGTCCCGACAACACCTCACTACACATAATGAATAGGTAAGGCGAGAGAGAGTCACCCTGTCTGATTTCTCTCTTTGGTATCACCTTTCCTCTTGGCTGATCATTAATCAGAAATGAATGGCTCTTTTGGGAACATAAGCGGATTGATTCTCCGAGATCAGAGTGGGTAGCACCTTCTTTAATCTTCTAGTCATGATCTTAGCAATCAACTTATGTTAAACATTGCATAGTGCTATAGGTCTATAGTCACTGACTTTCCGAGGATTGAGGATTTTTGGGATGAGCCTGACATGAGTTTCGTTGATTTGAGCAGGAAGAATTCCGGTTCTGAAAAACTCTTGGACTTCATCAGTGACAGCAGATCCAATGGAAATCCAGTTCTCCTGGAAAAAGCAAGCAGAAAAGCCATCCGGACCAGGAGCTTTGTCCGTATGGATTGCAAAGATGGCTTGTTTGACTTCAAGGGCTGATGGAATGGAGATTAGATGTTCATTTTCAGCCGCAGTAACCTTTGGGGAAAGGGCTTTCATAACAGTATCCTCTTGCAAAGAAGAAGCTGAGGTAAACAGAGAGTTGAAATAGTTGACAATCACTTGAGCAATCAGCGATTCTTTGAAACCGCAATGCCTTCCTGATTTTCAATGACCGAGAACTTGTTGAAAATGTTTCTTTGCTTCACAATAGCATGAACGTAACTCGTATTCTTATCTCCTTGTTGTAGCCAAAGGAGACGGATTCGTTGACGCCAGAAAATTTCCTCTGCCTTGTAGGCTTCAGCAAGCAAACCATTGATTTCATAAATAAGCATATGATCTGGGAGAGATTAGGTCATCGCCTCTTCAAGCTTCTCCAAAAGTAAGTCAATAGTTTCATTTGCTTTTTATGTTTATCTTTAGACCATTGAACAATGGCTTTCCTGACTTGGGAGATATGATGATTCACAAACTCTGAAGGGTATTCATTCCAGACCCCTTCAATGATCTTTTTACTTCAGGATTATCCTTTAATCTTCTGTCAAAACGAAATAGGCTCTTCTTTTTCTTTTTATCAGGTTCGAAATAAGAGACTACATGCTTATGGTCAGAACCAAGAAACCTGAGATATTCATAGCGACTCATCAGGAACAGCTCATACCATTTTGAATTGGCTATGGCTCGGTCAAGTCTACACCGTACTATGTGATCACCCATGCTGCCTCGCCAGGACAGTGGGTCACCAGAATGGGGAAGATCGTATAGGTCACATTCGGAGAAG
Organism: Orychophragmus violaceus; assembly: GCA_030180135.1. Lineage (NCBI taxonomy): Eukaryota > Viridiplantae > Streptophyta > Magnoliopsida > Brassicales > Brassicaceae > Orychophragmus > Orychophragmus violaceus. The sequence goes on along the minus strand of CM058234.1, from coordinate 84,070,877 downwards.
AAGGTTCTAAAGTCGGAATAGGATCCCTCATGACGCTGGATGCCTCCTACCTTCTCTTCATCATTTAATATATCAATGAAATCGCCTGAGAGGAACCAAGGAGCATTACGTAGCTGGGCTGAATCAGTAAGGTAATTCCAAGTTACTTTCCTCAGCTTCTTATCAGTGTTTCCATAAATGAAAGTAGCCTTGAAGGACTTATTTGCAATTGTGATCATATACTACATTACATGAAATCAAAAGCGGCTACGTGGAAACGGAATCGTATGGAAGCGTATAAGCGACTTTTCTAAAATATATATGAAGCGGATACATATTAGAAGCATATATATATATAAAAATATATATCTATATATATATATGATATATATATATATTAAAAATATAATATAACCCACAATTAAAACTTGTATGATTTAAAATTAAAAATCAAAATATTGTATTCATTTTTAGTTAGTTATATCAACTAAAACGAGCTCAAAATATATTGTAAAAATAACTAAAAAATTCTAAATTTTCAAAGATAATATTTTCCAACTACTTAAATTAATCATTTCTAGTAATTCACAAATGATATATATAGTCTATCTAAACAAATTATTTCTAAGTAAAAAGACAAAATTTATACACAAATAGCAAATCTTACTATTAGTTTCGACGTTTTATATATGATTTTATTTCTTCTAGCTCTAAGACTTTTTTTATAAAATAAAGAATCATATAAAATATAACTATACATTTATGCTTTGTTTACGACTTGAGGATTTCAAAATGGAAGCGTAAGTTTCCAAAACGAAAGAGTAAGCTTCCAATGCATTTTTAAAGAGTTTTTTTGAAGCATCTTAGAAGCGAGATTTTGAAAGCTTCCACAAGCTTCTGATTTTGACTCTGATTCCGAAGCGGGAAGCGGTCGTCCGGCAAAACTTTCGTGCTACCTAGATCATATACTAGATAGCAAAAAACATGTCTCCCTAATTGTGTTTCCTTACTTCCAATAAAACTAATTTTAGTTATAATTACTACATTACCATTAGTTCTACTTTTTTACTAGAATAGTATAGATTTTTTTTATTGGAAAACCAAATTACTTTACAAAATAATTTACGTAATTTAATATTTATATAAATAAATCATTAAAATAAAACAAATATTTAATATAACATTTATTTTTCAAAAACAAATACTAATATAAAAATATCTATATAAATACATTATTAAAGCAAGAAATTAATAAAAATAGATTACATTTGTTTGCTAACTTTTTAAATTTCGTTTTCAAATTAAGAAACTAATAAAAATAATTTTATAAATAAATTATTTAAATTCAAAACAGACTTTTTATGGTTAATTACTTTTTACAAAAAGAAAAATAAAGAAAAATGTTTTTTATAAATAAATTATTTAAATAAGAAATTACAAATTATTATTTTAGGCTATTTTAAAAAAGAATAGAAATAAATACAAAAGTTTTAATAATAAAACAATTTAAATAAAAATTGATACAAAAAGTGTTTTTGGTTATTCATATTATTTTGATTTTGGAAACAATAATTTAATTAAAAATATATATATATATATACTTAAATAAGAAATTAATAGAATTTTTTTTATTGATTATATTGATTTAGTAACCAAAAAATTAATACAAAATAATAAATTAATTATTTAAATAAAAAATTAATTCAAAAAGATTTGTTTCTTGGTTATTTTATTTTGAAATTTGGAATTTCTGGCAAAATTTAAATCTCTCTCTCTCTCTCTCTCTCTCTCTCTCTCTCTCTCTCTCTCTCTCTCTCTCTCTCTCTCTCTCTCTCTCTCTCTCTCTCTCTCTCTCTCTCTCTCTCTCTCTCTCTCTCTCTCTCTCTCTCTCTCTCTTCTTTTCTCTCCCTTCTCTTTAAACTAGTTTCATCGATCATCGCTTTTCGTTTTCGGCTGTCAGCTCCGGCAATCCCCGGACCGATGCCCGGGTTACTTTTGCCCTTCGTTCTCTCTCTCTCTGTTGTCTGGTTAAATAAGGATGAGAGACTCGTTTTTGTGTGTTTATCCTCAGAGATTGGTGATCGGTTTTGGTTTTCCCGATTGTTGGTACTGGATTTCCCTCTAGGAAATCCAGTCCATTAACGAATAAAACAAAGGCCCATATTCATGAGCCCGTTCCAAAATCAAAGACAGAGAGATCGGCCGATTCCTTTGTTGGGCCCATACGATTGACACCTTGACAAGGCCCAGGCAATGCCAAACTGAGAGGCGATCGAACTCGAGCTCGGCAAGGGACGATGCGAAGATAGAGCAATCCGGTCTTCGTCAGTTCAACAGATCCATGCAAATCTCGGAGATCGTTATCACGACGAGGCGATTCATTCAAGACATTCCAACCCTAATTAAGAACACTTCGACTAGATAGCTCGATCATCATACTTTGTACTCTCTTTTCGATTGTGTTTATTCTATCTCGAGGATCAATCTCAATAAAGTCTTTGATTCATAGGAAATCTATACCATTTCTATATCCAAAAGTCCAAATCCACGATTACAAATTCTTGATGTGAATCTCAGATCTCACATTTGGCGCCGACTGTGGGGATTATCTATAGTTTTTCATGTCTTAAGAATCAGATCCTAGATCCGATAGATCGAGATGAATCTCGACCAATCTGGCTCTTCCAGCGCCACACCACCAGTCGACCACCCTCAAACGGTCGACAACGTTCCTCAGAACACCACCGGGGTAAGAATCATGGGTCAGACCGATGGCGTGTTGACGAGCTCTGCCTCAGTCTCCACGACTTCGGCACCACCCGGCTCAGTCGCTCAAACGATCGTGACGAGCCAGACTCCGACAAATGTTTTATCAGGAACTAACGATCCGAGCAGAAACTGGGTGTGGATGAGGAATGATTCAATTTCCACCCCCACCTCAAGAGGAGGATCTGGAATAACCAGACCTAATTCGCCTCTGCCTTCTGCTCCGCAGCGACAAGGCCCAAATGACCTCGCTGAAATCCGTTCGATGTTAAGCCTGTTGGTAAACCGAACGAGAAACAACGAGGAAAGCGCACAGGCCCAAGAGATCGCAAACCGTTCTCTGGCGGCGCAGCTTGATGAACAGGAACGGCACATTAACGCCCGTCTTGAAGAGCTCGCCAGCCAAAACCGGGAAGGGAGATCAACACGAGATCCACGAACCCCCATAAGTCCTCCACCGTGTACACGATTGGACTTCTCCCAGGTAGTAACTCCCCCAGGAGCGTCGGGAAATTTCGCTAATACGTCAAGTAGCGGCTTCCGCCCTATAATGACACCTATCGTAATACCGACCCCGTTCAGTTCGAGTTCAATGGTCACATATCCAAACGGATCGGGAAACCGACCTTTACACGGGCCACCACCTTTCCCGAATAACTCTAATATCCGACCGAGGCAACTAGGAGGCTCTGCTTTCGCCTCGAGCTCAGGACACCTTAACGGATCAAATACGATACAGTTCCAAACGCCGCAGGTCGACCAGACGAGATCGATCCCAACAATCGATCTCCTCGACCTCGTTTTCCCGAAACAAACATCCAATCATGCACAAACCCAGTTTGGGTCTACGGTAGGCGATGAACACGATATGCTTAGACAGTACAATGAACAAGCTAAGGCCCAGTTCGTCAGTCTGAGCTCCAAAGTTCACATGGCAACAAGCGCGGCGCCCGACATCGATCGAGTGATCGAGGAAACGCGACAAACGCCGTTCACAGACCGGATCGCCTTTGCAAGAATCCGGGAAATCAAGAAAACAAAATTTCCAGAGTTCTCTGGAAAATCGGACCCGAAAGCCCATATCAGGGCATTCCGACTAGCAATGGCAAGGGTATACCTTACCGATGAGGAGAGAGAGCCGGCTTTCTGCAGGCTCTTCGCCGAAAACCTATCGGGCTCCGCCCTAGAATGGTTTGCCGGACTGGAAGAAAGGTCCCTTGACAACTTCACCCAGTTCATGACGGCTTTCCTCAAACAATATTCCATCTTTATCGAGGAAAAGACTACTGAGGCAGCTCTATTTGGCGTCTCCCAGAAACCCGACGAGACACTTCGCTCGTACATCGACCGATTTAAGGAAATAAAATCCAAAATCGCAAACCCACGAGACAAAGTAGCAATATAAGCACTGAGACGCGGACTATGGTATTCGACCAGATTCCGCGAGGAAATAACAGTCTGCGAACCTCAAACGCTCGATGACGCCCTTCATCGCGCATCGGCCTTCATTCGCCTCGAGTACGGCCCTCAGAGAAAAGCATCGAAAAGAAAAGAACCCGTCGGGCTCGCAGAACTCGAACTCAAAAAAGGATTCCCGTAAATCAGGAAACGTCAATGCGGTCGAGAGCCCGAAGAGCTCGAAGAAATTAGAGTTCGACAAAGAAAAATTATGTGATTTTCACAACAAAAGAGGCCATTCGACTGAAGAGTGCTACACTCGAGCTAAAGCCGAGGCTCAAAAGCAAGAATCCGAAAGCAAACAAGAGTCAGAAGTTGAGGAGGAAACTCCATCTGACAAAAAGGAAAGTAAATAGACCAAAGAGTCAAACACCAAGAAGACTTCTCAAAACAAACGAGAGCGGTCTAAGGAGCCGGAATCTCCCGAAACCCTCCCCCAGGGGTCGCGAAAGCGAGTCGAGGTCATTATCAGCAAACTCAGCCTGTGCGACACCCCGGGAGGCTCGGCACTATCTCCACCTCCAGCTCCTAGTAAGAGTTTACGCTCACGAATCAATCTCCCTCGTCTCTGCGGGTGGGGGGGGGGGTGTACGGGCTATACCCCCTAAACTAATTGACTTCATCTTCGGTGGCTCCAAGCTATGCCGAGACTCGGTCAATTAAATCAAAGCCCTTCAAAGATGAGTTGAGACCGACAAAGGGGGGAAAATCCCAATGTTAGGTCCAGACCACGAAATCACTTTCCACGAGAGCGAGACAAGCAATCTCGACAAACCACACGACGACGCTCTCCTCGTTTCTCTAGTAGTGGGAGATGTCGAACTCTCGAGGATAATGATCGACACAGAAAGTTCGGTGGATGTCCTCTTTTACGACGCGTTCAAAAAGATGGAGTTCAACGACTCCGAGATCGTCGAGGAAAAGACACCACTGGTAGGGTTCGCTGGCGAAACAACATAATCAATGGGCTATGTATTCGCCCCAGTAACAGCTGGAGGAGTTCGAAGAATGACAGAGTTCGTCGTAGTAGATCGGCCAGCTCCCTACAACGCAATTCTAGGTCGACCATTGATATACGACATGAAAGCGGTACCAACGACCTACCATCAATGCGTAAAATTTCCAACTCCCAAAGGAGTAAAAACCGTTTACGGAAGTCAAAATATTTCCCGCCATTGCTACATGAACGGATACAAGCAGATTGAGAAATCCCCCGCGTAGCAATTACGGAAAGAGGAGGAGCTCGCCACCATGCAGACCAAAAGGTCGAACGACCCAAGTCAAATAGGACCCCCAAAGGACCTCACAACCCAAGTTTGCATAGACGATGCTCATCCCGAAAAAATTGTTGGTATTGGAATCGACCTATCAGAGCCGATCAAAAACGAATTGGTCTCTTTCCTTAAACAGAACGTCGACTCCTTTGCCTGGTTTTCAGCAGACATGAAAGGGATCAACATCGACGTAACCAGCCACGAGCTGAATGTCGACCCAACCTACAAACCGGTAAGACAAAAGCGTCGGAAACTAGGCCCGGAACAAGCTCATGTCGTCAATGACGAGGTCGATCGGTTATTAAAAATTGGATCGATCAGAGAGGTCAAGTACCCCGACTGGCTTGCGAATCCCGTAGTGGTCAAGAAAAAGAACGGGAAGTGGAGAGTCTGTGTAGATTTCACAGATCTCAACAAAGCATGTCCGAAGGACAGCTTCCCACTCCCGCACATCGACCGACTGGTCGAAGCTACCGCTGGGCACCAACTACTATCCTTCATGGATGCCTTCTCGGGGTACAACCAAATACTAATGAACCCTGAGGACCAAGAAAAGACTTCGTTCATAACTGATCGAGGAACGTACTGCTAGAAAGTCATGCCCTTCGAATTAAAAAATGCAGGAGCAACATACCAACGCCTCGTCAACAAGATGTTTTCAGGACTCCTGGGTAAAACCATGGAAGTCTACATCGACAATATATTGGTCAAATCTTCCAAGTACGAAGACCATATCCCCCAGGTAAAAGAATGCTTTATCATTCTCAATAAATACGAGATGAAACTCAACCCAGCGAAGTGCAAATTCGGGGTCCCCTCAGGAGAATTCCTTGGTTACCTAGTGACCGAAAGAGGGATCGAAGCGAACCCCAAACAGATCGCAACGTTCATAGAGATGAAATCTCCCAGAACAACGCGAGAAGTCCAGCGCCTGACCGGCAAAATAGCTGCCCTGAACCGTTTCATCTCGAGGTCGGCTGATAAATGTCTGCCCTTCTATCACTTGCTCAAAGCGAACAAGAAGTTCCTCTGGGACGAAAAGTGCGAAGAAGCATTCACCCAGCTCAAGTCTTACCTAAGCGAACCACCTATACTGGCGAAACCAGTAGAAGGGGAGCCCCTCTACCTCTACATAGCTGTTTCCACGGCAGCAATAAGTGGAGTCCTGGTTCTGGAAGAACAAATCGAACAACGGCCGGTGTATTACATCAGTAAGACCTTAATCGATGCTGAAACCAGGTACCCCGCCATGGAAAAACTCGCTTTAGCGCTGGTCACATCGGCTCAGAAACTCTGACCATACTTCCAATCGCACTCAATCATAGTAATGACCTCTCAGCCACTGAGAACCATCCTTCACAGCCCAAGCCAGTCAGGTCGACTGGTCAAATGGGCTATCGAGCTTAGCGAGTATGACATAGAATATAAAGCTTGGACGTGCCTAAAAGCACAAGTGCTGGCAGATTTCATAATCGAGCTCCCCCCGACCATAGAACTCGACCCGAACTCCGCCAAGAAATGGAAACTCCACGTCGATGGAGCTTCCTCGAAGCAAGGATCTGGAGTCGGAGTAGACTGGTCTCCCCCACGGGTGAAGTATTAGAACAGTCATTCAGACTGGGCTTCGCCGCTTCAAATAACGAAGCAGAATACGAAGCGTTAATAGCCAGGCTCAGACTAGCAATAGCAATAGGAGCCCGAGAAGTAGACGCCTTCAGTGATTCCCAATTGGTCACGAGCCAATATCATGGCGACTACGAGGCCAAAGACGAACGGATGGAAGCATACCTACAGATAGTCCGTACGCTCGCCGAACAGATCGAATTCTTTGATTTAACACGGATCCCGCGAGGGGAAAACACCGCAGCTGATGCCCTGGCCGCTCTAGCGTCGACATCAGATCCTAATCTCAAAAGGATCATACCAGTCGAGGGGATCGAAAAACCAAGTATCGACATAGCCCTGAAAGCTCTATCCTTGAAAGAGGACGAGCCCGCCATAAAGGACGAGGTCGAACACAAGGAACTCCCCAAGGACACCAGTCGCAACATCATCAAGATCGATGATGATCTCGATCCAAGAAACACCGTGTACGTTGCGAACGTCCCCGATGGACCAATCCAAGCTGCATCCACTAGTCGAGGACCTGAGCCAAACGATGACGAAGATTGGAGAACTCCGATCATTCGATACATTACAAATGGCGAAGTCCCCGACAACAAATGGGAGGCGCGGAAACTCAAGACGCAGAGTTCAAGGTACTGCGTCACGCAAGGAGAGCTCTTCAAAAGAAGTCTCTCCGGACCGTACCTCAAATGCCTCGATAAAAAGCAAGATCTAGCCGTGATCACGCAGGCCCACGACGGATCCTGCGAAAGCCACTCCGGAGGACGAGCCCTGGCCGTACGAATCAAAAGGCAAGGCTATTTCTGGCCAACAATGGCCACCGAATGCGAATCTTTTTCCAGCAAATGTGACAAATGCCAAAAGCATGCCCCGATTATCCATCAAGCATCGGAGAAACTCTTCTCTATCTCATCGCCATACCCATTCATGCGATGGGGAATGGACATCGTGGGACCTTTAGTCGCATCCGGCAAAAAGAAAGCTACACACTTATTAGTGATGACAGACTACTTCACTAAGTGGATTGAAGCGGAATCATACCAAAAGGTTAAAGACGTTCACGTTAAGGAGTTCGTCTGGCGAAACATCGTGTGCCGACATGGACTACCCCACGAGATCGTCACCGATAACAGACCGCAATTCATATCAAACATGTTCAATGAGTTCTGTAGAACCTGGAACATAAAGTTGACCTACTCTACGCCCCGTTATCCTCAAGGAAATGGACTAGCAGAGGCAGCTAATAAAGCGATCATGAACAGCCTTAAGAAAAGACTCAATGAGTGAAAAACGAGCTGGAGCGACGAACTCCCAGCCGTACTCTAGGCTCACCGGACTACTCCTCGCAAATCCACCGGCGAAACTCCCTTCTCGCTGGCTTACGGAATCGAGGCGGTAGTACCAGCCAAAATCCTCGTGTTAAGCATCCGCAAAGGAGAATGCCCACGTCAAGAGGAACTTAACAACAAGATGATAACGGACGAGCTTGAACTCGTCGACGAAAGGAGAAATCTCGCACTAGCTCGAATCCAGAACTACCAACAAGCCACAGCTCGCTACTACGATTCCAAAATTAAAACTCGAAGGTTTCAGGTAGGGGAGCTCGTCTTACGGAAAGTGTTCGACCATAAAAAGGAAGAACACGCTGGAAAGTTAGGGGCAAAGTGGGAAGGTCCTTACCAGGTCACCGACGTTGTGAAGGACGGGGTCTACCGACTCAAGTCGGTGGAAACCCAGAAGCCTGAACTACGACCTTGGAACATCATCAACCTCAAAAAATACTTTCACTAAAGTACGCAACACAATCGAACTACGAAATGGCTTGATCCCCTTAAAAGGGTACGTAGGCAGCTCGACTTCGAGCGCAGCCTCCCCCAACCACATAGCTCTTACTGAGCTCGACAACTTCAAACGAAGTCGTACTAGCTTATCCTTGTGAAATCAAAATAAGTCCCACGATCAATGTCTCTTTCTGTTGTAAAAGTCAGAGTCGTTGCGAAATACTTCGCCATTACGTTTTGCAAAGTGATATGAAATTATCTCTTCAAAAATTAAAGTGATACGAAATTATCTGTTCAAAAAATTAAAGTGATATGAAATTATCTCTTCAGAAGCAAACGATATTAAATCACCCTCTCCGAGCGACCTGAAATGGCCTCCCCCAAAACCAAGTGATATGAAATTATCCCTTTAAACCTAAGAGACCCGAAACGGTCTCCCCCAAATCGAGCGAACTGAAATGATCGCCCCAAAATTGAACGACCTGAAATGGTCATCCCAAAAATAAGCGACCCAAAATGGTCCCTCCAAGCAGAACGAACTGAAATGGTCGTCCCAAAACAAGCGATCTGAAATGATCCCTCGAAAACCTAAAATTCTTCCAGCCTTATGCAGCTTAGAAGAATTGGGGGCTACCCCCTCCCCTTTAAGCAAAAACAACGAGGTCAAGTCTACATCAAGACTGATAAAACGAGACAGCTGCCCATACAAAAAGGCCTCCGCACACATTCAAAATAAATCTATGTAAGTCCATTTTTGACTTATCAAATGCCTAGAAATGCTCACTGAACGCTAAGCTCGAACTCTACACCTCGAGACAATTGAACCTCGAACACATCTGAGGAGGAACCGGTGTTGGATAGTTTAGTGTCTCCTGATTCAATTCTCAGATTGATTCATCCTACTAAACATGCAGATCTAGGTTCTCTTGATTAGAAACATAATAGATCTCACCTTATACCTGTTATTGCAGCGGAAATGGATGGTATGTCTGAGATCAGAGAAACACCGAGGGATGAATCCTCCAAAGGTTCACACACGCTTTCACAGGAAACAGCTGCTAGACCACCAGGGGAACTCGGCGCAGAGAGAGAGAGTTTACGGCTCAAGTGTTAGGGTTAATTAGTCTGAAACTCGAGTTTTATGACACAAAACTCGTCCTGTTCCGTTTGGGCCATTTGGCCCAAATACCAATTAACTCGTCGGTGTTTGCGCACTGCATCGATCGTTACACCTTATGCATCGATCGATGCACAGTGGCTAAACCTTTTATTCTCTCTAAGTACAGTAAATGCCTAGCACTTTTACTGTACTTCTGCTAAACCGTTCCTACACATTTTCCTGTTAGCTTAGGCGTGTGACCCATATGGGATTATATAATAAAGGCAATAAGTCCAAGACTTATAGATCATGAGCGGACTCTAGCAAGCCATCATGACCCCCAGTATTATATGACTTATGTCTGATCATTGACATACTCTTACTTTCTAGAGACAGTACCGAGATTACTGGACACAATTCCAACAATCTCCCACTTGTACTGGAATCTCTGTATTCATAATCCTTTTGTCTCAATATCTCGATTAGTCATAAGGCAAGATTAGTGTCATCCTTATAAAGCCTAATCTTGTTCATCGGACTCTGATTTGATACTGACAATCCAAACGACTTGGGAAAGTCCGTTTGAGCATGGCCATGCGTTTTCCAGTATTCAAATCTCCGATTGGCCTAGAGATATTCACTCCATTTATATTGGAGGGACAAATCCCATCTTGTTCCATCACTGTAAACTACTCATTTCATGATGTACCCAAACAAGGTCCTTATAGCTATCACAGAATGATAGCGTTAGACAATGATCAAAGTACATCAGTCCACGTGCAGTCACATGCATGTGAACTCAGGTCTAAGGACTATACTCTATAGTCGTAGTAAGAATCTCTTATGACACAGATATAAATATCCTGAAGAGTTCTTATAAGCGGGTCTTGTCCGGTCGTATGTTCCCAACATGCACCTATGTACTGACTTTGATGCCGCGCATCTATGACACACTGAGACTTTGTCATAAGTCACGTACCAATCCAGTCTCACACGGTTGTTGGTGTTCCAGTTTCAACAACCTTCGACTAGGGACAGGATGATATAAAACATTTATCAAATATAGGGTCTCATGATCAAGCTAAATGACTTTGATGACTCAAGATCAAGTCACTTACTTTGATGACCTATAAAATGCTTCATATCATTTTGGAACGATTATTTCATCACAGTTAAAATAATCTTGAAATAATAATTTCATTAAACATAAAATAATGTTTTATAAGAACATATCGAATAACTAAAATAAAGCTCACAAAACTCCCACTCAAATTTAGATTACATTTCAATGTTTCTAATGCCTACAGCTTCAGTCAGGAACTCGAGCTTAGGCCTTGGGAGTGGCTTTGTCAATGGATCAGCGACATTATCATCTGTCGGAACTCGGCTGATCTTGACTTCCTTTCTATTAATGATGCCACGTATCAAGTGATATCTTCTTTGAACATGCTTGGATTTCTGGTGTGATCTTGGTTCCTTTGCCTGAGCTATAGCACCATTGTTGTCACAAAATAGCGCCAGAGGCTCAGCCGCATCTGGTATCACACCTAGTTCCATAATGAACTTTCGTATCCAAACAGCTTCCTTCGCTGCTTCTGAGGCGGCGATATATTCAGCTTCTGTAGTGGAATCAGCAACGGTGTCCTGCTTGGAGCTTCTCCAGCTTACTGCACCGCCATTCAGACAAAAGACATAACCGGACTGTGACCGGAAATTATCTGTGTCTGTCTGGAAACTTGCGTCCGTGAATCCACTGACTTTAAGCACATCACTTCCACCGTACACCAAGAATTTATCCTTAGTATGTCTTAGATACTTCAAGATATTCTTTACGGCAATCCAATGGTTTTCACCTGGATTTGACTGGTATCTACTCGTCATGCTCAATGCATAAGCAACATCAGGACGAGTACAGATCATGGCATACATGACAGATCCTATTGCAGATGCATAAGGAATATTCTTCATGCGCTCAAGCTCAGCAGCCGACGTAGGGCTCTGCTTCTTGCTTAGCGTTGTGCCATGTACCATTGGCGTGAAGCCCTTCTTGGAATCTTTCATGCTGAATCTTTGTAGGACTTTGTCAATGTATGAGTCTTGACACAAGCCTATCAGCCTCTTAGGTCTATCCCGATAGATCCTAATTCCAAGAACGTATGCGGCTTCACCCATGTCTTTCATGGAAAAACAACTTCCAAGCCAGTCTTTTACGGACTTCAGCATTGGAATGTCGTTTCCGAGAAGCAGTATGTCATCGACATACAGAATAAGAAATACAATTTTGCTCCCACTAGATTTCTTATACACGCATTGTTCTTCTTCGTTTCTGATGAAGTCAAATTGCTTGATCGCTTCATCAAAACGAAGATTCCAGCTCCTCGATGCTTGCTTCAATCCATAAATGGATTTATGAAGCTTGCATACTTTCCCAGCATTCTTCGGATCTATGTAACCGTCAGGTTGTGTCATATACACATCCTCTTCCAGAATACCATTCAGGAAGGCGGTTTTCACGTCCATCTGCCAAATTTCATAATCATGAAAAGCTGCAGTTGCTAGTAGAATCCGAATAGATTTCATCATAGCCACTGGTGAATAGGTTTCATCGTAGTCCACACCGTGAACTTGTCTGAAACCTTTTGCCACCAACCTGGCTTTATAAATCTGGATATTTCCATCCACGTCAATCTTCTTCTTGAAGATCCATTTGCACTCGATGGCTTTTACACCAGCGGGTAAGTCAACCAACGAAAACACTTGGTTGACCGACATGGAGTCCATTTCGGAATCAGTGGCCTTGCGCCACTTAGAGGAATCTGGGCCCATCATGGCTTGATTGAAGTTCGATGGTTCATCACCATCAATGATCAAAAGATCATGACAGTCAGTCACGAGGAATCCTTGATATCTCTCGGGTTCGTGACGGATCCTCCCGGATCTTCGAACTTCAGGTACTACAGGTTCAGGCTCTACAATTTCTTGTAGGTCCTCCTGCTGCTCTTCCTCATTAGGTTGAGCAGTATCCTGTTCATCTTGAATTTCTTCAAGCAGTACCTTACTCCCACTGTCTTTCTTAGAAAGAAACTCTCTCTCAAGAAAGTTACAATCCCGGGCAACAAAGATCTTGTTCTCGGAACGTAGATAGAAGTAATAAGCCTTGGTTTCCCGTGGATAACCAATGAAGTAGCATTTATCAGATTTTGGTGTAAGCTTATCTGAGATTAATCTCTTAACATAGGCTTCACAACCCCAAATTCTTAGATAAGACAGCACTGGAGCTTCTCCAGTCCATAATTCATATGGTGTCTTTGCTACTGCTTTTGATGGCGCTCTATTTAGAGTGAACACTGCTGTTAGCAGAGCATATCCCCAAAGGGATATTGGAAGGTCTGTGTGACTCATCATAGATCGAACCATATCCAATAAGGTCCGATTTCTCCTCTCAGACACACCATTCCATTGAGGTGTTCCAGGAGGAGTGAGTTGGGATACAATCCCACACTCTCTCAGATGATCACTGAATTCCTGGCTTAAGTATTCTCCTCCTCGGTCGGACCGAAGAGCCTTAATGCTTTTGCCAAGTTGGTTCTGTACTTCATTTTGGAATTCTCTGAACTTTTCAAAAGATTCAGACTTATGTTTCATCAAATAAACATATCCATACCTACTGAAATCATCAGTGAAGGTTATGAAGTACTGATAGTTTCCTCTTGCATTTGTGGACATTGGGCCACACACATCAGTGTGTATCAGGCCCAATAAGTCACTAGCCCTCTCGTTAGGTTTATTAAAGGGGGCCCGTGTCATTTTGCCCATCATGCATGATTCGCATTTCTCACATGACTCAAAGTCAAATGAGCCAAGAAGTCCATTCGAATGGAGCCTCTTGATGCGTTTCTCGCTGATGTGCCCTAAACGACAATGCCATAGAAACGTTCGGTTTTCCTCATTAGGTTTAAACCGTTTTGTATTAATGTTATAAATTGGCGCAGATTGATCGAGTATGTAAAGCCCATTCGAAAGAGGGGCAGAACCATAGAACAAATTGTTGCGATTGAAGGAACATAATTTATTCTTAACTGAAAAATCATAACCTTCCAAATCCAACAAAGAAATTGAAATAATATTTCTGCTTATAGCAGGTACAAAATAACAATTATTCAGTTCTAAAATCAATCCCGAAGGTAAAGACAACAAGTATGTGCCTACAGCTAGTGCTGAAACTTTCGCTCCATTCCCAACTCGTAGCTCCACTTGTCCTTGCTTCAGCCTTCTACTGTTGCTGAGTGCCTGCATATTAGTACAAATATGAGCCCCACAACCAGTATCCATGACCCATGAGGTATTATCAGAAGTAGTTGTATTAACTTCTATAACAAAAATACCTGATGAAGAAGTCTCGAAAGTCTTCTTCTTCAATTCCTTTAGACCTTCCTGGAATTTCTTACAATCTCTTCTCCAATGCCCCAGTTCTTTGCAGAACCTGCACATGTCAGTAGGCCCAGCCTTGGACTTGGGCTTGGGCTTTGGCGTGTCCTTGTCCGTGACTTGGACAGCCTTGGCCTTTCCCTTATCCTTAGCAGAGGATTTCTTAAACCCCTTGCCCTTCTGCACCATAAGCACATTGGGGTCCTTGGCGGTTTTCCTCAAGTTGGGCTCTGCAGTCTTGAGCATTCCGTGAAGCTCAGGTAGTGTCTTACTCAAGCCATGCATGTTAAAGTTCAGAATGAACTGATCATAGCTTGCAGGTAAAGACTGCAGAATGATGTCGCAGGCAAGTTCCTGGCTGATTGGGCAGTCGAGTTTCTGAAGATGATCGAGATAACCCATCATCTTCAAGACATGAGGACTCACTGCCGCATTCGCAGCCAACTTACAGTCCAAGAGGTTCTTAACTGTCTGGAACCTCTCAGTCCTAGCCTGCTCCTGAAAAAGCGATTTCAGGCTTGCCATTATCTCGATGGGAGACAATACACTTTCGAACTGTTTTTGCAGCTCAGGAGTCATTGTCACCAACATCAGGCAATAGACATCATTTTCATCTGACGAATGCTTTTCCCAAGCATTGTGCAGAGTCCTGGCAGCATTGGCAAGAGGCCTCTCGGGGAGGGGATCTCGAAGGACATAATCCTTCTTCTCCTGCTTGAGGACCAGCCTCAAGTTCCTTGACCATGTCAGGAAGTTCGTTCCAGTCAGCTTCTCCTTCTCGAGAACAGACCGGATCGAGAATGTATTTTGTGTGCTTGTAGTAGTCATATCTGAAATATATAAATAAAAAGGTTATTAGTTATTATGTTCAAAAATGACTAATCTCGTATTAAAGTATAATATGATTAATCACGCATTATATTCAATAACCTAAGTTACCCTCAATAGAATATAATGATTCCAAGATCCACATATAACTAAAATTAAAGTGGGCCACTGGCCGTCACCCAACCTTAGCTTATATCGGTAAGCCCTATATCGGCTAATTATATCCGTGATATAACTCTTGGTTGTGAATCTGGGCCCGAGGCCCAATCCACTCTGATGTCTCAAGGCCCGGGACTCCCGATGGCCTAGTCAAGAAAACCAGACTATACAGTCATGTAATCATTAATGTCTGGGACTCCCAATGACATTTATGAATCACAAACCGTCTTACTCACGCAAAAACAGACATCCTCACACTGTAAGGCCATGAATGCAATTGAATGGGCTTTGACAGCTGACATAGCCTGGACAAGACATCCAACGCTTGATATTATTTGAGGTTCGTAGGTTTATTAAAATTCATTCCCAAAATAGAAGATTACTATTTCGGGAAACTTTCTATTTTTTTTTGGAAACTTTCTAAAATTGGAAACTTTCTAAAACCGGAAACTTTCTAACTTTAGAAATTTCTTTAAAATCCAAAACCCGCAAATTCAGAAACTTCTATTTTAAGAAACTTTCTAATTTCAAAATTTCGGAAACTTTAATTTAAAAACGACTTTATAATTTTATAAAATAGATTTTAAATTGATCTGAAGAAAGACTCAAATAATTTGCCCAATTGTTTTAACTTCTTGGCCCGAGGCCCAAGAATTGGTCCATGTCCAAGACATGACCCAATTGTCCAATTAATTGACATAACCGGTCTGGTTCATTAAAACTGGTCTAACCAAGTTTTAATTACTACGATGACCACAATTGTCAACCGGTTATTTACTAAACCGGAATTTCTCAATTTATTTGGTCCAACCAAATCAAATTAGAAATTCCTGGTTTAGGCACTAAATCCAATATTTCTTTCGACATTGGATTTCTTATCCCGGTTTAACCAGATTTAATAAAATTATTAAAATCTGTTTATTAAACCGAGACGTTTAATTTTAATTAAATTAAACCGAGCCAAAACCCTAATCGCATCGATCGATGCTCACAGCATCGATCCTGCAACGATCGTTCATCGATCCTGCATCGATCGATGCTCTCACGTGTGCACGAACGGTTATCAGGTTTGGCCGAGAGATTCTCGCGAGATCCATGCGATCGTTTGAACGATCCATGCGATCGCGGTCAATCTCTCGCGACTGCAACGATCGATCCTTGCATTGCATCGATCGATGCAATGCGATCTCAGTCGATGCAAAATCAGTTTAGATCACATACCAAATCAATATAGTTTGGTCATGCGATTTTTAAACAGTTTGTTTAGGATTCAATTCTTGTTTCTTAAGTGTTTTAATCTTATCAGTAGATTGATTCAAAAACACCTCTTTAAACAATCCTAAACATGAATCTAAACAAGAAAAACCAGAACCTAAAGCTCTGATACCACTGTTGGATAGTTTAGTGTCTCCTGATTCAATTCTCAGATTGATTCATCCTACTAAACATGCAGATCTAGGTTCTCTTGATTAGAAACATAATAGATCTCACCTTATACCTGTTATTGCAGCGGAAATGGATGGTATGTCTGAGATCAGAGAAACACCGAGGGATGAATCCTCCAAAGGTTCACACACGCTTTCACAGGAAACAGCTGCTAGACCACCAGGGGAACTCGGCGCAGAGAGAGAGAGTTTACGGCTCAAGTGTTAGGGTTAATTAGTCTGAAACTCGAGTTTTATGACACAAAACTCGTCCTCTTCCGTTTGGGCCATTTGGCCCAAATACCAATTAACTCGTCGGTGTTTGCGCACTGCATCGATCGTTACACCTTATGCATCGATCGATGCACAGTGGCTAAACCTTTTATTCTCTCTAAGTACAGTAAATGCCTAGCACTTTTACTGTACTTCTGCTAAACCGTTCCTACACATTTTCCTGTTAGCTTAGGCGTGTGACCCATATGGGATCATATAATAAAGGCAATAAGTCCAAGACTTATAGATCATGAGCGGACTCTAGCAAGCCATCATGACCCCCAGTATTATATGACTTATGTCTGATCATTGACATACTCTTACTTTCTAGAGACAGTACCGAGATTACTGGACACAATTCCAACAACCGGAACTCGAGTTTGTTCGAGCCAAGAGTTCGTTGAGAACTCCCTAAGGTAATCCAAGTTATTTATTCGACCTCTCGGGAGAGGTTCGAACTGCCACGATGGCCAAACTCTATGCTTGTTGGATCTCCTAGGATCTAGGGTTTGATATATTGAATCACCAACCTCGTTCTTACCTTGTTACTGGCAGCGGAATGAATGGTGAACGAGATCAGTAGCGACACAAGTGCCTCGCCTCTACCACGTACACACGCACACAAGCTGGAAACCGGGATGCTAGTGCCGGATCTGTGGGATCTAAGAGTTTCTGGTGTTTCTGCTTTTCTGTCAGAGAGAAGAGAAGACGGCTAGGGTTCAGGTCGACCATATAAGACCTTATATATCGACCTGGAAATGACATCACCAAACCGTCGGACAATCCCGGCTCGGTTACGTCATTAATCCGAAACATCAGTTTCGGAACCCGATGTGCAATGATCGACACACTTACTGTGTCGATCGACACACCTCCACGAAAAGCCTGCATCGATCGACGCACTCATGCATCGATCGACACACAGACATTGTAAAACTCTATGTAAATGTGTATCCAATACACATAAGTATGATCATCACCATAATGATCATTCCCACTTTCATGCTTCCAGTTTGCTTAGGTGTGTGACCCTATAGGATCATATAATACTGGCAGTAAGTCTACAACTTACAGACTGCAAGAGGCTTCTAGCAAAACATTGCAACCGCCCAGTATTATACGAATGTCTGATCTCGACACACAACTATCATCAGGAGTGAGTACAAGTGTGATTTCAGGACACTATCCCAACAATCTCCCACTTGTACTGGAATCACCAATTCCTATAATCCTTTTGTCACTGTATCTCGATTTGGCATAAGGCAAGATTGGTGTCATCCTTATTAAGCCAACATCGTGTTTATCGAACTCCTGATCTCATACTAAACATTACAAACAACTGAACTACAGTTCGTTTGAGTGCGGCCACACATTCTCTCAGTATTCAATCTTCGATAGGCCCTGAGATATTTATCTCTCGTTATACAGGAGGGACAAATACCATCTTGTTCCATCCCTGTTTCAACGCACACTTCATGATATACTTGAACAGTGCCGTTATAGTCGCCAGTTACGGGTCGACGTTTGACAAAGTCAAAATGCACCAATTCATATGCAAGAAAGCATGATGAACTCATGTCTAAGGACTATACTCTATAGTCGTAATGAGAAACTCTTATGACACAGATATAACTATCTTGTAGACTTCTCATTAGCGGGTCATGTCCGATCATATGTTCACTAACATATATCTATGTGACTGACTGCGATAATCATATCATTGGCTCCATGAAACTTAGCCAACAGTCACCTCACAATCTAGTCTCTAACGGTTGTCAGTGTCCCAATTCTACAACCTCGACTAGGGACAAAACATAATTTATTAACTTATAGGGTTTCATGATCAAGTCTTCAACTTGATGACCTATAATATGTCATAAACTTATTTTGGGACCATTATTTAGATCACAATAAATAATGCTGAAATCAAATTTCATTAAACACTTCTAAAAGAATGTTTACAAGAGCATCTTATTATAACTAAAATAAAAACCAAAACTCCCACTAGAATCAAGATTACATCTTAAGATCTCTAATGCCTACAGCACTCGTATGACTCTCATGCTTAGGCCTTGGGAGTGACTTAGTTAGAGGATCAGCGACATTCTCGTCTGTCGGAACTCGGCTGATCTTCACATCACCTCTATTGACGATATCTCGAATCAGGTGATATCTCCTCTCCACGTGTTTGGACTTCTGGTGTGACCTTGGTTCTTTTGCCTGAGCAATGGCTCCGTTAATATCACAAAACAAAGCCACTGGCTCCAAGATACTAGGAACCACACCAAGTTCAGTCATGAACTTCTTGATCCAAACAGCTTCCTTTGCCGCTTCTGAAGCAGCAACATATTCAGCTTCCGTTGTGGAATCAGCTACGGTATTCTGCTTAGAGCTCTTCCAGCTCACTGCACCGCCATTTAGACAGGAGACATATCCAGATTGTGATCGGAAATCGTCTCTGTCTGTCTGAAAACTCGCATCGGTGAATCCATTCACCACAAGTTCTTCACTTCCTCCATACACAAGGAATTTATCCTTAGTATGTCTCAAATACTTGGGAATATTCTTGACAGCTGTCCAGTGAACTTCACCTGGATCAGATTGGTATCTACTCGTCATGCTTAACGCGCAAGCTACATCTGGACGAGTGCAGAGCATGGTATACATAATAGATCCTATTGCAGAAACATAAGGAATCATATTCATGCGCTCTCGCTCAGCAAGTGTCGTCGGACACTGCTTCTTGCTGAGATTCATGCCATGAGACATCGGTATGAAGCCCTTCTTGGAATCTTGCATCCTGAATCTGTGCAACACCTTATCAATATAAGTGTTCTGGCACAATCCAATCAGCCTATTCAATCTATCTCTGTAGATTCTGATTCCAAGAATGTACGCGGCTTCTCCCATGTCTTTCATGGAAAAACAACTTCCGAGCCAAGTCTTGACAGACTGAAGCAACGGAAAGTCATTACCGAGGAGGAGTATGTCATCGACATACAGTACAAGAAACGCAATTTTGCTCCCACTAGTCTTCTTGTAAACACATGGTTCCTCTTCGTTCTTGATGAAACCAAATTGTTTAACTGATTCATCAAAACGAAGATTCCAACTCCGTGATGCTTGCTTCAATCCATAAATGGATTTATGAAGCTTGCATACCTTCCCAACGCTCTTAGGATCGACAAAACCTTCAGGCTGTGTCATATACACATCCTCTTCCAGAATACCATTCAGGAATACGGTTTTGACATCCATTTGCCAAATCTCATAATCATAATGAGCGGCAATTGCTAGAAGAATCCGAATGGATTTAAGCATAGCGACTGGGGAATAGGTTTCATCATAGTCAATACCATGAATTTGCTTGAAACCTTTAGCCACCAACCTCGCTTTGTAAATTTGTACATTGCCATCCACGTCAATCTTCTTCTTGAAGATCCATTTACACTCAATGACTTTTGCACCATTAGGTAAATCGACCAAGGACCATACTTGGTTTTCTGACATGGATCCCATTTCGGACTTAGAGGCTCCAAGCCATTTTTCGGAGTCCGGGCCCATCATTGCTTCCGCGAAGGTCGCTGGTTCGTCACTGTCAATGATCATCAGATCATTTGAATCGGTCACGAGAAATCCATAGTATCTCTCGGGTTCGTGACGGATCCTTCCGGATCTGCGAACTTCAGACTCCACAGGCGCCGGTTCCACAGAACTTTGTGGATCCAACTGCTGCTCTTCCTCAGCAGGTTGAGCAGTCTCCTGTGCATCTCGAATTTCTTCAAGATGTACTTTACTCCCACTGTTTTTCTTAGAGAGAAACTCCCTCTCAAGAAAAGAACAGTCCCGAGCAACAAATACTTCGTTCTCAGATTGGTTGTAAAAGTAGTATGCCTTGGTTTCCCTAGGATAACCAACGAAGTAGCATTTATCTGATTTGGGTGCAAACTTGTCAGAGATTAAACGTTTGACATAAGCTTCACAACCCCAAATCCTCAGGAAAGACAGACTAGGAACATTCCCAGTTCACAGTTCATGTGGTGTCTTTTCCACTGATTTAGATGGTACCCTATTTAGTGTAAATGCAGACGTTTATAGAGCGTATCCCCAAAAGGATAATGGAAGATTTGAATGACTCATCATAGACCGAACCATATCCAATAAGGTTCGATTCCTCCTCTCCGACACTCCATTCCATTGGGGTGTTCCAGGAGGAGTGAGTTGTGAAATAATTCCACACTCGCTCAGATAGTCGCTGAATTCTTGACTCAAGTATTCTCCTCCACGATCCGATCGCAGAACTTTGATACTTTTGCCAAGTTGATTCTGTACTTCATTCTTGAATTCCTTGAATCTATCAAAGGATTCTGACTTGTGTCTCATCAAATAGACATAGCCATACCTACTGAAATCATCAGTGAAGGTAATGAAGTACTTGTAATTTCCTCTGGCAACAGTACTCATCGGCCCACATACATCAGTATGAACAAGGCCCAATAAGTCACTGGCCCTTTCATTTGGTTTGTTGAAAGGGGCTCTAGCCATTTTGCCTATCAAACAAGATTCGCATTTCTCACATGATTCAAAATCAAATGAGCCCAAAAGCCCATTTCTATGGAGCCTTTGGATGCGTTTCTCATTTATGTGGCCCAAACGACAATGCCATAAGAAAGTC
Source organism: Orychophragmus violaceus (assembly GCA_030180135.1). Classification (NCBI taxonomy): domain Eukaryota; kingdom Viridiplantae; phylum Streptophyta; class Magnoliopsida; order Brassicales; family Brassicaceae; genus Orychophragmus; species Orychophragmus violaceus. Next base: position 84,049,107 of record CM058234.1, on the reverse strand, counting down.
GGGTTTTCGTCATTGGACTTAAACCGCTTTGTATTTATGTTAAAGACAGACATTTCTTGGTTTAAAACATATAACCCATTATCTAATGGGGCGCTACCATAAAACGTACCTTCACGATTAAAAGAACAAACTTTATTCTTAACAGCAAAATCAAAACCTTCCAAATCCAAAACGGAAACTGAAATTATGTTTCTGCTTATCGCAGGTACAAAGTAGCATTTATTTAAAATTAAAACCATACCCGATGGTAAGGACAACTCGTAGGTGCCTACGGCCAGTGCAGCAACCTTAGCTCCATTCCCGACCCGTAGCTCCACTTGTCCTTTCTTCAGCGTCCTACTGTTTCTTAGTGCCTGCACATCAGTACAAATATGAGCACCGCAGCCGGTATCCAATACCCACGAAGTAGAACTAGAAGACATAACATTAAGTTCGATAACATAAATACCTGAGTCAGACGCATCATACGTCTTCTTCAGCTTCTTGTAATCTTCCATGAACTTCTTGCAGTCTCTCTTCCAATGCCCTAACTGCTTGCAGTAGTTGCATTTATCCTCAGGAGAAGGCCCAGATTTGGGCTTCGGCTTGTCCTGACTTTCAGTATGGACAACTTGGGCCTTTCCCTTATCCTTCTTAGGTTTCTTAAACCTTTTACCCCCTTGTACCATCAGGACACTGGGAGTAGCCTTCTTGAGATTCGGCTCTGCTGTCTTCAGCATGCCGTGCAACTCAGTCAATGTCTTAGTCATGTTTTGCATGTTGTAGTTCATGATGAACTGATCAAAACACGACGGCAAAGACTGCAGAATCATGTCAGTGGCTAGCTCCTGGCTAATAGCACAGTCCAGTTTCCCCAGGTTATCAATGTAACCCATCATTTTAAGGACATGAGGACTTACTGGACTGTCCTTAGCCAGCTTGCAATCCATGAGAGATTTAACCGTCTGGTATCTCTCTGTGCGAGCTTGCTCCTGAAACAAAGCTTTCAGGCTGTTAATCATCTCAATGGGTGACATCACGTTCTCATATTGCTTCTGCAGCTCAGAGTTCATAGTCACCAGCATTAGACAATTAACATCTTTGACATCAGCTGAATGCTTATCCCAAGCATTCTTTTCTGTCTGCGGGGCATTGGAACGTGGCCTCTCGGTGAGAACTCTTTCAAGGACATATTCCTTGTTCTCCTGCCTGAGAACTATTCTCAGGTTCCGATACCATTCCAAGAAATTAGATCCATTTAACTTGTCCTTCTCAAGGACGGATCTTAGTGAGAAAGTGTTGATGTGATTTGAGACAGACATAGCTGTAATTCAAAAGAGATAGATTTTAGTTATAATGCTCAAGAAATGAGAATTCTTATCTAATAAGAAAATTCGCATTGTATTCAAAAACTATGTTTCCTCAGATGAATACAATGAGCCAAGATCCTCAGATTACTAAAATTTGAGTGGGCGACTCGCCGTTACTCAAGCTTTAGTTATCTAGGTAAGCAAATCATTGCTAATTGTACCCAGTACAACTCTTGGTCGTGGATGAGACAAACTATGTCCAATCCACTCTGATGTCTCTGGGCCCAGAACTTCCGACAGCCCAATCAAGTAAAACCAATCCATTTTTCTGTCTTGTGATCACTGACAGTTGCACTGCAAGTCTGTCAATGATCACCTGCCTTACTCACGTTGCAGTGGATACCGAGGACTCCAAGATAATCCAACAAACGACACGAGTCTTGACAGTAGACTAGATCGGGCAAGACATCAAGATCACTTGATATTTAGTTGAGGAAAAGAACTATTTTATCTTGATGTATATCCAATACACATCCAAGAAGTTATTAATTCAATTAAAACATTCAGTTTTATTAAGTTAAGGTTTGTTTTGATTTGGTATTCGCAACTAGAAGTCCAACCCCTGAGTCTGCGAGTTGTGTGTCGATCGACACAGCCTTTGCATCGATCGACACATCTTAACCACAATCAAATTGGTTTCCGGTTCAATCCAATCCAACCGAAACCAACCATCTGAATCGATCGATGCACCCAGTGCGTCGATCGATACAATGCGAGTTTTCGCGATGCAACGGTCGACACAAGCTTAGTGTCGATCGACGCTTTGAGAACAACCCAAAAGATTTTACGAGTTTTCGCTCTGTGTCGATTGACGCACGCTTTGCACCGATCGACACGCTGCGACAAACCCTAAATTGATTACGTGTTTTCGCTCTGCATCGATCGACACACGCTTTGTGTCGATCGACACTCTGCGAGAACACAGTTATCGAATTTTCAACAGATGCTTTAATCCGAGATTAACACTTGAAAACACGATTTTCACAGGCAATAATCAATTCAACAAACTCAGTTTTCGAATTAATTGCATCAGATTCAATAGCTAAACCCTAACCTGGCTCTGATACCACTGTTGGATCTCCTAGGATCTAGGGTTTGATATATTGAATCACCAACCTCGTTCTTACCTTGTTACTGGCAGCGGAATGAATGGTGAACGAGATCAGTAGCGACACAAGTGTCTCGCCTCTACCACGTACACACGCACACAAGCTGGAAACCGGGATGCTAGTGCCGGATCTGTGGGATCTAAGAGTTTCTGGTGTTTCTGCTTTTCTGTCAGAGAGAAGAGAAGACGGCTAGGGTTCAGGTCGACCATATAAGACCTTATATATCGACATGGAAATGACATCACCAAACCGTCGGACAATCCCGGCTCGGTTACGTCATTAATCCGAAACATCAGTTTCGGAACCCGATGTGCAACGATCGACACACTTACTGTGTCGATCGACACACCTCCACGAAAAGCCTGCATCGATCGACGCACTCATGCATCGATCGACACACACACATTGTAAAACTCTATGTAAATGTGTATCCAATACACATAAGTATGATCATCACCATAATGATCATTCCCACTTTCATGCTTCCAGTTTGCTTAGGTGTGTGACCCTATAGGATCATATAATACTGGCAGTAAGTCTACAACTTACAGACTGCAAGAGGCTTCTAGCAAAACATTGCAACCGCCCAGTATTATACGAATGTCTGATCTCGACACACAACTATCATCAGGAGTGAGTACAAGGGTGATTTCAGGACACTATCCCAACAGATTAGACCCATACAGATCAAGACGAGTAGCCACCTAGTTTAAAAGGCGCGCCAAGATCACCGAATCGTCCGACATCACCAGCAAGTTGAGCTTGCTGATGCTGAAGTCTGACACTGCCGCAGTGTTCATCTCCTCCATAGCTAATTACTTCTTCTCAGCCAAGTCCATCACCTCCTTGGTCAAATCCAATTCGCCAGAGGCAAACTCGGCAATAAGCGCGATATTGGCCAAGGCCTCTTGGAGCATTATCTCAGCACTCACTGCAACCTTCCTCTGGCTTTCCTTCGCCGCAATTCCCTCGAGAATATTGAGGTATTCATCATTTATCCCTTTCCTCGCCTCATGGGCCGCCACCTTGATGTCAAGCTCTCGGTCGGCGAGAGCTTTGTCCAAACCAACCTGACATTGCGCAGCCCGCATATCCGCAATCCGACTTGCCTCAACAACGATTCGACTCGCCTCCTCCGCGACCGAAACCTGAGTCAAGGCACCCTGCAACTACGCATCCAGGTCACTCACCGTCTTCTGTATCTCCTCCTCCCGAGCCAAGGCCCCTTGCAACTGCGCTTTAAGGTCACTAACCGTTTTCTCGACGGTCTCGAGCTCAATCGCCTGCGGTATTTCTCGCAGCTCACGCTCAGCCCTAGCCATTCGATCAAAACAAGGTCTGCGAACGGGGCGAGAACGATCATTAGGGTTTCTCTAATATCCAAGGCACGCGCGCGTCTTCCCAAGAACGTCTACCGCCCACTAACCTCGACTTGTCGAAATTAATGGGCTGGGGGGCTATTGTTGGTATTGGATTTCCCTCTAGGAAATCCGGCCCATTAACGAATAAAACAAAGGCCCATATTCATGAGCCCGTTCCAAAATCAAAGACAGAGAGATCGGCAGATTCCTTTGTTGGGCCCATACGATTGACACCTTGACAAGGCCCAGGCAATGCCAAACTGAGAGGCGATCAAACTCGATCTCAGCAAGGGACGATGCGGAGATAGATCAATCCGGTTTTCGTCAGTTCAACAGATCCACGCAAATCTCGGAGATCGTTATCACGACGAGGCCGAAATATCGGAATAAGAAGATCAAAGTCGAGAGTATTTAAAGGAGAAGTGGTGATTCATTCAAGACATTCAAACCCAGCTAAGAACACTTCGACTAGATAGCTCGATCATCATACTTTGTGATGTAAGACTCGGATTCCACCAAGTGTTACACAAGATACAAAGACTTAAGCTGCGGATGGATGATAGAGAGTAACCTGGTTGCTGCTTGAATCCACAAACAACGAGGGCAAGAGGCTGATTCTCAAGGGCTATTCCTCGCAAAATAGACCAGACTCTACACGAAATTCAAGTGATTTGATTCCACAAACTACTAGAACTCGCAAAGACAGATTTTGATTCAAAAACAAGTGTTTGAAGCAAAAGCAAACTGAATTCTTATTGATAATAACGTGCTGGCAAAATATGAATGAAAGGAGCTTATATATAGCTCATTCACAGCAAGAACAAACGGTCATAAATCAAAAAAGGAAAACATAATCAAATCAAAAACAGAATGAGAGTTGTCGCCATTGATGTACTAGCCGTTAGGCATTAAAGAGGAAGCTTCTGGGGTTGCGGCTGGAGCAATGAGTTTTCCTAGGTCTTCTGACTTGATTGGACGTCTAGGATCTTCTAGGATAGATGGGTAGTCGAAATTAGATTGGAGAAATAGACGTTGGTCCTTCTTTACTTTATTAGAAAAGTAAAGAGGCTTGAAAATGGAAAGTTTCTTCTTCATGTGGTCAAGGTTGTTTTGATGAATCTTTGGGCGTGTGTTGCTGTTTTATGGTGGTCCTTGGTCCTTGGTAATCTCTGTAGACTTCATTAAACGAGCTGGAGATGTGCTAGCCCAAGTGTTTTCCGGATTTTCCTTATTCGGATCCAAATGTGGTCCATGAGAAGATTTGGTTGGTAGAGGTGGCTCCAAGTTGATCCAGGTTGTGTTTTCATCTGGTGGACTCCATAAGAGACTCCAGTACATATGTTTGGACTCATATGGGTCAGGTCTTGGTGGTCTTGGGCTGAAACTCATCATTTCTGGTCCATAGGATTTTTCGGGTGGTCCGTGGAGCCTTATAAGGGCAGCTCTTGTTTTTGGTCTGGTCATGGGCATAATTACTCGACCAGGCTCTTCTTCATAATGTATTAGCTCAGAAAAATGTCCTCCTTTTCTTGTTTTGATGTCTGGATCCTTGGGCTCATCCTTTCCATAGCTTTGATCGCCCTTGGGTGGGTCGGCTGGTGCTTCTTTTGTAGGAATCCCTAGGATCAAGGGTCTAGGTGATTGAATCTAAGAACTGACCTCGTGGTTACCTGGAGATTGGCAGCGGAACAAAGATCAGGTAATCGAGATCAAGAGCGCCTCAGATGCTGCGCCTCTACTGTAGTCCACACGCACACAAGCTAGAATCCGTCGGGTTGCTAGTTCCGGTGATCGGATCTCCTGGGATGCTATGAGTTTCTGTGTCTCTGCTTTCGCTCTGAAAAGCCATAACGACGGCTAGGGTCCATGTCGATCATATAAGACTTTATATATCGACCTGGGATGACGGAAAACGACCGTCGGATCAAACCCGACTCATTTAAGTCATTAACTCGAAACGTCAGTCTCGAGGCCCAATGTGCATCGATCGACACACTTACTGTATCGATCGACACACCCTTTCAAAAACCTGCGTCGATCGACACACTCATTGCATCGATCAACACCCCTCTTCAAAACTCAATTCAATGTGTATCCAATACACATTGATTGGATCATATGCCAATGATCAATCCCATACAAAGTGTATCCAGCTTGCTTAGGTGTGTGACCCTGTAGGTTCACACGATACTAGAAATGAGTTACAACTCATTTTTCATAAGCTGTTTCTAGCAAAACATTATGACTACCCAGTATCACATGAATTGTCCTATCTCGACAATACAACTATCTTTAGAGTAAGTACAATGTGATTTCAGGACACAATCCCAACAATCTCCCACTTGTACTGGAATCATCTATTCCCATAATCGCTATATCTCGATATGGCATAAGGCAAGAAACTGTGTCATCCTTATTATAGCCAACATCATATTCATCGAACTCTTGATCTATACTGATAAAACAAACGACTGACAATCACCTCGTTTGAGCACGGCCATGCATTTTCTCAGTATCAAATCTTCGATGGGCCCTGAGATATTTATCTCCTGTTATACAGGAGGGACAAATCCCTTCTTGTTCCATCCCTGTTACTACACACACTTCATGATACGCCTAAGCAATGCCGTTATAGCCGCCAGTTACGGAACGACGTTTGACAAGGTCAAAGCGCACCAATTCATATGCTAGAAAGCATGATGAACTCAGGTCTAAGGACTATACTCTATAGTCGTAATGAGAACCTCCCATGACACTGATATAACTATCATGTGGAGTTCTCATTAGCGGGTCATGTCCGATCATATGTTCACCAACATATATCTATGTGATTGACTGTGATAATCATATCATTGACTCCATGAAACTTAGTCCAACAGTCACCTCACATGCTAGTCTCTCGCGGTTGTTAGTGTCCCACTTTAACAACCTCGACTAGGGACAAACATAATTTTATTTTATGTCATCTTTTGCTTATAGGGTTTCATGATCAAGTCCTCAACTTGATGACCTATAAAATGAACATAAAATACTTTGGGACCATTATTTAATTATCCAATAATCAAATAATGTTGATGTCAGTTTTTTTATAAACATGACCATAGCATGTCTATGTGAACATCATAACAAACATAACTCCCACTAGAATCAAGACCACGTCTTCAGATATCTAGTACCTACAGCAACAGTATGAAACTCACGCTTAGGTTGTGAGAGATGCTGCGGTGTTCTTGCTTGGAACCATTCCAACAAACCACACCACAATTCTTTAATAAGCACTATTCTACTGTCCACTGCTTGGAGACCTTTCCAACAGATAGCGCCGCTACACAGACAAAGAGACATAACCAGGTGAGAACCGGGAATCATCTTTGTCCGTCTAACTACTCATAACAGATTCGTCATTTTTTTCAGTTGAACAAGTACTATCCTTAGTGTTTCTCAAACACTTGGGGATATTTCTTACAACTGTCCAGTGACTTTTACCAGAACATATTGGTATCTTCTCGTCATGCCTTATGCGTAAGCTGCATCTAGACGAGCGCAAAATGTGGCATTCATGATGGATTCTATTGCATAAGCATAAGGAATCACACTCATAGATACTAGCTCAGCCAGTGTCCAAGACACTTCATCTTGCTAAGATTATTGCCATAAGACCTTTGGCGTGAAGCCATTCTTGGAATCATGCATATTAGAACTGTCCAATACCTTATCAACAAAAGGATTCTGACACGATCCAATTAGCCTTTCCAATCCATTTCAATGGATCCTTATTCCAAGAACTCACGCGGCTTCTCCCATGTTTATCGTTAAAATTGACTTCCGACCCAAGTCCTGATAAGACTTAAGCGACGGAACGTCATTTAGGAGAATAAGTATGTTATATACATAATGTGTGAGAAATGCAACTACGCTCCCACTAGTCTACTTGTAAACGCACGGTTCCTATTCGTTCCTGATCAAGTCAAAACTTTTGACCGTTTTAACAGAACGTAGATTTCAACTCCAAGATGTTTGCTTCAATCCAGAAATAGATCGGTGAAGCTAACATGCATACCTAGCAAATTTTCGGAGTTGGGGCTCACCATCGCTCTTTTTGAATTTCGCAGGCTCGTCACTTTTCAATGATCAACAGATCACGGCAATCGGTTACGAGAAATCACTCTCAGGTTAGTGATGGATCCTTTCGGATCTGCGAACTTCAGGCTCCACAGGTATAGGTCCTACAGCACTTTGTAGATCTAACCGCTGCTCTCCCTCAACAAGTTAAGCAGCATCCTGTGTTTCTCGAATTTCTTCGAGCTTTACTTTTACTCCCACTGTTCTTCTTGGAAAGAAACTTTCTATCAAGAAGAACAGAGTTCCGAACAACAAAAATTTGTTCTCGGATTGGTTGAAAAAGTAATAAGCCTCGGTTTCCCTAGGACAACCAGCGGAGCAGCACTTATCAGATATGGGTTCAAGATTGTTTGTTGACAACTGCCTTATACAAACCTTGCAATCCCAATTAATCAGGAAAACATACTTGGACAACTTCCAGTCCACATCCAATGTGGTGTCTTTCAACTGATTCTGATAGAAACTATTTGGCGTAAACACATACATTTTGAAGCGTATTCCTCAAAGGATAATGGAAGATTCATGTGACTCATCATTATTCGGAGCTTATCTAATAAGGTCCGATTCATTCTCACAGAAACACCATTCAGGTTTTTCAGGAGAAATGAGCTGTGAGAAAACTTCACACTCAGTTCGATGATCACTCAATTCTTGACTCAAGTATTATCCTCCGTGATCTAATCGAGGATTTTCAATACTTCTGTCATATCGGTTCTATGCTTCATTCTGGAACTCCTTTGACCATTTAAAAAGATTTCGACTCGTGTCTCATCAAATGAACACAGCCATATTTACTGAAGCTATCAATAAGGTAATGAAGTACTGAAGATTTCCTCTGGCACTAATGCTCATCAGGCCACATACATCAGTATGTGTAAAGCCCAATAAGCCTATGGCCCTTTTCTTTAGCTCTGCTAAAGAAGCATTAGTCATTTGGCCCAGCAAGCAGAATTCATATCTCATACGATTTATAATCATATAAGCCTAAAAGTTCATAACTATGGAACTTCTGAATCCGCTTTACTCTTTGTGGTTGAAACGACTATGCTTAGGAAAATCGATTTCGAGTCTTCAGACTTAAACCGTTTGGTATTTATGTTATATATACAAGCGTACATTGGTTTAAGATATAAAACCCATTATCAAAAGGGGTGCTACCATATAATATTTCATTAAGATCAAAAGAGCAAAACTTGTCTTTTATCAGAATGAAAAGCATCCAAATTCTTACAAGAAAATGAAAGACATCTCTGCATAAAGCAGGTACATAGTAGCAATTACTTAATTCAAAAACCAAGCTTGAAAGGCTCCTACAAGTGGAGAATCTCTACGGCTCGTGCAGCAACCATTGCTCCATACCAGACACGCAGTTCCACTTGTCCTTTCTTCAACGTTCTACTGTTGTTTAGGCCCTGCATATTTCAAAAATATCAGTACCACAACTAGTATCCAATACATACGTAGAACTTGAAGTAATAACACAATACCTGAAGAAGAAGTATCGTACATCTCCTTCATCTCTTGTGAATCTTCCAAGAATTTAATGCAATCTCTCTTCCAATGCCCAAACTCATCACAGTAGCAGCACTTACTAACATCAGATGGGCCGGACTTGGGCTTATAAGATGACACAGGCTTATCCTGATTCCAAATCTGGACGGCCCTGCCTCTACCCTTGTCATCACAAGATTTCTCAAATCTTTTACCCTTTTGCTCACCTGTCTTGAGCATGCCATGCAGTTCAGTCAACGTCTTCGTCAAGTCTTTCTTGATATAGCTCTTGATAAACTTATCATAACTTGACAGCAGTGACTGAAGAATGATTTCAGTTGCCAACTCTAGGCTAACAGGACAATCCAGTTTCCCCAGGTTATCAATGTAACCCATCATTTTAATGACATGAGGACTCACTGGAGCATCCTTTGGTAGCTTGCACCCAATGAGAGACTTAACCATCTGGTATCTCTCAACTCGTGCCTGATCCTGAAACTTCAGTTTCAGGCTGGTGATCATCTCTATTGGCGACTCCATGTTCTCGTATTGACTCTTCAAGTCCGAGTTCATGGTAGCCAACATCAGACCACGCACATCTACCACATCAACATAATGCTTATTCCAAGCATCATATACTGCATGCGAGGCATTGGTCCCAAGCCTTTCGGGGAGAGCTTTCTCAAGGACATAGTCCTTACTCTCTTTCTTGAGAATAAATCTCAAATTACGATACCAATCCAGGAAATTTGATCCATTTAACTTGTCCTTCTCAAGGACGGATCGCAACGAAAAAGTAGTTTTAGACATAGGCTGAAATCTAAGAAAAGAAGATTTTAGTTATGAAGTTCAGGAAATGAGAAATCTTATCTAATAAGAAAACTCGCATTATATTCAAACAATGTTTCCTCTATGAATATAATGATCCAAGATCCATACATCACTAAAATTTGGGTGGACGACTCATCATCACCCAGAGTTTAGCCATCTAGGTAAGCAAATCATTGCTAATTGTACCCAGTACAACTCTTGGTCGCATATAAGACAATCCATGTCCTATCCACTCTGATGTCTCTGGGCCCAGAACTTCTGATAGCCCAGTCAAGTAAACCAATCTCTTCAGTCTTGTGATCATTGACAGTCGCACTGCAAGTCTATCAATGATCACCTGCCTTACTCATGTAATTGTGGATACCAAGGACTTCAAGACTATCCAACAACGAAATGAGTCTTGACAGTAGACAAGATTGGGCAAGACATCAAGGTTACTTTATATTTAGTTGAGGAAACGAAACTTTAAAAGGTTAGTAAATAAATCTCTTAGGTCATGCAATTGTTGATGTCAAGCATTGCAAGACCATTAACACAACTACCTGCCTTACTCATGTAATTGTGGACATCAAGCTCTTGGCAAGACTATCACAACAATGAAATGAGTCTTGACAGTTGACCATATTGAAAACTAAGCTTTGATCTAATACACATCCAATATGTATTCAATGGGTTTAGAACATGTTTAACTTCTAATTTTAAGTGGGTTAGGTCATTTGGTTCGGTTTTTCAATCATCTGGTTCAAAACCAAACGATTACGGTTCGCATCGTCACCATATGCATCGACTGACACACTTGGTCGACACTTGATATGCAACCTTAACTAACCCTATAACCGGTCAATCCAATTGAACCGGTAATTGACCAAATGAAATACCGATTCAACCAGTTTTAACCAATCGCGATAACCGGTCCAATCTAATTGAACCGACTTATCCAATCAAATTGATCTTAACCAATCAAATCGGTTTATACCAATTGAGATAACCAATTCAATCCAATTGAATCAATTCATCCAATTTAAACCGATCTGATCTACTTTTAACCAAGCATGATAACCAGTTCAATCCAATTGAACCGATTAACCAACCGCAAGGCCTGTGTCGACCGACACTAAACCTGTGTCGATCGATACAGTAGGGTATTAGGGGATTTTTAATCGAATTAAACCGACATAACCATGCGAGATAACCGGTTCAATCCAATTGAACCGATCTATCCTTTCGCACAGCCTGTGTCGATCGATTCACCCAGTGTGTCGATCGACACAGTGCGATTTCTAAATCGAAACCCAAATTTTCAATAGGTGAATTCGCGGTGCATCGACCGACACAAACTTGTGTCGATCGACACTATGCGAAAACACAAGTTCTTTTGCATTTTCGTGGTGCATCGACCGACACACCCAGTGTATCGATCGATGCTGTGCGAAAACCCTAAAATAATTTTTGCCGTTTTCGCGGTGTGTCGACCGTCACAAACTTGTGTCGATCGACACAGTGCGAAAACATAGTTCTTCGTTTTCGATACTTACACATCCGAGATTCTTTTACCAAAACGAAAACTAACTAACATTAATTCAATCAAATACTGCATTAATCGAATTCCATGCTACTGATTCAATGGATTAAACCCTATGGCTCTGATACCACTGTAGGAATCCCTAGGATCAAGGGTCTAGGTGATTGAATCTAAGAACTGACCTCGTGGTTACCTGGAGATTGGCAGCGGAACAAAGATCAGGTAATCGATATCAAGAGCGCCTCAGATGATGCGCCTCTACCGTAGTCCACACGCACACAAGCTGGAATCCGCCGGGTTGCTAGTTCCGGTGATCGGATCTCCTGGGATGCTATGAGTTTCTGTGTCTCTACTTTTGCTCTGAAAAGCAAAAACGACGGCTAGGGTCCAGGTCGATCATATAAGACTTTATATATCGACCTGGGATGACGGAAAATGACCGTCGGATCAAACCCGACTCATTTAAGTCATTAACTCGAAACGTCAGTCTCGAGGCCCAATGTGCATCGATCGACACACTTATTGTATCGATCGACATACCCTTTCGAAAACCTGCGTCGATCGACACACTCATTGCATCGATCGACACCCCTCTTCAAAACTCAATTCAATGTGTATCCAATACACATTGATCGGATCATATGCCAATGATCAATCCCATACAAAGTGTATCCAGCTTGCTTAGGTGTGTGACCCTGTAGGTTCACACGATACTAGAAATGAGTTACAACTCATTTATCATAAGCGGTTTCTGGCAAAACATTACGACTACCCAGTATCACATGAATTGTCCTATCTCGACAATACAACTATCTTTAGAGTAAGTACAATGTGATTTCAGGAAACAATCCCAACATCTTTGGCCATTGATGACATCTCTGGTGGGATGGGTGGATTGATTCCCACATCATACCCTCCCCCTTCAAAAGGTTTCGTCCTCGAAACTTCTTGATCTGCACCAAGATAGAGCAAGTTAGGTTGCATTCTAATTTTAGATTCTAGAACCTTACCTTGGTGCTTTGGTGGTTTATTTCGGTTTGGAGCTTCTATGCGCAATGCATCTATCAGAAGAACGTAGTGAATCCCTTTGGCTGCATTCAACTCGAGAGTTGGAGTTGGATCAGGGTTATAGGGCGTCATCCCTTTCATTGGGGATATTGTTTCATCATCTTGATATGGTCTTCCACAACTTGTTCTTCCTTAGGACCTGCATTCATAACCCTTGGACAAGACAAGTGGATCATATCATTGAAATTAAAGGATGTCAAACTAGCCATAGTAAAGTAACTAGCCCTACTGTTGGCTTTTGATTTAGCCCTTACTTGCATCACACGAACTTCCTTTTGATCTAAAGGTGCAAGAGTGAACTTACAATCATTAAGGTGAAATGAGTATTCATTGGTACGGCCATTGTGAGACACACTTCGGTCATACTGCCATGGTCTTCCAAGGAAAATGTGGCCAGCTTGCATTGGTGCAACATCACACAATATTTGGTCCTTGTAATGACCAATGGAGAAAGGCACCTCAACTTGTTTAGAAACTTGTAGCACTTCTTTGTCATTGAGCCAATGGAGCTTGTATGGTCTCGGATGGTTGGTGGTCTCTAGACCTAGCTTATCCTTGATTGTGCACCTAGAGTGGAATAGGTTGTCTCTTTGCTCAGGTGCTTCTAGAGATGGTTGTGAAGACAAAACTCTTTGAACCACCAAGAGCTCACCTTCATCAGCATGTATGCTAATGCCTTCATCATAATCAGCTGGTGTGATATCATCTTGGGAATCATAGCCATCTTGTGTGATCACCATGACTCTCTTGTTTGGGCAGTCTCGTGCCATATGACCCCTGCCTTGACACTTATAGCAAATCATGTCATGTGATCTATGAGAAGTACTAGACTTACCTTGGTCAGAACGGTTGTCATTGGATTTAAACCGAGAATCCACTACCACAGATTTTCCTTTGTCTATGGTTGGAGTTGGAGTTGATTGTGGCTGTTGAGGTTGGTTCCAAGTTGTACTACTGGCCTTAGTCCTAGTTGTAGTCTTCTTCTTGATTTTCTGCTCACGTTGGATGGCTAGATGAAGAAGCTCGGATAAGGAATGGTAAGGCTGCATCTCAACCTTCCTTTGAATGCGGTCTTGGAGTCCTTCAACAAATTGGGACATTAGGGACTCCTCTGTTTCATCTAGCTCAAGCCGGCTTCTTAGGAGATCAAACTCCTCATAGTACTCCTCTACACTCCTAGTTCCCTGAAACAAAGAACGAAATTTCTTTAGCAAATCTCGATGGTAATGAGGTGGTACATACCTTCTGTGAAGTTCAAACTTCATGTCTGCCTATCGTGTGATCTGAGGGTATCTCAGCCTTCTCTTCTCAGCCACTTCACGATCCCACCATGCTAGAGCATGATCCGTGAGGCTAGCTGTAGCTAGAGCAATTTTCTTTGGCTCGGTATAGCCATAGTACTCAAAGAGATGCTCCATTCTTCTTTCCCACTCTAGGTAGGCTGCTGGATCTATCTTTCCTGCCAAGGTAGGAGCTTTTATTTTAACTTCAGGAGGCCAGTGTCGTTCATCATCCCTTGGACGGTTGCGGTCCACTTGGTTTCTCCGGTTAAGTATATCTTGAGCAGCTTGAATTGGATCAGGTGCACGGGGTTGATGGAGTTGTTGTTGCATGTCTGGTGGCTCATCTACACGGTTAGGGTCATTGTAAGCCCTGGGAGCAGCTGGTGGTACGTTCCTCCTTGGTGCTATTGGCTCATTCCGCCCTGGTTGCTCCAAGTGGTCAAGCCGTGTACTACACGTTCCAAGATCTCCTTTCATGGTGGCAATGTCACTCTGAATGGTAGCTAGCATAGTCATAATGGCTTGCATAGGGTCTGGTTGTTCGTCTCCCATGCTGGTACCTTGCAAAAGATTCAAGAGAAATCAAATCTGTATCCAAAACAAATCAAAACAGAAAAAAACAGAAAGTGCAGTTTTTTTTTCCGGTTTGATTCTTGCTTGGTTTTAAAAATAACAAATCGACTCCTAAAATTTCAGAAACAGTTTTTATGGGTTTTATAATGAATTAATAAACTGAAACAGAAGACAAAATATTTTTATGAGTTTTTATGGATTTTATAAAATTGTAGCAAGCAAAGACAAATACTAGAACAAGGAATGAATCAAGAGAACTCTTTTTGTGATTTTTAGTTTAAAGTGAAACAAAACAGAAGCAATAACAAATAGAAGGAATAAGGATTGAAAACACCTTAGATAGGAGCTTTTAAGCTCTGATACCAATGATGTAAGACTCGGATTCCACCAAGTGTTACACAAGATACAAAGACTTAAGCTGCGGATGGATGATGGAGAGTAACCTGGTTGCTGCTTGAATCCACAAACAACGAGGGCAAGAGGCTGATTCTCAAGGGCTATTCCTCGCAAGAGAGACCAGACTCTACACGAAATTCAAGTGATTTGATTCCACAAACTACTAGAACTCGCAAAGACAGATTTTGATTCAAAAACAAGTGTTTGAAGCAAAAGCAAAAGACTGAATTCTTATTGATAATAACGTGCTGGCAAAATATGAATGAAAGGAGCTTATATAGAGCTCATTCACAGCAAGAACAAACGGTCATAAATCAAAAAAGGAAAACATAATCAAATCAAAAACAGAATGAGAGTTGTCGCCATTGATGTACTAGCCGTTAGGCATTAAAGAGGAAGCTTCTGGGGTTGCGGCTGGAGCAATGAGTTTTCCTAGGTCTTCTGACTTGATTGGACGTCTAGGATCTTCTAGGATAGATGGGTAGTCGAAATTAGATTGGAGAAATAGACGTTGGTCCTTCTTTACTTTATTAGAAAAGTAAAGAGTCTTGAAAATGGAAAGTTTCTTCTTCATGTGGTCAAGGTTGTTTTGATGAATCTTTGGGCGTGTGTTGCTGTTTTCTGGTGGTCCTTGGTCCTTGGTAATCTCTGTAGACTTCATTAAACGAGCTGGAGATGTGCTAGCCCAAGTGTTTTACGGATTTTCCTTATTCGGATCCAAATGCGGTCCATGAGAAGATTTGGTTGGTAGAGGTGGCTCCAAGTTGATCCAGGTTGTGTCTTCATCTGGTGGACTCCATAAGAGACTCCAGTACATATGTTTGGACTCATATGGGTCAGGTCTTGGTGGTCTTGGGCTGAAACTCATCATTTCTGGTCCATAGGATTTACCGGGTGGTCCGTGGAGCCTTATAAGGGCAGCTCTTGTTTTTGGTCTGGTCATGGGCATAATGACTCGACCAGGCTCTTCTTCATAATGTATTAGCTCAGAAAAATGTCCTCCTTTTCTTTTTTTGATGTTTGGATCCTTGGGCTCATCCTTTCCATAGCTTTGATCGCCCTTGGGTGGGTCGGCTGGTGCTTCTTTGGCCATTGATGACATCTCTGGTGGGATGGGTGGATTGATTCCCACATCACTTTGCACTCTCTTTTCGATTGTGTTTGTTCTATCTCGACGATCAATCTCAATAAAGTCTTTGATTCATAGGAAATCTATACCATTTCTATATCCAAAAGTCCAAATCCACGATTACAAATTTTTGGTGTGAATCTCAGATCTCACACCGATCTTTCTCGGGTTTTCTTTCGGTGTTGCCAGAGTCTCAACGATCGCCTCCGCGGACCTCTATTCCCATAAAACCAAAGACCACTACTTGTTATCCTCTCTTGGCCATGCATTTTTTGTCGTGAGGGTTTGCTGCCTGATCGAGTTTTGAACGGGTATGGCTTGTTCTCCTTCAGATGCGGAGATTCAATCATGGCAGGATTTCTCCGATTTCCAGCGCTCAGATAGCGGCGATAGTGAAGGATGCTTGGATGGCGATTCACAGATGCAGCTCTTTATGGATTCTAACGGCGGAGTTTACATCGGCAAGATATCAATTTGAAGCGATGACAACACCGTCAACGGCGACCGAATTCTCATCGAAGATTTGCATGTACCGCTTGTCGGTCTTCCTAACACGTGGCTGCGATGGTACTACGTTTCCTTCCAATGCTTATCCCAAAATCCGTTTTCGAACCTTTTAATTACTTGAGCCTTTGTAAGCCCATTTGCTGTATAACTCATTAATCATATACTTTTCAAGCCCTTTGGGCCTCTAATATTAATAGTTTTCCGCAAAAAAATAGAATTCACTAAATAAATACTAGGTGACCAAAAAATCCCTAAAAATCAAGAGAAGATTACACGGCAGTTTTTAAATTTGTTAAATTTCTATTAAAATTTATAAAACTAAAATAAATCTGTAACAAAATACAAATCATCAACAATAAAAGCAAATCTACAACATTAGGAAAAAGTTCGTAACATAGCAGTAATATGTTAGTAATTAACAAATTAAATTTTATATGCTGTGGATTTTAATAAATCTGTAACATTATTATAAATCTGTAACACTAATCTCCAAATTTATTCAAAAATAATAAAATAATTCTAAGAAAATTTAAAAATCTGTAACAAGTTATTGTAAATATGTGTCACGTCAGCGAAAAACCATAAATCTAGAACATTGGCACATAAAATCTGTAACACATTTGAAAATATGTCTCTACGATGCTAGAATAATAACTTTCAGAAACTTTTTGACATGTTACAAATATATAAAAATCTGCAACAAAATAAATAAATTCATAACAAACGACAATAATTTCGTGCATATTTAGTCAAAAATCTGTTATATCAATAAATCTGTAGCAAAAATTCAGATTAAGTTACAAAATTTGCACAGATTTATTAAGATAGGAATGTAACATCTTTGTAAATATGATATGTTTTTACTGATATGAAAAATACATGAGAGTAGTATTTGTGTAATATTTTCTTTCTTAACAAAGAGCAATAAAGTTATTTTGGTCCGAAATTTCAACCTTCAAAAGATACCGAACTAGAATGCCCATATAATTCGACAAAAAAGAATGCCCATATAATAATATTTTCTATTTTTTTGTGTGACCACAATTTTTCATTTTATTATTAAACAACAATAACAAAGAATCGGACAAAAGTATGTAACCAGTAATCTAAGGAACTAACTGTTTGACTCCAAATTCATACCAAGTCAGTTAATTATTAAGGGTACTCTGGTTGTAGCCCCATAAAAAATTTGAAATTTGGGACAAACCACACGATACTTACAATTATTGATATATCTCCATCTCATGAATTTGTATGTTTTTGTCCCCATCATAAGTTTTAGTTACGGTTTTAACTACATTGACGTTAATTGCCAACGTTTTCCGTCTAATTAAGTCTTAAACCGGTTTTCGGTTATTTAAAAACACTTAAACCAAATTAATTTTGTTTTAAAATCCAATAAAACACGACCCTTCTCTGTCTGGGTTCATTTTTGTCGACGATGATTTCTCCCAAATATCCCAAATTGATTTAGGGTTTCGAAATACAAGATTGCTTCGATTCAGTGTCAATTGAAGGTATTCGTTATGTTCTGCAAGATGACTTCAATCCTCGAGCCATCCAAATCTGTAAGCCTCTCTCTGCTGAATGATTTAATTTCCCATCGATTTGTGATACTGCAGAGATCATAAACAACCATTGATATATGTTATTAGGTTGGATAGAGTATTTTTTTTTTTTTTTTTTTGAACTAGGTTTTCATATTAAGTGCAGGAGAAGTGAAAAAAAGTTACAAGCCCTTTATGGGCTATAGTTAAAAGAGCCATAATAAACCCAAAGTTAGATTATACATTAAGGCCCAGTCCAAGATTGATTTCCTTAGTCTCTTCCACCGCTTTTGGTCATAACTCCGGTAGTTGTCAGATGAACCCTTCATATTAACTGCAATTCAATGATCGTTTCTCAATCCTGGAGCTTCAAAGTCGAAGATTGAAGACGATCAATGCCATTCATTGCCGGTTATTCACCGCTGAACCTGCAACCGCCGTAGGCGAAGTGGCTAGCCACTGCTGCATCAACGCGGAGGAGGCCACTGGATTAGTGAATCGATGACTTAGGATTCTGTCCTTCACTTGTCTCTTAATCAGCCCTGATATTGTGTCCACTGAACGGTAAGTACTTCTATGCAATCTCCCATTCCGTTCTCCCCAAAGCCAGTGAATTGAAGCTTGCCAACACAACAAAACCAACCGCTTGAAGTATTTGTTTCCTTGTAGATTTTGAAGCTGCTGAACCAAATCGTCCCAGTTGCGTCTCGATCTTATACCCGCTCTGGTCGCAATCTCTGACCAAACTCTCCAAGCGAAGGTACATTCAAAAAACAAATGGTTCCTTGATTCATTACCTGCATTGCAGAGAATGCAATTTCTATCAGTTTGTAATCCCCATTTAATCAGCCTGTCTCTTGTTGGGCAACGATCAAGCATGAACAGCCAGACAAGGAAGCTATGCTTCGGAATTCCCCCACTTATCCAAACAATGTTGCGCCAAGGTACACTGATTTCTTCACCACAGAGCTTGTAATAAACCTGGCCTGTTGAGAATTTTTGGCTTGATTTCCCATCTATTATCCACTCATAACTGTCTGCTTCTGAGTTAAGTGTAACGGTTGTGAGGTAAACTTGTATGTCTACTTGCCTTTCAGATCTTGCGTTTGGTAGAGCCCACTCGCCATTTCTGTGCAAACTAGCAAGAGATGCATTTGGAGCAAGTCCTAGTCTGGTACTTGATTCGCCATTCCAGTAGTCTTTTACACTCCCAAAAGGAGACCAATGATCCGTCCAGAAACGACATTTCTGGCCATTACCCACCTTCATTTTAATCCATGTAAACATTTCATCTCTACTTTTTATCAACTTGTTTGCCAGCCATGTATTACTTGTGTGAGGCTTGACAGTCCAAAAGTTTGAAATCTCTCCTTGCAGGATTTCTTTTCTGAACCACGCAACCCAAACTGACCCAGCTTGAAAGAATAAAAGCCAAATCATCTTGAAACTACAAGCTTTGTTCCAGGTATAGAGATCCTTTACTCCCAAGCCGCTTTGATCCTTAGTTTTTGTGACAATATCCCAGCTTACACGAGCAGTGTGATGGGCATCAAGGTTGCCTTTCCAAAGAAATAGCCCACACATACTGTTGATCCTCTTTATGATTGCTTTTGGCAGAATGAATGAGGAACACCAGAAGTTTGAAATCCCTGCTATAACAGTCTTGATTAGCAGGAGCCGGCCTGCAAATGACAAAGACTTAACACTCCAGTTGGTAAGTCTTCCTTTAACTTGCTGAATTAAGACTTCACAATGACCAGCATTTAGTTTCTTGGAGCATAATGGGATCCCTAAGTATCTGACCGGTAAGATACCATTAGGCATACCAGTTGAGGCTTTTATTGTGTCTAATTCTGGTTGTGACAGTCCTGAAGCGAAGAAGGAGGATTTCTGAAGACTTACCGCAAGGCCAGATCTTAACTCAAACTCGTGAAGAATCTGAAGAACCTGTTGGACAGATTTCAAGTCTCCATCAGTGAAAATCAGCAAGTCATCTGCGAAGCAAAGATGCGTGAGCTTTGAGTCTGAGCATTTGTGATGGTAAGCAAACCGGCCTTCCTCTGCACCTTTATTTAGCATTAGGGAAAGAATATTCATTGCAATGACAAAGAGATAAGGTGAGAGAGGGCAGCCTTGCCTTAAACCACGTTTTCCTTTAAAAAACCCATTAACATAACCGTTGTAACCAATGGTGAAGTTTGTTGAGCAAACACATGCTTTAAGCCAGCCCACGTAAACACTTGGAAAATTCAGTCCTTCTAAACAATTTAGAAGAAAGTCCCATGAGAGAGTATCGAATGCTTTCGCGATATCCACTTTAATAGTAATCCGTTTAGGTCCCTTGGCTTTATGATAACCATTCACTAACTCACCCGCAAGTATGGTATTTTCAATTAGTAAGCGGTCTTTGACGAAAGCTGTTTGGTTTGGCAGGATGAGAGAAGGCAGGAGAAGCTTGAGGCGCTTGACGAGTAGACGCGAGACAGCTTTGTAGAGAGTGTTGAGGCATGAGATTGGTCTGAAATCTGTGATTGCTGAGGCACCAGGTCTTTTTGGAATAAGAGCCAATATAGTTGCATTCGTTGTTTTTGGCATGAAGGAAGAACTGAAGAAATGAAGAACAGAGGAGACTACTTCTTCACCAATCAAGTCCCAAGAGGCTTTGTAAAAACCCGAGGTTAAACCGTCGGGACCTGGTGCTTTATTCGGGTTGAGCCTGAGAATTGTTCTAGAGACATCCTCAGCTGAAGGGACACACAAGAGAGATTTTTGCTGAGCTTGAGAGCAAGAGAACGGCGAGAGTTGTTGAAACCATTCCGGCTGAGAGGATATTGGAGTTGGAGGGAGATGATCCGGACCCAACATGTTTTTAAAATGGTTTACTGCTATAAGGCTCATAAGCTGAGGGTCCGAGACAAGTTCACCAGAGGGCAGAAGAAAGGATCTAATTGAATTAAAGCTCAAGCGGTTCTGACAGATTCGAAAGAAGTATGGAGTGTTCTGATCCCCATTTTTGAGCCACTGAATTCTCGATTTTTGTTGAAAATAACACTCTTCTATGTGCCTTAGGAAAGACCATTTCGAATGAAGATCCTTTTCACGGAGGAGATTGGCAGGAGTCGGGTTGTTGAGAGCAAGTACCTGCGCATCAAGCAAACAAAGGTTAGCCTCACTAACTCTTTCCTGAATTTTGGAAAAGTTCTCTCTGTTTAGTGTTTTTAGTGCACTCTTTAGTTTCTTTTGCTTCCAGCACAGGTTCGTAAGAGTAGACGCATAGCTTCCGGCTTGAAACCAAGCCTCCAGCACCACTTGGTGAAAGTTCGGATGTTTAGTTAGGTAGTTTAGGAACTTGAATGGCTTAGAACCGTAAGAGGGTAAAGGGTGGGCTAGGTCAATGAGGCAGGGGCAGTGGTCAGAGTTATTTGGTGGTAAGAAGGTAGCTAAACTGTTGGGGAAAGCAAGGATGGTTGGGTTGTTGACCAAATGGCGATCAAGCTTTTTTGCTATAGGTCCAGCCGGTTGATGGTTTGACCAGGTGAAGATTGGTCCTAGAAACCGAATGTCAAAAAGGCCGAGCTGAAGTAAACAGTTTCTGAATTCGATCATGTGGTCATCTAGAGAGTTCACTTCCGGGAGAGAATGTTCTGCATGATGAAGGACTTGGTTGAAGTCTCCTCCAACCATCCAGGGAGTATTGGTGAGAGCAAGAGCCTGCTGGGTATTAATGAGATCTATCCAGAGATCAGTTCTTTCACTCCTTACATTCGATGCATAAACTGAAGTGAAGACAAAATGAGGCGCATTGGGTAGTTGTACTCCACAGGTTAAAGATTGACGCGACTTGTGAAGCACTTGAACGATGGCAGGGTCCTTCCAAATAGTTATAATACGACCATCATCATCACAAGAATGATTGGATACGTAGTGCCAGCCACTGCAAATCTGAGACATTAAGTGATCCAAGTTCTGAGCCTTAATGTGAGTTTCTAAGAGAGAGCCAAAAATGGGTTTATTTAAAGATAACCAATTACTTAATCCGGGGTGCTTGTCCGCGTCATTAATACCGCGAACATTCCAAAAAAATAGCTTAGCACTCATAGTTAAAAAAGCTTTGTTTCCCCGGAAGAATGGGGAGAACCTTTAGAAAAAGAAAAGGAAGAAGAGTTTGAAGTAAAATGTTTTGTGGGAGGGTTTGAGACAAGAGAGTTTTGGGGGCAGGGAAGGGTTAAGAGTGGAACTGAAGAACTAGAGGAAAAAAAGGCTAGTTGAGAGGAAAAGGAAGGAAAAGAGTTTATATCGACAGAAGGGTCTGAACGGGGTCTTTTTAGTGGTTTGATTTTGGCTTTTTCTGGAGTTCCGAAAATGAAAGGCTGACAAGGAGGAGTTGAAGCTGCTGGGTGAGCAACTACAAAAGGTATAAGGGAGCTGTTGATATGTGGAGACAGTGGAGGGATGGGTGGAAGGCAAACTGATAAGATATTAGGGAGCTCAAGACCCACAGGAGGAGGTTTATAGGGATCCATAACCGGCAGAGGAACAGAAGCTGGTGAGGAAGACGCATTAACCAGAGAACTCTTAGGGATTGAAGCAGAGCTTTCTGCCATTTCCACATCTTTTTGGACTGGCTTCCATTGGCTGGAGCTTGACTGTTTTTGAACAGAGTTTAAATTGATAGTACCAGCTGATGTAGTATCTTTCTTAGTATGAGATTTAGCTTTCTCTTGTGCAGATGCAGTAGTGTTGACCTTGGTTTGATCTTTTGCAGCTCTAGTACCAGACGACTCTTTACCACTAGGAGCAGAAGATTTTGGCGCTTGAGGCAAGAGTAAGCAGTTTCTAGCTATATGTCCCATTTCAGAGCAATGGGAGCATGTAGGAGGAAGCCAAGGATAAGCCACTTCAACCTCAACAATCTCACCACTTTGACGAGAGAATTCAACCACTGAAGGGAGGGGTTTGGTTAAATTCACCACAACCTTAACATGAGATTCAGTAAGACTGACTAAATTGTGAACTCATCCGTTTCTTTCGGTTCCCCGACTAGTCCAGCTACTAAACTTAACCCCTGTTGATGTCTGAGGTCAAGGGGCACTCTTGTCAAGTGTGCCCATATCTGAATGGATTCAAGAGATGGCGGTTGAGAGGCATGAGAAGAAGTCCACTGAGCAGCGTGAAACATTGAGTCCCCAACGTACCAAATGCCCTTCTCAAGTATCTTCGATCTGAGGTAGTCATTGGGAATTCGCACAAGCATTGATCTGGATTTAGGATTATTGTGAATTTCAATGCGTTTACCTTTTCCCCACATATGGTTTAATACACTTTGAATTTGGCTGTAGGAAGGAGCACGCCCATTGAAGTAGCATATAATGAAGTCTTTATGAAGTTCTTGGCCTTTTAAGAAGACTGAGTCAGGAATGAGAATCCGGGGCCGACCAGAATCTGAGTAGGTAATAGGAGCTAGGCGGCAGAGAAACTTGTCCTCAAAACGACGAATCTTCTCAACTAGAGACGGTCCAGGGACAGAGTTTTTCTCAGTTGGGATGGTTTTGGAAGGTTTCTCAGGCTCTACTTCAGTCAGAAGAGCAGGGTCAGTTGTGGTTGAAGGAGAGGCTGAACCAGGCAAGTTTTTGGATGGGGAAGAAGTTTGAGGGGTGACAAAGGGTAAGGATGAGGTAAGCGTAGGATTAGGAAGGAGAGGAGGAAGGGTTGAAGATGATTTGCTAAGGTTTGAGGCCTTGTTTGTTTGGATTGGTGAGGATCTCTTAGGAGGAAGAATTTTGAACTGTTCATGAACAGTAGATTGAGATCCAGTTTTTGAAGAAACAGGATCTAAGGTTTTTGAAGTTGAAATCAAGGCTTCAGGCTTGATAGTTGAGGATTTTCCATTGCTCTGTCCTTTCTTAAGCGACTCCTTTGAAGGAGAAGACTTTGAAGACAGAGTAGTTTTGGCTAAAGGAGAAGACAAAGGAGGAAAGAGGGATAGGGAGAGGGGATGAAGAGGGTCAGGAGGATCTGGAGGGGCTGGGGGAACCGGGGATGAGCTATCACCGGCGGAGAGGAGCTTTGGTTTCAAGGCGGAAGCGGCGTCTGTGAACCAGGGGTTCATCTTCTTGGGATCTGTGTCAGAGAGAAAAAGTTCTTTGTTGTATATACAGTCACGAGACTTGCAACTTATTGGATAGAGTATTTCTCATCTCTTTTGATGTATTTTATCAGAGTTTCTTTCCGGCATTGACTAAGATCGTCGGGACTCTCGGTCCGAAATCCCGATCCATTGAAACTCTCTCCGGTTGTCTCAAATCCGGGATGTCTGGTACTACCGACTTACTTTGCAAACGTGGTGGTTCGTGTATTCTCACTAATACTTGTTTTCCTCTGGGCAGTAGCTCGATTCGATTTCTCTTAGGGTGACGCTGATTATCACCAAGAGACACTGGAGAATCTGAAAGTTGCTGTCAAGAGCACTAAGAAGCTTTGTGATGTATGTCCTTTCTTATGGTGGATCATTTCGATTTGCATATTTTGCATATGCATGAGTTTTGAGATAATTATTTTTGTTCCTCAGGTTATGCTTGATACCGTGGGACCTGAGCTTCAAGTTATCAACAAGTCTGAGAAAGCTATTACACTTACAGCTGATGGACTTGTTACTTTGACACCAAATCAAGACCAAGAAGCCTCTTCTCAAGTCCTTCCCATTAACTTTAATGGCCTTGCCAAGGTTCGTCCTCTATGAAATGAGATGACAAATATACATCTGATCAGTGGGCTTGTGTGGCCATTCAGAAGGGAGGATTTGTTGTTGTCTTTTATGTTTAAATATTGTTTGAATGTAATGGAATAATAAGAGTCATCAGTTTTGTTGTTTTAATGAGAAGTTATGTTGTTTTTATTTGCGTTGAGGCTTCCCTGTTCTTCACCAAGCTTCAGACTCTTTATCATGTATACCAAGGAATAGATCTACATGTGCCTAAGCTTTTATTTAATTGTCCAGAGAAGCATCGTTACGACGTGTTTCACAGAAGTCTGAAACATACGACAACACACAAAGACTGAAACATAATAAAGCACACAAGAATTCAATAAAAACAACCTTAAAATATTGTCTGAAACATACGACAGCATTTAACAAAAGTCATATCATAATTGATTGAAACAGGTAACAAAAGTTAAGAATTAAGCAACAACAGGCGAACGCAAGAATCCAGTAAAATATTGTTTGAAACAGGTAACAAAAAACAGGCATAGACACATCAGCCTGGAATTTGTCCATAATTTCTTCCTCAAATCCAGCTTCAGATTCACTAGCAAGAGACTCACTTTCTTCTACACAATGATCATCAAAAACTGGGTCATTAGGATCACTATCTTCGTCCACCATTTGCTGAAGCAGATCAGTGAACGAAATCTCGTCACTAAGAGAGCAAGCAACAAAACAAACCCTCGTTGATGATTAAGAAGCACACAGAATGAGATTAAGTTATGATTCCTTGAGATTTTTTGATTCAATCTTACCTCATTAGAGCCGAGGACAGAGAGACTAAGTTGTGATTTCTTGTGCTTCTCTCTTCAATGTTTCTGATTCTGGAGAATTTGCGATTCAATTAGCGTTCTGTTCTTTAACGTGAGTTAGGGGTTTCTATTTCTTTTTTCTGATTTTCGAAAGAATAATGTGGTTAAAGCATAATTAATTTGGTTAAAATGGTTTACTAAACCGAAAACAAATATTAACGAAAAACGTTGGTAATTAACGTCAATGTAGTTAAAACCATAACTGAAACTTATGATGTGGACAAAAACATATAAATTCATGAGATGGGGATATATGAATAGTTGTAAGTATCGTGTTGTTTGTCCCAAATTTCAAACTTTCCATGGGGCTACAACCAGAACACCCAATTATTAATATACGAAATAATATTCAATTACTACCATTTGATGTAGTCATGTAGACCTTTAAAAAAAATGTAGTCATGTAGACCCATGAATAAGTAAACACGTTATGTATCTTGGTTTTCTTCTCTCTCTTTTTTCCACAACTTGGGTCATTTTTCAAAGTTCTTTACCCTTTATTTTTAGTTTGTTTATAAGTAACTTACAAATCAAAGGAATTAGCCCAATAACGCTCTCCCTAAGTTGTATTTTCTTGGAAGAAAAAGCTCTCGCTCTCATTCCTCTCTCCTTGTGGATGATCCTAGCCATGGAAAAAGAACCACTGCTTCAGAAAGTGAAGATTCAAGAAGACATTGAGTCAGATAAGAGGATTCGTTTCAATAGCGGAGACGATGACGGACCCGTCACTTTTGTTTTACTCCTCACCACCTTCACTGCTCTCTGGGGCATGTTCTCCTATGGCACGGCCGTAATATCCTCATCTTCACTTTTCGTGTTTTCTCTATTGTGTTAGCCTTTAGGTTAAATACAGAGTGCCTAATAAAGTAGGAAAAACTAGAATTGACGTATGTTTTATACATAATTATATGTTATGACTAAAAATTTAATTTGTTAATTTGGTTATTGTCTTGTATATATAGTACTAAAATTAGGTTAGATATCGAATGACCAAATCGTAAAATTTTGGAAGATTGCTGCCTTGCAGATGTTTTTTCTGTTTCTATTTCTGTTGAAGGGTCCACTTCAAGAGAATGATTCATCAACTAAATTAGATTTTCGCTGTCACACGATAGTTGACATTTTTGTTTTATTTTATGGTAGGCCGGCTTTACGTCACCAGCTCAAACTGGGATTATGGAAAGACTAAATCTCTCGTTGGCTGAGGTCAGTATTGAATGGTTGGTTTATTTGCCGGTTTGCTGATGTGACTTTCAAATCCAAATTTGTAGTTATTTTGTTATAAAAGTTGATACTGAAGAGAAATGTACTAAATAATGTATCCAGAAAAATACAACTTCAAAAACATATGTTTTTCATAATCCAATCTTATTAATTAGATAATAAAATTTAATTATACTTAAAAGTTAAAAGACATGTTATTGTCTTAGTAATATGGTATTGCTATATTTTTTTTTTGCTGAACATCATGGGAGTTTTGGATCTCAAGCCTATATTTTTTCATATCTACATTCAAGATTTGCTAGCTTTTTATTTATGTTTTTATAATATTAATTTTAAAATATATTATTTCATTGAACAAAAATAGAAAAGGTAATCAACATCTTGTAATTATACGGATGCAGTTCTCGTTTTTTGGATCCGTATTAACAATTGGGGGACTCGTGGGAGCCGCGTTGTCGGGAAGATTCGCCGATCTTTTTGGTCGGAGAGGCGTAAGCCCTTTTTTTTTTTGTCACTCAGAGGCGTAAGCCCATTTATTCATTTTCTTAAAAATTTATTCATGTGTTACACTTAATTATACTCCAAGAAACAATAGGCTTTGATGAATGATTTTATGCGCGCAGGCTTTGTGGGTTTCAAACTCATTTTGCATGGCCGGCTGGCTCATGATCGCCTTCTCTCAGGTTTCTAGAAATCATTCAAATTTCGCTTAGTTTTCTTACACATATATTTAAAGTGTAGACTGTATAGTTACAAGTTATTTGTCTCATGTATTTGGCCCGGTTTGGACTTTACACGCCTGACATTAATGTAGACAAAACAAAATGGTGGTTATAATATTATTTCAGGCGACTTGGTCCCTTAATATCGGAAGATTTTTTCTCGGGGTCGCATCTGGCGTAGCTTCTTATGTGGTATGTACGCTAATTTAATAGATAGACTGATAATTAGGGTTTAGTTACCTTTAAGCAACCAATAAGTTATTTACTCTTATTATTCTTAACATTTAGACCCCCCAAAAAGTTATTTATTGACTGACTCCAAAAGTGTATAATCTCGATCTTCAGGTACCTGTCTACATTGTAGAAATTGCACCCAAAAGAATCAGAGGCGCGTTGTCTGCGGTTAGCTCGGTAATATACCACCATAAATGAAATCGTTATTTATTAATTTATTTTAAAGTCTCTTAGAGTATGTCTAATGGTGAACCCCCTAGTGGAGTTCTTAAAGTATATTTTAATATATATATATATATATATATATATATATTTTCGGACAGAATAAAAAAAAATGAAAAAAAAAATGAACCGACCAATTAAAAAATGCCACGTCATATGAACAGTCTAACATACAGATTCTTAGCTAAGCACTTTTAGCAACCATCTCTTAACTGTTCCAATTAAAAAACAATATATCACCTATGATTTTGTGCCGAAAAACTCGTAAGAGTCGGCGTTGTATCTGCTCTTATAGCTTATTCTCTTTTACAGCTCGTGATGTGTGCTAGCATCTCCTTCACTTTCCTTGTTGGATCAGTCATTTCATGGCAGAATTTAGCCCTCTTAAGTAAGATAAACTCTTGGACTTTTCCTACCAAAAATGATATAAAATATTTAATTAAATTTAGCATTATGTATGTATGATTTAACTATACTCTAAATCAAGTTGATACGAAAATAATTATATTTTTGTCATTTGGAGTTGTGCAGGTACGGTTCCTTGTGTTTTAGAATTCGCCGGTTTGTTCTTTATACCGGAGTCTCCTAGGTGGCTGGTAATGAATTAGTCTTGTAATTTATAGTTTATAATTTAGAATTCGCCGGTTTGTTCTTTATACCGGAGTCTCCTAGGTGGCTGGTAATGAATTAGTCTTGTAATTTATAGTTTATAATTTACATACTTCCAAGTAAATTAAATTATTTTGTAAATGTTTGGTGTTTCTCGTAATTTATAGTCTAGAAATGGCCGGGTAAGAGAATCGGAAGTTGCACTCCAACGTCTACGAGGAAACAACACTGATATCACAAAAGAGGCTGCAGAAATTAAAGTAAAAAAACAAATGGTTTAAGAAATTGACATTATTTAGATTCCATCAGTATACATTTTAAAAGAGTTTTATATCCTTTTTCCCAAGAAATATATGGAAAATCTTCAAGAATTCAAAGAAGATAGTTTTTTTGAGCTCTTCAAACCGCGATATTCTCGTGCCGTTACTGTAAGTGTTTGATTGAAACTGTAGATTTTTTTTTTTAAATGAAAGTGTTAATGAATGAATCGTGTATCTTTAGGTTGGAATTGGATTGCTAGTACTTCAACAACTAGGAGGTCTTAGACCATCACCATTGGAGTATCTTAGCTGGTTTTAGGCGTGGTTTCTTAGGAGTTTCTATTAAAAAAAAAATGAAAAATCCTTATATAACTAAGGATCGATCCTTATATTAGAACTCTAAGAACCTGTTTCTTAAAAACGTGGAAGTCTCCCATTGGTTTATTAACACACGCAAGGAGAAGAAACCATGGCTTCCTCCAAGTCCTTTCTCTCTTTCTTCTGCAAATCCTCCAAGAAATCGATTCATAGATGCCCGAAGAAATCGATTTCGGTAATTAGCTTCGATTCAACGCCTCTAAGATTGTCCTTCGAGATCTTCGGTTCCGTTATCTCGCCGCGAAATGTCTTGTAATCCCTAATTTTATCCCTTTTCTGTCTATTTATCTTGTTTTGAATCGCCTGGGTTAAGGAATTTTAGATGGTTTAGCTGAAATGGGTTTTAGGGTTTATGGACAGTTGATGTGTTTGTTTATCAGGAAGAATTGAAGGAATGGGATCAGTGTCTCTTGATGCGTGGTGATGCAAAGGTTTATGAAGATGGTATTGAAGGTTGTGCAAGTACATTAACTGATATATACGGGTTTTTCTTTTGCAGATATCGTCTGCAATATGCTTTTTAAGAGGAAAAGCATATGGAGCTTTACAAAACCGTTCTCAAGCTCGACAATGGTCAGTTGGACTTTCTCACCTATTTTTCTTGTTCAGCTGATCATATGTCATTTACATATTGATGACTGCAAGAGAGTGGTCTTATTAATTAAATGAACTCAACATGTATATAAGATTCATTGAAGTGATAGCTGATGCATCAGCTATGATTGAGTGGTGTGTGGGAATCTTGAACTTCATCCCTATTTAGCTCATAAATTTTGGTTGTGATTGCAGGTATAAAGCTGCTATCAAGGCTGATCCGCTGTGTTATGAGGTATTTCTAGGGCTGTAGTCAATTGCTCCATAAATTTCGGTTGTGATTGCAGGTATAAAGATGTCATTGCATGTACTACTCTGCTTTATTGAACCCCTTATGTCTACTGCCATTAATGAATATGATCCAAATGTATGAAGAAGCATAAGATGAGATCATTTTGCATCCTTCTTTTGAGACATATCGTTCATGAGTTTGAAATTGATTGAGCTCTGTTTCTGTGCTCTAAACTTCTGCAAAGTCTGTTTCTTTCTATAGTGTCAAAAACATGATGAGAAAATTCGATGCGTGTAGGTTGCCAATATGATCCGGTTCTTGGTGGATAGCTACAACAAGGCAGTGTCTGCAATCCTCGAGATCCCTTCCAAGGACCATCCCTATGATCCTGCTCATGATTCGGTTCTTTCTCGTGTCAAGTACCTCTTCTCTGCGGAATCTGTGTCACAGCGTTAAACATATACGTTCTGCAAGCTCGCTGAGCAAATATCATTTGTTTGTTTTTGACATTCTTGCTGGATTGCTGCATCTTTGTTTCATCTCTTCCCAAACATGATATATTTTTGCTCAGTTTTTAATTTTTAGAATCCCAAATTGGGATTCACCAATGGAAGAATAAAAGAAAGATGAGTTCTTAACTATTCATAACAAACAAAAATATTAGTAAAATATTTTTAAGAACCCCAAGTAGAGTAACACCAATGTATTTGCTCTTAGTGGCTATACATTTTACATGAGCTCGATTTTCCACAAAGCGGGTATACTTTAAAATTTTAAGTCCTTTTAATTGTTGAAAACAATATAAATATTTAATTTTAAAAGAGGAAAATAATCTGCAATTTAATTGTTTCACAGGGTTTCCTAACAACGTAGGTGTAACGATAGCGAGCGTGGTGCAATCCACGATGAGCGTTTTTGGATTAGTAATCGTGGATAGATTTGGGAGACGACTCCTTTTAACGGTTATATATAGTTTATTTTATTTTTTAGTTAATGAAACTGATATAAAATATAGTCGAGTAATAAAAAAATATTAACGTCGTTTTGATAACGAGAATTATAACTCATTTGCAGGTCGCCACATGCATGATGTGTTTGGGATCATTAATCACAGGGCTATCGTTTTTGTTTCAGGTTATTTTTGTTTATCTAAAAAGAATTATACCAATAAAACAAAAATATGGTTTATCTTAATTCTGCATTTTTCATAATTTTTAGAGTTATGATTTACTCGACAATTACACCCCGGTTTCAACATTCATCGGAGTGTTGGTACGTAATAATTTTCTTTTGCCCAAAAGTTTATAAAAGCTGACTTGCTTACATAATTTTACTGTCAACTATATTTCTTATGACAATATACCGACTCTTTCGACAAATAAAAATAATAATTACCATATCTTAATGCAGGTGTTTCTAGCTTCGATCACAATTGGAATTGGGGGTATTCCATGGGTCATAGTATCCGAGGTAACTACTAATCGTTGTTTTTATTTTGACGAGAAAAAACTACATGAATAGAACAATTTTTTTTTAAAACAATTTTGTTTTTTTTTTGGGGTAAAAATAGAACAACATCTATACTTATGTTTTAATACGGCACATCAATAATATATGGTATATCTTGGAATTAATTTATGAAAACATAGAAAACGTAATTGATGACTGAGATATATATATTATTGTGTGTTTGAGCATAAAAACATATAAAACTACATTATATTATGTTCCTGTTTTAATAGAAGAGATTTAATTTTTGTGTGTTTTTAATTTTATTTTGTGGGATAACTAGATGACACCGATAAATATAAAGGGGTCATCAGGGACGCTATGCAATCTAACTAGCTGGTCCTCTAATTGGTTCGTTGCTTACACATTCAACTTCCTCTTCCAGTGGAGCTCTTCTGGTAAATTCACTTGCATTTTTTACAAATACTTTAAGCATATCCAATTATTCATTATTGATCAGTTTAAATATTTTGTTGATATTTGTAAATCGTAGGTGTGTTTTTCATATATTCAATGATATCGGGTGTGGGAATCCTATTTGTTATGAAAATGGTACCAGAGACTCGAGGTCGTTCACTAGAAGAAATTCAAGCCGACATTACCCGACGATAACTTTGTTAAATATCAGTTAGCCATGATCTTGATCAGGGTTTGTCGTAATATTAACTAAGAACACAACTACTGTTTCTATGGTTCAATTGGTCTGTTAGTTTCAACTGTCTCGATCATTACTTCCCTCATCGAGATTTTTTTTTTTTTTTTTTATAGTTTCCATAAACCACGTGAAAATGCAACCAAAAAACAAAACAGGTCAAGATCACTAACGATCGACTTAGATAGGCCATGCATGTAGCTTCACAATGTTCTCAATGAATTTAGATGGTGTTGATCTTGCTGTAAATGGTTGGAAAACGCTACTAGATGGGCTTATTAAGTTATTTTGGTTAGACTATCCATGACAACCATTATGGAGAGGTGATTGCCCGACGTTATTATTAGAGAGAAAGATGGAAAAGAGGAGGAGAGACTGAAGTCATGAAAATAAAGCCGAGACTTTCTCTTTGTTAAAGTTTTGTTTCACAATAAGAGTTCAAGATGAATCAATCACTTAGCCAAAGCTAAGGCGGAGGCTTTAAGGAGACTGAAGTGAAGTCATCATCATAAGCATAAGAGTTAAGCCTTGGGATGAATAAAGAGAAGACCAAGACGCCTAATGAATAAGAAGAAAGCTGGTTTGTTATTGTGTGAACAATGAAGAGAAACCAATGGTATCCACCGATTGACAAGTCCAACCTAGCTGATCTAAGCTGACCACAAGATGGGTGATCTATGTTGATGCTTCAAGAGGAAGTAGACTAGAGAGATAGACCGGAACAAGGCATACTAGAAGAGCAGCTAAGATGGAAGATCAAGAGGGAAGACCAAGATGGTGGTTTACTGAAACCAGTTCTACATTGTGTGCATCAAACTCATCCTTACTCCAAGTCTGCTAAAGTGGACGAAATTGGAGCCCAAGAAGAGCCCAGTTGAGTGTTGTTTACAGTACCCGCGGGCTTAGCTGCTCCTGTTAAATACTAGATTACTGGCTTAGATCCTCTCTAGAGTACAAAACTCTAATAGGGTTGAATCTAAGACCAAACTAGTTGTTCTTTTCTGTAAACAGAATTGATTTCATCTCTTATTAAATTGTTTATGTTCTTGTTTATTGATTCTGGTTCAGAGCTTCCTCATGGATGCCTTTGAAATTCTAACATGATATCAAAGCAGCAATGTTCTTGGCTGCAAATCAGTTTTAAAAACAGAGCAAAACTCTGTCTTTTTCATTCTCTAAGGACCAAGCCTTCTGTTTTTACTTGGTTCCTGTCTCTTAAGACTTGTTGCTTCATCATGTATGAGAGCCATCAATTTCCTATTGAAAAATCAGAGAAGAACAAGAGCAAATCTTTCTTTCTTTCACTCTTGCTTCTCTGATTCTGTTGCTTCCGCTTGGTTCATGAGTCATACTGAGCAAACTCAGTCCATGAACCATTGAATCGTTTATGAGTTAAACTGAGAAAGAGTCTCAGTCCCTAAACCTTAAACACGTTTTGTTTCTGAGTTATACTAAGCAATCTTAGGGTATCTCCAATGAGATACTCCATTTTTTACTCCAAAATGGAGTCATTCCAAAATGGAGTTGAGTTTTACTCCAACCATACTCCATTTTGGAGTAAAAATGGAGTCATGAACAAACAAAAATAAGATTACTCCATATTTGGAGTAATCCCATTTTTTACTCCATTTTGGAGTGGAAAATGGAGTCCCATTGGAGAAGATTTACTCCAAACTCCATTTTGGAGTGGAAAATGGAGTCCCATTGGAGATGGTCTTAATCCCTATACCCGAAACAAGTTTCTGAGTTAAACTAAGCTGGATGTTGAACCAGACTTGGTCTCTGAACCTGGAACACTTTTCTTTTCTGTTTATTCTCTCATTCACCCATTCTTCTATACTCTGATTGTGGTTTACATTCTCTTAAATCTGAGTTTTTTTTTCCAAAATCACTTACTCTGATTCTCTTTCATTTTCTAATGCACACACTCTTAATCTGAGCTTGTGTGTCATCTCCATTCTTCAAATACTTCGGTTACTTACTCTCTCTCTAAATTTCACTCCTAAAAAGCCCTTTCATTCTTTCACTCTTTCAGAGAAACTTAAATCAAGCTCAATGGTTCTGATCAAACTTGTGTTGCTTGAGTATTGTTTTGTTTTCAGGTGTTCTTAGGAGGAATAGCGAGTGTTTGGGCAGTGGGGATCAGTCACAAAGGAGCTGGTGTAGACTCTTAAGTGACGGTTCATCTTGATGTTGAAAGCTGTGTGGTTGAGGAGCTGAAGAAGTCTCCAATAAAACCAGTGAGCTATGTGTTTGAATCATCCACACGGGCTGGTGGTCAGCTGGTGGATAGGTTCAAGTCTTTTTTGCTTCCCAAGAGAAGAGGAAAGGAATTCATGCGGGCTGAGAGTCAGCTGGTGGATGTACTCAATGATGAAAGATCTCCCAAAGAGAAATGACGGTTCATAAACTGTCCATTCAAGAAGGGCAGACCTTGTTTTGTTCTTCATAAAGGCTGATGAGCCACACACATTTTTATAGCTACTAATGGCGCCAAGATTAGCTACTGATCTTAAAGATGCGCCAAGAGAAAGTGTGTTTGAGGATTGAATATGCAAAGACAGATTGCACAATGTTGAAGTCATGGTTTAAAGTCATGGACAAGTTAAGAGTGCGGGGGAGTTCAATCAATCACTCCAACCGCGACTCATTTAATCAGGCTACTCTCTAAACTCTTACTCTTTTCAATTTGTTAACCATTTCATTACTGCCATGACTATCTTGCTTGGATATCAAACCGGTTAAATATCTAAGTTAAACTTGTTGAATATGTAGTTTGAATTCTGAAATTGTTGATATCTATTTTCATGTTTAATTCATGTCTTAAACCCTTAGCATATACTTTAAATTTTCTTTCAATCTTTTGGTGAAGGTTTAAAGAGGAGGGGTAATGCTATGGAATACTCAAAAGAAGGATTGGATGGCATGAATAGCTTAAGTCATGAGGGGTAGAATGGATGGTGTTTCAAAACATGGAGGAGCCGATCCTACAAACTCAAACCAGGGCCAAGCTACATCTTGAGACTGTGAGCTATACTCTTTTGTCCTCCTTAAGGTTATATCCCAAAAAGGTTTTTCTTAAGGAGGTTTTTAATGAGGTATCTCCGGCAGCTCCATGCTTGGCCTTTGGTCCTCTTTCCTTGGCGTCCCGACGACCAAGCTTGCAAGGGAGTATTAGAGAGTAAGATGGAAAGGAGGAGGAGAGGCTGAAGTCATGAAAACAAAGCCGAGACTCTCTCCTTGTTAAAGCTTTGGTGTTGCACAACAAGAGCCCAAGATGGATCAATCACTTAGCCAAAGCTAAGGTAAAAGCATTAAGGAGGCTGAAGTGAAGTCATCATCAAAAGCATAAGAGTTAAGCCTTGGGATGAATAAAGAGAAGACCAAGGCGCCTAATGAATAAGAAGAAGGCTGGTTTGTTATTGTGTGAACAATGAATAGAAACCAATGGTATCCACCGATTGACAAGTCTAACCTAGCTGATCTGAGCTGACCAGAAGATGGCTGATCTATGTTGATGCTTCAAGAGAAAGTAGACCAGAGAGATAGACCGGATTAAGACAGACTAGAAGAGCAGCTAAGGTGGAAGATCAAGAGGGAAGACCAAGATGGTGGTTTAGTGATACCAGTTCTACATTGTGTGCATCAAACTCATCCTTACTCCATGCCTGCTAAGGTGGGCGAAATTGGAGCCCAAGAAGAGCCCAGTTGAGTGTTGTTTACAGTACCCGCGGATAAACAAGATAAGAGGAATGGTGAACAGTACCCGCAGATGAACAATAAAAACAGACTAGTCAAAGCTTCTTTTAGAAGCTTAATTCAATTCAAATGGTTTATCTCTTCCCCCCCAAAAGCTTATTTCGAAATGTAAACTCATTTAGGGTTTCCTTATGTTCTCTTCCTCTATATAAAGAGGTGTAACACGAGCTGCAACAATATACAGAAATATAGAACTCATTTGATACACAAAAACTTGTTTTAAGGCTTTTCTCTCTTCATATTGATTCTGTATTTTGTCTTCAATGTGTTCTTGAGTTCAACACAATGTAGATCTTCATAGAGCCACGGTTAAGGCTGCTTAAAGCAGCCTCTTATCATGCTTGGATAACTCTTCCATAGTTAATCCAAGTATTGATGAGAGAAATTGTTCATGTAAAGCTCTTACACTCTTCTTCTTTAGGATAACACTTTGCTAATTACTGATTCTCTCCAGATTCATGAGTAAACACTATTGATGAGTAGTTAAGCTCATGGACTAGTTTTCATATAGCTAAAGTGCTCCTGTTAAACACTAGATCACTGGCTTAGATCCTCTCTAGAGCACAAAGGTCCAATAGGGTTGAATCTAAGACCAAACTAGTTGTTCTTTTCTTTAAACAGAATCGATTTCATCTCTTCTTAATTTTTTTCTGTTCTTGTTTATTGATTTTGGTTCAGAGCTTCCTCATGGTTATCTCATGTACCTAACTTGATAATCAAAGCTTCCTCATGGAAGCCTGATATATCATGGTTTTTACCGGTTTTATGCCATGATATAGTTGTGGTTTTAGTGTCTTTTGTGTTCTTTTAGAGTCTTTTACAGGTTTAATCAGGTTTGGTGCGGAATTGGAGATATTGGAGCATTTTGGGACTTTTGGAGCGTTTTGGCCGAGAGATTTAGCTCACTGTCCGATTTGTTGATCATGCATCGATCGACACACCTTTGGTGTCGATCGACACACCAGCGAGATGGGCCGAATGCGGCGGTTTAATGAAGTTATCAAGATTTGCAGAAAAGCCCAGAAAAGTTCCAGTATTTACACAGAAGCCCCAGCCGAGATTATGCCTATATATTTAGGATTTTGGTGTTTATTTTGGATACGCTTTCATACTTAGAGAGCTAAGAGATTTTTAGAGCTTTTGGGGCTGATCTAATCTTGTACTTCATCTATTTTGGAGAAGATTTCGAACCCCTTTATCTATTTAAATTCTTATATGCAATCTATTTATTCTATGATTTCTGTTTCATTAATCATGTCTGAGTAGATCCATAGTTAAGTTTAGGGTTTCTCATTAGGGATTTTATGACTTGCTAGACTTGTTTAATTCAGTTAAGGATTCACATGATTAGAATATTCTTTGATCTAAATTGAGTTTAATGCTAGTTCTAACCTGATCAATTAGAATCTAGATCTTAGGTTGCTAAATACGACACGAGAGTGTGGTTTAGAATCTGAACTATTTAGGTTGAGCAATTAAATTATTCGCAAAGAGATTTGGCTTAGTTTAATTGTGAACATATCGAACTTGAAATTAATGCTGGTTTAATCTGTTAGTAATTGCAAAGAGATTTGGATTACTGCACTTAGACTTAGAGGATTTTCGCAAAGAGATTTGGTTAATTCTAATTCCGTGATTCGAGTTCTAGAACTGAGTTTAATTTGATCCTGACTGATTAACTTGTCTGCTTGTCTGATTTCCTGAGAATTCCCTAGACTTAGCGCTTTTAGTTAATTGTTTTCACAACTAATCTTGCTACTGATTTATTTTCTTGCCTTGCTTTTAATTCACTTTACATTTGCTTTATTCTTAGTATTAATCTCTACGGTTCTTATTCTATCGAGACCAGAGTCTTTGTAGATTCTATACCCTTTATACTACAATCACTTAACTGTGCACTTGCAGTAGAATATGATTAATTCTTGAGCCTATCAAGTTTTTGGCGCCGTTGCTGGGGACTCTTAGAGTCTTCGATAGGACCGAACTTAGGGGTTTTACTAGGAATTTTTCTTTCTTTTTTTGTTTTTGTTTTTGTTTTCGTTTTTTATTTTATTTTACTGATTTTTTTCTCTGTTTTCTCTCTGTCATAGGTACCGATTTCTCCTTGCGTCGATCGTTGCACCTCTTGTGTCGATCGTCACTAAGATTTTCAGATTGAATCGATCGTTGCACTGATAGCATCGATCGTTGCTTGACGATTACAGACAGTTTATGCAGAAGCGTGAAACTCGAAGTAATCTGAACTTAAACCTCATCAATCTCGAACTTGAAGAACTTGGACGTCTAGAGAGGACTAACAGAAGAGAAAGAAGAGCAAGAATGGTGGTACAGAGGCTAATTCTGATACGCGATGCTCAAGGTACCCTGAGGGACCAAGATAACAACCCGTACAATGCTGCTGGGCAAAGGGTTGATGCTGAAGGGAAATGTCATCCCTGATCCTCCTGAGCAACCGCAACAGGAGCAGAACCAAGGTCAAAGACAGGCCCAAGGTAGAGAGATGGTTGTCCATGAGAGGACTTTAGCTGACTACAACAGACCGGATGAGTTTCATGCAAACCAGTCAGCTTTAGTGATTCCTGGCTTTGAGAGGAATGATTTTGAGATCAAGACCATCTACTACTCACTGATGAGGCAGAATGCATTCCATGGTTACCCCTCAGAGCAGCCTATGGATCACATTGATCAGTTTGAGGACATAGTCACTGGCATGAAGTATGATGGAGTTTGCCAGGATTATCTGTTCCTTAAGCTCTTTCCGCACAGTCTCGCTAGAGACGCTGGTGCATGGCTGAAGCAACTGCCACCTGGGCAGTTTGATACTAGGGCAGCCCTGAAGAGTGAGTTCCTGCGTCACTTTTATGATGATGTGCGTTCAGATCAGTCTAGACAGGACATACTCACATTTTCCCAAGGAGTTGTGGAGCCTCTAAAAGCTGCCTGGATGAGATTCAAGAAGTACCAGCTTGATTGCCCACACCATGGATTCACTGAAGTCCAATTGCTGGGTATTTTCTTCAGAGGCATAGATCTGCTATTGGGATAGTGTCCTGAAATCACACTTGTACTCACTCCTGATGATAGTTGTGTGTCGAGATCAGACATTCGTATAATACTGGGCGGTTGCAATGTTTTGCTAGAAGCCTCTTGCAGTCTGTAAGTTGTAGACTTACTGCCAGTATTATATGATCCTATAGGGTCACACACCTAAGCAAACTGGAAGCATGAAAGTGGGAATGATCATTATGGTAATGATCATACTTATGTGTATTGGATACACATTTACATAGAGTTTTACAATGTGTGTGTCGATCGATGCATGAGTGCGTCGATCGATGCAGGCTTTTCGTGGAGGTGTGACGATCGACACATTAAGTGTGTCGATCGTTGCATATCGCGTTTCGAAACTGATGTTTCAGATTAATGACACAACCGAGTTGGATTTGTCTAACGGTTTGTGATGTCATTTCCAGGTCGATATATAAGGTCTTATATGGTCGACCTGAACCCTAGCCGTTTTCTCTTCTCTCTGACAGAAAAGCAGAAACACCAGAAACTCTTAGATCCCACAGATCCAGCACTAGCATCCCGTTTCCAGCTTGTGTGCGTGTGTATCTGGTAGAGGCAAGGCATCTGCGTTGCTCACTGATATCGTTCACCAATTCCGCTGCCAGTTCAAGGTAAGAACGAGGTTGGTAAATTCAATATATATCAAACCCTATATCCTAGGAGATCTAACAGTGGTATCAGAGCGTTGTTAGGGTTTAGCTATTGAATCTGATGCAATTAATTCGGAAACTGAGTTTGTTGAATTGATTATTGCATGTGTAAATCGTGTTTTCAAGTGTTAATCTCGGATTAAAGCATCTGTTGAAAATTCGATACCTGTGTTCTCGCAGTGTGTCGATCGACACAAAGCGTGTGTCGATCGACACAAAGCGTGTGTCGATCGACACAAAGCGTGTGTCGATCGATGCAGAGCGAAAACACGAAAATAATTTTAGGGTTTGTCGCAGCGTGTCGATCGGTGCAAAGCGTGTGTCGATCGACACAGAGCGAAAACTCGTAAAAATATTTTGGGTTGTTCGCATAGCGTCGATCGACACTAAGCTTGTGTCAATCGATGCACCGCGAAAACTCGCACTGTATCGATCGACGCACTGGGTGCATCGATCGATTCAGTTGGTTGGTTTCGGTTGGATTGGATTGAACCGGAAACCAATTTGATTGTGGTTAAGATGTGTCGATCGATGCAAAGGATGTGTCGATCGACACACAACTCGCAGACTCAGGGGT
The DNA here is from genome assembly GCA_030180135.1 of Orychophragmus violaceus. NCBI lineage: Eukaryota > Viridiplantae > Streptophyta > Magnoliopsida > Brassicales > Brassicaceae > Orychophragmus > Orychophragmus violaceus. The sequence goes on along the minus strand of CM058234.1, from coordinate 84,008,553 downwards.
TGGACTTCTAGTTGCGAATACCAAATCAAAATGAACCTTAACTTAATAAAACTGAATGTTTTAATTGAATTAATAACTTCTTGGATGTGTATTGGATATACATCAAGATAAAATAGTTCCTTTCCTCAACTAAATATCAAGTGATCTTGATGTCTTGCCCGATCTTGTCTACTGTCAAGACTCGTGTCGTTTGTTGGATAATCTTGGAGTCCTCGGTATCCACTGCAATGTGAGTAAGGCAGGTGATCATTGACAGACTTGCAGTGCAACTGTCAGTGATCACAAGACAGAAAATGGATTGGTTTTACTTGACTAGGCTGTCAGAAGTTATGGGCCCAGAGACATCAGAGTGGATTGGACATAGTTTGTCTTATCCACGACCAAGAGTTGTACTGAGTACAATTAGCAATGATTTGCTTACCTAGATAGCTAAAGTTTGAGTAACGGCGAGTCGCCCACTCGAATTTTAGTAATCTGAGGATCTTGGCTCATTGTATTCATCCGAGGAAACATAGTTTTTAATACAATACGAGTTTTCTTATTAGATAAGAATTCTCATTTCTTGAGCATTATAACTAAAATCTACCTCTTTTGAATTACAACTATGTCTGTCTCAAATCACATCAACACTTTCTCACTAAGATCCGTCCTTGAGAAGGAAAAGTTAAATGGATCTAATTTCTTGGAATGGTATCGGAACCTGAGAATAGTTCTCAGGCAGGAGAACAAGGAATATGTCCTTGAAAGAGTTCTCACCGAGAGGCCACGTTCCAATGCCCCGCAGACAGAAAAGAATGCTTGGGATAAGCATTCAGCTGATGTCAAAGATGTTAATTGTCTAATGCTGGTGACTATGAACTCTGAGCTGCAGAAGCAATATGAGAACGTGATGTCACCCATTGAGATGATTAACAGCCTGAAAACTTTGTTTCAGGAGCAAGCTCGCACAGAGAGATACCAGACGGTTAAATCTCTCATGGATTGCAAGCTAGCTAAGGACAGTCCAGTAAGTCCTCATGTCCTTAAAATGGTGGGTTACATTGATAACCTGGGGAAACTGGTTTGTGCTATTAGCCAGGAGCTAGCCACTGACATGATTCTGCAGTCTTTGCCGTCGTGTTTTGATCAGTTCATAATGAACTACAACATGCAAAACATGACTAAGACATTGACTGAGTTGCACGGCATGCTGAAGACAGCAGAGCCGAATCTCAAGAAGGCAACTCCCAGTGTACTGATGGTACAAGGGGGTAAAAGGTTTAAGAAACCTAAGAAGGATAAGGGAAAGGCCCAAGTTGTCCAGACTGAAAGTCAGGACAAGCCCAAGCCGAAGCCCAAATCCGGGCCTTCTCCTGAGGATAAATGCAACTACTGCAAGCAGTTAGGGCATTGGAAGAGAAACTGCCAGAAGTTCATGGAAGATTACAAGAAGCTGAAGAAGACGTATGATGCGTCTGACTCAGGTATTTATGTTATCGAACTTAATGTTATGTCTTCTAGTTCTACTTCGTGGGTATTGGATACCGGCTGCGGTGCTCATATTTGTACTGATGTGCAGGCACTAAGAAACAGTAGGACGCTGAAGAAAGGACAAGTGGAGCTACGGGTCGGGAATGGAGCTAAGGTTGCTGCACTGGCCGTAGGCACCTACGAGTTGTCCTTACCATCGGGCATGGTTTTAATTTTAAATAATTGCTACTTTGTACCTGCGATAAGCAGAAACATAATTTCAGTTTCCGTTTTGGATTTGGAAGGTTTTGATTTTGCTGTTAAGAATAAAGTTTGTTCTTTTAATCGTGATGGTACATTTTATGGTAGTGCCCCATTAGATAATGGGTTATATATTTTAAACCAAGAAATGCCTGTCTTTAACATAAATACAAAGCGGTTTAAGTCCAATGACGAAAACCCGACTTTCTTATGGCATTGTCGTTTGGGCCATATCAATGAGAAACGCATCCAAAGGCTCCATAGAAATGGGCTTCTGGGCTCATTTGATTTTGAATCATGTGAGAAATGCGAATCTTGTTTAGGCAAAATGGCTAGAGCCCCTTTCAACAAACCAAATGAAAGGGCTAGTGACTTATTGGGCCTTGTTCATACTGATGTATGTGGGCCGATGAGTACTATTGCCAGAAGAAATTACAAGTACTTCATTACCTTCACTGATGATTTCAATAGGTATGGCTATGTCTATTTGATGAGACACAAGTCAGAATCCTTTGATAGATTCAAGGAATTCAAGAATGAAGTACATAACAACCTTGGCAAAAGTATCAAAGTTCTGCGATCGGATCGCGGAGGAGAATACTTGAGTCAAGAATTCAGCGACTATCTGAGCGACTGTGGAATTATTTCACAACTCACTCCTCCTGGTACACCCCAATGGAATGGAGTGTCGGAGAGGAGGAATCGAACCTTATTGGATATGGTTATGTCTATGATGAGTCATTCAAATCTTCCATTATCCTTTTGGGGATGCACTCTAGAAACGTCTGCATTTACACTAAATACGGTACCATCTAAATCAGTGGAAAAGACACCACATGAATTGTGGACTGGGAATATTCCTAGTCTGTCTTTCCTGAGGATTTGGGGCTGTGAAGCTTATGTCAAACGTTTGATCTCTGACAAGCTTGCACCTAAATCAGATAAATGCTACTTCGTTGGTTATCCTAGGGAAACCAAGGCATACTACTTTTACAACCAATCTGAGAACAAAGTGTTTGTTGCTCGGGACTGTTCCTTTCTTGAGAGGGAGTTTCTCTCTAAGAAAAACAGTGGGAGTAAAGTACATCTTGAAGAAATTCGAGATGCACAGGAGACTGCTCAACCTGCTGAGGAAGAGCAGCAGTTGGATCCACAAAGTTCTGTGGAACCGGCACCTGTGGAGCCTGAAGTTCGCAGATCCGGAAGGATTCGTCACGAACCCGAGAGATACTATGGATTTCTCGTGACCGATTCCAATGATCTGATGATCATTGACAGTGACGAACCAGCGACCTTCGCGGAAGCAATGATGGGCCCGGACTCCGAAAAATGGCTTGGAGCCTCTAAGTCCGAAATGGGATCCATGTCAGAAAAACAAGTATGGTCCTTGGTCGATTTACCTAATGGTGCAAAAGCCATTGAGTGTAAATGGATCTTCAAGAAGAAGATTGACGTGGATGGTAATGTACAGATTTACAAAGCGAGGTTGGTGGCTAAAGGTTTCAAGCAAATTCATGGTATTGACTATGATGAAACCTATTCCCCATTCGCTATGCTTAAATCCATTCGGATTCTTCTAGCAATTGCCGCTTATTATGATTATGAGATTTGGCAAATGGATGTCAAAACCGCATTCCTGAATGGTATTCTGGAAGAGGATGTGTATATGACACAGCCTGAAGGTTTTGTCGATCCTAAGAGCGCTGGGAAGGTATGCAAGCTTCATAAATCCATTTATGGATTGAAGCAAGCATCACGGAGTTGGAATCTTCGTTTTGATGAATCAGTTAAACAATTTGGTTTCATCAAGAACGAAGAGGAACCATGTGTTTACAAGAAGACTAGTGGGAGCAAAATTGCGTTTCTTGTACTGTATGTCGGTGACATACTCCTCCTCGGTAATGACGTTCCGTTGCTTCAGTCTGTCAAGACTTGGCTCGGAAGTTATTTTTCCATGAAAGACATGGGAGAAGCCGCGTACATTCTTGGAATCAGAATCTACAGAGATAGAATGAACAGGCTGATTGGAATGTGCCAGGACACTTATATTGATAAGGTACTGCACAGATTCAGGATGCATGATTCCAAGAAGGGCTTCATACCGATATCTCATGGCACCAGTCTCAGCAAGAAGCAGTGTCCAGCGACACATGCTGAGCGAGAACGCATGAATAGGATTCCTTATGCTTCTGCAATAGGATCTATTATGTATGCCATGCTCTGCACTCGTCCAGATGTAGCTTACGCGTTAAGCATGACGAGTAGATACCAATCTGATCCAGGTGAAGTTCACTGGACAGCTGTCAAGAATATTCTCAAGTATTTGAGACATACTAAGGATAAATTCCGTGTGTATGGAGGAAGTGAAGAACTTGTGGTGAATGGATTCACCGATGCGAGTTTTCAGAGAGACAGAGACGATTTCCGATCACAATCTGGATATATCTTCTGTCTAAATGGCGGTGCAGTGAGCTGGAAGAGCTCTAAGCAGAATACCGTAGCTGATTCCACAACGGAAGCTGAATATGTTGCTGCTTCAGAAGCGGCAAAGGAAGCTGTTTGGATCAAGAAGTTCATGACTGAACTTGGTGTGGTTCCTAGTATCTTGGAGCCAGTGGCTTTGTTTTGTGATAACAACGGAGCCATTGCTCAGGCAAAAGAACCAAGGTCACACCAGAAGTCCAAACACGTGGAGAGGAGATATCACCTGATTCGAGATATCGTCAATAGAGGTGATGTGAAGATCAGCCGAGTTCCGACAGACGAGAATGTCGCTGATCCTCTAACTAAGTCACTCCCATGGCCTAAGCATGAGAGTCATACGACTGCTGTAGGCATTAGAGATCTTAAGATGTAATCTTGATTCTAGTGGGAGTTTTGGTTTTTTATTTTAGTTATAATAAGATGCTCTTGAAACATTCTTTTAGAAGTGTTTAATGAAATTTGATTTCAGCATTATTTATTGTGATCTAAATAATGGTCCCAAAATAAGTTTATGACATATTATAGGTCATCAAGTTGAGGACTTGATCATGAAACCCTATAAGTTAATAAATTATGTTTTGTCCCTAGTCGAGGTTGTAGAATTGGGACACTGACAACCGTTAGAGACTAGATTGTGAGGTGACTGTTGGCTAAGTTTCATGGAGCCAATGATATGATTATCACAGTCAGTCGCATAGATATATGTTAGTGAACATATGATCGGACATGACCCGCTAATGAGAAGTCTACAAGATAGTTATATCTGTGTCATAAGAGGTTCTCATTACGACTATAGAGTATAGTCCTTAGACCTGAGTTCATCATGCTTTCTTGCATATGAATTGGTACACTTTGACTTTGTCAAACGTCGACCCGTAACTGGCGACTATAACGGCACTGTTCAAGTATATCATGAAGTGTGCGTTGAAACAGGGATGGAACAAGATGGGATTTGTCCCTCCTGTATAACGGGAGATAAATATCTCAGGGCCTATCGAAGATTAAATACTGAGAGAATGTGTGGCCGCACTCAAACGAACTGTAGTTCAGTTGTTTGTAATGTTCAGTATGAGATCAGGAGTTCGATAAACACGATGTTGGCTTAATAAGGATGACACCAATCTTGCCTTATGCCAAATCGAGATACATAGACAAAAGGATTATAGGAATTGATGATTCCAGTACAAGTGGGAGATTGTTGGGATAGTGTCCTGAAATCACACTTGTACTCACTCCTGATGATAGTTGTGTATCGAGATCAGACATTCGTATAATACTGGGCGGTTGCAATGTTTTGCTAGAAGCCTCTTGCAGTCTGTAAGTTGTAGACTTACTGCCAGTATTATATGATCCTATAGGGTCACACACCTAAGCAAACTGGAAGCATGAAAGTGGGAATGATCATTATGGTAATGATCATACTTATGTGTATTGGATACACATTTACATAGAGTTTTACAATGTGTGTGTCGATCGATGCATGAGTGCGTCGATCGATGCAGGCTTTTCGTGGAGGTGTGACGATCGACACATTAAGTGTGTCGATCGTTGCATATCGGGTTTCGAAACTGATGTTTCGGATTAATGACACAACCGAGTCGGATTTATCTAACGGTTTGTGATGTCATTTCCAGGTCGATATATAAGGTCTTATATGGTCGACCTGAACCCTAGCCGTTTTCTCTTCTCTCTGACAGAAAAGCAGAAACACCAGAAACTCTTAGATCCCACAGATTCGGCACTAGCATCCCGTTTCCAGCTTGTGTGCGTGTGTATCTGGTAGAGGCAAGGCATCTGCGTTGCTCACTGATATCGTTCACCAATTCCGCTGCCAGTTCAAGGTAAGAACGAGGTTGGTAAATTCAATATATATCAAACCCTAGATCCTAGGAGATCTAACATCTGCCATATCAGTCTGCGCTGGATAACTCCAGTAATGCAAACTTCAACACCAAGACTCCTGCACAAGCTAAGCAGTTGATTGAGAACTTAGTGAGCAGCAACAGTTGCAAGACTATGGATGAGAGGAGGAAGAAATCTGGTGGAAGTGTAGAGAATTCAGAAATGGCTGAATTGAGATCTAAGATGGACACAATCTGCAATCTCCTGGCTAATAAGAAGGCTGTCCACTTTGCTCAAGATGTTGAAGTAATTCAGACTGAGGAGGACACTCAGGAAGAAGATGTGAATTACATTGGAGGATCTGGTTTCCAAGGTAACATATTTGGTAATCAGCAGGGTAACAGATTCTTCAATGGAGGACAAAAGAGTGCCTTCACAGGCAATCAGAACTCTTTTGGACAGACTAGTGGTTTTCAGAAGCCTTTTGGACAAGGTACTCAGAGAACCTATGGATCTTCATCTTATCAGACTCCTCCTGCACCCACTGCTCATGAGAGTAGGATGGAAGCAATGATGAAACAGCTGATGGAGAGTCAGAATAAGAATGTTGCAGACGTCGACGAGAAGATAGGAACAGTCTATAAGGAGCTGAATGGGAAGTTTGAATATCTGAGCACACACAAGAAGGAGCTAGATGCTAAAGTTGCAAGAACTGCTGGATATGCTCAGAGGGAAGATGGATATCTCCCAGGACGAACTGATGCTAATCCCAAGTACCAATGCAATGCAGTGACATTGAGAAGTGGTAAGGAGTTGTTACCTGGCCAGAAAAGACAGCTGAGTGTGGAAGAACTCGTGGAAATTGAAGAGTTGGAAGATGGGATCCGTGATATTCACAATGCATTGATCGACGAAACCAAGCAATGGTCGATGCAAGGAGATAACGAAGAAACTGTCGAAGCAAAGTCACCCAGCAACGATCGACACAACTCTAGTGACGGTCGATGCAAGGCGACTGCAGAGGGTTCAAAACCAGAGAAACCGAGACAGTCTACAAGCCGAAGGTACCTTATCCCAAGAATCCCAGAAAAGCTAAAAATGGTAGGCAGTATGCAAAGTGGAAGGAGTTCATTAAAAAGGTGAAAGTTGAAGTACCTTTGATGGACTCCATGGAAACCTCCCCTGTGATGAGGAGATGCCTTAAGGATATGATTGCTGGAAAGTGGTCTGATGAGGAGAGTGTAATGATGATCAGTGAGGTGTGTAGTGCAGTGATTCATGGTAGAATTCCCGAGAAGTTAAAGGATCCAGGAAGCTTTGTGTTGGATTGTGCTATCTACAGAGAGAGATTCGAAAGGTCTCTATGTGATCTTGGTTCCAGTGTGAATCTTATGCCCTTCTCAGTTGCTAAGAGGCTCAGGATGACTGACTTTATACCCACTAAGATATCACTGGTGCTGGCAGACAGAACAATCAGGATTCCCGAAGGAATATTGGAGGATGTGCCTATAATGATTGGCCAATGTGTGATTCCTACTGACTTTGTGGTTCTGCAGTATGGAGAAGAGCCAAAAGATCCACTAATTTTGGGCATGCCTTTCTTAGCTACAGCTGGTGCAATGATTGACTGCCAAGGAGGAAAAATAGTTCTGAATGTGGGTGATCTGAAGATGAGTTTTGATATGGACAAGCTGGTAAGGAAACCAACCATCAATGGACAGACCTTCTATGTGGACACACTAGGTGATTTGGCTGCAGAGTACTTTTACCAATCACATGCTGAAGAACCACTAGAGAGAGCTTTACTGAGCTCTATATTGGAGCTGGAGTACCTGCAGGACGAGCCAGCAATGTGCTGTGCAAGACTGATGGATTCTGTTGAAGTAGCAATGCAGGTGGAAGTGTCTGACGCGACGATGCAACGATCGACACTACCTAAGCATCGGTCGTTGCAAGTCGACAGAGACTGGGCCGAGGAAAAGGCTCCGAAAATAGAGTTGAAACAACTTCCATCCGGTCTAAGGTATGCATTTCTTGGACCCAATTCAACTTATCTAGTGATTGTTAATGCTAGTTTGAACAACGCAGACCTCACTTTACTGCTAAGCAAGCTGCGCAAGTATCACAAAGCTCTTGGCTATTCTCTTGATGACATTTCATGTATTTCAACGGAGCTGTGCATGCATCGGATTCATCTTGAGGATGAGTCTAAGACATCTGTTGAGCATCAAAGAAGGCTTAATCCTAACATGCAGGAAGTGGTTAAGAAGGAGATTATGAAACTCCTTGATGCTGGGATCATCTATCTTATCTCAGACAGTGATTGGGTGAGTCCAGTCCATGGAGTGCCTAAGAAAGGCGGAGTTACAATGGTGAAGAATGAGAAGAATGAGCTGATCCCTACTAGGACTGTAACGGGACACAGGAAGTGCATAGATTACAGGAAGCTGAATGCTGCAACCAGGAAGGATCATTTTTCCTTGCCTTTTATTGATCAGATGCTGGAGAGATTAGCTAATCATCCTTACTACTGCTTCCTCGATGGATACTCAGGTTTCTTTCAGATTCCTATCCACCCAGAAGATCAGGGAAAGACCACTTTCACTTGTCCATATGGCACATTTGCTTACCGTAGGATGCCTTTTGGACTCTGTAATGCTCATGCCACCTTCCAGAGATGCATGATGTCCATATTCACAGATATGATCGAGGACTTTATGGAGGTATTCATGGATGATTTCTCAGTCTATGGATCATCTTATAATGAATGTTTAGATAATCTGTGCAAGGTGCTGACTAGATGTGAAGAGAAGCACTTGGTCCTTAACTGGGAAAAATGTCATTTCATGGTCAGAGATGGTATTGTTCGTGGACATAAAGTATCTGAAGCAGGGATTGAAGTGGACCGCGCTAAGATTGAGGTAATGACCAACCTTCAGGCGCCTGATTCTGTTAAGTCTATAAGAAGCTTTCTTGGACATGCTGGCTTATATAGACGGTTCATCAAAGACTTCAGTAAGATTGCTAGGCCACTAACTGCTTTGCTGTGTAAGGATACCAAATTTGAGTTTAATGCAGACTGTCAGACTGCATTTGAACAAATCAAGCAAGCATTAGTGAGCGCTCCAATAGTTCAGCCTCCAGACTGGGATCTACCTTTTTTTTGGTTATGTGTGATGCAAGTGATTTTGCTGTAGGAGCTGTTCTGGGACAGAAGAAGGACAGAAAGCTTCATGCTATCTATTATGCTAGTAGGACACTAGATGATGCACAGAGGAACTACACAACCACGGAGAAGGAGCTGTTGGCTGTTGTCTTTGCATTTGAGAAGTTCTGCCCCTATCTTGTTGGCTCCAAGGTGATTGTTCACACTGATCATTCAGCCCTGAAGTATCTGATGCAGAAGAAGGATGCTAAGCCGAGATTGTTGAGATGGATTATGTTGCTTCAGGAGTTTGATATTGAAGTAAGGGACAAGAAGGGAGTTGAGAATGGAGTTGCTGATCACCTTTCAAGGATACTGGTTGAGGAAGACGTACCTATAAATGATTATTTGCCTGAGGAGAACGTCAACATGATTGGTACAATTTTTCAGACGGATTTGAGCAGTGAGTTGCAGAACTGTCGGGACAATCGCATTATGTCGATCGATGCCACATTGGCAACGGTCGATACAAGTATCGGGGAAGCAACGATCGACACACGCACATGCAACGGTCGATGCATACCTGATATGAACCGAGAGTCTTTCAGAGTCAGAATTGGAAATTATGACTTCGAAATTGCTGCTGTAGCAACCTCTGATCGACCCTGGCATGCAGATATAGCTAATTACCTTGTTGCTGAGACTGAACCAGATGATTTAAAGGGTTATGGAAAGAAAAGTTTCTTTAGGGAGCTTAGAAGATACTACTGGGATGAGCCTTATCTCTATAAACACTATTCAGATGGTCTTTACAGGAGATGCATTGCTGAATCTGAAGTTCCAGACATCCTCTTCCACTGTCATGGATCAGATTATGCTGGACATTTTGCTACATTCAAGACTGTGTCTAAGGTTCTGCAAGCAGGTTTCTGGTGGCCTACAATGTTTAGAGACACTCATTCTTTCATCACTCAGTGTGATGCCTGTCAAAGGAGAGGGAAAATCAGCAAGAAGCATGAGATGCCTCAGAATTTCATTCTGGAAGTTGAGGTTTTTAATTGTTGGGGTATAGATTTCATGGGTCCTTTTCCCTCATCCTATGGGAATAAGTTCATCTTGGTTGCTGTAGACTATGTGTCTAAGTGGGTTGAAGCAATAGCTAGTCCAACCAATGATTCTTCAGTGGTCATTAAGCTGTTTAAGACCATCATATTCCCCAGATTTGGAGTGCCTCGTATAGTGATTAGTGATGGAGGATCTCATTTTATCAATAAGGTCTTCGAGAAGCTGCTAAAGAAGCATGGAGTTAATCACAGAGTCGCTACTCCTTATCACCCTCAGACTAGTGGACAAGTTGAGGTTTCTAACAGACAGATTAAGGAGATCCTTGAGAAGACAGTTGGAAAGACAAGGAAAGATTGGGCAACAAAGTTGGATGATGCATTATTGGCCTACAGGACAGCATTCAAGACACAACTTGGGACCACTCCATTCCATCTTCTATATGGAAAAGCATGTCATCTGCCAGTGGAACTTGAGCACAAAGCAGCATGGGCTGTGAAACAGATGAACTTTGATCTTAAGTCTGCTGCAGAAAGGAGATTGGTACAGCTTAATGAGTTGGATGCGATCAGACATTTTGCTTATGAGAACTCAAAGCTGTATAAGGAGAGGACTAAGGCATATCATGACAAGAAGATTGTTTCCAGACAGTTTGAGCCCAATGATCAGGTAATTTTGTATAACTCTCGTTTGCATTTGTTTCTAGGTAAGCTGAAATCAAGGTGGTCTGGTCCTTTCACAATCAAAGAGGTGCGTCCGTATGGAGTTGTCGTTCTGACTGGCAAAGACGGTTATGAATTCACTGTGAATGGTTAGCGGGTGAAACATTATTGGGCTAAAGCCGAGATTCCAGGAGGGCAGATTCTGCCTTTGGATGATGCACCCTCAACATAAATCTGCTGAAGCGTCAAGCTAATGACCTTAAACAAGCGCTGAGTGGGAGGCAACCCACTGTTTTCGTTTTTGCATTTTAAATTTTTGTGTTTTTGTAGGATTTTACGCTTGTTTCTGGTTTTGGTGAGTTTTTGTTTGCAGGTCTCGGACAAATCGCAGTGCGTCGATCGACACACCATTGTGTCAATCGTCACAACACGAAAGAAATCGCATTGCAGCGATCGTTGCGGTCCTGAGCAACGATCGACCCACAACGAAAAATCGCACAGCAACGGTCGATGCACCTAGTGCAACGATCGATGCCTGATGCGACAGAGGTAAAAACCCGAGAGAACTTAACCATACCTTAAACAAATTTTTTATTTCTTTCTTTTGCCAATCCTTCGCTTGACACTACTGGGGATAGTGTGTCTTAAGTGTGGGGGAGGTTCTACTAACTTCTTTCTTTTTGTTTTCTTAGTCATTTAAAATTTTTTCAAAATTTTTGTTTTATTGAGTCAAAATTTGTTTAAGTAGGAAACAATGACTTTTTGAGAAGATTAGTAGCACTTGCAGGAACTTAAGTAACCATTGAGATGAAGCTGCAGATCAATCTCTGACTATTAGAAAACCCAGACACAGATCAACCTACTGAGAACACCCACATCACTTCAGGTATCAGAGGATCTTTTACTGACTTCACCTTAATACTGACTTAGATTTCTCACTTAAGGGCTTGGAATACTTTGAGTCGGATTCCTTTGTTAGTTCTGACATAGCCTGTAAACCTGTCCTATTTAGTTCCCTTCTCCCCTTCCATAAAGTAAAAAAAAGTAATAAATTGAGGATGAGTTAGTGATATACCATGGATTTTAGGGTTTTTAACCATGGTATATGTGTCATTTATCGAGTCTTTTACTATGTTTTAGAGTCTTTTCAGGTGTTTATTAGGTACAAGCACATTTGGAGCATATTTGGTGATTATGGCACTTTCTGGAGCTAATTAGAGTATTCGGCCGAGAGATAGACTTCACTGTCAATATTTCAGAGCTGCAACAATCGACACACTAGTGGCATCGATCGTTGCACCAGCGAGATGGGCCAAACGACGGTTTAATGAAGAATAATGAAATTGCAGTTTTTCCCAGAAGTTCCTAATATTCACAAAGAAGCCCCAATTCGTGTTTTAGGTTATAAATAGAGTTTTTAAGCCATTGTTTAGGATATGCTTCATAACTAAGTATTATTCTCTTAGGAGATTTTAGGGGCTGGTTTTGTTCTCGAAAGAGACTTGATTTTGAACCCCAGTTCTTATTTGATTATATGATATTTGGTTTTCTACTTATGATATTTTCTGTCTCGATGAATATGTCTGTGTAGTTTACATGTTAGGTTGAAGGATTCTCATTAGGGATTTCAGAGAATTATAGTTTAATTAATCTGTAGAGATTCACATCTGCTAGTTCTTTATCTAAGTTGTTCTTAATGCTTAATCTGAAGTAGCTAATCAGAATTATGATGTTAGGTTGATTAATGCAGCGGAAGTTGGTTAATTTGGCTAGAAAGAACCTAGATAAGCAATTAAACTTCTCGCAAACGGAAGTTTGGTTTAGGTTAATTGTGAACATATCAAACTTGGAATTAAGGCTGGTTTAATCTGTTAGTTCTCGCAAACGAAAGTTTGGTTTGCTGCACTTAGACTTAGAGAGTTATCGCAAAGGAATTTGGTTAATTCTATATCCGTGTTTGAGTTCTAGAACAGTTATTGATTAGATCTAGATAGATTGATTGCTTGCGTTCCTGATTTCCTTAGAACTCCTGAAACCTAACGCTTCGCCCTCTTGCTTACAAACTCGCTTGATTTGCTTGCTATTTCGTTTACTATTTTCACATCTGCTTCGCTTAATTTAATCTGAACTACTAATAATCTATTGTGTGACTGAGAGTCCTTGTGGGATTCGATACCTTATATACTACGATTGCATTAACTGTGCACTTGCAGTAGAATAGGGATAAAACTACACCTATCAAGTTTTTGGCGCCGTTGTCGGGGACTCTTTGAGTTCACCAATAGATTTAGTACTAGGATTTAGACTAAGCATTCTTTTTAATTTTCTTGTTTACTCACGTTTTTGATTTTTTGGGATTGCAGGGATTCGCACTGCATCGATCGTTGCCTACCTTGCATCGATCGACACAAGGCGAGAACTGTTGGGAATCCGAGCCAATTCTAACAGATTCAGAATTCTCGCGAGTTCCCGATAGCCTAGGATCTAGGGTCTAGTTAATTGAATCATGGATCTCACCTCGTGATTACCTGGTGTTTGGCAGCGGAAGATTGATCAGGTAGGACGAGATCTATTGCGCCTCAGATGCTGCGCCTCTATCGTAGTCCACACGCACACAAGCTGGAATCCGCCGGGTTGCTAGTACCGGGACTCGGATCTCCCTGGGAACTGAGTTTCTCTGAGGTTTCTGTGTTTTCTCACTGAGACAACACTGTGGGCGGCGCACTGTCAATCTCTAGGTCGAATGTACAAAACTCGTTTATATATCGACCTTAAAGTGAACCGAAACATCAATCTCGGTTTCGCCTTTGTGTCGACCGACACACTTATTGGTGTCGATCGACACACGTCCTGTATCGACCGACGCACCCACTGGTGTCGATCGATACACCCCCTTTGAAACTTATATTCGATCTGTATCCAATACATATCGATCAGATCATATGCCAATGATCAATTCCCATGCAGAGTATATCCAACTTGCTTAGGTGTGTGACCCTGTAGGTTCACACGATACTGGAAATGAGTTACAACTCATTTGTCACAAGCGGTTTCTAGCAAAACGTTATGACTACCCAGTACCACATGAATTGTCCGATCTCGACAATACAACTATCTCTAGAGTTCGTACAATGTGATTTCAGGACATAATCCCAACAATCTCCCACTTGTACTGGAATCACCTATTCCTTTAATCCCTTCGTCTCTATATCTCGATATGGCATAAGGCAAGAGACTGTGTCATCCTTATTATAGCCAACATCATGTTCATCGAACTTCTGATCTATACTGATAAACAAACGACTGACAATCACCTCGTTTGAGCACGGCCATGCATTTTCTCAGTATCAAATCTTCGATGGGCCCTGAGATATTTATCTCCCGTTATACAGGAGGGACAAATCCAATTTTGTTCCATCCCTGTTTCTACACATACTTCATGATACGTCGAAACAATGCCGTTATAGCCGCCAGTTACGGAACGACGTTTGACAAGGTCAAAGCGCACCAATTCATATGCTAGAAAGCATGATGAACTCAGGTCTAAGGACTATACTCTATAGTCGTAATGAGAACCTCCCATGACACTTATATATAACTATCCTGTGGAGTTCTCATTAAGCGGGTCATGTCCAATCATATGTTCACCAACATGTATCTATGTGACTGACTGTGATAATCATATCATTGACTCCATGAAACTTAGTCCAACAGTCACCTCACATACTAGTCTGCGCGGTTGTTAGTGTCCCATTTTAACAACCTTGACTAGGGACAATCATAATTTATGTCATCTTTTACTTATAGGGTTTCATGATCAAGTCTTCAACTTGATGACCTATAAGATGACCATAAAGTACTTTGGGACCATTATTTAATTATCCAATAATTAAATAATATTGATGTCAGTTTTAACTTACACAAACACTGCCAAAGCATGTCTATGTAAAGTTTACAACATAACTAAAATAACTCCCACTAGAATCAAGATCATCTTTTCAGATATCTTATACCTACAGCAACAGAATAAATTCCGTGCTTAGGTTGTGGGAGAGAGTGCGGTGCTATTGCTTGAAACAATTTCAACAAATTACACCGCCATTCAGATAAAAGCACTATTCTACGGTCTACTGCTTGGAGCCTTTCCAACAGTTAGTACCGCTATTCAGACAAAGAGATATAACCAGGTGGGAACCGGGAATCGTCTTTGTCCGGCTAACTACTTTCAACTGGTTCGTCACTTTATCAGTTCACCACGAACCTATCCTTAGTGTTTCTCAACACTTGGGATATTTCTGGTAACTATTCAGTGACTATTACCGGAGTACATTGGTATTTTTTTCGTCATACTTTATGCTTAAGCTGCATCTAGACGAGCGCAAGATATGGCATTCATGATGGATTCTATTGCATCAGCACAAGTAATCACACTCATTAATACTAGGTCAGACAGTGTTTAAAACACTTCTTCTTGCTAATATCGTTACTAGCTCAGCCAGTGTCCAAGACACTGCATCTCGCTTGGATAATTTCCATAAGACCTTTGGTATGAAGCCATTCTTGGAATCAAGCACATTCGAACTGTCCAATACCTTATGAACATAAGGATTTTGACACGATCCAATTAGCCTACTTAATCTATTTCAATAGATTCTTATTCCAAGAATTCACTCGGCTATTCCCATGTCTTTTGTTTAAATTTGACTTCCGACCTAAATCTTGACAAGACTTTAGCGTCGGAACGTCGTTCATGAGATTCAAGTATGTTATCTACATAATGTGTGAGAATTGCCATTACGCTCCCACTAGTCTTCTTGTAAACGCATGGTTTCTTTTCTTTCTGATCAAGTCAAAACTTTTGACTACATTATCAGAATGTTGATTCCAACTCCAAGATGTTTGTTTCAATCCAGAAATGGATCGGTGAAACTAACATGCATACCCAGCCAATTTTCGGAGTTGGGCCTCACCATCGCTTCTTCGAATTTCGCATGTTCGTCACTTTTCAATGATCAGCAGATCACGACAATAGGTTACGAGATATCACTCTCGAGTTAGTGACGGATCCTTCCGGATCTGCGAATTTCAGGCTCCACAGTTGCAGATCCTACAGTACTTTGTAGATCTCACCCCTGCTCTCCCTTAACAGGTTGAACAGTTTACTGTGTTTATCGAATTTCTTCGATGTGTACTTTTACTCCCACTGTTCCTTTTGAAAGTATCACCTTTCTTAAAAGACACAGTTCTGGACAACAAAAGTACTAAGCCTTGGTTTCCTCAGGACAACCAGCGAGGTAGAACTTATCAGATATAGATTCAAGTTTGTTTGTTGACTATTGTCTTACACAAACCTTGCAATCCCAATTAATCAGAAAAACAGATTTGGAAATCACCCAGTCCACATCCAATGTGGTGTTTTTCACTGATTCTGATAGAAACCTTTTAGCGTAAACATAGACATTTCAGAACGTATTCTTAAATGGTTATGGAAGATTCATGTGATTCATCATTAATTGAATCATATCTCATAAGATCTGATTCATTCTTTCAGATGATCACCCAATTCATGACTCTAGTATTTTCCTCCGCGATCCAATCGAGGATCTCAATACTTCTGTCAGATTGGTTCTACACTTCATCTTGGAACTCCCTTAAGGGATTCCAGCTTGTGTCTCATCAAATGAACACATCCATGCTTATTGATGCCATCAATAAGGTAATGAAGTACAGAATATTTTCTTGGACAATAATGCTAGTTTGGGCCGCATACATCAGTATGTGTAGGGCCCAATAAGCCTCTGGCCCGTTTTCTTTTAGCTCTGCTAAATGGGCCTTAGTCATTTTGGTCCAGTGAACAGAATTCATATCTCAAATGATTAACAATCGAATGAGTCCAAAACTATGGAATTACTGAATCCGCTTCACACTTGTGGTTAAACGAATATACCAAAGAAAGATCGAGTTCGAGTCATCAGACTTAAACCGTTTGGTATTTATGTTATATTCTAACTCTTGTTGGTTTGAGATACAAAACCCATTCCAAACGGGGTGCTACCATTAAATATTTCATTAAGATCAAAAGGACAAAACTTGTCTTTTATCAGAATGAAAACATCCAAATTCTCAAAAGAAAATGAAAGACATTTTGCATATAGCAAGTACATGGTGGCAATTAATTTCAAAACCAAGTAGGAAAGGCTCCTACAAGTGGAGAATCTCTACGGCTCATGGAGCAACCATTGCTTCAACCAGACACGCAGTTCCACTTGTCCTTTCTTCAACGTTCTACTGTCGCTTAGGTCCTGCATATTTCAAAAATATCAGTACCGCAACAAGTATCCAATACTTATGTAGAACTTGAATTAATAACACAATACCTGAAGAAGAAGTACCATACATCTTCTCCATCTCTTGTGAATCTTCCAAGAATTTTATGCAATCTCTCTTCCAATGCCCCAACTCATTGCAGTAGAAGCACTTTCTGACACCAGATGGGCCTGACTTGGGCTTAAAAGATGACACAGGCTTATCCGGATTCCAAATCTGGACGGCCTTGCCTTCACCCTTGTCTATAAAAGATTTCTCAAATCTTTTTCCCCTTTTGATGTTTTGCTCTGCTGTCTTGAGCATGCCCTGCAGCTCAGTCAACGTCTTCGTCAGGCCTTTCTTGATATAGCTCTTAATGAACTTATCATAGCTTGACGGCAGTGACTGCAGAATAATGTCAGTAGCCAACTCTAAGCTGACAGGACATTCCAGTTTCCCCAGGTTATCAACGTAACCCATCAGTTTAATGACATGAGGACTTACTGGAGCATCCTTTGGTAGCTTGCACCCAGTGAGAGACTTCACCATCTGGAATCTCTCAACTCGTGCCAGATCCTGAAATTTTAGTTTCAGGCTGGTGATCATCTCTATTGGCGACTCCACGTCCTCGTATTGACTTTTCAAGTCCGAGCTCATGGTAGCCAACATCAGACCACGCACATCTACCACATCAATATAATGCTTATTCCAAGTATTATATGCTGCATGCGAGCGATTGGTCCCAAGCCTTTCTGGAAGAGCCTTTTCAAGGACATAGTCCTTGCTCTCCTGCTTGAGAATGAATCTCAGATTCCGATACCAATCCAGGAAGTTGGATCCATTTAACTTGTCCTTTTCCAGGACGGATCGCAACGAGAAAGTAGTCATAGACATAAGCTGAAATCCAAGAAAAACAAAGATTTAGTTATGTGTATGATGAAAAATCTTATAGAATAAGAAAACTCGCATTATATTCAAACAATGTTTCCTCTATGAATATAATAATCCAAGATCCATACTTCACCAAATTCTGAGTGGGCGACTCGCCATTACCCAAACTTTAGTTATCTAGGTAAGCAAATCATTGCTAATTGTACTCAGTACAACTCTTGGTTGTGGATGAGATAAACTATGTCTAATCCACTCTGATGTCTCTGGGCTCAGAACTTCTGATAGCTCAGTCAAGTAAACCAATCTCTTTAGTCTTGTGATCATTGACAGTTGCACTGCAAGTCTGTCAATGACCACCTGCCTTACCCATGTAGCAGTGGATACCAAGGACTCTAAGACTATCCAACAAACGACACGAGTTTTGACAGTAGACAAGATTGGGCAAGACATCAATGTTACTTGATATTTAGTTGAGGAAACTAAACCCAAAAGTTTAGCAAATCAATTTCTTAGGTCATGTAATTGTTGATGTTAATGCACTGCAAGTCCATCAATGTTATTACCTGCCTTACTCACGTAATTGTGGACACCAAGCTCTTGGCTAGACATCACACAACGAAATGAGTCTTGACAGTTGACCATATTGAAGCTAAGCTTTAATCAAGGTTTTGGTCGAGTTTGGTTTCTGCAAATTCAAGGTTCAATAACCAGAATTCCGAGCACTTTGTCGATCGACGCAGACTCTGTCTGTCGATCGACATAACCAAACAAAACCGGATTTCAATGACCGGTTAATTCAATTAACCCGGTTCATCGAACCAGTTATGTCGATCGACGCAGCCCATGTGTGACGATCGACATAGACCTAAACCGCAGATAGTTCTTGATAACCGGTCCAATTCAATTGAACCGACTTATCTGATCAAACTGATCTTAACCAATCGGTTTATACTAATTGGGATGATCAGTTCAATCCAATTGAACCAATTCATCCAATTTAAACCGTTTAAACCAGTTTCAACTGATTGCGATAACCAGTCCAATTCAATTGAAACGACTTATCCAATCAAACTGATTTATCCCATCGGTTCATGCTAATTGAGATAATCAGTTCAATCCAATTGAACTAATTCATCCAATTTAAACTGATCTATTCGGACTTAACCAAGCATGATAACCGGTCCAATCCAATTGAACCGATTAACCATTCGCTCGGCCTGTGTCGATCGACACTCAACCTGTGTCGATCGACGCAGTAGGCCTTTTAGGTTTTCTTCGAGAAAACCCTAGCCGCCGAATATTGGTCTGTGTCGACCGACACTCAAACTGTGTCGATCGACACTCGACCGTGTCTGCTCTGTGTCGACCGATACACCCAGTGTATCGATCGACACAGAAGGCTTTCGGTTTTTCTTCGCGAAAAACCCTAGCCGCCGATTCTGTCGAATTCGCAACTCTGTGTCGACCGACACACTCAGTGTGTCGATCGACACCATGCGAAAACACAGAATCGGACTTCTGTTTCAATCGATCTAACATGCTATTGTTCATAAACTTATATGAGCGAAATCAATTCATTAGATTCAATTAAACAGACTGATTCAATGGAAAAACCCTAAGGCTCTGATACCACTGTTGGGAATCCGAGCCAATTCTAACAGATTCAGAATTCTCGCGAGTTCCCGATAGCCTAGGATCTAGGGTCTAGTTAATTGAATCATGGATCTCACCTCGTGATTACCTGGTGTTTGGCAGCGGAAGATTGATCAGGTAGCACGAGATCTATTGCGCCTCAGATGCTGCGCCTCTATCGTAGTCCACACGCACACAAGCTGGAATCCGCCGGGTTGCTAGTACCGGGACTCGGATCTCCCTGGGAACTGAGTTTCTCTGAGGTTTCTGTGTTTTCTCACTGAGACAACACTGTGGGCGGCGCACTGTCAATCTCTAGGTTGAATGTACAAAACTCGTTTATATATCGACCTTAAAGTGAACCGAAACATCAGTCTCGGTTTCGCTTTTGTGTCGACCGACACACTTATTGGTGTCGATCGACACACGTCCTGTATCGACCGACGCACCCACTGGTGTCGATCGATACACCCCCTTTGAAACTTATATTCGATCTGTATCCAATACATATCGATCAGATCATATGCCAATGATCAATTTGAAGGATTGTTTAGTGTTTGTCCTGGTTTAATTCTGTCAGATTAAACTCAACTAAACATATTGGATCTAGGTTCTCATTCAGAATCATAAAGGGATCTCAGTAATACCTTGTTTATGCAGCGGATTAGAGAGGTATCGTCAGAGATCAGCAGAACCGCCAAGGGACAGCTCCTCCAGAGGTTCACACACGCACACTTCAGGAAAAATGGCTGCTAGACCAGAGAGAGGGAGGCGCAGAGAGAGAGAGAGAGGAGAGGCGCAGAGAGAGTTAGGAAAAAGAGAGCTAGGTCAAGTTTTAATTATAAAACCCTTGTCTAGTTCTGTTGGGCTTTTGGGCCCAATTCCCAGTCTGATTAAATCCCTTAGATTTAATCAGGCCCTTTAATCTCTCTAAGTATAGTAAATGCCTAGCACTTTTACCGTACTTCTGCTGAACCGTTCCCTCATAGTTTCCTGTTAGCTTAGGCGTGTGACCCATATGGGATCATATAATAAAGGCAATAAATCCAAGACTTATAGATCATGAGCGGACTCTAGCAAGCCATCATGACCCCCAGTATTATATGACTTATGTCTGATCATTGACATACTCTTACTTTCTAGAGACAGTACAGAGATTACCGGACATAATTCCAACAATCTCCCACTTGTACTGGAATCTCTGTATTCATATTCCTTTTGTCTCAATATCTCGATTAGTCATAAGGCAAGATGAGTGTCATCCTTATAAAGCCTAATAATGTTCATCGGACTCTGATTTGATACTGACAATCCAAACGACTCGGGACAGTCCGTTTGAGCATGGCCATGCATTTTCCAGTATTCAAATCTCTGATTGGCCTAGAGATATTCACTCCATTTATATTGGAGGGACAAATCCCGTCTTGTTCCATCACTGTAAACTACTCATTTCATAATACACCCAAACAAGGTCCTTATAACTATCGCTTAACGACAGCGTTAGACAATGATCAAAGCGCATCAGTTGATGTGCAGTCACATGCATGCGAACTCAGGTCTAAGGACTATACTCTATAGTCGTAGTAAGAATCTCTTATGACACAGATATAAATATCCTGAAGAGTTCTTATAAGCGGGTCATGTCCGGTCGTATGTACCCCAACATACACCTATGTACTGACTTTGATGCCGTGCATCTATGACATCCTGAGACTTTGTCATAAGTCACATACCAATCTAGTCTCACGCGGTTGTTGGTGTTCCAATTTCAACAACCTTCGACTAGGGACAGGATGATATAAGCCATCTATCAAATATAGGGTCTCATGATCAAGTTAAATGACTTTGATGACTCAAGATCAAGTCACTTACTTCGATGACCTATAAAATGGTTCATATCATTTTGGAACGATTATTTCATCACAGTTAAAATAATCTTGAAATAATAATTTTTATTTAAACATCTTAAAATGTTTTACAAGAACATATCAATAACTAAATAAAGCCCTCAAACTCCCACTCAAATTTAGATTACATTTCAATGTCTCTAATGCCTACAGCTTCAGTCAGGTACTCGAGCTTAGGCCTTGGGAGTGGCTTTGTCAACGGATCAGCGACATTATCATCTGTCGGAACTCGGCTGATCTTGACTTCCTTTCTATTAATGATATCACGTATCAAGTGAAATCTTCTTAGTATATGCTTGGATTTCTGGTGTGATCTTGGTTCCTTTGCCTGAGCTATAGCACCATTGTTATCACAAAACAGTGCCAGAGGCTCAGCTGCATTCGGTATCACACCTAGTTCAATAATGAACTTTCGTATCCAAACAGCTTCCTTCGCTGCTTCTGAGGCGGCGAGATATTCAGCTTCTGTAGTGGAATCAGCAACGGTGTCTTGCTTGGAGCTTCTCCAACTAATTGCACCGCCATTCAGACAAAAGATATAACCGGACTGTGACCGGAAATCATCTTGGTCTGTCTGGAAACTTGCGTCCGTGAATCCACTGACTTCAAGCACATTACTTCCGCCGTACACTAAGAACTTATCCTTAGTATGTCTCAGATACTTCAGGATATTCTTGACGGCAATCCAGTGGTTTTCACCTGGATTTGACTGGTATCTACTCGTCATGCTCAATGCATAAGCAACATCAGGACGAGTACAGATCATGGCATACATGACAGATCCTATTGAAGATGCATAAGGAATATTCTTCATGCGCTCAAGCTCAGCAGCCGTCGTTGGGCTCTGCTTCTTGCTTAGCGTTGTGCCATGTACCACTGGTGTGAAGCCCTTCTTGGAATCTGCCATGCTGAATCTATGCAGGACTTTGTCAATGTATGAATCTTGACACAAGCATATCAGCCTTTTAGATCTATCCCGGTAGATCCGGATTCCAAGAACGTATGCGGCTTCACCCATGTCTTTCATGGAAAAACAACTTCCAAGCCAGTCCTTTACCGACCGCAGCATTGGTACGTCGTTTCCGAGAAGCAGTATGTCATCGACATACAGAAAAAGAAATACTATCTTGCTCCCACTAGTCTTCTTATACACGCATTGTTCTTCTTCGTTTCTGATGAAGTCAAATTGCTTGATCGCTTCATCAAAACGAAGATTCCAGCTCCTCGATGCTTGCTTCAATCCATAAATGGATTTATGAAGTTTGCATACTTTCCCAGCATTCTTTGGATCTATGTAACCGTCAGGTTGTGTCATATACACATCCTCTTCCAGAATTCCATTCAGGAAGGCGGTTTTCACGTCCATCTGCCAAATTTCATAATCATGAAAAGTTGCAGTTGCTAGTAGAATCCGAATAGATTTCATCATAGCCACTGGGGAATAGGTTTCATCATAATCCACACCGTGAACTTGCCTGAAACCTTTTGCCACCAACCTGGCTTTATAAATCTGGACATTTCCATCCACGTCAATCTTCTTCTTGAAGATCCATTTGCACTCGATGGCTTTTACACCAGCGGGTAAGTCAACCAACGAAAACACTTGGTTGACCGACATGGAGTCCATTTCGGAATCAGTGGCCTTACGCCACTTTGAGGAATCTGGGCCCATCATGGCTTGATTGAAATTCGATGGTTCATCACCATCAATGATCAGAAGATCATGACAGTTAGTCACGAGGAATCCTTGATATCTCTCGGGTTCGTGACGGATCCTCCCGGATCTTCGAACTTCAGGTACTACAGGTTCAGGCTCTACAATTTCTTGTAGGTCCTCCTGCTGCTCTTCCTCATTAGGTTGAGCAGTATCCTGTTCATCTTGAATTTCTTCAAGCAGTACCTTACTCCCACTGTTTTTCTTAGAGAGAAACTCCCTCTCAAGAAAATTACAATCCCGGGCAACAAAAATCTTGTTCTCGGATCGTAGGTAGAAGTAATAAGCCTTGGTCTCCTTCGGATAACCAATGAAGTAGCATTTATCAGACTTTGGTGTAAGCTTGTCAGAGATTAATCTCTTGACATAGGCTTCACAACCCCAAATTCTAAGATAAGACAGCACTGGAGTTTCTCCAGTCCATAATTCATATGGTGTCTTAGCTACTGCTTTTGATGGCGCTCTATTTAGAGTGAACACTGCTGTTAGCAGAGCATATCCCCAAAGGGATATTGGAAGGTCTGTGTGACTCATCATAGACCGAACCATATCCAATAAGGTCCGATTCCTCCTCTCAGACACACCATTCCATTGAGGTGTTCCAGGAGGAGTGAGTTGGGAAACTATCCCACACTCTCTCAGATGATCACTGAACTCTTGGCTCAAGTATTCTCCTCCTCGGTCGGACCGAAGAGCTTTAATGCTTTTTCCAAGTTGGTTCTGTACTTCATTTTGGAATTCTCTGAATCTTTCAAACGATTCAGACTTATGTTTCATTAAATAAACATATCCATACCTGCTGAAATCATCAGTGAAGGTAATGAAGTACTGATAGTTTCCTCTTGCATTTGTGGACATTGGGCCACACACATAAGTGTGTATCAGGCCCAATAAGTCACTGGCCCTCTCGTTGGGTTTATTAAAGGGGGCCCGCGTCATTTTGCCCATCAGGCAGGATTCGCATTTCTCACATGACTCAAAGTCAAATGAGCCAAGAAGTCCATTCGAATGGAGCCTCTTAATGCGTTTCTCACTGATGTGCCCTAAACGACAATGCCATAGAAACGTTCGGTTCTCCTCATTAGGTTTGAACCGTTTGGTATTAATGTTATAAATTGGCGCGGATTGATCAAGTATGTAAAGCCCATTCGTAAGAGGGGCACAACCATAGAACAAATTATTGCGATTGAAGGAACATAATTTATTCTTAACTGAAAAATCATAACCTTCCAAATCCAACAAAGAAACTGAAATAATATTTCTGCTTATCGCAGGTACAAAATAGCAGTTATTAAGTTCTAAAACCAATCCCGAAGGTAAAGACAACAAGTATGTGCCTACAGCTAGTGCAGGAACTTTCGCTCCATTCCCAACTCGTAGCTCCACTTGTCCTTGCTTCAGCCTCCTACTGTTGCTGAGTGCCTGCATATTAGTACAAATATGAGCCCCACAACCAGTATCCATAACCCATGAGGTATTATCAGAAGTAGTTGTATTAACTTCTATAACAAAAATACCTGATGAAGAAGTCTCCAGAGTCTTCTTCTTCAATTCCTTTAGACCTTCCAGGAATTTCTTACATTCTCTCCTCCAATGCCCTGGTTCTTTGCAGAACCTGCAGATGTCAGTAGGCCCAGCCTTGGACTTGGGCTTGGGCTTTGACGTGTCCTTGTCCGAGACTTGAACAGCCTTAGCCTTTCCCTTGTCCTTGGCAGAGGATTTCTTAAAGCCCTTGCCCTTTTGCACCATAAGCACGTTGGGGTCCTTGGCTTTCCTCAAGTTGGGCTCTGCAGTCTTGAGCATTCCGTGAAGCTCAGGCAATGTCTTACTCAAGCCATGCATATTGAAGTTCAGGATGAACTGATCATAGCTTGCAGGTAAAGACTGCAGAACGATGTCGCAGGCAAGTTCCTGGCTGATAGGGCAGTCGAGTTTCTGAAGATGATCGAGATAACCCATCATCTTCAAGACATGAGGACTCACTGCCGCACTTGCAGCCATTTTGCAGTCTAAGAGGTTCTTTACAGTCTGGAACCTCTCAGTTCTTGCCTGCTCCTGAAAAAGCGATTTCAGGCTTGCCATTATCTCGATGGGCGACAGCACACTCTCGAACTGCATTTGCAGTTCAAGAGTCATGGTTGCCAACATCAGGCAATAGACATCATTTTCATCTGACGAATGCTTTTCCCAAGCATTGTGCAGATTCCTGGCGGCATTGTTTGGAGGCCTCTCGGGGAGGGGATCACGAAGGACATATTCCTTCTTCTCCTGCTTGAGGACCAGCCTCAAGTTCCTTGACCACGTCAGGAAGTTCGTTCCAGTCAGCTTCTCCTTGTCGAGAACAGACCGGATTGAGAATGTGTTTTGTGTGCTTGTTGTAGTCATTGCTGAAATTTAAGATAAAAAGGATTTTAGTTTATATGTTCAATATGAGTAAACTCGCATTATATTCAATAACATTAGTTACCCTCAAAAGAATATAATGATTCCAAGATCCACATATAACTAAGATCAAAGTGGGCCACTGGCCGTCACCCAACCTTAGCTTATATCGGTAAGCCCTATTTCGGCTAATTATATCCGTGATATAACTCTTGGTTGTGAATCTGGGCCCGAGGCCCAATCCACTCTGATGTCTCAAGGTCCGGGACTCCCGATGACCCAGTCAAGAAAACCAGACTATACAGTCATGTAATCACTAATGTCTGGGACTCCCAATGACATTAATGAATCACAAACTGTCTTACCCACGCAAAAGATAGACACCCTCACACTGTAAGGCCATGTGTACAATTGAATGGGTTTCAACAGCTGACATAGACTGGACAAGACATCCAACGCTTGATATTGTTTGAGGTTTATAGGTTTTCTTAAAAAATTCATCCCAAAATAGAAGATTACTATTTTGGGAAACTTTCCATTTTGGGAAACCTACTGTTTTGGAAACTTTTATAATTGGAAACTTCCTAAAATTGGAAACTTTCTAACTATAGAAATTTCCTAAATATCCAAAACATGCAAATCTAGAAACTTCTATTCTAAGAAACTTTCTAATTTGAAATTTTGGAAACTGATTAATTTTAAAATCAAATTTTAATTATTAAATGAATTTTAAATTAAATATGAAGAAGAGACTCAAATAACTGGCCCAATTGTTTTAACTTCTTGGCCCAAGGCCCAAGAATTGGTCTATGTCCAAGACATAACCCAATTGCCCAATTAAATGACATAACCGGTCTGGTTCATTAAAATTGGTCTAACCAAGATTAATTACTACGATAACCACAATTGTTAACCGGTCATTTACTAAACCGGATTTTCTCAATTTATTTGGTCCAACCAAATCAAATTAGAAAACCACTGGTTTAGGCACTAAATCCAATATTAAACGACATTGGATTTCTTATCACGGTTTAACCAGATTTAATAAGTATTATTAAGTCTGTAAACCGTAACGATTAGATTTTTAATTATTTTAAACCGAACCGTTAACCAAACCGAACCGACCGATTGGTCACGTGAACCGATCACGACCGAGTCGCAAGCTTCACGCGATCGAGAGACGGGACACGATCGGGACGAGAGGCGGGACGGGACGGGACGGCTCGGGCCGAGAGATGCGGGACGCGATCGCTGTCGATCCATGCTATCGATCCTAGTGATCGATCCATGCGATCCGCTCGGCCGATCGGTCCATCTCTCGCGCCTTAACGCCGATCGGACCGACGACGCAACTCGATCCATGATCGGTCCGTGCGTCATGTACCGATCCGGACGTGTGATCCATGATCAACACTCCGACGCATACCAACTTGCTTAGGTGTGTGACCCTGTAGGTTCACACGATACTGGAAATGAGTTACAACTCATTTGTCACAAGCGGTTTCTAGCAAAACGTTATGACTACCCAGTACCACATGAATTGTCCGATCTCGACAATACAACTATCTCTAGAGTTCGTACAATGTGATTTCAGGACATAATCCCAACAAGAACAGCGATGCCAAGATCTGAGACGTTCAATAGGTTCCACTCTATGGAACCTGTGATTCTGATTTGCGGTGAAAACGGCGTTCTACGAGACCAAGAGGGTCATATATGCAACGCAAAAGGTCAGAAACTAGATGGGGAAGGAAACCCCATCTTGCCAGATTACCATGTATTGGTTGGGCAAGTAGCTGAGATGAGAAATAAGATAGATGACATCCACAACGTCCTACTAAGGGAAAGACAGTTCCGAGCACATGCAGAAACTGAAGGATTTGCAGAGGTAAAATATATGGTTGGAGCTGATTTTTATGGACAAACATTTGGACATCGGCAGAGACATGGTTCTAGGCATGCTCAAGGATCAAGAGATTATGGTTATACACCCTTCCTAGCATCTCCTGTACCCGCACAGAGGAGCAGATTAGAGATCATGATGGAGCAGTCCATTGCAGGACAACAACAGACCACAGCGTCTTTCAGCTTGAAGCTTGAGAGCTTGTACACTAATCTGAATGAGAAATTTGAGCCCTTGAACACTCATATGAAGTTGCTAGATACATAGATGGATCAGATTTCAAGTCCTACCACAAGGAAGAATACTCAGGAGGCCCATGTCGTTGACATTCCTATTCAGGTAGACCACATGATGGATCATGAACCATATCTAGCAGTTAAAGCTATGGAATTTGTGGAAAACAAAGGGGAGTCTGATATTGAATTCCCTGAGTTTGAGAGCTTCGACGGACCTGACTCAACAGAGATTAACATGGATCTTTTGGCTTGGATAGCTCAGACTGATACTGGACCAGGTCAAGATGAGAAAATTGAGTTTAAGATTGCTGGATTAGACCAGGAAGCTGATGGACCCGAGACTGTAGTTGAAACTCGAGCTGAGACAACCGCGTTGATCGTTGCACCACAAGCATCGATCGTTGCACCCCGTAAAGGACCAGTTTCACTTATACCTCGTGGAGTTGCTAAGAAAAGAATCTACAAACCTCCAATACCATTCCCAAAAGCTCCTGTAAGGCCTAAAGATGTTGTTCAAAGCACAGTAGTGGTTGACAAGAAGATGGTGGTTCCACAGGAGTATACTCTAACATCTTCAAAGCCTAAAGCTACTGATAAGCAGAAAGCTCCGAACATCAAATCTCAGCCAAAGGTAAAGCATAAATCCTCTAAGTTTAAACCTCCTGACCCAGCTGTTTTGAATGCAGGAAAGAGTTTTAAACCACCCAAATGTCGACCCCACCCTACATTCCTTTCTACGTTCCTTGGACGACATCATGCGGCTACTGCTTACACACCACCATGGATGATAAGGCATTCACATAGACACTCAAATTCTCTGTTGAAACCTCCATGATTCTGACTTCTTTTCCAAAAGTCAAGCTAATGACTTAAAACAAGCGCTGAGTGGGAGGCAACCCACCATTAGGTACTGTGTTTTTCTACTTAATTTTTGGTGTTTTTGTTAGGATTTTACGTTTGTTTTTGGTTTTGGTGAGTTTATGATTGCAGGTCTCGGATGAATTCGCAGTGCGTCGATCGACGCACTTCTGTGTCGATCGTCACAACACGATCGAAATCGCATTGCAGCGATCGTCGCATTACTGAGCAACGATCGACCATACACGAAAATCGCCAAGCAACGGTCGATGCACTTAGTGCAACGATCGATGCCTGAGCGACAGAGGTAACCCGACAGAGCTCAACAGAACCTTAACAATTTTTATTTTCTTTTTACCGATCCTTCGCTTGACACTACTGGGGACAGTGTGTCTTAAGTGTGGGGGAGGTGCTACTGACGTTTATCTTTCTGTTTTCTTAAGAGTCAGTCTATTTTTCAAATTTTTTGTTTTATTGAGTCAAAATTGTTTAAGTAAGAAACAGTGAATTTTTGAGAAGATTTATAGCACTTGCAGGAACTTAAGTAACCATTGGGATGAAGTTGCAGGATCTATCTCTGACTATTAGAAAACCCAGACACAGATCAACCTACTGGGAACACCCACATCACTTCAGGTATCAGAGGATCCTTTTACTGACTTCAATTTAATATTGACTTAGATTTCTAACCTAAGGGCTTGGTATACTTTGTGTCGGATTCCTTTGTTAGTTCTGACACAGCCTGTCAACCTATCCTATTTA
The DNA here is from genome assembly GCA_030180135.1 of Orychophragmus violaceus. Taxonomy (NCBI): domain Eukaryota; kingdom Viridiplantae; phylum Streptophyta; class Magnoliopsida; order Brassicales; family Brassicaceae; genus Orychophragmus; species Orychophragmus violaceus. The sequence goes on along the minus strand of CM058234.1, from coordinate 83,979,057 downwards.
GCCCCCTTATCCCCTTCTATAAAGTAAAAAAAAGAAAGATAATAAACTGAGGATGAGTTAGTAACTCCGAAGTGGTCACAGGAGTGGTAGAGACCCCTATTATCTCATGTGCGATCCATGGAATGTGTCCAAAGTACACCCCATAACGGGAAGAACACTGATAAAAAAAAAAATGATACCCAATGTGGGAAAAATCAGTTGTTAAGGAAGGGAAAGAGAAGAAAGGGACTAGAGGAAGATAGTATGGTGGTCTAGAGCTGATAAGGTAAGAATCCATGTGCCCTTTGATCGATACTCCTTAGGTGAGACCGCACTTAAATACTTGCAGAAGTCAGTAGGGTGAATTTGAATGCTTGAATGTGATTGTGGAGTTTACTTAGGACAGTTGCTAAGTGTGGGGGAAGTACATGTTGGTCTTGATATCCTGTGATTGATTCTTGCAGTGGTTTACTAAGGGGAATCTGAGTGTTGTTGCTTCTATGACAAAAAGAGTTTCTGAAAGTTTTCAAACCTCTTAACTACATTTAGTTCTTTGTTTTGCTTGAGGACAAGCAAAGGCTAAGTGTGGGGGAGTTGATATACCATGGATTTTAGGGTTTTTAACCATGGTATATGTGTCATTTATCGAGTCTTTTACTATGTTTTAGAGTCTTTTCAAGTGTTTATTAGGTACAAGCACATTTGGAGCATATTTGGTGATTATGGCACTTTCTGGAGCTAATTAGAGTATTCGGCCGAGAGATAGACTTCACTGTCAATATTTCAGAGCTGCAACGATCGACACACTAGTGGCATCGATCGTTGCACCAGCGAGATGGGCCAAACGACGGTTTAATGAAGAATAATAAATTGCAGTTTTCCCAGAAGTTCCTAATATTCACAAAGAAGCCCCAATTCGTGTTTTAGGTTATAAATAGAGTTTTTAAGCCATTGTTTAGGATATGCTTCATAACTAAGTTTTATTCTCTTAGGAGATTTTAGGGGTTGGTTTTGTTCTCGAAAGAGACTTGATTTTGAACCCCAGTTTTTATTTGATTATATGATATTTGGTTTTCTACTTATGATTTTTTTCTGTCTCGATGAATATGTCTGTGTAGTTTACCTGTTAGGTTGAAGGATTCTCATTAGGGATTTCAGAGAATTATAGTTTAATTAATCTGTAGAGATTCACATCTGCTAGTTCTTTATCTAAGTTGTTCTTAATGCTTAATCTGAAGTAGCTAATCAGAATTATGATGTTAGGTTGATTAATGCAGCGGAAGTTGGTTAATTTGGCTAGAAAGAACCTAGATAAGCAATTAAACTTCTCGCAAACGGAAGTTTGGTTTAGGTTAATTGTGAACATATCAAACTTGGAATTAAGGCTGGTTTAATCTGTTAGTTCTCGCAAACGAAAGTTTGGTTTGCTGCACTTAGACTTAGAGAGTTATCGCAAAAGAATTTGGTTAATTCTATATCCGTGTTTGAGTTCTAGAACAGTTATTGATTAGATCTAGATAGATTGATTGCTTGCGTTCCTGATTTCCTGAGAACTCCTGAAACCTAACGCTTCGCCCTCTTGCTTACAAACTCGCTTGATTTGCTTGCTATTTTGTTTACTGTTTTCATATCTGCTTCGCTTAATTTAATCTGAACTACTAATAATCTATTGTGTGACTGAGAGTCCTTGTGGGATTCGATACCTTATATACTACGATTGCATTAACTGTGCACTTGCAGTAGAATAGGGATAAAACTACACCTATCAGTTAGTAACTCCGAAGTGGTCACGGGAGTGGTAGAGACCCCTATTACCTCCTGTGCATCCATGGAATGTGTCCAAAGTACCCCCAAAACAGGAAGAACACTAATAAAAAAAATAAAATGATACTCAATGGGGAAAAATCAGTTGTTAAGGAAGGGAAAAGAGAAGAAAGGGACTAGAGAAAGATAGTTTGGTGGTCTAGAGATGACAAGGTAAGAATCCATGTGTCTTTGATCGATATTCCTTAGGTGAGACCGCACTTAAATACTTACAGAAGTCAGTAGGGAGAATTTGAATGCGTGAATGTGATTGTGGAGTTTACTTAGGACAGTTGCTAAGTGTGGGGGAAGTATATGTTGGTCTTGATGTCTGCAGGTTGATTCTTTCATGTGGTTTACTAAGGGGAATCTGAGTGTTGCTGCTTCTAAGATGAAAAGAGTTTCTGAAGAGTTTTCAAACCTCTTTACTACATTTTAGTTCTCTGTTTTGCTTGAGGGCAAGAAAAGGCTAAGTGTGGGGGAGTTGATATATCATGGTTTTTACCGGTTTTATGCCATGATATAGTTGTGTTTTTAGTGTCTTTTGTGTTCTTTTAGAGTCTTTTACAGGTTTAATCAGGTTTGGAGCGGAATTGGAGATATTGGAGCATTTTGGGACTTTTGGAGCGTTTTGGCCGAGAGATTTAGCTCATTGTCCGATTTGTTGATCATGCATCGATCGACACACCTTTGGTGTCGATCGACACACCAGCGAGATGGGCCAAACGCGGCGGTTTAATGAAGTTATCAAGATTTGCAGAAAAGCCCAGAAAAGTTCCAGTATTTACACAGAAGCCCCAGCCGAGATTATGCCTATATATTTAGGATTTTGGTGTTTATTTTGGATACGCTTTCATACTTAGAGAGCTAAGAGATTTTTAGAGCTTTTGGGGCTGATCTAATCCTGTACTTCATCTATTTTGGAGAAGATTTCGAACCCCTTTATCTATTTAAATTCTTATATGCAATCTATTTATTCTATGATTTATGTTTCATTAATCATGTCTGAGTAGATCCATAGTTAAGTTTAGGGTTTCTCATTAGGGATCTTATGACTTTCTAGACTTGTTTAATTCAGTTAAGGATTCACATGATTAGAATGTTCTTTGATCTAAATTGAGTTTAATGCTAGTTCTAACCTGATCAATTAGAATCTAGATCTTAGGTTGCTAAATACGACACGAGAGTGTGGTTTAGAATCTGAACTATTTAGGTTGAGCAATTAAATTATCCGCAAAGAGATTTGGCTTAGTTTAATTGTGAACATACCGAACTTGAAATTAATGCTGGTTTAATCTGTTAGTAATTGCAAAGAGATTTGGATTACTGCACTTAGACTTAGAGGATTTTTGCAAAGAGATTTGGTTAATTCTAATTCTGTGATTCGAGTTCTAGAACTGAGTTTAATTTGATCCTGACTGGTTAACTTGTCTGCTTGTCTGATTTCCTGAGAATTCCCTAGACTTAACGCTTTTAGTTAATTGCTTTCACAACCAATCTTGCTACTGATTTATTTTCTTGTCTTGCTTTTAATTCACTTCATATTTGCTTTATTCTTAGTATTAATCTCTACGGTTCTTATTCTATCGAGACCAGAGTCTCTGTGGATTCGATACCCTTTATACTACAATCACTTAACTGTGCACTTGCAGTAGAATATGATTAATTCTTGAGCCTATCAAGTTTTTGGCGCCGTTGCCGGGAACTCTTAGAGTCTTCGATAGGACCGAACTTAGGATTTTTACTAGGCAACCCGTACGGGGAACAATCACCTTTATATTCTTAAAGTAAAAAAAATCTTTATGCACTTTCATACAACTTAGCCCCCTAACAACTAACAATCGATATTCTGGCTAAATGTTTGATCCAATAAACACGTGTCCCATGCACTGTGACATATTGCGTCACATCTTTGTAAGCCGGGCCCAGACCCCGCACGAGTCCTTAGGAAAAGTTTCGTAAACCGAACCTCCTTCGCACAACTATGTCCAAGGACTCCACACGATAAGCCGAGCACGTACTCGCGCCTAGGTAACTCAACAGATGACGAGGTAAGCCGAGCCAGAGCTCGCACTTATATATCATGGTTTTTAGGACTTTTAACCATGGTATATGTCTTTGTTATTGAGTCTTTTAGAGTCTTTTGGAGTCCTTTTATGTGTGTTTACATGTCTAGGTACGTTTGGAGCGGATTTGGACATTATGGCGCATTCTGGTGCTATTTGGAGCATTTGCCCGAGAGAAAAGTTCACTGTCGATTTCAGAGCATTGTGTCGATCGACACAACATGTGCATCGATCGACACACATGAAAGATAGATAATTCTCGACGCGTTTAATGAAGAATTTGGAAATTTCACTTTCGCCCAAAAGTTTCTCATAATTACAAAGAAGCCCCAGCCGTGATTATATCATTATATTAGGGTTTTTAAGCCATTGTTTAGGCTACGCATTCATACGCTTTACTTACGCATTCTTTTATTTAGAGAGAGAGATTTGGAACTCATATTCCTTGTTTCTGTTTTATGATATTTGGTTTTCTATTCATTATGATTTATGTTTCATTGATCATGTCTAAGTAGTTTACCTGTTAGGTTTAGAAATTTTCGCAAGGGATTTCATGGAATTATAGGTTTATCAATCTGTAGGGATTCATATCTTTCTACTTCTTCATCTAGGGTTATTCTTAATGCTTAATCTGAATTGGCCACTTAGATTATTGATGTTAGGTTGATTTCTGCAAAGAAAGTTGATTAATTACCTAGAAAGAACTTAAATGAGCAATTTGACTATCCGCAAAAAAATTTGGTTTAGAATAATTGTGAACGAAAGAACCTGAGATTAATGTTTGTTTAGAACTCCAGGATTCACAACGAAAGTTGGCTTGCTAGGTTGTTAGACATAGATAATATTCGCAACGAAAGTTGGTATGTTATAATTCTGTGATTCTAGTTCTAGAACAGTTCTTAATTTGATCCCGATTGATTGATTAGTTTGTGTTCCTGATTTCCTGAGAACTCTCTTGACCTGACGCTTCGTTTGATTGCTTACAAAACCGCTTGATTTACTTACTACTTTCTGATTTACTGCTTATTCTCTATTTTGCCTAGCTTAATTCGACGTTCTACAATCTATCACAAGAATCTTGAGTCTCTGTGGATTCGATACCCTATATACTACTGGTTCATGTCTGTGCACTTGCAGTGTAGATCTAGGGATTAAAACCTGATCGCATCGTAAGCCGAACCTCCTTCGCACAACTATGTCCAAGGACTCCACAAGGTAAGCCAAGCACGTACTCGTGCCTAGGTGACTCAGCAGATGACGAGGTAAGCCGAGCCAGAGCTCGCACTCACAAACATTTGTATATAAATGGGTGAGCATTGTTTCTATTCTAGAAAATCAAAGACAAGATAAGACGGGCACGTACTCGCGCCTAAAATTTGATCTCGCTCAAAGCCGAGAAACGACTCGCAAACAACAAAAAAGAAAAACAAGGAGGAAGACAATAAATAATCTCCCTTTTCTTCCATTCTATTCTTGTCAAAGTTACAAAGAAACAAACGAAGGAAAAACGCATAAACAAAAAGGAATTTAATTTCTTGAAAGACGGTCTCATCCGAACCAGAACTCACGTCTCCTGCTAAAAGGGAAACCACAAACAAAACAACGACAACGAACAAACGGGAATCCGTACAACAAGCGCCGCATCAAACGTTTGTTCCCTGCAAGGCCGCACTCAGAAAAGCGGAGTGTCCGAACAAAGGCAACTAATCGAAGCAGTCCAACATGGGGTAAAAGCCAACCTCACTACACAAAAAAGAGACAACTAATCCCCAAGAATAGATCCCATGGATCTAATGGACAGTCTGACGACGACCACCCCCCCCCCTCCCCAAAGGGGCGAATCCCTCGCAAAAAGAAAAGGCGCTAGCTCGACCCCTGGCCCCCCACCCTGCAAAAAGGACAGAGAGGGAACATTAAGAAGAAAAACGCCAACGCAAAATCGGAAAGGAACACACAAACGCCCAAACGAACGAGCTGCACGCTCACATCAAGACGGCGAGCCCGAGAAAAGGCAACTCCCGGCGCATTACTAAAATCAGCGACACACCAAAACCGCCCTCAAACCTGCAAAGACAATAAGCAGGAGAGGCTCCCGGTATACACCCAAGCATCGAAAATATTCGATAGGGTCGTCGATTGACAGCCTCACCGTCAAGGTCGACATGAACACAACAGTTTACAAGCCAAAAACATAGACCCAGTCGACAAAACAAAATAAAAAGGGGAGTGTTTATAACCAAAAAAGGGAACGGTTTTCAAAGCAACACAACGGTTACCAACGCAACCTTCAATACAAAGACAACGACTCACCTCCCCAAAAACAACTGTCAAGAAGCAATAAAGACGAACGTCAAAACCTCGAAAACCGAAATATATATATATATATATCGCCAAAATACATATAAACGTTTTCAAGTGAAAACAAGCAGGAAAACAATATCGCAACAAAATAAGCAATCACAAACAGGATAAGTGTTTACACATGGTCAGGAACCGCCAAAGTCCGCTACAAAAAAGGGGGAAAAGGAGAAGGCCGAGAGCTGGGCATCTCTCACAACAAAACCTAAGAAACATAACCACTTTACAAAACGCGAAACTAATCTAAAGAGCCTGGCACCTCAGAGATAACCGCCACCTCAACAGACATAACCCCCACCTCGCAACTGCCCGCCACTTCGTCAATAACAACCCTATTGACAAAAAAGGAAAAGAAAACGGATCATAAGAGTCAGGAGCAACAGGCTTCAACGCGCTAACTTCTTAACGAAGCAAAGGCTCATTTAGCTCCAACTGAGCGATCAACGCGGGAGGAACATGGATTCCTTCCTGAATTAGCAATCGGTATGCACTAAGAATGGCAGCGACTTGATTAAGAACAAGAAGCTTCCCGACATAACGCTCTTCCCGCTCCCTCTCCGATCTCAACTTCACAAGATGGTCGACGAGCATTTCATAACAAGCTCTCTAATCAACCAAAAGTCGCTCGGCAAAGGTAGCCCGCAACTCATCACATTGAGAAGTCATACGGTTAGCTTCTGATCTCAGGCGATCGACCTCGAGACGCTCATCACGATTCTCACCCTCGAGGTCTACAACTCTCTTCTCAAGATCCGCAACACTTCGCCTCTCAAGAACCAGAGCAGCTGCTCACACCTCAGCTTCCCTAAACCGTTCACGAGCAGCCTCCAACTCACGAGCTGAACCGCACAACTCGTCGACCTTTTCTTTGAGAACGCCACCTGTCGAATCAGAATTTTTCATGTCAAGCTCGTAGTAATCCCTAAGCTGGTTAAAAACAGCAGCCGACTGCAACAAAAAACAAAAATAAGAGGAAGATAAAGAGAGGAAAACGGTCAGCTAAACACATAGCCCAACAAAACAATAAGAAGGACCAACAAACGTACATTAACAACACGATGACTGAAATCCTCCTGGAGATCGGGCATGAGCATCTCAGTGACAGAAATCAACTTCCGAGGAGGCTTTACTGCGATTAGCTGGAGAAGATTGGCATAGGAAAGTTTATCATCCACCAAAGGAGTTATTCCCGTATGATGATACGACCAAGAAAAATCCATCGGATCACGCTCCCAATCGCCCCGGTCTCTCCTCACTGAAGATGTAGCAGAGTCACATCGTGGATCAGTCAAGAAGTAGCTCAAGCAGTGACACACGCAAGCAGAGTGTGGAACGCGTCATGAAGAGTTATCAAGTGGACTTCATCGAGAGCTGTAGCTGACGTGGACGATCCAAGAAGTATGGCTGAGCTGTTCATGCATCTTGGAGAGTATTAGAACGAAGATTTAATAAATATTCAAGGGATTCCTAAATCTAAGGAGATTATGATCTTGTGTTTATCTCTAAGAAGATAAGGTTTATCTTCTTGAGGGTTTTCGACTAACTAGGTTAGATATCCTATTGTGTATAAATAGGAGAGCTTGCGCCGTGTATAGGGCAAGCTCTTTGATAGAGAGAATTTGTGAGAGTTCAAGTGATTAGGTATAGATCATTGAGCTTAAAAAGATTAGATTGAGAGTAGGTGTTCTTGTAAGATCACAAAGGTCAATCTAATAAAAGCAAGTTTTTCAGAAAGTACACGTGAGTTACTTGTCATTACTCTGAAAACTCATAGCCTTACGTTTTCACTCACGTGATCCTCCTCAGCAACTCTAAAGTGCAAAGCGTCGGAAGCTACGGAACCAACACGTTCCTGCTCATGAAGCATGGGCCCGTTCCCAGAGCACCAAAATCAGGAGTGGACACTTGATCAGACTCGACCTCCCAGTTCCGTCCGAGGTTACAATCAACCTCCGTCTCCGCAAAGACAACCCCCTCACTCCGGCTTCCAATACCTCAGACGACCGCGCGACAACCAGCTCCGCATCAATGGGACTCGTCTCTAGATCAATAACAGGAAGACCCCCTGCAAACGAAGCAAACTCCCTAGAGGAACAACTCGCGACAGGACAATCACGGTCCTCACTCAAAACGATATGACGTTTCCTACGAAGACGAGGAGATAGCGACACATTGTCCGGACGGCCAGAAGATAGCAACCCAATAATTCTGACAAAACAGTCAAAAGATCAGAAGGGGGGACGCCATGCCGCAAGAAAGAAAATGGGGGGGGGAGGATCCATACCTGAATAATTTTCTCAAAACAAGCCCGAATCCTCAAATCAAAAAGAGCCTTGCCCACTTTATCCTTCCTCGAAGGCCAGGGTATTGGAAGATGAGCCTTCATCTACGCCAAATTCTCAGAGAAATCCGTAGTCTAGAACGTCAACGCGTTGTTAATCCGCGCAAAGAAATAGCCATCCTGCCAGTGGTCCGTCTTGTCCGGAGGATCGAACACAATCTTCAGGCACTGCCTGGGAAAAAGTTTCATATAAAAAGTCTCGGCAGTCCCTCTATTAACCGCTATCGACGTCAACCTACAAAAGAAATCGGTGGACATATCGAAGCCATCATCAACCACCATGATCAGAGCGCCCACCATATTACGAATGGCGCCCGGACAAAGCTGAGAGATAGCTATCTTCTTCGCTTCGCAGTACTCAACCAGGAGCCTCGGAAGGGGAAATAACATATGACACTCAGAGAATAAACTCTCATTCAATCAAACCCAACCGGGAGGAGCATTCCAGGGCCTCTCGTCTAGGGTTGGCCGACGATAATCAAGACCAGAAATACGGAAACAATCTTACAAAAGGGCATCTAGGGAATCCTGCTTACAAATAGACGAAGGAATTGGCCGAGCAACCACCTTCATTCGAGAATCTCCCTCACCAGCCGTAACTTCTTCCTTTTTCGGCTTCTTCTTCTTTCATGCCTTCGGAACCGCTGGTTGAGAACGACTGGCAGAAGCAGAAGCATTAGCCCCCGAAGCACCGCCTCCGGGCTCAACCCAATCGTCGCCATCATCCTCGCGACCCGACGTATCTCCACCAATACCTTAATCGCATTCATTCCCTGCGCCCTGCTCAACATCGACATGTGAACCCAAGTTTTCTCTCTCTTAAAGCGGAGGAAGAGAAGTATCAGAAAACGGCTATCACGCAAGGGGTTTCTTCACCATCGGATTGCCCCAGAACGGACGAAGTATCCAGCCATCTCGAGAAATAAAAAACTCCTCGTCGTCACGAGAAAGCCTAAATCGCACAAAGTCCACCACATCCAAACTGGAAGAATCCGAATCACTGCTGCTGGAAGATAAATAAAAAGTTGTCCCTGCTCGCATACTAATCCAGGAGATCTAAAGAATAACCGATAAACACTAGTAACTGAAGGAGAAAGCGTGAAGATGGAAATTACAGAAGAAAAGGTATGGAAGCCGAGGAGGCGAAAAATAAATAAAAAATTAAATAAATCTCGCGACAATTCAAGAATCGCACATCCGAGAAGACACGTCGCTCCGCTGGAAACACGATTCAAACCAAAGCAAAGCGACCTAACAAGATTTCCGCCTGACTTAAATGCTCGAAGAAATTCGCCGAACTCAGCACCGCAGCTCGACGAACTGGGAGGGGGGACTAATTGTTAGATATGGGTTTAGCACTCATCCAAAGCCCATTGGAAATGTTGCTAAATCAATCACACTTCATGTCGGCCCACGAAGACAAACCCGCTAAGGAGTCAATAGCCCAAAGAGAAGTCAGCGCACAAGCACTATAAATGGGACCATTCACTCTTCATTTGAGACACATTGTAACTTGCGAGAGTGTCGAGCTACTTCTATAAAGCTCCGACCTCAAGAAATCTTTAGGGAGCACGTCATTAGACGGACTCCCACCTCGTACCATCATGATCACTTCTCGGCTTCGGCCTTAAAATCAATAAAAAAACAGTTTCGACTTCATTTAAAGTTATTTTCTCACCTCATTATTCGGATATTCAAATCGTATTCCGTAATATTAACTAAGTCGAATTTCCGTAGCAACAACATACATATAGTTCTTCAAGGTTTTGTGCATTGGAGGCCATTAGAGTTACGTTACAGGATTTTTTATATGTACACAATACACGTAGCAGTTATTTGCTACTCAACTAATCAATGGTTTGATAAACTAGTTAAAGAAAAAAAGCCCAGGATGCGAATGCGATGATATTGCATGTAACGTCGTCAGAGAAATAATCTTACTACTGATCCATTGTGATCGATACTATTAAAAAATTAGAGTCAAAAGTAAAATAACCTTTAGGGGATGTGTTATTTATAATTTGTGTTATTGGAAATTTAAAAGTGTTTTTAATATTCATTAAGGGTAATTAAGGTACCGATTGGTTTTCAAACTGTAAGGACTGTAAAGCATTTCACAGCCTTAACAGCCAAAACAATTCCAATCATGCTTTCAAGGCTTTTAAATCATTTTTTTGTTTCTACAGTCCCAACAGTCACTTTTTTCTTTTTACTCTATTTGCCTTTAGTTTTTTAAAAGTCATGTAAGCGTGACTGTAAGCGTAAAAGTGTACTTAATTATTTTTCTTTTTTTCTTTCTTTTGAAATGGTTTGCTACAAAATTACAATATTAATATAATTTGTCACTATTACATATTTTTTTTTTGTCCAAAGTACATATCTTTATGAGTTAGTAAAAAGAGAACATACATCTCTTATTTTTATCTTAATCGTTTTTTAATAAATTTTTGCTTTAGTTAAATTATAATAATTAATAAATTAAATTAAATTTAAATTATTTTAAGCATTCTTTGTTTTTTTGCTACAAAAATTTAATATCTAACTGAAATAGTAAATTATGATAATATTTTTTATATTATTTAGGTAAACAAATACTAATTCATTGTTATTTTTAGACAAAAACAATTGAATGTTAAAGACTAGAGTTGTTCAACAAAATATTTAAAACAATCAAACACTATAATTAGAAGATAGCTGAAAAGTTATAAATTGTACGACAATAATAACATATAAATTCTATTAAAATATTAATATATATTTAAGTTTGGCTTAATTTTTATTTTTGATGAAAAAATATTATTTTAAATACAGTCACAGTTTATACAGATTTTGTTAACAATCAGGCTTTCAAAAAAATTTGAAGTAACAGTCACAGTTTTCACAGTCAAAATCTCTACAGCCGAAAACTTACAGTCACAGCCCACAGTCACAGTCCGTACCAATCATAGCCTAAGAAATATAACATTTTCTTTATTATACATTATTCCAAATAAGACAATTACTATACATGTATCCAAACAAGTTAAATATCAATACTATTAAAAAATTAGAGTCAAAAGTAAAATAAACTTTAGGGGATGTGTTATTTACAATTTGTGTTATTGGAAATTTAAGAGTGTTTTTAATATTCATTAAAGGTAATTAAGAAATATAACATTTTCTCTACTCTATGTTTCCAAACAAGACAATTACTATACATGTATCCAGACAAATTAAATATATGGATTTAACTTTTCTAATTAATTAATATATATTTAAATCAATTGATAAATATAACTAAATAATTTAAACATCAACTATTTATATATATATAAGATAATATTCTTTAATCATTACTATAATGAGTGAAGGGTCTCTCCTGGTGTTGACACCTCAACACCCGTATTGAAGGAGAGACTAACACCTGGTTTAATGAAAAAAAATTCTAACCAATCAAAACAAAACGTTGGTCCACCTCATTCTTATGTTTTTATCCAAGTGATCTGAGTGTACGATTATCTTCAAAAAATCTGGACAGTAAAACCTCTTCGAAAATCGAAATTGTTTATAGTCCAAAATCAGACTGAATTAAGAGATCCATCTCCTCTCTTCGTCAAGGTTCATCTCCCTTCGATCAACCCTACAGAATTTGACCCATCAGTTGTCCAAAAATCCTTTACTCCCAAACCTTAAATAAACATCCTCCTCCTATATCACATGATTTGAAGAAGATAAATACAGATCAATGTTTCGTTGTGAATGTGGTTGATTCTCCTCGATCTATCTAGGGTAATCTCCATTCGAATCAACCCTCCGGCGTTTGAATCAACATAATTGTATACTCACCAGTTCATCATCTCCGCTCAGAAAAATCCAGTGACTCTGTTCCGATCATCCAAGCTGTTCTAGGGACGACATCCTCCATTCGGAGCTCCTCATTTGTTGATAATCATGAGAGGAAAGCCTGACATGGGGCCAGTTTCGCGACTGAGAATACTGGTTTGGTGGCAAAACTGTGTCTTCCCGTCTCCTTCAGTCTTAAACCTTGCGACTTTCAAACCTAACAGGAAGACTCAGTACACTCACCAAAGTGGTTAATTATCCTTTTCGTCGCATTAATCTTCGTCTGTTCAGAAATTTGATGAAATTTAAAGTTAGTAGCAGAGAAGGAGAAACTTTTTCAAGAGAGACATGACAAGGTTTCTTCCTTGGAGATTGATGTTTCATAACTAAGGGTATGTATGTGTGCATCTTTTACTCTCACTTCATGATCCTCCTTGTATAGACATATATCTGTATTGATTTTACCAACTATTGGAGTCTTCAATTGTTCGTTTTCTTCACTTGTCTCCAGAAAAAAGGGTTCATCAGGTTCCGTGCAACTGTTGGAAAAAGCTCAAGCACGAGCTACCGAATTATAGAAGCAGGTGAGATCTTTATCATCTTCACTCTCGCTTCAAGTAACCATATACTTCCCTAACAATATAATTTAAGTTATGCCCTATTGTCTTCTTTCTGCATTTTTTTCCTTGGCTGTGATTCTTTTTCTGATGCTCGATGATGAATTACTTCTTGCTAATGGGATTTTTATGCCGCAAGCATGACTTCTTCCTACTCTTGAAGGGACCTCATGTGTGAACCAGATCTAGCAAGGGCTGACTTACTTGCAGGTACTTTCTTGCCTTCTGTCAAGTTTTATTCAAGATTAGTCTATTCTTTACCACAGTATCTTTAATCAAGCTCTAACATTTTATTCATTCTTTCTTTGGTTTTGTTTACATGTCATTCTGCTATGAAATTATGGCTGAGGGTTCCGGTGGTGAAGTCTGATGGTGATTCAATGGATGCTTCCTCGGAGGGTCTGGTAAGACGTCTGATCAAAGTTGATACAAACTTTAGATTGTTCCTACTTTTGTGCCTTCTCAGATTTTTGAGGCTGCTTGTGTTTATAGGCCTTTCAAACATATAACTACAAATGAATGTTTTTAGCAATTCATGTTGTTTTGTAGGCTTTTTTTATGTGATGTCATGATGTTTTAATATTTACTCGCTTCCGTACAGACTGATTCCTGGGAACTGTGGAATTCGTTTCGTCTTTTTGTGAGCATGACAGTCAGCTGTCTGTAGCTCTTGATGTTATGCGAGTTGAGAGAACTCTTGATTGATTTCTGTTAATGTGGACTCAGTTTTTTTTTCCCTTCGTCAACATAACACTATGTCTTTTAACATTGCTCATTCAACACATCCCTCTCTTTCGGGTTTTTGGAAATTTTCAGAGTAAAACTAACTGTCACCAAACTACTCCACTTAACTGGTTTCTTCTGCATCTTTCTCTGGTTCTTGAACGTAACTATTCTTCATGGACAATCATCACCGTCATCTTCTGCTTCAGCATCATCAACATCACCAGAAGCTCTCGCTTGCCAAATCTTCGCGGCAAAGCTGTAGTGAATGGTATGTTCTGTTGTTCTCTTTGTTCTATTTTCACAGCCATTCTCTTGATCAGTTTTGTTACCGAATAAAACCCTTTAGTTTCTCTAGCACACACATAAATAATCTTTTCAATGGTGTTATTTGCTGAAACTTTTCATGATATGCATAAGGTATATTCATATTTGGAAACACATAACAGTTTTTCTCTCTTAATCTATGGAGTTATTTAACCAATGTTTCATTTCTCCATTTCTCAGTTCTCTTTAGTCTCTAGAAGTGGAAGAATCCGGAGAATCGTTGCAGAACACAGAGATTCGGATATCTCCAAAGTGGAACTTCTCAATCTCCTAGGAGGAGCAGAGATATTTGATGTAACATACCCAAACCCAGGCCCAAAATTTTTGGAAGAAAAGCCCTAAAGCCTAGCCCAAATCCACCTTCCTTTTCTATTATTCCCTCATTAATACCCTTTCCTTTTCTATTTTTAAGCCCAAAGCCCAAAAGCCCAACTCATTAAAGAGTGTAGCCCTAGTTCTTTTTCCTATAAAAGGAGGAGAGGGGCTCCTCATTTCTCACACCATTCCAAAAATTCGAGCAGAGCTCGTGACCGGAGAACCGACAGTCGTCGGATCTCCACCGCCGGAGGGCCACCGGAGAGCCGCCGGACCACCGCCGGACCGTCGCCGGGTTGACTAGATTGACCGGTTCGGGTCGGGTGGGGTCGGGTCGGGTCGGATCGGGTCGGGTCGGGTCGGACCTGTTCGGGTCGGATCCTTGACCGGGTCAGGCGTTGACCGGTTCGGTGTGGGTTAACCAGTCCGGTTCGATTCCTTTTCAGCTTCTAATTCCTGGTTAGTCCGATTTCCTTTAAGTTTCTGGTTCAATTCGATTTCGCTCGATTTAGTTTCGGTTAGGGTCTAGTTTAGGAATTGGGCCGGTTATGGCAAATGGGCCTGGTTCATTCTGGGTTTGGGTCTGGGTCTGAGTTGACCGGGTCAACCGGTTGACTTTGACCTGACCGTTGACTTTTAGTCAACCAAACCTTGTGGGCCATAACTTGACCGTCCTAAACCCGATTCGAACGAAACGAAAGCCTATCCCACTCGTTTTCTCGTTATTTGTCCAGATCCGATGTCCGTTCGGGCTAATGGGGCTGCTAAATTACCGTATTGCCCTCTTCTTTGGCTAAGGTGAGGACCGTTGGTGATCTCCCTTACTTCATTCGATTCCGGGCGATAGTCCCTTGTTAATGTCGTCTTTCCTAGGTAGCGTAGGATAGTAGAGATCTCGATGTGATTGCTTGAGAACGTAGAACTGCTAGGTTATCGCTGAGCCTGAAAATGTTGCTTGTGTGTGATGGATATGATTGGTAGTTATGGTAGGGCCCCCGAAAGGGTGTTTCGTGGCAGGGCGTGTATAACGAGTTTTGGTACGCGCCCTTTAAATCGTCGGATGGGAGGTGTTGGCGAGCCTCCCCTGGTTCAGGCCTTCGGGCCTAGGGTTACCGGGTGAGCCGGTTGCGTGGAGCCTTCGGGCTAGAGAGGGGTTCACGAGTGTGGAAGCACGAGTGGATGTAGATTGTGTGGTGAAAGCCTTCGGGCCTGTTTGCAAGGTGATATTAGCTTAGGACTTGTGATTCGTAGTCGTGTGGTGTAAGCGGGATAGCGGACTCCCTAAGTCCGTCCTCACTGGGTGATTGTGTTTGAAACAATTACTCAGGCCTCTTTCCCTTTCCTGTCCCCGTTTTCTGCAGGTCCGGATGCGGGATTGATTGATCGCTGTGACGTCATTGGTGGATTTCTGTAAGAAGGGGGCGCCTGGGACTTGGGCATGTTGAGTTGGCGTCCCGGTTGGACCATGTTCGGTTCAACGGGCGTCCTAATGCCGCGTCTCCGGTTATGCCGGGAGACGGGTGTTACAACTTGGTATCAGAGCCCAGGTTAAGGTCTCCCAGCTCTGTCCTGGGAGATCAGCTTTCGTTGTTTACCCCAAAACCCATTTTTTCAATCTTTTTCAAAACCGTTTGCGAAATTTTTTATAAAACAGATACTTTACGAAATCTTTCAAACACCAATATATCACTGATTATATCCTGTTGTGACCTCTCTTAGTTTCGTCTTATGCAGGATGTCCACTGATTCACACTCTGATTCCGGGTCCGACTGGGCACCAAAGTCCGCCAGTGTTCTGCGCACGCGTGTTGCACCCCGCAGGAACGAACTAAGGAGACAGAGGAGACGTCTTACGATTGGATCATCGGTTGAGATTCCCGGCGCCACCCAGCCATCCGTTCAGCACTCAGCGGATAGACCAGTGTCTGCATCAGTTCCGGTTGAGTCAGTTGTGAGACCAGCGAGGGGTAGAGGCCGACCCCGGAAGACGCCAGTAGTGGCCCCACCGGCGCCAGTGGAAGCACCCCGAGCCCAGAAACCGGGAAAGGAGCATGTTGTGGCGGAGGATCATTCCGACCCACCGAGTTGTGTGTGCTTCATGACAGTGAGACCGTCGGACGGGATACCAGGGGCGTCGACATCGAGGAGGGCGCAGGAGATTCCCCGAGACGTTCCCCGGCCCTTCCAGGTGGCAGGCATGAGTGTGCAGGAGTACAGGGATGCGTTCATGTTCCGAGCTGGATGTACCCACCCTAGATCCCCGATCCATTTGATGACCCTGTTTATGGATGGGCTAGCACCGGAGATCCGAGAGGGGATGACGGATGGGAGTGAGTACGGAGAGTACAGTCTGGTTGCGATGGCTGCTAAGTACGCAGAGGCGGTGGATAGGAACCAGAGGGATCCCGTGTTTCGGCAGCAGATGAGAGAGAGGCGTCGTAACGACGAGGACACCCGGCGCCAGGTCATGGCGGAGCAGCAAGCCATTTGGGATGAGGATTTGCGACTGAAGCGGGAGCAGGAGATTGCGGACCGGGCTCGGTTGGCGGAGCAGAGGGCTGACTTGGAGCGTAGGCAAGCGAGGTATGAGCAGCAGAGGGCAGAGCAGGGCCGACAGCAGGTGGGCGCAGGCCGCGAGCGGGAGCAGTGGGAGCAGGGGATGCGGCAGGTACGGGAGGACCGAGAGTATGTCTGGTTGGATAAGCAGATGGACATCCTGAATAACACTATGGGCTAGCAACCAAATGATTCCGAGACCCATGTTCAGCTAAATCCAAAGTGGGCCACTGGCCGTCACCCGGAATTAGCTTTACATCTGATACCACTGAAGGATTATTGGTGTTTCTTCAAGGTTTAATTCTCAATTACAACCTAACACAAATCCTTAAACAGATCTAGGTTCTTGCAAAATGAATCATAAATCAAACCTGTGACATTACCTTTTGCAGCGGATTATTGATGGTAATGACAAGATCAGCTAGAACAGATGGTAACACCTATTCCTCCTTGAGTATCCACACTCTTACAAGCAAGGGATGGCTGCTAGACCAAAGAGATGGATCAGATCAGAGAGAGAGGTTAGAGAGAGAGATGAAAAATGCGGCTACCAGGGAGGAGAAAAATCGCAGGGATCTTTAATCCCTTAGGTTTTTCAAATCCTTAATCTCTCATTAATGGGCCCAAGTCATTTGACTAATGGCTCATTAATCATTTGGGCCCAAGACACAAATCAGGCAAAAGCCTGCATTTTGTCTGGCCCAATTCTCTGATCCAATACAGTAAATGCCACTGCATCTTACCGTATTTATTCCATTTAACTTTCCCGTTAGCTATGGTGTGTGACCCTTAGGGATCATACAATACTAGTAATAAGTCCTAAACTTATAGATCATGAGCGGGCTCTAGCAAGTCATCATGATCACCCAGTATTTATGACTTATGTCTGATCTCGACACTAATCATACTTTCTAGAGATAGTACGGTAGATTTCAGGACATTCCCAACAATCTCCCACTTGTACTGGAATCCTACACAGGACATTCCCAACAATCTCCCGATTGTACTGGAATCCTACATTCCCTAATCCTTTTGTCTCAATATCTCGATCTGGCATAAGGCAAGATGCGTGTCATTCTTATATAGCCAGACCATTTTTATCGGACCAGATTTGATACTGACAATGCAAACGACTTGGGCAAGTCCGTTTGGGAATGGCCATTCTCTTACCAGCTATCAAATCTCCGATTGGCCAAGAGATATTACCTCCGTTAAACGGCAGGGACAAATCCCATCTTGTTCCATCACTATGAACTACACAATTCATAATACACCCAACCAAGGTCCGTATAGCTCCCAGTTACGAAACAGCGTTAGACAATGATCAAAGCGCATTACTACATGTGCAGCCACATGCATGCGAACTCAGGTCTAAGGACTATACTCTATAGTCGTATATGAGAACTTCTTATGACACAGATATTAATATCTTGCAGAGTTCTCATTAGCGGGCCATGTCCGGTCATATGCTCCCCTACATATACCTATGTGTCGACTTTGATGCCGCGCATCTACGTAAGAGATATCTGACTCGGGCTCAGAATTCCAATTGTGTTGCAACTGTAAAGAGACTGGGCATTGGAAGAGAGATTGCATTAAATTCATGGAAGATTATGAGGAATTGAAGTTGATGTATGAAACTACTTCCTCAGGTATTCATGTTATTACTTCAAGTTATACCTTATAGGTATTGGATACTGGTTGTGGCACTGATATTTGTTATAATATGCAGAGCCTGAGCAACAGTAGAACGTTGAAGGAAGGGCAAGTGGAACTGCGTGTCTGGAAGGAGCTTGGGATGCTGCCTCAGCCATAGGGTTTTCACTTGTAGATGCCTTTGAGGCTTGGTTTTATTAAGTAATTGCTACAATGTACCTGCTTTAAGCAGAGTTGTCTTTCATTTTCTTGTAAGAATTTGAATGTTTTTCATTTTGATAAAAGACTAGTTTGTTCTTTTGATCTTAATGAAATGTTAATTGTAGCACCCTATTCAAGGAATGGGTTTTATATATTAAACCAAAGAGTGCCTAAATGTAACATAAATACCGAATTGGTTTAAATCTGATGAATTAAACCTGATTTTTCTTGGCATAAATGTTTTGGTCAAAGAGTAAGTCGGATTCAGAAACCCCATAGTTATGGACTTTTGGGTTCATTTGAATGGATATCTTATGAGACTTGAATTCTGCTTACTGGACCAAAAGACAAATGGCCCATCTTAGCCGAGCTAGAGAACGGCCCAAAGGCTTATTGGAAATTGAACATACTCATGTATGTGGTCCGATGAGCAGTAATGCCAGAGAAAATTTCATGTACTTCATTGTCTCTACTGATTACTTCAGTGAGTGAGACTGTGTTCATTTGATGAGACACAAGTCGGAATTCTTTGACATGGTCGAAAGAATTCCAGAATGAAGTATAGAATCTGAATGACAGAAGTATTAAGACTCTGGATTAGATCACGAGTGAGAATACTTAAGTCATTGATTGTGTGATCATCTGAATGAGTGTGAAGTCGCTTCACAGCTCATTTCTCCTGAAAACCTGGAGGTGTTTCTGTGAGAAAGAATCAGATCTTATTAGAAATGATTAAAGATGAGTCACACGAATCTTCCATGATATTCTTTAAGAATAACGCTCTAGAAATATCTAAGTTTACGCTGAAATAGTTCCACAAATATCAGTTGAAAGACACCACGTAAATGTGGATTGGAATCGATCCAAATTCGTCTTTACTGAGTATTTGTAGTTGTGCTACTTCGCTGGTTGTCCTAGGGAAACCAAGGCTTGTTACTTTTACGTCCATTCTGTTTTCTAAGAAGGGAAGTTACTTTCCAAGAAGAACAGTGGGAGTAAAAGTATAACTCGAAGAAATTCGAGAAATACAGGAGGCTGCTCAACCTGTTGAGGGAGAGCAACGGATGGATTTACAGATTTCTGTAGAATCTACACCTGTACAGCCTGAAGTTCGCAGATATGAATGAATCAGTCACTAATTCGAGAGTGATTTCTCGTCATTAGTTGAACCTGATGATCATTAAAAGTTCGCATGATCTGATGATCATTGCAAGCGACGAATCTGCGAAATTCAAAGAAGCGAAAGTGAGCCCGGACTCCGAAAAGTTATACTGTACGTAAGTTAGCTTCATCGATCCATTCATGGATGGAAGCAAACATATCGGAGTTGGAATCTTCGTTCTGTTAAAGTAGTCAAGGTTTTGACTTGAACATGAACGAAGTGGAACTGTGCGTTTACTAAAAGATAAGTGGGAGCAATATTGCATTTCTCATAGTGTATGTCGATGACATACTGATTCTCGGAAATAACGTTCCAATGCTGCAGTCGGTAAAGGACTGGCTTGGGAGCTATTGTATGATTGACATGGGTAAAGCCACGTAGTTCTTGGATTTTGGATCTAAAGATAGAGATCCAAAAGAGCTGGTAGGACAAAGTCAGGATTCTTAAATTGACAAAGTTCTACACGTAATCAGCAATCCAAGAAGGGCTTTATGCCAATGTCACATGGCAATTCATTAAGCAAGATACAGTGTCCTGCGATATCTGCTGAGCTTGAAAGCATGGATAGGATTCCATATGCGACGGCAATTGGATCTATCATGTATGCCATGACACGTACTTGTTTTGATGTTGCTTTAATGTTAAGCAAGACAAGTAAAGACCAGTCAAATCCAGCAAAGAATCACTGGATTGCCGTAAAGAATATTCTGAAGTATTTGAAGAATACTTAGGATAAGTTCTTGATTTACGGAGAAAGTGAGGTGCTACAAGTCAATAGAGTCTGAAAGGCAAGTTTCCAATAGACAAAGATAATTCCTTGTCACAGTCCGGCTATATCTTGTGTCTAACTGGCGGTGCAAGGCACTGTTGCTGACTCCATGACTTAAGCTGAACATTTCGCAGCTTGAGAAGCGGCGAAAGAGGTTGTTTGGATAGAAGAGTTCATCACTGAACTTGATGTGATTCACAGCATAGATGAGGCTAGCTGCACATCAGAGGTCCAAAACACCTTGAGGATAGGTATAACCTATTCCGTGAGATAAATGACAGAGGTGTTAAGTAGATAAGCAAGTTTCATCAAATGAGAACGTTGATAATCTATTAACGAAGCCACTCCTTATGCCTAAGCACGAGTCGCGGACTGTAGCTGTAGGATGAGTGAAATTAAGATGTAGTCTTAATTTCAGTGGGAGTTTGTAAAGGGCTTTACTTAGTTGTTTTGAAAGGTTCATGTAAACATTTTAAAAATGTTAATGAAATTTTTATTTCTGGATTATTTTAACTGTGATATAAAATAATCGTTCCAAAATGATTCATGTCATTATATATGGGCCATCGAAGTACATGAGTAGACTTGATCCTGAAACCCCATATTTAACGAAGTGACATAAATCATAGTGTCCATAGTCGAAGGTTGTTGAAATTGGAACAACAACAACCTGTTGAGACTAGATTGTGTTGAGACTTATGACCAGGTTTCGAGGGGTCATAGATGCGCGGCATCAAAGTCGACACATAGGTATATGTAGGGGAGCATATGACCGGACATGGCCCGCTGATGAGAACTCTGCAAGATATTAATATCTGTGTCATAAGAAGTTCTCATATACGACTATAGAGTATAGTCCTTAGACCTGAGTTCGCATGCATGTGGCTGCACATGGAGTAATGCGCTTTGATCATTGTTTAACGTTGTTTCGTAACTGGGAGCTATAAGGACCTTGGTTGGGTGTATTATGAAGTGTGTAGTTCATAGTGATGGAACAAGATGGGATTTGTCCCTGCCGTTTAACGGAGGTAATATCTCTAGGCCAATCGGAGATTTGATAGATGGTAAGAGAATGGCCATTCCCAAACGGACTTGCCCAAGTCGTTTGTATTGTCAGTATCAAATCTGGTCCGATAAACATGGTCTGGCTATATAAGGATGACACACATCTTGCCTTATGCCAGATCGAGATATTAAGACAAAAGGATTAGGGAATGTAGGATTCTAGTACAATCGGGAGATTGTTGGGAATGTCCTTTGTAGAATTCCAGTACAAGTGGGAGATTGTTGGGAATGTCCTGAAATCTACCGTACTATCTCTAGAAAGTATGATAAGTGTCGAGATCAGACATAAGTCATAAATACTGGGTGATCATGATGGCTTGCTAGAGTCCGCTCATGATCTATAAGTTTAGGACTTATTACCAGTATTGTATGATCCCGAAGGGTCACACACCATAGCTAACGGGAAAGTTAAATGGAATTAATACTGTAAGATGCAATGGCATTTACTGTATTGGATCAGAGTTTTGGGCCAGACAAATACAGGCTTTTGTCTTATTTGTGTTTTGGGCCCAAAAGATTAATGAGCCATTAGTCTAATGACTTGGACCCATTAATGAGATATAAGAGATTAAGAAAAACCCTAAGGAAGGAAGCCTCCCAGCGATTTTTCTTCTCCTGGCCGCGAGCCTCTCTCTCTGGAACTCTCTCTTTTTCTGATCTGATTCATCTCTTTGGTCTAGCAGCCATCCCGGCTTGTAAGAGTGTGGATACCAAAGGAGGAGCAGGTTGTTCATCTGTTCTAACTGATCTTGTCATTACCATCTCTAATCCGCTGCAAAAAGGTAATGTCACAGGTTGGTTTTATGATTCAGTTACAAGAACCTAGATCCTTGATTAAATATGTGTTAGGTTGCAATCTGGGAATTGAACCTTGAATAACACTATAATCCTTCAGTTCCCTTCTACATCAAGTTCAGTGATGAACTCTTCTATCCAAACAACCTCTTTCGCCGCTTCTCAAGCTGCGAAATGTTCAGCTTAAGTCATGGAGTCAGCAACAGTGCCTTGCACCGCCAGTTAGACACAAGATATAGCCGGACTGTGACCAGGAATTATCTTTGTCTATTGGAAACTTGTCTTTCAGACTCTATTGACTTGTAGCACCTCACTTTCTCCGTAAATCAAGAACTTATCCTAAGTATTCCTCAAATACTTCAGAATATTCTTTACGGCAATCCAGTGATTCTTTGCTGGATTTGACTGGTCTTTACTTGTCTTGCTTAACATTAAAGCAACATCAAAACAAGTACGTGTCATGGCATACATGATAGATCCAATTGCCGTCGCATATGGAATCCTATCCATGCTTTCAAGCTCAGCAGATATCGCAGGACACTGTATCTTGCTTAATGAATTGCCATGTGACATTGGCATAAAGCCCTTCTTGGATTGCTGATTACGTGTAGAACTTTGTCAATTTAAGAATCCTGACTTTGTCCTACCAGCTCTTTTGGATCTCTATCTTTAGATCCAAAATCCAAGAACTACGTGGCTTTACCCATGTCAATCATACAATAGCTCCCAAGCCAGTCCTTTACCGACTGCAGCATTGGAACGTTATTTCCGAGAATCAGTATGTCATCGACATACACTATGAGAAATGCAATATTGCTCCCACTTATCTTTTAGTAAACGCACAGTTCCACTTCGTTCCTGTTCAAGTCAAAACCTTGACTACTTTAACAGAACGAAGATTCCAACTCCGATATGTTTGCTTCCATCCATGAATGGATCGATGAAGCTAACTTACGTACAGTATAACTTTTCGGAGTCCGGGCTCACTTTCGCTTCTTTGAATTTCGCAGATTCGTCGCTTGCAATGATCATCAGATCATGCGAACTTTTAATGATCATCAGGTTCAACTAATGACGAGAAATCACTCTCGAATTAGTGACTGATTCATTCATATCTGCGAACTTCAGGCTGTACAGGTGTAGATTCTACAGAAATCTGTAAATCCATCCGTTGCTCTCCCTCAACAGGTTGAGCAGCCTCCTGTATTTCTCGAATTTCTTCGAGTTATACTTTTACTCCCACTGTTCTTCTTGGAAAGTAATTTGCCTTCTTAGAAAACAGAATGGACGTAAAAGTAACAAGCCTTGGTTTCCCTAGGACAACCAGCGAAGTAGCACAACTACAAATACTCAGTAAAGACGAATTTGGATCGATTCCAATCCACATTTACGTGGTGTCTTTCAACTGATATTTGTGGAACTATTTCAGCGTAAACTTAGATATTTCTAGAGCGTTATTCTTAAAGAATATCATGGAAGATTCGTGTGACTCATCTTTAATCATTTCTAATAAGATCTGATTCTTTCTCACAGAAACACCTCCAGGTTTTCAGGAGAAATGAGCTGTGAAGCGACTTCACACTCATTCAGATGATCACACAATCAATGACTTAAGTATTCTCACTCGTGATCTAATCCAGAGTCTTAATACTTCTGTCATTCAGATTCTATACTTCATTCTGGAATTCTTTCGACCATGTCAAAGAATTCCGACTTGTGTCTCATCAAATGAACACAGTCTCACTCACTGAAGTAATCAGTAGAGACAATGAAGTACAGGAAATTTTCTCTGGCATTACTGCTCATCGGACCACATACATGAGTATGTTCAATTTCCAATAAGCCTTTGGGCCGTTCTCTAGCTCGGCTAAGATGGGCCATTTGTCTTTTGGTCCAGTAAGCAGAATTCAAGTCTCATAAGATATCCATTCAAATGAACCCAAAAGTCCATAACTATGGGGTTTCTGAATCCGACTTACTCTTTGACCAAAACATTTATGCCAAGAAAAATCAGGTTTAATTCATCAGATTTAAACCAATTCGGTATTTATGTTACATTTAGGCACTCTTTGGTTTAATATATAAAACCCATTCCTTGAATAGGGTGCTACAATTAACATTTCATTAAGATCAAAAGAACAAACTAGTCTTTTATCAAAATGAAAAACATTCAAATTCTTACAAGAAAATGAAAGACAACTCTGCTTAAAGCAGGTACATTGTAGCAATTACTTAATAAAACCAAGCCTCAAAGGCATCTACAAGTGAAAACCCTATGGCTGAGGCAGCATCCCAAGCTCCTTCCAGACACGCAGTTCCACTTGCCCTTCCTTCAACGTTCTACTGTTGCTCAGGCTCTGCATATTATAACAAATATCAGTGCCACAACCAGTATCCAATACCTATAAGGTATAACTTGAAGTAATAACATGAATACCTGAGGAAGTAGTTTCATACATCAACTTCAATTCCTCATAATCTTCCATGAATTTAATGCAATCTCTCTTCCAATGCCCAGTCTCTTTACAGTAGCAGCACTCACCAACGTAAGAGGTATCTGACTCGGGCTCAGAAGACACACGCTTGCCATGATTCAAAATCTGGACAACTTTGTCTTCACCCTTGTCAGCATTAGGTTTGGTAAACCTACCCTTCTCCTTCATGAGATTGTACAGGGTACTCTTCACGTTTGGCTCAACTGTTTTGAGCATATCATGCAGTTCAGTCAGCGTCTTCGTTAAGCCTTTCTTGATATAGTTCCTTACGAACTTATCATAGCTTGACGGCAGTGACTGTAGAATGATCTCAGTTGCCAATTCCTGGCTAACTGGATAATCCAGTTTCCTCAGGTTATCAATGTAACCCATCATTTTACTGACATGAGGACTTACTGGATGATCATTTGGTAGCTTGCAGCTAGTGAGAGATTTAACCAACTGGTATCTCTCCACTCTTACCTGCTCCTGAAATTTCAATTTCAGGCTGCTGATCATCTCTATTGGAGACTCCATGTTCTCATATTGCTTCCGCAAATCTGAGTCCATGGTAGCCAATATCAGACCACGCACATCTACCGCATCATTATAATGCTTATTCCAAGCATTATATACTGCATGACTGGCTTTGGATCCGATCCTCTCGGGGAGAGCTTTCTCAAGGACATAGTCCTTTCTCTCATGCCTGAGAACTAGTCTCAGGTTCCGCGACCAAGTCAAGAAATTTGATCCGTTCAGTTTGTCCATCTCAAGGACATACCGGATCGAGAAAGTGTTTTGATTGTTTGTGCTCGTCATAGCTGAAATTTAGAGATAAAACGAGTTTTAGTTATTTAGTTCATAAAAGAGTAATCTTAATAACTTATAAGAAAACTCGCATTGCATTCAAAATTTCTTTGTTTAACCTCATAAGAATGCAATGATTCCGA
This sequence comes from Orychophragmus violaceus, assembly GCA_030180135.1. Classification (NCBI taxonomy): domain Eukaryota; kingdom Viridiplantae; phylum Streptophyta; class Magnoliopsida; order Brassicales; family Brassicaceae; genus Orychophragmus; species Orychophragmus violaceus. The sequence goes on along the minus strand of CM058234.1, from coordinate 83,953,078 downwards.
GACCCATGTTCAGCTAAATCCAAAGTGGGCCACTGGCCGTCACCCGGAATTAGCTTTACTTGGTAAGCATACACACAGCTAGTTATAACCAATAACTCTCGGTTGTGAATTGGACCCGAGGCCCAAATTCACCAGATGTCTCAAGGCCCGGGACTCCCGATGGCCCAGTCAAGGAAACCAATCTCTTACAGCCAAATAATCACTAAAATCTGGGACTCCCAATGAAATTAGTGACTATATACTACTTTACTTACGCGAAAACAGACACCTCACACTGTAAGCCATGTCTGTAATCAAATAAGCGTTAAGTAGCTGACAAGATTGGAAAGACATCCAAGCTTGATATTGTTATTGAGGATTTTTAAGTTTTATTTCCAAAAATAGAAGATTACTATTTTTGGAAACTTTCTTATTTTAGAAACTTTCTAAATTTAGTAACTTACTAAAATAGAAATTTCTAATTTAAATATTTTATAAATATTTTGGGTTGGGTCACAAATTATAGGCCCAATTCTTGGCCCAAGACCATAGAATTCCAACTGGCCCAATAATTTGACATAACCGATCCGGTTTATTAATTCTGGTCCAAGACCAAATTAACTCTCAAAACCATTGGTTATTCACTAAACCAGACCAGCTCTAAATTATTTGGTCCAACCAAATCAAACTTAGACCAGCCTTCGGTTTAGGTTAAAATTCAATTTTATGAATTTAAATCCGGTTTAACCAGACATAAAATTATTTCCAGCAAACCGCGATTTGGGTTAACGCCTTAACCATACATTAATTAAATAATTAATGTTTTATATAATATACCAGTATATATTATATATATTCTACTATATAATATATATTATATTATATATATATTATATATATATACAATATTTTGCAACATTAACAAAAGTGTGAAGTGACAATCACATGAACACACGCGATCATGCGATCAAAGCTCATCACCAATTCAATTAATTATCACAACATTATCTCAACAAGAAATAGCAATCATAACAAGCGATCGTTCAATAATCATATAAGACAAAACAGCAAACTCGTTTTTGAACAAAGTCAACAAACCGAATCCAATTCAATAATGAATGACCTAATTCATTCAATTAAACAAACGTTTTGTCCTTTTCAATTCAATAATAAACTCGTATGATAATTAATTTTCCTCAACAATGAAGCAATCACATAATCATACGAACCAAAAATCAACATCCGATTCCAATTCATAGATCCAAATTACAAGAAACCTAATGCCTAGGCTCTGATACCACTTAAGGATTATAGTGTTATTCAAGGTTCAATTCCCAGATTGCAACCTAACACATATTTAATCAAGGATCTAGGTTCTTGTAACTGAATCATAAAACCAACCTGTGACATTGCCTTTTTGCAGCGGATTAGAGATGGTAATGACAAGATCAGTTAGAACAGATGAACAACCTGCTCCTCCTTTGGTATCCACACTCTTACAAGCCGGGATGGCTGCTAGACCAAAGAGATGGATCAGATCAGAAAAAGAAAGAGTTCCAGAGAGAGAGGCTCGCGGCCAGGAGAAGAAAAATCGCTGGGAGGCTTCCTTCCTTAGGGTTTTTCTTAATCTCTTATATCTCATTAATGGGCCCAAGTCATTAGACTAATGGCTCATTAATCTTTTGGGCCCAAAACACAAATAAGACAAAAGCCTGTATTTGTCTGGCCCAAAACTCTGATCCAATACAGTAAATGCCATTGCATCTTACCGTATTAATTCCATTTAACTTTCCCGTTAGCTATGGTGTGTGACCCTTCGGGATCATACAATACTGGTAATAAGTCCTAAACTTATAGATCATGAGCGGACTCTAGCAAGCCATCATGATCACCCAGTATTTATGACTTATGTCTGATCTCGACACTTATCATACTTTCTAGAGATAGTACGGTAGATTTCAGGACATTCCCAACACATCCCTGAGGAGGGACCGGAGGGGTTTGATCAGCAGTGGGAGCGAGGGACGCCGCGGGTACGGGTGGAGCGAGAGTATGTCTGGTTGGATAGGGAGGGGAACAGATTGGAGGAGGGACCGGATGGGCAGTGGGATACACCGAGTCAGGAGCCGGCAGCAGCACCTCCAGTGATCGTCATCTCAGATTCAGAGCCGGAGCCGGAGTCAGACCCGAGGAGTACGACAGCGAGGAAGGCATGGTGTACCGAGGAGACTTGGACCTTGAGTTGCGGAGGATCAACGAGTGGCTAGAGTCGGGGGGCTTTGGGGAATTTGTTTGAGGTAGGGCGTAGTGATTCTTTTTAGGTGTTGGGTTTAGTTGTTGAGCTTCGCGGATTCCGCGTAGTTGTTTTGCTTCTGTTCCTTTCCGAAAACTAAGTGGCCCCATTCCTTATTCATTCTCCTTTTTCACATTGTGCCTTCCGAACGGATTTCCTAGTGTGTTAGTTCGACGCCCCGAATAGAGCAAATCCCTTGAGTTCAGAGGTGAACGGGAAACCGCACACCACCGAATTCGGGACGAATTCTTTTTCAAGGGGGGGAGAATTGTAACATACCCAAACCCAGGCCCAAAATTTTTGGAAGAAAAGCCCAAAAGCCTAGCCCAAATCCACCTTCCTTTTCTATTATTCCCTCATTAATACCCTTTCCTTTTCTATTTTTAAGCCCAAAGCCCAAAAGCCCAACTCATTAAAGAGTGTAGCCCTAGTTCTTTTTCCTATAAAAGGAGGAGAGGGGTTCCTCATTTCTCACACCATTCCAAAAATTCGAGCAGAGCTCGTGACCGGAGAACCGACAGTCGTCGGATCTCCACCGCCGGAGGGCCACCGGAGAGCCGCCGGACCACCGCCGGACCGTCGCCGGGTTGACTCGATTGACCGGTTCGGGTCGGGTCGGGTCGGGTGGAGTCGGGTCGGGTCGGATCGGGTCGGGTCGGGTCGGACCTGTTCGGGTCAGATCCTTGACCGGGTCAGGCGTTGACCGGTTCGGTGTGGGTTAACCAGTCCGGTTCGATTCCTTTTCAGCTTCTAATTCCTGGTTAGTCCGATTTCCTTTAAGTTTCTGGTTCAATTCGATTTCGCTCGGTTTAGTTTCGGTTAGGGTCTAGTTTAGGAATTGGGCTGGTTATGGCAAATGGGCCTGGTTCATTCTGGGTTTGGGTCTGGGTCTGAGTTGACCGGGTCAACCGGTTGACTTTGACCTGACCGTTGACTTTTAGTCAACCAAACCTTGTGGGCCATAACTTGACCGTCCTAAACCCGATTCGAACGAAACGAAAGCCTATCCCACTCGTTTTCTCGTCATTTGTCCAGATCCGATGTCCGTTCGGGCTAATGGGGCTGCTAAATTACCGTATTACCCTCTTCTTTGGCTAAGGTGAGGACCGTTGGTGATCTCCCTTACTTCATTCGATTCCGGGCGATAGTCCCTTGTTAATGTCGTCTTTCCTAGGTAGCGTAGGATAGTAGAGATCTCGATGTGATTGCTTGAGAACGTAGAACTGCTAGGTTGTCGCTGAGCCTGAAAATGTTGCTTGTGTGTGATGGATATGATTGGTAGTTGTGGTAGGGCCCCCGAAAGGGTGTTTCGTGGCAGGGCGTGTATAACGAGTTTTGGTACGCGCCCTTTAAATCGTCGGATGGGAGGTGTTGGCGAGCCTCCCCTGGTTCAGGCCTTCGGGCCTAGGGTTACCGGGTGAGCCGGTTGCGTGGAGCCTTCGGGCTAGAGAGGGGTTCACGAGTGTGGAAGCACGAGTGGATGTAGATTGTGTGGTGAAAGCCTTCGGGCCTGTTTGCAAGGTGATATTATCTTAGGACTTGTGATTCGTAGTCGTGTGGTGTAAGCGGGATAATGGACTCCCTAAGTCCGTCCTCACTGGGTGATTGTGTTTGAAACAATTACTCAGGCCTCTTTCCCTTTCCTGTCCCCGTTTTCTGCAGGTCCGGATGCGGGATTGATTGATCGCTGTGACGTCATTGGTGGATTTCTGTAAGAAGGGGGCGCCTGGGACCTGGGCATGTTGAGTTGGCGTCCCGGTTGGACCATGTTCGGTTCAACGGGCGTCCTAATGCCGCGTCTCCGGTTATGCCGGGAGACGGGTGTTACATTTGAACTAACAGCCAAATTCTGCTACGGGATTAACTTTGAGATCACTTCAGCAAACGTTGCCTGATGTAAGTGCCTCACCCTTTTGGAATGAACTTCGTAAACTCAAAGCGTTACTAAAAAAATAAAATAATAAGTAATCACAAAACACATTTGGAATCTTTGTTCTATTAATAAGTTTTATTATTAAAGTTTAAAATTGCTAAAATGAAGAAATTAAGATTCCTAGGTTTAAAATTGGGTGATCAATACGAAGAAGCTCATGCGAAGCAAGCCGGAGCAACTTTCGGAGTCGTGCGAAGTTTGCAAGCCGGGAAATTATCGGCACCATTTATGTAAAGGTGTTAAAGTACTGGGGTTGAAATTTTTAAAAAAAACTGTAATTCTTTAGAACTTGATAGGATATTTATTTCCTTTGTCCCGCCTAAATTGTTTTTTTCTTTCTTTTTGGTCCTGCTTTGAGTTTTAGAAAATTGGAATGGGCTCATACCATTATGTCTTTACATTTTTTTTTTGTCACAGTCCTTGCATCTTCTGTTTTTTTGTGCATTTGAATTTGCTTAAATTTTATTAAATTGAGTTATCGCATCTTATACCAAATCGATTTGATTTATGAAAATTAAAACTGAATAATAAAAAACTTATGTGCATTGTTATTTCTTTCATTTGATCGATTGATGATATATATTAATATACAAGTCTAAATCAATAGACATGTTAATAATAGACATGTTATGTTATTTATTTATCAAACCAGGCGCAAATTTTATGTGCACCAAATTTAGACTCGCTTAGGCTGAATTTATGTTTGTCATAATAATAAACAAAGTTGGATAAACAAAGTTGAAGCACGAGAAAAAAAAAAAGCAGAACAACCGAATATATCCATATACATATATTTATGAATTTAACTTTTTCTTGTTTTTTAAATAAGTAACAAATATGATTTCCGAAATTCTTTTAGCTCTTTTTATTCATATTAAACTAATTTTCAAAGTAGCAAACATCAAAGTACTACATTATAAAATTTGTATATTTTTATTAGAAAAAAACACAATTTTGTTTTTGAAGAATCACCCGCTGCGTAGCGCGGACAAATACCTAGTTATGATAATATTTAAAATTCATTTATAATATATTTTAATATCTTCTTTATTTTTTTGTTTCAAATATAAATATTTATTTTTATACTATAATAAAATTTTATAAATATATTAAATTAATTTATTTTGTAAGAATTTTGTTTTTACGATTGTATTTTTAGCGGATTGTTCCATCAAATTTCAAAATATTTAAACTATTATAAGAACGGGTTAAAAATAAATTAGCTAATTTCGAATTCTAAAAATGAACTTTGCAGGAGTTTAAAACAAATATATATAAATTAATTCCAGTTGATATATTTTTAATTTAGTAAAAATATTAAAATTATTCAATATTTATATTATTCTACTATATGATGCGTCAAATTATAATTCATCTTTGAATGCAGTTTTAACGGGTTGTTCCATCAATTTTCAAATTATATACCATTACAACACGTGTTAAAAATAAATTAGCCAAATTCTATTATAAAATATTAAAATTAAACTTTGTTAAAAGGTTAAAATTTTGAATTAAATAATTTTAATTATATAAATATTTAAAATGCGAAAATATAAATATACTGTTATTTAAAATGTTAAATAATTAAAAACGTAATAAATTATATATACAAATATATGTTTGATATAAATAAATATTATAGATAAATACAATAAAGATGGAACGTATATTAGATAACTTTTATAATGCGAAATCGTTATTTTAATCTCTTTATCTTTACGATATACTTCCTCCCAAATAACACACAATTTTTTTAAAAAACCTAAATTATTAATTCATTTTTTGTAATGTGGATTAAATAATTATAAAAAAAATTAGAATGCATAATTAAAAAATTTAATTAATAATAACAAAATAAATAAAATTTATATTTGTAAAAAAAAGTAAATCCGCGCTTTCTAAGCGCGGATCAAAATCTAGTTCGGTTTTAAAAAATATACAGGTTCTAAAGTCCTAAAATTCAATGGTACCAGAAGAGTATGAGTTGTTGGTTCTTTAATTTTCAGATACTTAGTACTTTAGACCATCAACATCGCCGTATTTTAGCGGGTTTTTAAGTCCGGTCCTTAGCATATTTCATTTAAAAAAATTTGAAAAAGGCCGACTTATCTAAGGATCGATCCTTAGATAAGGATTTTAACATCCCGTATCTTATCGACGTGGCAGCATCACATTGGTTCTTTTTTTTTTTTTTTTGTCTCTCGAGACCTTCTCTCCCATTCGGAAGGTTCTCCTTTGCGCTGAATTCTTCTTCGTGTTTTCGAGTTGTGAGATAGAGAGAGTCGTTGTTTTTGAGAGGCGATTGTAAAGGCGATCTAGGGTTCTTCGAAAATCAAGTATTGAAGCTTCTTGTTGTAGTGATTCATAGGATTTGGTCTAATATATGGCATATAGTGGTTCGATCTAGGGTTCTTCACCGATTTATGAATCGTTTTGGGTTATTTAGGGTTTGGATTCGGGTTTGTGCTAGGGTTCGTGAGCGATTTAGGGCTTCGATAGGGGTTCGATTTCGGGTTTCGATTAAGGGTTTAGGTTTTGATTCTGTCGTTGATTGAGGGTTTCGATTTTGAATCGGATTATGATTTCATTTACATTTTTGTGTTCTCTGCTTTCGTTGATTAAGGGTTCTGATTTTGATTCGGATTTTGATTTCATTTACATTTTTTTGTGTTCTCTGCTTTCGTTGATTAAGGGTTTCGATTTTGACTTGGTTTTTTATTTCATTTACATTTTTTGTGTTCTTTGCTTTCGTTGATTAAGGGTTTCGATTTTGATTCGTTTTTTTTTTATTTAATTTACATTTCTGTGTTCTCTGCTTTAGTTGGTAATGGTTGGTGACAGTGAGAGAAATAATGACATATGCTTCGTATATTGTTTGCCCATTTCATGTGTTTGGTTTGAATCATGTATATGTTTGTTGTGTTGTTTGGTTTGTCGATCGATGTATGCTCTTAGAGCAGAGCAGAGGTGGCTGCAGGAGAAACAGAGAACTTGAAGGTTGATTTTACCTGCTCTGGGTTTGTGCCGTGGAGGAAGAGTTCCAGAAGCTTAGAACAGAAACAGAGAACTTGAAGGTTGATGTTGCCTGCTCTACAAAATCAATCCTATATTCAACCTTTCATGGTCTATAAACTAACTCTTATTTATTCTAATTGTACAGGAAGTGGTGGAGAGGCTTACTATTACGAGGGTGGTTGAGCTTGAGAAGAATACTAGAGGCCAGTTTCTAACTTTGTTTTGAAGAACCATAACTCTCGGTTATCATAGAACAACAACTATATTAAGTGACTATAACTATGTTTATTGATATAGTACCAACCCTTTACAATCACAATAACGACAAACACCTTTCCAAAACTAATAAACACTGAGGAATGGCTCGGTGGTTAGGAGTAGGATTCATTGCTGTTTTTTTTTTAAGTTAAGAACTCCACTTAGGGGTTCATCAATGGATGAGCTACAAGGCAAGGAGTCCTTAACTATTACAAACATAATAAAAAAATATTAAAATATTATTAAGAACCCCATGTTGGGGTTCATTGATGTACTTGCCCTTATTTTGTTATATTTCCAGTTCCTTAATGTATGTGTTGTCCGGTAATTATATCTCATTATTTAAGTTTGTATTCATCTATAAATCCATATTGAAATTTATATCAGATTTAACTACGAAGTATGTCGGAATAGGATGCATAAACATTTTTTTTTAAATACCTTATTTATATTATAAAAACCTCTGTTTTGAAGCAGAGGAGATACATAGTTGCGCTTTAGTCTACAACCCCTGACAAAAGTCGGATCATAACCGAAAACAAAAAGAAAAAACTTGAGTGAAGCAAACAAAAAGGGGATCAAGGATCAATCTGTTTGAAATGTTTCGAACCAGTGATGAAGATAACTTCCCGACTGATTTCGGATTGCCATAGTGGAAGCTGAAAAATTGGATGATTTGACTGCCCTATCCAAACCAATGAGCTTAGCTCGAAGAATAATTCTGATTTCTCTATCCACCAATGTAGGATGCATAAACATTAGCTCACACATTTTTTTTAGGCAGCGGTTTGGAGAAAAAGAAGGCTTGTTGACCCAAAAAAAAGAAAAAAAAAAAGAAGGTTTTAGTTACATGAATGGTGTTTATTTGCGTGCCGTCGGCGATGGCGGCTGGCAACAGCGTCTAGCAATAGATTTTTGTTCGTTTGTCTGTCGCCAACCGCTATCGCCGACGGTAAACAAACGAACAAAAATTTGTCGTCAGTCGCTGTCGTCGGCGATATGCAAACGAATACCCTTATAGTCTTCAAGTCGTTAACGTTACATCGAATTTTTAAAGGTTATAATGTAATTTTTTTCAGTTTGTTTGCGTTGACTATATAGGCGATTGAAATAAAAAGGTCAAAGTAACTAATTCGTTTATTTCTTCAAAGCCGGTCATAACGACAACGTAGTCGTCACACAAAATCATGGAATTATATTTAATATTTTCTCCCATAATACTTTGGTATTGCCATGCATTGCATTCCATGCTTTAACGTTAAACATATAAATCTCATCAAGGAAGTCCGCCGTAACCACCACCAGCAAGGGCTCCGCCGCCGAATCCACCACCGATACCTCCACCTGCTCCTCCTCCAAATCCACCACCACCACCGGCTCCACCTCCCGCTCCTCCTCCGAGTCCACCTCCACCTCCCGCTCCTCCTCCTAGTCCACTATCATGAGTATTTATGCTTAGGTTAGCATAATGTATTTTACTAGGCTTATGATAGTTAATATGTTCTGTTGACTATAAAGACTCAATTAATTGTTTTTACTGTTGGTTAATGAGAATAACAAACTTTACACTGTTCACTCTTTCTCTTGTGTTCACTCTCTCTCTCTTGAGCTCTTGATCCGCCATTGTTGAGCTCAGCTTGTAAAAGCTTGTTATGGTATCAGAGCGTCACGATTACGTTTCATCATGAGTGTTCCTTCTGATTCAGTTCTTCTCATTCGATTTCTTTCTTGCATTCGGCTCATTTACCGATCTTTTGTTCTCGCGATCTTGCGATTCATTGTCTCTCTTGATTTCTGAGTTTGTTCTCGTTCTTCTCTCTCAATTGATTCCGTTTTGGTTCGTTTTCTTTGGTTAATTTCTCGTTTCTGTGTCAAAATGAGTACACAATCGAACACTTCTCATCCGATGGATCATTACGATAATCCTTATTTTCTACATCATACGGATCATGCTGGACTTCAACTCGTCTCCGATCGTCTATCATCTGGTTCTGAATTTCATTCTTTGAAACGCTCGGTACGTATGGGATTGAATGTCCGCAACAAACTAGACTCAGGATTCGCAACAAATGGGTATGTCCGCAACAAACTAGACTCAGGATTCGAAACAAATGGGATTGAATGTCCGCAACAAATGGATATGTCCGCAACAAACTAGGTTTCATTGACGGTACGATTCGTAAACCTCCTGCTAATGATAGAGATTCAGGATCTTGGTCTAGATGTAATGATCTAGTAGCTACTTGGTTGATGAACTCGGTCTCAAAACAAATTGGTGCTAGTCTCTTGTATATCTCTACTGCTGAGGAGATTTGGAACAATTTACTTTCGCGATTCAAGCAAGATGATGCTCCGCGTGTATATGAAATTGAACAACGGCTTAGTGTTCTTCAACAGGGATCTTTAGATGTCAGTGCTTACTATACTCAATTGATCACCTTATGGGAGGAGTATAAGAACTACATTGATCTTCCTGTATGCACTTGTGGTCGTTGTGAGTGCAATGCAGCTGGTTTATGGGAAAAGTTGCAGCATCGTGGTCGAGTGATGAAGTTCTTGATGGGCTTGAATGAGAGTTTTGAACAGACACGTCGTCACATCTTAATGCTGAAGCCAATACCAACTATTAAGGAAGCTTTCAACATGGTTGCTCAGGATGAACGGCAACGCAAAGTTAAACCGGTGCTTTCTTCAGAAAATGTGGTGTTTCAGGCTTCAAGCAATCAAACTATGGACAACTCTGAGCATTTTGAGTATGCAGCAGCTTACAATACTTCTCGTCCTCGTAGTAATCGTCCCTTGTGCACTCACTGTGGTCAGTTGGGACATGTCATTCAAAAGTGTTATCGCTTACATGGGTATCCTCCTGGTTATAAGCCTCCTACAACAACAGCTTATCAAAATAAGCCTGCCTTTGTACCTCGAGGAGCAACTAATTCAGCTTATCGGCCACAGTTCTCTTCTCAAACTGTTAATCACAGGCCAATTGCAAATGTTGTTTCTACTGACATGACTGCACCATATATACCTCCACCAGCTCAACTGGCAACTAGCTTGAATGTTGCTCAACTTTCATCTGATCAACTGCAATCTCTGGTTCAACAACTGTATACACATGTTAATACTGCAGACAGAGCAACTCCTTCTTCAGCTACTGTTACTGAAACTGGTGTTATGGCTTGTCAATCATCTTCTGGTATCACCATTCCTTTATCTACTAATCTTCGTTTCAATCATAATGTTCTTACATTCAATCACCAATGTCTCTCTGCTTTATCACATAAACTTCCCTCTAATGCTTGGATCATAGATACAGGAGCCACAAGTCATGTGTGTTCTGATATTTCTCTTTTTACAGAAATTAGTTTAGCAAAAGATATAATGGTTACCCTACCAAATGGCACACATGTTCAGATTCAGCATAAAGGCACTATTCACTTATCTGCATCACTCATATTACATAATGTGTTGTATGTTCCATCTTTTCATTTCAATCTCATAAGTGTTAGTACACTCTTGCATGATAACAATTGTTCTGCTCATTTCTATCCTAACTCATGTTTCATTCAGGAGTGTTCTCAGGCCTTGACGATTGGGAAGGGTGATCTACTTCATCATCTATACATACTTAACATGGATTCACTCATCTCGTCTACATTCACATCATTCTGTGGAACCTTGTCGGTTGATGGTACTCTTTGGCATCAACGCCTTGGACATCTCTCAACTGCCAAGTTACAAGCACTCTCTGGTACATTGCCTCTACCTAAGTCTAGTTTGTCTTTAGAGTCCCATTGTTCAGTCTGTCCTTTAGCTAAACAGAAGCGTCTGTCTTTTCCTTTTCATAATCATATATCTGAAAAACCATTTGATCTTCTACATATGGATATTTGGGGTCCTTTTTCTAGTGAGTCTGTTGATGGTTTTAAGTACTTCTTGACCTTAGTGGATGACTGTACTAGGGTGACATGGGTTTATATGCTCAGAAATAAAAGTGATGTTTCTCATGTTTTTCCCACTTTCTTGAAGTACATTAACACTCAATATAATGCTACTCTCAAAGCTATTTGTAGTGATAATGCCCCTGAACTTAAATTTACAGGTTTAACTAGTGAATATGGCATACATCATTACTATTCATGTGCTTATACTCCACAACAAAACTCTGTTGTGGAGCGGAAGCATCAGCATTTACTGAATGTAGCCCGTGCTCTTCTGTTTCAATCCAATGTTCCTATTTCATACTGGAGTGATTGCATTCATACTGTTGTCTTCTTAATCAACCGCACTCCATCACCATTGTTGCATGATAAGAGTCCATATGAAGTTTTGCTTAAGAAAATACCTGATTATGCTCACATTAAGACTTTTGGATGCCTGTGTTATGTCTCTACTCTGGATAAGGACCGTACTAAGTTTTCTCCTAGAGCTAGATCTTGTGTATTCTTAGGATATCCATCTGGTTATAAGGGTTACAAAGTCCTAGACTTAGAGACACATTCTATTTCTATTTCTCGAAATGTGGTGTTCCATGAAACGGTTTTTCCTTTCAAACTTGCATCCTCTGATATGCCTGATTTTCTTACTCATTCTTTACTCCCAGTTTCTGCACCTCATATTCCTATCCATACTGATTCATCATATGCTAGTTCACTTAATCCTATCTCATGTTCTGCATCATCTGCATCACACACTGTTTCACCTGCTGATCTTGTGCCTTTGGATAGTGAACCTGTTGTATCTAGTGAAACTCTAATTTCTCTTCAAAGAGAAAGACCAAAACGCCAGACTAAGACTCCTGGTTATTTGTCTGAGTATTATTGTGCTCTTTTACAATCTCATCCTTCTTTTCCATCACCTACTCATACCACACCTTATCCTCTTTCCAACTACCTTTCTTACCAGAAATTTTCCTCTCCTTACTATATGTGCCTCTTGTCATACTCCCAAGAAACAGAACCCAAATCCTTTAGACAAGCTATATCATCAGACGTCTGGACAGGTGCTATGAATGAGGAGCTTCAAGCTATGGAGTTGAACAAGACTTGGAATGTTGTTTCTTTACCACCTGGTAAGAACTTGGTTGGCTGTAAATGGGTATATACGATTAAGTACCACTCAGATGGCACCATTGAGAGACACAAAGCTCGTTTAGTTGCCAAGGGATTCACACAGCAGGAGGGTGTTGATTTTGAAGAAACTTTTTCTCCTGTGGCTAAACTAACGAGTGTTAAGTTGCTACTTGCTTTAGCAGCTTGCAAAGGATGGAAACTCACTCAGATGGATGTTTCTAATGCGTTTTTGCATAGTACCATGGATGAAGAGATTTATATGAGCCTTCCACAAGGCTACACACCAAGCAATGGTACTATTCTTCCTGAGAATCCTGTCTGCAAACTTCAGAAATGTATCTATGGATTAAAACAGGCCTCCAGGAAGTGGAATCAGACTTTCACGAATGTGTTGTTAGCTGATGGATTCACACAATCTCAGTCTGATACAACCTTGTTTACTAAGGAAACCAAACGTGGTTTCATTGCTTTGCTAGTCTATGTGGATGACATAGCAATTGCAAGCAGTAATGATGATGATTTGAACGCTCTAAAAGTTGTTTTAGCTAGAGAATTCAAAATCAAGGACTTAGGTCCTCTCAGATTTTTCCTTGGTCTAGAGGTGGCTCGGACATCCAAAGGCATATCTATCTGCCAAAGGAAATATACCTTAGACTTACTAGAGAATGCAGGTCTTCTTGCTTGTAAACCAAGTACCATTCCAATGGATATGTATGTCAAGTTGAGCTCTGAGACTGGCGTCTTGTTACCTTCCGCTACACCATATCGCGAACTGATTGGACGTCTACTGTATCTGACAATCACTCGTCCTGACATTACCTTTGCTGTCCACAAACTGAGTCAGTTCCTTCAGGCTCCCACTGGCGTCCATTTACAAGCAGCACATAGGATTCTTAAATACTTAAAGGGGAATCTTGGACTTGGTCTATACTATGCAGCTGACTCAGATCTTTGTTTGAATGCATTCTCCGATGCAGATTGGGCTTCCTGCCTGGATACCAGACGGTCTACAACAGGATTATGTGTCTATCTTGGCACATCTCTTGTTTGTTGGAAATCCAGGAAACAGCAAGTGGTCAGTCGCAGCAGTACTGAAGCTAAGTATCGAAGCATGGCTGATGTGACTAGGGAAATCATCTGGCTGCAACAATTGCTCAAAGACTTTAAGATTCAGGTTACAACACGTGCTAAACTCTTCTGTGATAACAAATCAGCTCTGTACATTGCTTCAAACCCTGTCTTTCATGAGCGTACCAAGCATGTGGAGATAGACTGCCACATTGTACGAGATCAGCTGAAGCTTGGCACGTTGAATGCTATCCATGTTTCTTCGGAAAATCAGATGGCTGATATACTCACGAAACCCCTGCATCCTGGTCCTTATCACTCTTTACTTGACCGTATGTCTATGGCAAGCCTTTCACAACCTTCTCCTGCTCCGGATTGAAAGGCTTGAGGGGGTGTATCATGAGTATTTATGCTTAGGTTAGCATAATGTATTTTACTAGGCTTATGATAGTTAATATGTTCTGTTGACTATAAAGACTCAGTTAATTGTTTTTACTGTTGGTTAATGAGAATAACAAACTTTACACTGTTCACTCTCTCTCTTGTGTTCACTCTCTCTCTCTTGAGCTCTTGATCCGCCATTGTTGAGCTCAGCTTGTAAAAGCTTGTTATCCACCTCCACCACCAGCTCCACCTCCAAACCCACCACCAGCACCTCCACCAGCACCACCTCCAGCTCCTCCACCAAATCCTCCTCCATTTTCACCACCAGCTCCTCCACCTAAACCACCACCGCCTCCAGCTCCTCCACCTAAACCGCCACCAGCTTCTCCGCCAAGACCGCCTCCTCCACCAAGACCACCTCCTCCGCCAAGACCACCTCCTCCTCCAAGACCACCATCTGGATGGTGGAAGAACGTCTTTTGATCCTCGAGACCACTCTTAAGCTTCCTGTTAGCGACACTAGCCAATGAAGTGAAAGCTAGAGAGCTGACAAGTAAGGCAACAAGAAGCATTGACTTGGAAGCCATGTGGATCTTTGTGTTTTGTGTATGTGATGATGAGGAACACTATCCGCTAAATAGGTCTTTATATAGAATAGATCATATAGCTAGAGCTGAAGAACTGAAAAATTAAATATGAAAACCCTTTATGCAAAAAAAAATAAAAAGAACTGAAAAATTAAATAAAAGGATAAAGTAGTAAATAAAGTTTTAGTCAATATTTATCATTAATTCATCGGCCCATCTAATTCGTGTTAGCAAATTTAATGCAATCCCTTTTTTTTGGACTCAAATTTAATGCAATCCCTAAGAGCATGTGTAATGGGGTATGTTAAGGGGTTCTTAGCGCGGAACTCTCGAAATTAAGAACCCCTTCCCCCAAAGTATCTTAATTAAGAGATTTTTAGAACCCGGCTCTTCACTGTTCACGTGACGTGTCGAGCCGGGATTGGTCAACTTATTTTTTTTTTTTTTGTCATTCGTCAAACTTAAAAAAAAAAAAAAAAAAAAAATTTAAGAACCTTTGGTGAGTATCACCATTGCACTTGCTCCCCCATCCATGGTTCTTAAGAGTGGGGGTTCTTAACTATTCACGTGGATCCCACGTGAATAGTTAAGAATCGGGTTCTAAAAATCCTTATTTAAGAACCGGTTCTTACATTGTTCATGACAGGTGGCAGCTTGTCATTCGTCTAATTTTTTTTTTTAATTTTTTTTTTTTACACTTTTCCCAAAAAAAAAAAAAAAAAAAAAAAAATTTTAAGAACCCCCACAAGGGATTCATTGATGTATATGCTCTAACAACCAGATATTGAGTAACTAGTCACTCACCTAACATGTAGTAAACCATTTCTTTCATTCTTTGTGTTAGTACTTAATGGCAATTCATTTGAAGTGTGATTGCGATTTGATTGTGGAAACGATACAATTTGGGAAGTTGTGATTAAATAGAATTATGAATAAAATTGGGATATTTGTGTAAATGGGATGAAAAAAAAAAGATTATTGTCCATTTAACCTTTTTCATATTTTATCTTAATTTGACATGATTACTCTTATTATTATTTTTAAAAATTATAATTTTGAATTATTTTTAATCCAAAAATACAGAAAATAAGCAAAATAAAAATACAACAATCTGGATTTTTCAAACTTTTTTTCCTGTTATTTTCGAATTTTAATATTTTTTTTTCTTACTTGTTCTAAAATAGTAGAACATGAATTCTACCATGTAGAATACGTGTTCTACCATTTTCACTAATATCCAAACAACTTAGAATACATAATCTACCACTTGCACTATGATCCACCTTTTGTAGATTGTAAACTCTACGGTTTTAACTGCATTCTAAAACTGTGGAATATGGTTTCTACACGTTTAACTATATTCTAAAAATTGAAATATTTTGTGGAATACGTAATCTGAAGTTTTAACTTTATTCTACAATTTTGTAGAATTTACATTCTACCAATTACTCACTATTCTAACCTTCGTGGAACATATAATCCCATTTATTATTTTTATATAGAATATTTCGAAATTATCTTCTTTTTTTCAAAAAAAAGCATTCCATACCTGTTTTTGAGCACAAATGCTTGGTTTGGACTCTTCATTTAACAATGAAAAAATTCGAGAAAGAATAGTAAAACAGGTTATTATCAATCATCAATTTTAAACTTTTTTTTAACTTTGCGGTTTGTTGTTTATGTCTATTGTTTCAGCTTTATATGAACAAGTATTTGCTATAAAGTTTGGTGTGAAGATAGTACTCATTACCTCACATAAAGAAGTACATTCCATGGAGGTAGTTCCCAAGTCTATAAAACTGGAGAGAGTCATTTACTTGAGTTACTTGGCAGGGGTACATTACAACTCCATCTACTTAAAAGGTGGGTTCACTATATTATTCTTCTCTAAAGCTTCCCTTATCTACTCTTCCTTCTTCATAGACTTATTCTTCAGCTTGTTGGTTGTCTCAGGTTCGGAGACAGATACTGCTCCGATGGAGGTTCAGGGGAAGAGTAAGAATACAGATAAGAGTGAGAATGACAAGGATAATGACATGGCACCACATGAAAAGAATGAGAATGACAAGGACAACGAGAAGAAGAAAAAGAACAACAAATAGAAAAACTGAAGGAAGAAGAAAAACTCACCAGACTATAAGTAAATTGGCTAGAAAGTAAAAATGTATTTTTTTTCTTCTCATCAGACCGTGAACAACAACAAAACTTAGCTAACTGAGAGATGTTCAATTCAATTTTGTGATGATTCTTCATAAGTCCATGGTTTCCTAAATTTGTTTAAACGAGGGTTCAAACCACAACACATGTTTATGGTTTTAGTTTGTTCGTGTTTTGTTACTAGTAACCATGATTAGTGAATTGATAAGCTAAACCAGTTATTACAGATTTGCAGTAGGTGGAGATAGATTACTCAATAATCAAGCCAACAAACTTATTGGAACATGTAGAGGAAAAGTAGCTTCATCCTTACATTACACAGTCCAATATGTGAATCAAGGCCAATTTTCATTAAAAACTCTTCAAAACTTTGTTTAAGAGATTGTTATTAAGGTGCTAATTAATGCTTCTTGAGAGCATTCATCTTGTCCCTGAGGTAATAAAGTTTCGATCTTCTTACTCTCTTCTTGTCCAACACCTTTATCTCCCTCAGGTGGGTTACGCTTTAGTCTATGTTAAAATCTTCCACTTGTGTCTAGTGTTGCATTATAATGGGTTGTTAAGTAACAGTAACATGGGTCACACTTTAGTCTATTGTATACAACTCGTGCTAAATAAAGCTAAAACTCTGCCAATGGCTTTATTGTTCGTTATATTGGTATAATAAACAAATATATTACTGTGCCCTTGACCAAATACAAGTTGAAGTTACAACCATACAAGTAAATTAGTATAACTATTCATTTGATTTTAAGACAAACAACAAAGGGTCTGAGACACTTTTAATAACAATGAAGCTGAAATCAAAACAGAACTTCAAAGCGTAAACATAAAAAACTTGCTTGTAGTAATCAACACAATATCAAGCACTACAATATCAACTCAAATCTATACACTTGCTTGTAGTAATCACTCTGCTTTTTCAGGTGTGGGTGCTGAGTGTATGCATCGAGAATTGTTGAGGCATAGGTTGGATCACTTGAATCAACTATGCAAAGATCTTCTTCCACTGCAGTCAACCTCTGTAACATGGAAAAAAATAACTAAATAACACTCCTTAACAAAAGTAACAATAAAAAATCTCAAATGTAAAAGGCTGTTCCATAGACATCTAGCTATAGTGCAAGACACGACATACACTTCAATCAGTCTTTACCGTAGAAGTAGCAACCAAACAAACCATGAACTTGGCTAAAATAATAAAAATTGAATATAAGCTAGTGTTATCAAAGAACAAACTTTAACAAAGTGAAGTCAAGATAGAAACAAACATGCTAAGATAACAAGAGATAAAGCTAAATCAAGTGAAACAGAACTCAAATTTAATACAGATATAAATCCTAAGCTGTAAACTTAAGAAATTTGGATTTAAATGGATGAGCAAAAAAGGAAACAAGTATTTGAATAAAAACCTGTTTAAAACCGTAACATCGAAGAACATTAATGGAGGAGCAGAGGCGGAGATGCAAAATCGGCGGAGAAGAAAAATCTTTCGCAGTGGCGTCTCTTTGAAGTAGCAGCAAATCAGTCGAGCGGCGGAAGCGCACAACATTGTCAGACGAGGATATCCTGTAATCATAACAACAAGAAAGGTATAAGATGAGTAACTAACAAGAATGTAATATGAATATATATTAACCAAAGAGAGAGAGAGAGTTATTCAAAAATGGATGTGAGTATTCAAATACATAACACCTAAACATATAAACTTCTAATAGCATATTAGAAAGAGGATATATAAAAACCATTCAGCATCAATAAAACATGAAAGATATAACTAGTAGACATACACACACTTGATCAAAAGATAAGAAATACACACACTAGAGAAACAACATAGAAACCATGTTTCTGTTAGTAATTAGTTCTTAAAACTCCACTTTACTCCCATTTCTTTAGAAACAAAACATATCACTCAAGAGATTCAAAAAGACATTGACTATCAGTCATCACTATAAACGCTTCTACTCTATAAATGCTCCTATTACGGCAACGTGATCACAAAGCACAAGAAAAGCAAGGAGTTGATGTACAACACTGTTCACGATTCATCTTCAACAAATTAGATATCCCAATTAAGTCACTCCACAAGGAGAATTGTATCAACATGAAGTAACAAGAAAATCATACAAGTGTTAACAAAATGTCAAAAAAACTTAATCTTTTTTAGATATTGAGAAAATAGACTGAATCAAGTTCCAATTTTAAACTCATTTGAACATGGGCACAATCCGGTTTCGCGATTAGTTTTTAAAAACAATTTTAAAACCGATTTTTTTTTTCAATCGAAACAACAAATGAGGTGACGACGAGATGGGAAGCTTACGACCAAGAGAAGAGTTTCACCAGGCGGAAGCTGCAATCTCTGGCGAATACAGACGGTGTCGAAGAGAGGAATCAGATTTCTGAGTTTAAGAAAATGGGTACGACGAAGTAAACGAAAAAAAAGAATAGAATTAAACAAAAATAATAATTAAATATTTAATTATTTTATTAATATATATATATATATTATATTTAGACAGGGTTATAATAGTATTAAAACTAAATAAAATACTAGAAAGACAAATTTTGATGTTGAAAATCATAGGAGGACAATAAATTCTTTTTTCAGCTTTATTAGGTAAATTTCTCAATAAAATATGATTCAGCTAAAGTACGATTATCTTATATTTTTGAATGTCAATGTATTTCGAAAATGTTTTATGTGCAATTAATAGCCAAAATTATCAAAATATAGATAAGTTATATTTTAGTTAGAAAGTAGCCAGTATATATTTTGTAGTATTGTTAACATAAGTACAATATTTTTGTAGTCTTCACATGATAAAAGGGGTATTTATATTGTAATGTTGTCGGTATTTCTTACACATTTTCCCATTACATAGAAGATAATAATAAAATATTAATCAAAACTTTCACAAAATTTGTCCTTTCATCTTTCTTGGATGGCATCTGCATAAAACTGTCACAATCTAAAATCAATATCTTTTTTTGTCACTATCTAAAATCAATCTCGTTTTAGATTTTTTTATGTTGGAGAAAATTATTGGCGGTGACTATTTTGTAAAAGAGAAAAATGTGCTATAAGCCAACAAGTTTTCAAAACTTGACACTCTTCTTGAGTTGAATGCTTTCTTCTTATTCATTAATCTACTTTCTCATCCATAATTTTAGCTTCTAATAATAGTTGTCAAAGTTTTGTGGTCCCAATAGTTAAATATATGAAAATAATTTTAAATCATATTAATTAAAATTTGATATAGGTACGATTTAACTGAGTTCTTTTTAAGCAATTGAAATATTTAACAAAAAAATATCTGAAAAAGTATTTAATCATTTTAATGCGGTTGGTTACACAAGAAGACATTGTACAATTACAAAGGCCTAGTTTGTGTGGTGATTCAAAACATCTTTTTCCGGAACTAGATTAAAGCATCAACATTGGTAAAAAAATTTCATCAATATAGTAATATTATTTTAATATAAATTAATTTGAGAATTCAATTTTTTTTTGTTTGTTTTGATAAGTAGTCTCTCACCAATATAATATTAATATTATAATATAATATAATATAATTATTTATTTTATAATAAAAATTTAATTAATATTTTAACACATACTAAATATATCTTAAATAAACTGGATTTTATTAACTATTATATATATTTGTATTATCTATAATAATAACAACAATAAAACTATCATTCCATACATTATAAATAGTTAAAATTAAAAATAAAATTACAGAAAAAGGAATTTAATATATAGATAATTTTTTTAATTTATAAAATAATAAAAGTATAATAAGTTGTGAACTATAAAATTAAGATTTTAAATCAAGAGATATTTGATTTATATAAAAATATAAAGTACTTATAAAATAACAAATGTTAATCTTTATTGAAAAAAAAGAATTTTTAGGAGTTTTTAAATGCAAAAGACCATATCTTCCCCAATGCCTGAGATTATAGTAACCAGCCGATCCCAATCTGCTGTAAACCTTGTAGTTAATAGTCCTCCTGAGAGAGCACCCCAAATTTCTTTTTACCTGCAAGAGAAGAAGAGGTGACTCCTTGATTCCATAGGAGATTGACAAAATACGCACTCCGAGTTGATCCCCGGATTTCAAGTGATCATTCGATCACATGTTGAGATCCTGTTTTTTTATTGCAAGCCACACCAAAAATAAAAATTTTGGTGTCCCATGTTGGAACCAAATGCCCTTCCAACACAACACCATCTCCCCCACATTGGTTCGTGTCAGCTTTCAAGTGTATTTAGTGTTGAACCTCGGTTTATAGTCATCTGCATTTTTCTTCCACAGTCCCATGTCCGTGTTTTCTTTATCGGTACATTGTCTTAGGTTTCCAATCGCTTCTTCAATCTTGTTTAGGTTGCCAGCTCTGTGTTTTCTGCTTCTTCTAGTTGTAAGCACATATTCCATTGTAGAGAATAGTGGAATTCCCATGTCTATTGTACCTCTATGACCTGTTATTTCCAACAAGCATCCCAAGTTTGACCATTTGTCGAACCAGAAGAGTGTGTTTTCCCGTTTTTAACCTCAACCTTATACAAGTCCTTCCCCAATCCTCTGTATTTTAAGAGTTTCCGCCACATCCAAGAACCTGAAGAAGTTGACTTAGAACCTTGCTTTATCAAATTGTTTTTCACCCACCTTACCCATAGAGACGAGTGAGATGAAATAATCCTCCAAAGCAACTTAAGGCATCATACTTTGTTTACATCCGTCAATTTTTTGAGGTCCAAACCTCTTTCTTGACGTTGTGTGCACACAACTTCCCAAGAAGTTTTGCTTTGTTAGTGTTCATACTAGGACCCGTACATAGAAAGGCCGAACATAATTTCTCTATTTCTCTGATGCAATCTCTTGGGAGTCTAAAAGCCGCGAGCCAGAAATTTGAGGTGCTGTAGATTATCGCCCTTATGAGTTGTAGACGTCCTGCAAATCAGAGCTGCCTCGTTGTCCATGATTTGATTATGCTTCTTATTTTTTCTTGTGATCAGAGGAAGATAATCCGTCTTTGACATAATCAGAGGAAGACCCAAATATTTAACCGGAAGTTGTCCTTGAGAGAAAGGGAACCGATTCAAGATAGCCTACCGAGAGTCTTGTTTTATACCAGCTAAGATCATAGTTGACTTCTCAATACTAATTTTTAGTCATGACATTTTTGCAAAGCTGTCAAAGACTGAAATTATACCTTCCACAGAGCGCATTTTCCCATCCGAGAAAACCATTAAGTCATCAGAAAAACTCAGATGAGTGATGCCAAGGTTATTACATTTAGGATGATAAGCGAATTTCTTTTGAATCGCAGCTTTATCCAGGAGTTTAGACAGGACACCCATGCAGATAATGAAAAGTTATGGCGACAATGCACATCCTTGTCTCCAGCCTCTTGCGCTTCTGAAGAATCCTGCTAGATCACCATTAATTTGCACTGAAAAAGAAGCCGTCGTTATACACAGAGAGATCCAATGGATGAATTTAGATGGGAAGTTCATTGCTTTAAGAGTGTTGATCAGGAATTGCCACTCCACCGAGTCAAATGCTTTTGCAATATCAATCTTAAGAACACATCGAGATGATACCGAGTTTTTGTGGTAGTCCTTAACCAACTCCGTAGCAAGCAGGAGGTTTTCGATCACCAACATATCTTTAATGAAAGCTGAATGGTTCATAGCAATGAACTTGTGCAAGATGTTCTTTAATCGGTTTGCTATAATCTTTGAGATTACCTTGTATATGACATTACAACATCTGATTGACCTATAATCCTTCATTTCTTTAGCATATGATTTCTTGGGTATAAGAGCTAAAATTATCGAGTTCAAAACTTTAGGTAGGAATCCCTTATCGAAGAATGAATAAAAACTGCAACAAGGAAATTAAAACACCCCATCCCGGCTAGTAAGCCTAAGGAGGTTATTCTCGTTCGGCCACTAAGTGAAACCGAACTATTCAATCCGTTTACTTAAGTCATTTTCGAAGTTTATTTTGTGATTCAATATTCTAGAATCAATATGCGGAAATAATAGAGTCGTTATGCTTAAAAGTACTGGGTTTTTATTTAATAAACTTTAGGATTCGACAACATGCAATAGTTTTCCCGAAGGCTACATAGTCTAAATCGATCCTAACACTACCCATTCTTCACTCCACCCATCTTCACTGGGCCGCCAATCCATCGCTTAGGCACGATCCTTACCCCGATCACCATCCTTTCCTGAAATGCCAAAGAGGCGTAAGTAACTCGACAATTACTTAGTGAATGCTTACTCTAACGACTTATATGCATGAATGAATGATA
This sequence comes from Orychophragmus violaceus, assembly GCA_030180135.1. Lineage (NCBI taxonomy): Eukaryota > Viridiplantae > Streptophyta > Magnoliopsida > Brassicales > Brassicaceae > Orychophragmus > Orychophragmus violaceus. The sequence continues at coordinate 83,929,996 of CM058234.1, read as the reverse complement.
TGCAGATCATGCAACATAATAGGATAAACACTTAGGATTGTCTGGCTAAAATCCGAGTTAAGGCAATCGTCTTCAGACCGGTCGAGGTTGGCGGAATCATCTTGTCCCCAAGCCACTCGCCCTTCTGTGATGCCTTGTTCCTAGACTTAGCCATTTAATCTAAGTTAACCAGAACTTTGAATAGTCAGACTCTAGGTATAGTCGGTTTAGTCGGAATCACCCATCCGATTTTATCCTAGACAGAGTCCCAACTTGCACTCACCGTTGCTTGGCGGTTTGGTGATAACCAACCGCTGAACTTAGGGTCGTGGATTGTTGATTCGACTATCGCCTCCTTCAAGCTTGCCTTTCGACTATCCTCTTCTCAACGATTTCCTTATCTCACTCATTCTTTCTCAGTATTCTCGGATTTGTTAACTTTCTGGAAAATTTTCCCTTCTGTGTGCGTGAAGGACGAATTTGGCCCGTCCTTTGGGTTTTATAGGCATTTTGGACGGTCTTCGGTGAAAAGAAACGACTTCCCATCTTCCAATCAAAATCTAGGCCGAAAAGTCGTGATTTTCCATTCGCACCCGTTCGGGTGTAACCGCCCAACCGCTCCAGCTAACGAACACTTAGTCTGACCACACTTCCCAGTACTAAGCTGAGCTACTCGACTGTCTATCGAGCTGATCCAGCTGGTTTAGCTCGATGTTTCGTCTGATTCCAGCTGATTATCTCGGCAATATCACCTTCTTTCATTGAATTCGGCTAAGTCTCGCACATGATCTTAGCCAAATGGATTGATATTTCGATTCCTCCACAAACTTTTACATCCGGATTCCTTTCCCAGCCGAATTCTTCCTTGATCCGATCTTAATCCTTCCTTTGATCCTTCATACCTTGTTATACTCAGTCTATCCAAGTTTGGGTGAGTATAACTTGCCCACGGTCCATCAGTGGTCAAGTTTCTAGGCTGCCTGGTCACTCAAGGATATCCACCCCCTTATATATGCCTTAAGCCATTTTTCAGTCTGGTACCAGGAGACATTGGAATGTGTAAAATCCTTATTATTTCCTGAATTAATTCAAATTAATTCAGAAAATAATATTTCTTCACCATGGACGAGTTTCTATGCATCTTCTTCATGATTTCTTCCTTGAACTCGGTCATGGTGCATCCCAACGATCCTATTGAGGATCGGGGATGTTACAAAAATCACTTCCAATAACTTGCCAAGCCTTCTTGAAGAACTCTACTGTATAGCCGTCTGGCCCCAGAGATTTGTTGCTACCCATTTTAAATAAGACATCTTTTATCTCTTCCTTTGTTACTGTTTTGGTAAGTAACTGGTGATCAGTAGCAGAACACCGAAAAATTAAAAGATCATTCAGGCTCTCAACTGAGATGCTTTCAAAGTCTTCTAGTATTTCCTGCATAAAATCCCTGAAGAATCCTTCAGCTTCATCTTTAATTTCGTAGATAGTGTTCACCACATTTCCATCGCGGCATACAATCTCCCTTATAGCGTTCCTTGCTTGTCTCTCCTTTACCGCATTATAGTATGTACGGTTGTTTTGATCCCCCACTTTGAGCCAATTCACTTTTGATTTCTTTTGTAGAAATTTTTCTTCTAGAGAGGCCACAAATTCCCATCGCTGAAAAATAATACTTTCTTCCACAATTCCGCTCTGAGATGGGTTCATCAAATTAGAAGCTTGCTTCTCACACAACAGATCATAATATTCTTTAGACTTTTTCTGTAGGTTACCCATCTTCGACTTTCCCAATGCTCTTATCATAGGATCTATCATTTTCTAGTAGTCATCCGTCATTTGTAGAAAATCATCCAAATCCGCCATATCATTGATAAACTTGAAATGATTACATGTTGAAGAGGTTTCTGATTTAAGATGAATCCATCCTCTCAGATGGTCCGAGTAACCTCCTGCTTCAAAGACGATGTACGAGTTAGGGAAATATTGCAGCCACTGATCATTAACATTCACCCTGTCCAGATTTTTTGAGATCAAACCCTCCTCGCGTTTGTTGCACCAAGTATATAAAGGACCATGATATGTGAGATCCAACAGAGAGCATCAGGTGATTACATTCTGGAAGTCTTGCATACCTGCTCCAATGGATGGAGAATTAAGGAAGTTTGAATGCTCCTCTCCATCCAAAATCTCGTTGAAATCCCCAAAAATAATCCAAGCCTTATTCTTGAATAGTGCCGAGTTGAAGTGATCATATATGTCTGTCCATAGTTCCTTTCGTTCTTCCGCAAAGTTTGATGCATAGACGAAGGAACAAAACACTTCTTCTTCAACATCCATGAACTTTACAGAGCAAGTTATCAGTTGACCACTCTTAAATACCGGCGTTAATCTAACATTATCCTTCCAGATAACCCAAATGTGCCCCAATCTACCAAAATCATAATTGGACATTGCTGACCAACCTTGAAAAGCTGAGGAAACGATTCTCTGAAATTTACTTTCTTTTGACCCGTGTCTCCAGCAAACAACCAAAATCAAAAGGATTCTTATTTACCCACTCCCTAACCACACGCTGCTTTATTGACTTGTTGAATCCTCTAATGTTCCAGAAAAACCCTGTCATATTATCTATGTTTGGGATTTTTTGAATCCTTTGAGGTAGAGGTGTATTTACCGGTGAGAAATCTGTTTGTACCTTTCGTTGAACGGGAGGAAGTACGAACAATATTCTCTTGCTGATGAGATTTATTTAAATGGTCTGCAATAGGTGAGATGAACTCCCCTTCTTCTTGTGTGTTTGTATCTTTCATGGTTTCCTCTGTTTCATTCACTTCGTTCTCCTCTCCTTCCTCATTTAGGATCGAGAATCAAGAAGGGGAACTAATCGATTGAGAATGTTCCTTCTCACCCGATCGACCTACTTTCGCTGGAGAGACAATAGTCCATGGTAGTCCTGCCTTATTCTCTGCCACCGTCTATGTAGTGTCGCTTGAGAGCACTTCTAAGGATGGTAGCCGAGTATCTTTCTTTTCCTCTGTTTTGTTCAATACTTCTACATCTTGACTTTTGTTGTTATGATCAATGCTTCTGCATCTTAATTTGCATCCTTCTCAGTAGGTATGATTGGTATTGTCTCATCTTCAATGATCGCCGGTGATTGAGTTGTTACTTGTTGATGAATTTCTTCTAATTCATTATTAATACGAAGTTCCTTTGCCTTTTTGGTGAATTATTTGTTCCTGCCACAACTTTACCCACTAGCTTCTCACATTTGTTTGTGCACACAGATTCTTTGTGCCCCCATTTTGAGCACAATTCACATATTGCAAGTAACCAGGGGAAGCTGTATTCAATGCAGAAGTCAAGCCCCGACTTTGATTTGAAACGGTATGATTTATGTAGCTATTTCCCTAATTCAACTTCCACAAATACCTTTGCAGTGTCAAAGTTTGCGCAAAGCTCAGTATCTGGGTGAAGTCGAACTGGACGACCTGTCGCACTAGCAAAGAAACCCAAACCCTCCCAAGAAAACATAGAGTTGGGGACATTTCTCATGTGAACCCACATGGGAATTGATTTGATTTCAGGCTCATCTTCTTCAATCAGTTTCCAGGTTAAAGTGATCATAGGAATATCGGCTATATTCCACATTCCGCATCTGAGCACCCTAGATCGAGCTTGGGGATCCTTGATTCTGAACCTAAATGTCTTCGAGTCCACCACGTACACATCAATCCGAGTGGATTTTTTCTTTAGTGGCCATATTTTGTTAACGATCATGTTGGTTTTCGCCAAGTGTGGAGCTGCAGACAGGAAACGTCCAACTAGAAAATCCTCCAATAAAGACTTTGAACTCTCGATAACGTTCTCCAGGATCTCCACTGTTTTAGATCCATCAATCACCAAGATGTCAAAATTGTGCTTTTTCATGAAGGTCTTACCACCCGTGCCCAAGATGGTTTGTTGCCCTCTTGATTTGGAGTTTTGAGTTTTTCGGAAAGTGGAGGAAAGTCCTCCTTCTCCGGCTCAGACACGCTCATCGGAGCGTTTACAGAATTGGCGAAGCTCATAGGAGAACTCGCCTTGTGTTTTTTTTCTCACTGATTCATCTTCCGACCTTGTTCCGCCGTGGGTTGGTGGAGACTATTAAGTTCTATGGGCTTCCAACCTAAAACCAATTGGTGATAAGTGGAGAGGTTCATATCCCTTATATATTACTAAGATCTCTTCCAACTATCGATGTGGGACTTATATCCCTAATACGCCCCCTCGAGATAATGGCTCTTTGACCATTAATCTCGGAATATTCGGACTTGGATCGACGACACCAAATTGGGCCTGGTTTGTCGATGGGTGGACCAACTTTGGGTCAGATCGGGTTGGATTACATAGATTACATATAATGGCTCATAATTACAAAGATATGATTTGCTGATTACAAGGTTTCCTAAAGTGTATAGCTGAATATTGAGAGAGTAATTGGAGGATATTGACGTATCCTTAACACGCCCCCTCAAGATAGATGGGCTGAGGCGACTCCAATCTTATCTCGAATTTCAAGAAACCGTGCCCGAGCCAGTGGTTTGGTTAGTGCATCAGCCAATTGGTCTTTGATGTTGACATGAGAGACCCGAAGTATACCACTCTGAATTTGACCCCGTATGAAGTGATAGTCCATAGCTACGTGTTTCATGCGAGTATGAAAGACCGGGTTTTCATAGAGGAACGTGGCTCCAACGTTGTCACAGTACACTGCCGGTGCTGCAGGGAGAGTTATTCCAAGTTTCGTAAGTAGACTGCAGATCCAACGTACCTCAGAGGAAGCATTTGCAATGGAGCGGTATTCTGCCTCGGTAGATGGTCTGGCCACACTGTTTTGTTTCTTTGCTGACCATGAAACCGGATGTGAGCCGATGTAGACGATGTATGCATTGGTGGATACATAGTCGTCGGTGTCACCAGCCCAGTCAGAGTCTGAGAACGCATGTAGTTCGAGTTTGTTGCGTGCTGAGAAGTAGATGCCATGGGAAGAAGTACTTGCGAGATATCTCAGAACCCGTTTGGCTGCTAGCCAGTGCTCCGTTGTTGTTCTGTGCATGAATTGGGATAGTCGGTTGACAGCATAAGCAACATCGGGTCTAGTGAACGCAAGGTATTGGAAGCTGCCCACCATACGATGATATTCAGAGGCTTCCTTCAGAACAGTACCAGATGTAATGGTGAGCTTCGGTGAGCTTGCCATGGGAGTGCCAACGACTTTAGCTTCTAGCATGTTGTACCTCTGAAGATGATCAATGATGTATTTCCTTTGTGATAGATGAAGGCCCTTCTCTGTTCTGTGCGCTTCTAGACCGAGGAAGTAGTTAAGATCTTCCGGGTCTTTAACTGAGAACCGATCAGCAAGTAGTCCAAGAATGACTTTGATGCCGTTGTTGCTGTTTCCTGTGATCAGGATATCATCAACATAAACTAGTAGGTAAATATAGATCTCACCAGTGCGACGGATGAATAGAGATGTGTCAACCAAAGAGTTTGTGAATCCGATGGAAAGGAGATAGGTCCTCAGCTCGGTGTACCACGCTCGCGGTGCTTGCTTTAAGCCGTAAATTGCCTTTCGGAGTTTGCAAACGTGAGTGGGATGGTCATTGTCGATGAAACCTGGTGGCTGCTCCATATACACTTCATCCGTCAATGTTCCTTGCAGGAATGCATTATTGACATCCAATTTATGTATGGACCATGATCGGGTCACTGCAATGTCAAGAATCAGTCGTATCGTCGTCGACTTTATGACTGGGCTGAATGTTTCCAAGTAATCACGACCCAACTGTTGGTTGTAGCCTTTCGCAACTAGGCGTGTTTTACACCTGTTGTGAGATCCATCCAGTAAGAACTTGTTTTTGAAGAGCCACTTGCATCCGATGATGTTTTGGTGTGGTCGCCGAGGGACAAGATCATATGTTTGATTCCGAGCAAACGCATCGAGCTCGGTGGAACAAGCTTTTCGCCATTGTGGATCTTTTAATGCTTGCTTCACTGTCGTGGGTTCAGGTGGAGCGCCATGGATCATGACTGCAGAGAGGTTATACTTGGGGTTAGGTTTGACTATATGGTTTTGCAGTCGGGTTCGCATTCTCTGGTTATCGGGGTGTTGGTTTTGAGTGGCCATTGGGGCTGGGTTTAAGTTGCTGATTTGGTTTTGGGCTGGATTTGGTAGCGGATCAGCTTCTGGAGTGTTTATTTGTGGTTGAGCTGAATGGGAAGGTTGGTTTTGAGTTTGCGAAATTGGGCTTGTGTTTGATGGGCTTTGGTTTGTGTTTTGGGTTGTTGAATTAGCTGCTTGACATGCGCTCTGCTCGGTTTTGCGTATGTTTCTGCCAGTGTGTTCCATATTTCCGCTGCGGTTTGGGATCGTGAGAGCAGCGGCTGGATCGTGAGGGTAATGGCGCCAAGAAGACCGCTATATATGAGCTTGTCTTGGCGTTTCCAGAGGTGTAGGCAGGGTTAGGTGCCATAGCGTCATTGACGGTGATAGTTGGTGATGGTACATGTTTGGATCCATCGAGAAATCCGGCTAGATCCGTCCAGGAGTGCATGTACCTGAAGATTCCACATCAGGTAATTGCTGGAGGTGAGTTTTGTGACATTTGACATGTTCACATGGAGAAGGGAGTTTTGATTTGGTGCGATGATTTCAGCATGATGAGTGTTCATGGTTGTTGCGGCTGTGAAAAACGAAAAAGAGGAACAGCCGTTGAACAAAAAAGAAAGGCGAAGAGAGATGGTAAGAGGGACGAGGACAGGAATTTTTTTTTTTTTGAATGGGGTATCTATGCCTGCTCTGATACCATGTAGAAGATGAGTCTTGTTGATTCACAGAGAATGTGTACATGTCTATATACTGTTACAGAGAAAACATCTAGAGTACGTAATAATGAGAGAGCATAATTATAGAGATATGATTTGCTAATTATAAGGTTTCCTAAAGTGTATAGCTGAATATTGAAAGAGTAATTGGAGGATATTGACGTATCCTTAACAGAGACTTCACCGGAATAGAAGAGATAGGTAGTCTCTGAAGTGATGAAGCCATCACCTTTGCGCCAAAAAGAAGGTGCTTTTCCATTAAAAGAATCACAAATTCAATCGCACTTTTTCACTCTCTCTCTAAACACTCTAGACATAACTCTGTTTGTTCTTTTTAATAAATAGTTAGGCTTTATCCCCGATGTTCCGATTTAAAAACCAACAATTTCTTTTCTTTTCGTTAAACGATATAAATAGCCATATGTTGCATATTTTTTTTAATTAACATTACAATATTTTTACTTGCCCCTTAACTAATTAAGGAACTTTAGTTTTGCTTGCAATACATTGTATGTTTTGGTTATTTCAAAAGAAATTTCAACAATTAATTTGCAATTCATGGTCATTAGGACCAGATAAATTTTACGGCGGCTTGAATGAACGATGATGACGCTTGTATTCGGAGGTGTAGAATCAAGACACCCCATGCCGTTAAATTCCACAAAAAGAAAATAATAAATATAAAATATCAATATTATTAAAAAATTAGAGTCATTAAAAAATTAACTTTTAGGGCATGTGTTATTTACAATTTGTGTCATTAGAGATTTAAGAGTATTTTTAATATTTATTAAGGGTAATTAAGGAATATAACAATTTCTCTACTATTCATGTTTCCAAACAAGACAATTACTAAACATGTATTCAAACAAGCTAAATATAATTGTTTCACTTTTCTAATTAAATAAAAATATAAACATGAAACTATTAAATCAATTGATAAATATGATTAAATAATTTAAACATCAACTATTTTGTATATATAAGATAATATTATTTAATTATGATTATATTCAAAATTCAAATATAATATATTTTAATATTTTTTTATTTTTTATTTCAAATGTAAATACTTATGTTTATATTATAATAAAATTTTAGAATTTGTTTTTATTATTGCATTTTTAGCAGGTTGTTATATCATATTGCAAAATATTTAAACTATTATAAGAGCGGGTTGAAAAATAAATTAGTCAATTTCGAATTCTAAAAATGAACTTTGCACGAGTTTAAAACAAAATAAAAATTTATAATGCAAAATCGCTATTTCAATCTCTTTATATTTACGATATACCTCTTCTCAAATAACACACAATTCTTTTTAAAAATCTAAATTATTAATTTATTTTTATAATGCAGATTAAACAATTATAAACAAAATTAGATTGCATAATTAAAATTTTTAATTACTAACAATAAAATAAATATAATTTAAATTTGTAAAAAAAAGTATAGACTTTGCTCTTATTTTTTTTTTTTTTGGCATGCCAAAGGAATGCGTACTTGGCAGATGTTAAATATGTGTTTGTTTGAAAAAAGGTTCGTATAAAACAATTTTCCATACCAATCCGATCATTTATAAAAAAATTGCCTACATTGCATTTATATAATTATCTGTAACAATTTGTATTATTTATCTGAGAAGATTAAATTCTATACAATGAGCGTTCCGAGGCCAGAACCAAAATCTGCATATTTGGAAGATATTGTTTTGCTTTATCGATATGTGAAGCCTGAGCGACTAGCATTCTACCTAAAGTGTCTGCATTCGTAAGACTTTGATGTTTCAGCTAATGGGTTCTGCTTACAGTTTAATTCGGGGACAAACGTTGCTGAGCTAAGGTGAGTATTTCATCCTTTGCGTTATTATTATCCTTAGATGAATTTCATGTGAATACACAAAATATCATCAAATCCATTTATTTATCTATCGCAGATCTGAATTTTGTACTACTCGCTGGTACGTTTCAGAATCCCATAGGAAACTTATCTATAAATCTCTAACTCTAATCAGTCAATGACAAATGTTAACGGATCTATCTATTTTACTAATCTAGACTTCACTAAAGGTATTTACACTATTTCTCAAGGTGTCCCAAATGAAGTGGTCAAGAGGGCAGTCATCGTTATGGACGCAGGACGCCTTTGAGAGTAACAATAACATAGATAAACTAAACCTTGACAATATATCGTCTCAAGATCAAGCATTCAAGGTCTTTTTACTCTCTCCCACTCCCACTACCATTCTCTTCACAGACTTATCGTTTCTCTCTTGGATTAACCAAACTTTTACCTTGCCAAATGAAACTCGCAGGATGCTCTAGACAAGTTTTGGGCGTTCGACATTAGTACTTCTTATATCATAGCCATAGATAACCAAAGACAATTTTTTAATTTCACCAAATCAAACCAGAACATTGTATTGTACCTCAGTTAAACCAAATTGGACGGGACCAAAACGCTCTTTTTCGAAAACAGGTAACTAAGAGCATTTCCAATGGGAGTTTCTTAAGTGAGGTTCTTAACTTAATTAAATATAAAATAGGTAAAAATTTGAGAGAGAGGATTGAGGGATTCATAAAGAAACCACATCACACTTGTCTTATTTTAATTGGTTCATTAGTTTTTTAATTTCAAAATTTAATATATAATTAAATTAAATCATAAATATTAATATTTTAATTGTTTAGATACCAAGATGAGTATCTAACCAATGAGTGCGCTCTAAGAGCATCCCAATGGTGATACCCATTGGGGTTCTTAAAAAAAATTAATAATAATTATTTTTTTTTTCAGATGAAAAAAAAAAAAAAGGACCAATCACTATCTGACACGTGGCATAAACAGTTAAAAGACAATCCTTATTTAAGAGATTTACTAGCTCGGTTGTTAAAATTGTGTGGGGTCCACGTGGAACCCACACAATATTATATTTTTTTTTTTGCTAAGGACCGTGGCTAAGAGTTGCTGTTGCACATGCTCTAATATGCTCTTGTTTGTTGCGCCTTTTTAAGATAATTTTTTGTTCTTCTTGTCAAGCCGTTTCTACTTTAGGTTTTTTTTTGTTTTATCAAACACTTTGGGATTCAATAGCATTTTTACAATTATCCACTTTTTGTAAACCCAAAACTGTTTCGCATGGACATACTATTTTTTCACTATTAACTTTTTGTAAACCCAAAATTACCGGTATGGATATACAATGCATGGATGAGTAACCGTGGACGCATGATAAGATTATTGTAAAAACAATCATTACCATGCACATCATATATATGTCTATATATATGTCTGTTCGTTTCTAATAATAAACAAAGTAATACATATGTGGATTATGTATTATATATGAATGATCATATGTGGATGATCATTCGTGGATGATAGTTTGTTAGTCTAATGTTTCATATATCAATTATCATTCACACAAATATCAAATATCATAACTAATACTCTATTGATACTTACATATCAATAAGAGAAATCATGAAACAAATATCAATTCGCTACGTTTTTTTCTGATTCTTAAAAAAGGAGAAAAAAGCCAATCATAAGAAATTCTAGACAATCGCTCCTGTCCTTTTCTCCTTATCTCCCTCTTTTAGCCCTTCTTTCTCTGCCTCCGATCTCCCTCTCCGGTGGTTGGTGTTTCTCACCGCCGCCGTGAGAGGGATCCTCTCCTTCTCCTCTTTCAATTGATCTCCTCCTTGATAGTTTTTCTCCTTGGGCTAAAACAGATCTGGATCTCGCCTCTGAAGTCCTCCGTGGTTCTTCACCAGCTTGTGCTTTCCGGGTCGTCTGAGTCTCCTCGCCACTTCTCTTGTGGTGGCTCTTCCTCTCAATATCGTCCAAACTCTCGAGGACAGTGGCTATGGCGGGTTTCGGTTTTGTCACTTAGCGTCGGGATCCTCTCACTCGCTCCTTTGTCGCCAAGTTTTGGTGCTCTGTAGCAACCGGCTCTTCATCTTCCGGCGGATGGTTCGTGCTCTCTCTTCGGTGCTCTGCTTCTCTTTCTGCGGTGGCATTAGATGGTCTTCTTCTGGCATGCTTCCCTGTGCGGCTTCGGTTTGGGCTTAGGCGGTTTCTCCACCGGTTTACTCGCCCTGCTTCTCTGAGGTTCTCCCGGTTTGCGGTTTTGGCTTCTTTCAAGGTATGGAGTGCTTCTTTCTATGTATCTTCGTTCTGTTTCTGGATCCTTTGAGCTTGCCTTGTCGGGTCATGGTTGTTGTGTCTATCTGCTGGTGGTTCTTGCGGTTTTGTCTGGAGGCTCTCTTTAGGGGTTGGGGCTTTTGCTCCAATTTTGCTTATTTATTTGAAACTAGAATTCAAATAGAAGATATATAGATTCTCTGTGTCCAAGTAAAAAATAAAGTGACAAATTAGATATATAAGTTGGGGAATATAGTGACTTATGATTCATTGGAGATCAAGCTTTATTAGATTACATTTAGCCATTCGATTTAAGAACTCCTAAAGACACATTTGTTTATCTTGAAACTCTAGATTTTTTTTTTTTACATAATACAACAATTTGACCAAATAGATTTTCCGGATAGAAAAGATCGGTTTCTCTCTCTCCCTGAAACAACTATATTGGCGATTTAAAGCCTCTTTTATCTTCACCTCCGGTGACTGGCCCTACGCCACCGCCGAGTACCCTCCTTCTTTATTTTTCTTCTTCAATCATGACTCTCCCAGATCCATCAGAAGTCTCACCGATTTACTCTTCTTGCTTCCTTTTAACCCGGCTATGAACAAATCTGTTTTGCCTCGATCTTCTTGTCTCTTATTTCCAGATGTGTCTTCGGATTCTTCTCGAAATTTCGCATCTTTTGCTGAGGTCGTGACCTCTCAGCCTGCTCCAATTCCAAGTCAATCTCCATGGATTTCAAAATTGAAGGCTTCATATCAACCTTTGACAAAAGTTTCTTCGCCAGAGTTCTCTGCCAATGGTATATGTTCTATTCGTGCTCCTGATTTAATCGTCCTTGGCTCTTCTCAATTGTGGAAAGATCATTTAGTATGCTTATTTCATGGTAACCCTCCCTCAACATCAAATTTTTTCCGGATCTTAACCCCATTTGGGGAAACAAGGTCGTATCACAGTTAAGCAACATTCAAAAGGGATTTATTTGATTTATATACCATCTAAGGTCATTAGAACCTAGGTTCTAGAGGTTGGTTTCTGGGATTCAAATAATTGCTCCTTCTCAGTCTCGATGTGGTCCTCAACTCTGGATATGTCTTCGAAGAATCTGGTTCATGCTCCAATTTGGGTTCTATTCAAAAATGTACCGCCGAAGCTATGGTCACCATTGAGTTTCAGCACAATCGCTTCTGGAGTTGATCATCCAGTTCACTCGGAATCTGCTATCTTGAAGCCATATTCGAATCGAATAATCAAGCTTTGGGTGATAGTTGAACTGGAAAAAGCGAGACCCTTTTTCGTTCGTGTAACGGATAAGTTGGAGAACTCAGTGGTGGTCTCTGCTTCTTACCCCAATTTGTTGGAATTTCTAGCAGTTCCTAATCAAATTAGGAAACACTAAGTATAAATTCCATAGCCTAGGATATAGGTTTCATGCTTAGAGTCGAATCTACATTCCAGATCTCGAATGTACCTGGATGATTTGCAGCGGAAGATTAACAGGGATTCGAGATCAATAGCGTCTCAAGTGATGTGCCTCTACTGGTATCCACACGCACACAAACTGGAAAAGACGGGATGCTAGTGCCGTTAGAGATCTAATCTCTCAGGGTTACCTACGTTTCTGTTCTGAGTTTCTGGGTCGATTTTCGGTTGTTTCTCCACGTAACTCGTGCGTCATATATCATATATATACGCACTTGCAAAACCCTAGTCTTGTGTCGATCGACACATGTATGCAACGATCGACACAGACCGATTAAACTCTTGCGTCGATCGACACAGATGCCTGCGTCGATCGACACACCCTTCAGAAACGTGTATAACAATTATACATTCATTGGATCATTCCAATAATGATCAACCCTATGTAAAGCTTCCAGTTTGCTTAGGTGTGTGACCCTGTAGGATCATATAATACTAGCAACGAGTTCTAATCTCATTGATCATAAGTGGCTTCTAGCAAAGCATTATGATTTCCTAGTATCATATGAATGTCTAATCTCGACAACACAACTATCTCTAGAGTGATTACAAGTTTAATTTCAGGACATTCCCAACAATCTCCCACTTGTACTGGAATCATCTATTCCCATAATCCCTTCGTCTCTATATCTCGATTTGGCATAAGGAAAGATCTGTGTCACCCTTATTTAGCCAAGATCATGTTCATCGAACTCCGATTTATACTGACAAGAGAAACGACTGACAATCACCTCATTTGAGTGCGGCCACACATTTCTCAGTATCAAATCTTCGATGGGCCCTGAGATATTTATCTCCTATTATATAGGAGGGACAAATCCTATCTTGTTCCATCCATGTTCCTTCACACACTTCATGATACGCCCAATCAATGCCTTTATAGTCACCAGTTACGGTTGACGTTTGACAAGGTTAAAGCGGACTAATTCACATGTAAGAAAACATGATGAACTCAGGTCTAAGGACTATACTCTACAGTCGTAATGAAAACTCTCATGACACTTATATAAGTATCCCGTAGAGTTCTCATTAGTGGGTCATGTCCGATCCTGTGTTCTCCAACAGATATCTATGTGATTGACTTTAATACTCTTATTAATGACTCCGTGAAACTTAGTCATCAGTCACCTCACATACTAGTTTCACGCGGTTGTTAATGTCCCACTTTAACAACCTTGACCAGGGACCGACATAATTTATGTCATTTATCACTTATAGGGTTTCATGATCAAGTCACATACTTGATGACCTATAAAATGTCATAAATTACTTTGGGACTATTATTTAATAACATAATTAAATAATACTGATGTCAGAATTCATTAACATAATCAAATTATGTTTACATGAACATCATATCATAACTAAAATCAACAACAACAACAACTCCCAGTAAAATTAAGATCACATCTTAAGACATCTAATGCCTTTAGTAGTAGTCTGACCCTCATTCGCTCTCGCTCAGCATGTGTCGAAGGACACTGCGTCTTGCTAAGAATAATGTCAAGAGTCATTTGCATGAAACCCTTCTTGAAATCATGCATACTGGGCCTGTGCAAGACCTTATCCATATAAGTATCTTGACACAATCCAATTTAGCTTGTCCAATCTATCTCTATAGATTCATATTCCAAGAATGTATACGGCTTCTCCCATGTTTTTTCATCGAAAAATAACTTTCGAGTCAAGTTATAACAGACTGAAACAATGGAACTTTATTTCCAAAAAGCAGTATGTTATCAACATACAATGTGAGAAATGCAACTGCGGTCCCACTAGTTATCTTGTAAACACACGGTTCCCTTTTCGTTTCTAATGAAGTCAAACCTTTTGACTGTTTCATCAAAACGAAGATTCCAACTCCGAGATACTTACTTCAATCCATAAATGGATCGATGAAGCTTGCATGTCTTCAAGCAGCATTAGGATCTATGAAAACTTCAGGTTGTGTCATGTACACATCCTCTTCTAGAATTCCATTAAGGAAAAACTGTTTTCACATCCACCTGCTCGATCTCATAATCATAATGAGCGGCAATTGCTAGGAGAATCCGTATAGACTTAAGCATATTGACTGGGAATAGGTTTCTTCATAGTCAATACTAGGAATTTGCTTGAAACCTTTTACCATCAACCTAGCTTTGTATATCTGAATATTACCATCCATGTCAACTTTTCTTCTTGAAAATCCATTTTCTCTCAATGTCTTTTACACCATCGGGTAAATCAACCAAAGTCCACATTTGGTTCCGTGACATGGATCCCATTTCGGATTCAGCGGATTTCAGCAATTTCCGGAGTAAGAGCCCATCATTGCTTCTTCAAAATTAGCAGGCTCGTCACTTTCAATGATCAACAGATCACGACAATTGGTTACGAGAAATCCAAATTTCTCGGGTTCGTGACGAATCCTTTCGGATTTGCGAACTTCAGGCACCACAGGTGTAGGTTCTACAACTCTTTGTAGATCCAACTGCTGCTCTTCCTCATCAGGTCAGGCAGTTTCCTGTGATTCTCGAATTTCTTCGAGTTGTACTTTACTCCCACTGTTCTTCCTGGAAAGTAAATCTTTCTCAAGAAAAACACAGTTCCGAGAAACAAACATTTTGTTCTCGGACTGGTTGTAAAAATAACATGCCTTGGTCTCCTTAGGATAACCAACGAAGTAGCACTTCTCGGATTTGGGTGCGAGCTTATCAGAGATTAAACGTTTTGAATAAGCCTCACAACCCCAAATCTTCATGAAAGACAAATTAGGAACATTTCCAGTCCACATATCATGTGGTGTCTTTGCAATTGATTTTGATGGAACCCTATTCAGTGTAAACGCAGACGTTTCTAGAGCGTATTCCCAGAAAGATAATGGAAGATCTAAGTGACTCATCATTGATCGAACCATATCTAATAAAGTCTGATTCAAGAGGAGTGAGTTGTGAAACAATTCCACAATCTCTCGGATGATCACTTAATTCTTAGCTTAAGTATCCACCTTCACGATCTTATCGTAGAGCTTTAATAATTTTGCCAAGTTGATTATGTACTTCATTCTGGAACTCTTTTGAACTTTCCAAAAGATTCCGATTTATGTCTCATTAACTAGACATAACCGTACCTACTGAAAATATCAGTAAAGGTAATGAAGTATTGAAAGTTTCCTCTAGCACTAGTGCTCATCGGGCCATACACATCCGTATGTATAAAGCCCAATAAGCCTCTGGCCCTTTCATTTTGTTCGTTCGCAACCTGTGTCGATCGGTACACATCTTGTGTCGATCGACACTACCTTTGTTGAAAAGGGCCTTTGTTGTTTTACCCAACAAACAAGGTTCACATTTCTCACATGATTCATAATCAAATGAGCCCAAAAGTCCATCACTATGGAACTTCTGAATCCGTTCTTATTTATGTGGCCCAAACGACAATGCCAGAGAAAAGCTTGATTCGTATCATTTGATTTGAATCTCATGGTACTAATGTTATAGGCACGTTTTGGTTTAGAACATGAGGTCCATTCTCTAATGGACTGATACTATAAAACATATCACTGTAATCAAATGAATAACACTTATTCTTAATTTGAAAACTGATATCCTTCCATATCCAATACAAGGAATAGAAATAATATTTCTGCTTATAGCAGGTACATAGTAGTAGTTCTTAAGTTCCAAAACCAAGCCAGAAGATAAAAACAAATAAAATGTTCCTACAGCTAATGCAACAACTCTTGCTCCATTTCCCACACGCAGGTCCACTTGTCCTTTCTCCTTAGTCCTACTGTTGCTTAGGCCCTGCATATTTTCACAAAATATGAGCACCACGGCCGGTATCCAATACCCAATAAGTAGAACCATAAGAAGTAACATTTACTTCTATAACATAAATACCTGAAGAAGAAGAAGTCTCATACGTCTTCTTCAGCTTCTCATAATCTTCCAGGAATTTATTGCAGTTTCTTTTCAAATGCCCATAACCATTACAATAACGGCACTTATCATCTTTAGAAGGACCATGTTTAACCTTAGGAGCATGGCTAGACTCGCTTTGATTCACAATCGAGCTCGTCTTGCCATCAACTTTGTTCTTACTAAGTTTCTTAAACCTTTTACCCTTTTGTACCATAAGGACATTTGGGGTGTCCTTCTTGATGTTAGGTTCAGCAGTTTTGAGAATCCCATGCAACTCAGTCAAAGTCTTTGTCAAGTTGTTCATGTTATAGTTCATAACAAACTGATCATAGCTTGACGGCAGTGACTGCAGAATGATGTCAGTAGCCAACTCTTGGCTAATAGGACAATCCAGTTTCCCCAGGTTATCAATATAACCCATCATCTTAATGACATGAGGACTAACTGGTCCATCCTTTGGTAGCTTGCACTCAATTAGAGACTTAACCGTCTGGTATCTCTGAGTTCGTGCCTGCTCCTGAAACATACTTTTCAGGCCAGTGATCATCTCTATTGGCGACTCTACGTACTCATATTGCTTATGCAAGTCCGAGTTCATGGTAGCCAACATTAGACAACACACATCGACCACATCATTAGAATGCTTATCCCAAGCATCCTTATCTGACTGCCAGTCATTTACTCGGTACTTCTTGAGGAGAACTTTCTCAAGGACATAGTCCTTCTTCTCCTGTTTGAGAACAATTCTCAAGTTCCGATACCATTCAAGAAAGTTGGATCCATTTAACTTGTCCTTCTCAAGGACGGATCGCATGGAGAAATTGTTATGATGGTTTGTGCTAGACATAGCTGAAAACAAGAGAGGTTTAGTTATGATGTTCAAGAAATGAGAAATCTTAACTATTAAGAAGACTCACATTATATTTAAGACAATGTTTCCTCAAATGAATATAATGATCCAAGACCCATACTTCACTAAAACTTGAGTGAGCCACTGGCTATCGCCCAAATTTTAGCTATCTAGGTAAGCAACTCTTTGCCAGTTATATCCAATATAACTCTTGGTTGTGGATTGACATCTCATGTCAAATCCACCTGATGTCTGTAGGCCCAAAACAATTTTGATAGCCCAGTCAAGTAAACCAATCTCTTAAGTCATGTAATTGTTGACGCCTTGCACTGCAAGCCCATCAACACGATTACCTCCTGCCTTACTCATGTAATTGTGGACACCTTGCACTGCAAGTCCATCGCACAATGAAACAAGTCTTGACAGTTGACAAGATTGGAAAGACATCTAAACATACTTGATATTTAGTTGAGGAACGGAACTGATAGTCTAACGCATATCATATATGCATCCTAGAAGGTTTAGAACTTCTAAAACATCCAATCTAAACAATCTAAGAAGTGGGTTTAAATTATGGTTTGGTTATGTAATCGCAGTTTCAATAACCGAACAATTCAATTCTGTGTCGATCGACGCTACATTAGCATCGATCGATGCAGCATACCAGAACCAATGCGATAACTGATCAATCAAATTGAACCGGCTTTGATAATCGGTTAGCATCGATCGTTACCAACCAAATCAAACCAATCGCAATCAACCGGTCTAACCAGCTCAACCAATCGCAATGACCAATTCAATCCAATTGAACCAGTCGCGTCACCTTGTGTCGATCGATGCAACACTTGTGTTGATCAACACAATGCGACTTTCACCTAGTGTCGATTGATGCAACACTTGTGTCGATCGACACAATGCGATTTCGAAGCTGATTTACGGTTGTGTCGATCGTTGCATGCTAAAAGCAACGATCGATGCAAGGCGAAAAAAAACTCAGGGTACGATCGACTAGAAACCTTAGGCTCTGATACCACTGTTAGAATTTCTAGCAGTTCCTAATCCAATTAGGCAACCCTAAGTATAAATTCCATAGCCTAGGATCTAGGTTTCATGCTTAGAGTCGAATCTACATTCCAGATCTCGAATGTACCTGGATGATTTGCAGCGGAAGATTAACAGGGATTCGAGATCAATAGCGCCTCAAGTGTTGCGCCTCTACTGGTATCCACACGCACACAAACTGGAACAGACGGGATGCTAGTGCCGTTAGAGATCTAATCTCTCAGGGTTACATACGTTTATGTTCTGAGTTTCTTGGTCGATTTTCGGCTGTGTCTCCACGTAACTCGTGCGTCATATATCATATATATACGCACTTGCAAAACCCTAGTCTTGTGTCGATCGAAACATGTATGCAACGACCGACACAGACCGATTAAACTCTTGCGTCAATCGACACAGATGCATGCGTCGATCGACACACCCTTCAGAAACGTGTATAACAATTATACATTCATTGGATCATTCCAATTATGATCAAACCTATGTAAAGCTTCCAGTTTGCTTAGGTGTGTGACCCTGTAGGATCATATAATACAAGCAACGAGTTCTAAACTCATTGATCATAAGTGGCTTCTAGCAAAGCATTATGATTTCCTAGTATCATATGAATGTCTAATCTCGACAACACAACTATCTCTAGAGTGATTACAAGTTTGATTTCAGGACATTCCCAACAAAATTTACCTCCTAAATGTTGTTTTTGTGGAGAATTTTGTCACCTTCAACTCCGATGTCCCGAGGATTCTTCTTCTCGTGTTGGTATATCTTTGTTCCTCCGCCAATTGCTTCATGTTCCCATAAAAATGATTCTTCTGCCACCAATCATTCAAGGACTCGTGTGTACGTCCCCAAAGCCTCAAATGCTCTTGTTATCCCTGAAACAGGCTCTGGCAAACCGGCATCTTCACTTAAGTCTCCAGTGACTGATTGTCCTGCACCGTCTCATCATGAGGATGTTCTGTTGGGTTATTCTGATAATGTAATCCCTGAAGCAGGCTATGAAAAATCGGCATCTTCACCAAAATCTCCAGTGATTGATTATCCACCACCGTCTCTGTTGGGAATGTCCTGAAATCACACTTGTAATCACTCTAGAGATAGTTGTGTTGTTGAGATTAGACAGTCATATAATACTGGGCAATCGTAATGCTTTGCTAGAAGCCACTTATGATGAATGAGTTTAGAACTCATTGCTAGTATTATATGATCCTACAGGGTCACACACCTAAGCAAACTGGATATAGAATATGAGGTTGATCATTAATGTAATGATCTGATAAATGCATATTTGATGTGCATTCATTCGAGTTTCTAAGGCAGTGTCGATCGACACAACACGTTTATCGATCGACACAGATCGCGGATGACTTGATTAACTTCGGTTTAATCCTTGGTTAACCAGGTCACGGTATAAGTCAACATATATACAAGATATATGTGCGACTTTTACAGATATAAGACCTAACGCACAGCCACCTTAGAGAAACTGAAAAACCTTCCGAGAGATTTGATCTCTAACGGCACTAGCATCCCGTCCGTTCCAGTTTGTTTGCGTGTGGATACCAGTAGAGGCGCAGCATTTGAGGCGCTCCTGATCTCGTGTTCCTGACCATATTTACGCTGCATGTATTCGAGGTAAACACGAGATACTCTTTAGATTCAAGCATAATCGTAAACCCGAGATCCGGGCTATGAACTTGCTAGGTTGTTTAATAGAGATTAATCAGCACCAAGTTCCAACAGTGGTATCAGAGCCTTAGGGTTTTTGTTCTTGAATCTATATGCATGTTTAAGTATTTTAATGGTTAAAATCGGATTCATAAGATGAATTGAAAGACATGCTAGAATCGATTTTAGAAAAAACGATTCAAGGGTTTTGCATTGTGTCGATCGACATCAATCTGGTGTCGATCGACACGCCGTGAAAACCCTAATTAAAATATTAGGGTTTTGATCATCGGATCGAAGATTCCTGAATATCCCACTGTGTCGATCGACACAAATGTTGTGTCGGTCGACACAAGCCATGCGATTGGATTGAACCGGTTATATCACATGGTTAAGATGGTTAAATCGGTTCAATTAGATGAACCGGTTTAATTGGATTGGACCGGTTATCTAGATTGGTTTAAAACCGGTTTAACTGGTTGATTCCGGTTCAATTGGATTGACCGGTTATCGACCCGGTTTAATTAGATTGAACCGGTTAACCTAATTTTGGTTTTGTTAGGTCATGACGACTGACACAAGGGGTTGTGTCGATCGACATGGACCAATAACCGGACCGGTTCAATTCAATTGAACCGGTTAAGAAGATTTGATTCCGGTATGACCGGTTATCAAAGTCCGGTTTGAGTAGGGTTGTGTCGACCGACACCAATGGTTGATGTCGATCGACACACTACTCACAAACTGGTTGTTGAACCTGAAATTTGCAAGACCAAACCAAATTTATTCCTTTGCTCTTAGTTTAATTAAAACTTAACCGAACTAGATGTTTTAATCAACTATAAACCTTCTTGGGTACAAATATGATATGTATTCAAGAATAAAAGTTATGTTCCTCAACTAAATATCAAGTATATTTAGATGTCTTTCCAATCTTGTCAACTGTCAAGACTTGTTTCATTGTGTGATAGACTTGCAGTGCAAGATGTCCATAATTACATGAGTAAGGCAGGAGGTAATCGTGTTGATGGGCTTGCAGTGCAAGGCATCAACAATTACATGACTTAAGAGATTGGTTTACTTGACTGGGCTATCAAAATCGTTTTGGGCCTAGAGACATCAGGTGGATTTGACATGAGATGTCAATCCACAACCAAGAGTTATATTGGATATAACTAGCAAAGAGTTGCTTACCTACATAGCTAAAATTTGGGCGATAGCCAGTGGCTCACTCAAGTTTCAGTGAAGCATGGGTCTTATATTCATTTTGGGAAACATTGTTTTGAATATAATGCGAGTCTTCTTAATAGTTAAGATTTCTCATGTCTTAAACATCATAACTAAACCTTCCTTGTTTTCAGCTATGTCTAGCACAAACCATCACAACAATTTCTCCCTGCGATCCGTCCTTGAGAAGGACAAGTTAAATGGATCCAACTTTCGAATGGTATCGGAACTTGAGAATTGTTCTCAAACAGGAGAAGAAGGACTATGTCCTTGAGAAATTTCTCCCCAAGAAGTACCAAGTAAATGCCTGGCAGTCAGATAAGGATGCTTGGGATAAGCATTCTAATGATGTGGTCGATGTGTGATGTCTCATGTTGGCTACCATGAACTCGGACTTGCAAAAGCAATATGAGTATGTGGAGTCGCCAATAGAGATGATCAATGGCCTGAAAAGTATGTTTCAGGAGCAGGCACGAACTCAGAGATACCAGACGGTTAAGTCTCTAATTGAGTGCAAGCTACCAAAGGACGGACCAGTTAGTCCTCCTGTCATTAAGATGATGGGTTATAATGATAACCTGGGGAAACTAGATTGTCCCATTAGCCAAGAGTTGGCTACTGACATCATTCTGCAGTCACTGCCGTCAAGCTATGATCAGTTTGTTATGAACTATAACATGAACAACTTGACAAAAACTTTGACTGAGTTGCATGGGATGCTCAAAACTGCTGAACCTAACATCAAGAAGGACGCCCCAAATGTCCTTATAGTACAAAAGGGTAAAAAGTTTAAGAAACTTGGTAAGACCAAAGGTGATGGCAAGACGAGCTCGATTGTGAATCAAAGCGAGTCTAACCATGCTCATAAGGTTAAACATGGTCCTTCTGAAGATGTTAAGTGTTATTATTGTAATTGTCATGGGCATTTGAAAAGAAAATGCAATAAATTCCTGGAAGATTATGAGAAGCTGAAGAAGACGTACGAGACTTCTTCTTCAAGTATTTATGTTATAGAAGTAAATGTTACTTCTTATGGTTCTACTTATTGGGTATTGGATACCGGCTATGGTGCTCATATTTTGTGAAAATATGCAGAGCCTAAGCAACAGTAGGACTAAGGAGAAAGGACAAGTGGACCTGCGCGTGGAAAATGGAGCAAGAGTTTCTGCATTAGCCGTAGGAACATTTTATTTGTTTTTATCTTCTGGCTTGGTTTTTGAACTTAAGAACTGCTACTATGTACCTGCTATAAGCAGAAATATTATTTCTATTCTTTGTATTGGATATGGAAGGATATCAGTTTTCAAATTAAGAATAAGTGTTATTCATTTGATTACAATGATATGTTTAATGGTAGTGGTCCATTAGAGAATGGACTTTATGTTCTAAAACAAAATGTGCCTATCTATAACATTAGTATCAAGAGATTCAAATCAAATGATATGAATTAAGCTTTTCTCTGGCATTGTCGTTTGGGCCACATAAATAAGAACGGATTCAGAAGCTCCATAGTGATGGACTTTTGGGCTCATTTGATTATGAATCATGTGAGAGATGCGAACCTTGGTTATTGGGTAAAACGACAAAGGCCCCTTTCAATTAAGGTAGTGTCGATCGACACAAGATGTTTATCGATCGACGCAGGTTGCGAACGAACAAAATGAAAGGGCCAGAGGCTTATTGGGCTTTATACATACGGATGTGTATGGACCGATGAGCATTAATGCTAGAGGAAACTTTCAGTACTTCATTACCTTTACTGATATTTTCAGTAGGTACGGTGATGTCTAATTAATGAGACATAAGTCGGAATCTTTTGAAAAGTTCAAAGAGTTCCAAAATGAAGTACAAAATCAACTTGGCAAAAGTATTAAAGCTCTACGATGAGATCATGGAGGTGAATACTTAAGTCAAGATTTTAGTGATCATCTGAGAGATTGTGGAATTGTTTTACAACTCACTCCTCCTGAAACATACTTTATTAGATAAGGTTCGATCAATGATGAGTCACTTAGACTTCCATTATCCTTCTAAGAATACGCTCTAGAAACGTCTACGTTTACACTAAATAGGGTTCCATCAAATCAGTTGCAAAGACACCACATGAGATGTGGGCTGGAAATGTTCCTAATTTGTCTTTCATGAAGATTTGGGATTGTGAGGCTTATTAAAAACATTTAATCTCTGATAAGCTCTCACCCAAATCCGCGGAATGCTACTTCATTGGTTATCCTAAGGAGACCAAGGCATGTTACTTTTACAACCGGTCCGAGAACAAATTGTTTGTTGCTCGGAACTATGTTTTCTTGAGAAAGACTTTCTTTCCAGGAAGAACAGTGGGAGTAAAAGTACAACTCGAAGAAATTCGAGAATCACAGGAGACTGCTCAACCTGATGAGGAAGAGCAGCAGTTGGATCTACAAAGAGTTGTAGAACTTGTCCTTGTGGTGCCTAAAGTTTGCAAAGGATCTGGTGAATGTATATTCGATATACATTCAAATGGCGAGTTTCTGAGGAAGTGTCGATCGACACAAAGGTGTATCGATCGACACAGATCGCTTGTGACTTAATTAACTACGGTTTAAATTTTGGTTAATTGGGTCGTGGTAAAATTCTATATATGAGATATGTGCACGACTTTTACACAGAACTGAAGCTCGCAGATCTGAAAGGATCTGTCACGAGCCAGAGAGATTGGATTTCTCGTAACCAATTGCCATGATATGTTGATCATTGAAAGTGACGGGCCTGCAAATTTTGAAGAAGCAATGATGAGCCCTGACTCCGAAAATGGTAATATTCTGATATACAAAGATAGGTTGGTGGCAAAAGGTTCATGGTATTGACTATGAAGGAACCTATTCCCCAGTCACTATGCTTAAATCCATTTGGATTGTCCTAGAAACCGCCGCTCATTACAATTATGAGGTCTGGCAGAAGGATGTGAAAACAGTTTTTCTTAATGGAATTCTGAAAAGGATGTGTACATGACATAACCTAAAGGTTTCATTGATCATAATGCTGCTAGGAAGGTATGCAAGCTTCATCGATCCATTTATGGATTGAAGCAAGCATCTCAGAGTTGGAATCTTCGTTTTGATGAAGCAGTCAAAAGGTTTGACTTCATCAGGAACGAAGAGGAACCGTGTGTGCACAAGATGACTAGTGGGAGCGCAGTTGCATTTCTAGTATTGTAAGTTGATAACGTACTGCTTCTCGGAAATGAAGTTCCATTGTTTCAGTCTGTTAAGACTTGACTCGAAAGTTGTTTTTCGATGAAAAATATGGGAGAAACCGTATACATTCTTGGAATAAGAATCTATAGAGATAGATTAGACAAGCTAATTGGATTGTGTCAAGATACTTATGGTGATAAGTCTTGCACAGTTCCAGTATGCATGATTCCAAGAAGGGCTTCATGCCAATGACACTTGGCATTACTCTTAGCAAGATGCAGTGTCCTTGGACGCCTGCTGAGCAAGAGCGAATGAGGGTCAGACTACTGCTAAAGGCATTAGATGTCTTAAGATGTGATCTTAATTTTAGTGGGAGTCATTGTTGTTGATTTTAGTTATGACGTGATGTTCGTGTAAACATAATTTGATTATGTTATTAAAATCTGACATCAGTATTATTTAATCATGCTATTAAATAATAGTCCCAAAACAATTTATGACATTTTATAGGTCATCAAGTATGTGACTTGATCATGAAACCCTATAGATAATAAATGACATAAATTATGATTGGTCCTTAGTCAAGGTTATTAAAGTGGGACATTAACATCCACGTGAGACTAGTATGTGAGGTGACTGATGACTAAGTTTCATGGAGTCATTAATAAGAGTATTAAAGTCAATCACATAGATATGTGTTGAAGAACACAGGATCGGACATGACCCGCTAATGAAAACTCTATAGGATAGTTATATAAGTGTCATGAGAGTTTTCATTGCGACTATGGAGTATAGTCCTTAGACCTGAGTTCATCATGTTTTCTTACATGTGAAATGGTCCGCTTTAACTTTGTCAAACGTCAGCCGTAACTGATGATTATAAAGGCATTGATTGGGCGTATAATGAAGTGTGTGAAGAAACAGGGATGGAACAAGATGGGATTTGTCCCTCCTATATAACAGGAGATAAATATCTCAGGGCCCATCGAAGATTTGATACTGAGAAATGTGTGGCCACACTCAAACGAGGTGATTGTCAGTCGTTTGTCTTGTCAGTATAAATCGGAGTTCGATGAACATGATTTTGGATTAATAAGGATGACACAGATCTTTCCTTATGCCATATCGAGATATAGAGACGAAGGGATTATGGGAATAGATGATTCCAGTACAAGTGGGAGATTGTTGGGAATGTCCTGAAATCACACTTGTAATCACTCTAGAGATAGTTGTGTTGTCGAGATTAGACAGTCATATAATATTGGGCAATCGTAATGCTTTGCTAGAAGCCACTTATGATCAATGAGTTTAGAACTCATTGCTAGTATTATATGATCCTACAGGGTCACACACCTAAGCAAACTGGATATAGAATATGAGGTTGATCATTAATGTAATGATCTGATAAATGCATATTTGATGTGCATTCATTCTAGTTTCTAAGGCAGTGTCGATCGACACAACAAGTGTATCGATCGACACAGATCGTGGATGACTTGATTAACTTAGGTTTAATCCTTGGTTAATCAGGTCACGGTATAAGTCAACATATATACAAGATATATGTGCGACTTTTACAGATATAAGACCTAACGCACATCCACCTTAGAGAAACTGAAAAACCTCCTGAGAGATTTGATCTCTAACGGCACTAGCATCCCGTCCGTTCCAGTTTGTGTGCGTGTGGATACCAGTAGAGGCGCAGCATTTGAGGCGCTCCTGATCTCGTGTTCCTGACCATATTTCCGCTGCTTGTATTCGAGGTAAACACGAGATACTCTTTAGATTCAAGCATAATCGTAAACCCGAGATCCGGGCTATGAACTTGCTAGGTTGTTTAATAGAGATTAATCCGCACCAAGTTCCAACAGTCTCAACTTGAGTATGTACTGTTGGGCTCTTCTGATCATGTAATCCCTAATGACACACCGTCATCTTCATCAAAGTCTCCAATGGCTGATTGTCCAGCACCGCCTCATCGTGAGGATGTATCGTTGGGCTCCTCTGCTCAAGTGCCGCCTGTTATGGTTCATGTTTTGGATCGTTCTATGAGTCTTCCTTCTTCTCTTGTAGCTTTGGATGGTGATTACCTAGCTCCGTGGACTGTTGTTGTTAAGAAATCCAGACTACCTTTACCAACCGGTTATGATCTTGTCGAGGCTTCAGTCCACTTGGTTACTAATTCTCAGTTTGACGAAGAAGAAATTGTGATCAGCTCTGCTCAGGCGAATCTCAGAAGCGTTTTGCTCTTATTGAAGTGAAGGCTCCAGCTCATCTTTCTCCTAAGCAAGCAAAAAAATTTAGAAAGAAGGAGATTGATGTTTGCGTTTTACACACCAATTAAAACCTAATGTGCACACTACCATAATCGAATGGTATGTCGATGTAACACTTTAGGATCGGATCCACAGGGAGCTAGTGATATATGACACCAAGAATACACAAAGTTCCTTAATTTAAGCTAATACAAGAGATTTGGTTTTTTTACTAACAACCTAAGTGAGATGAAAGCAAAGAAACTAATAGGCAAATGATGTAGATAACAAAAGTGCAACAGAACTAATAATGCACTAAACAAGATACTAAGATTCACACAAAACAGAGTAAAAACAGAGATGTGATGAGTTTGAGCAAAAGATAAAAGACTAAGTTCCTTGGGTTGAGGTTTCAGTTTGAGTGATCAACAATTAATCTAGAAGCGTTTAAGAACAATAGAATGTTTCTTAGGCTAAGAACAACATATCAAGCTACTCCACTCTCATGATAATAGCCCTATATCTATAAAGCATTAACATCAACTATCGTTGGCAATTTCAAGATAAATATGCATTATGAACAAGTTCTTATTACCACTAAACACCTTAAACATCAATTCTCATTGGTTAAGTATGTAAAGCACTTGATAGAATTTCAAACATTAATTACATTTCCCAGTGCTAGCAACATTCAAGATCAAGGAATTGATTAGCTACTTCAATCCTAGCATTAAGAACTTCTAACAAGTAAGAAATCAATGTTTCCAAGTTTTAAATATCCTAAACCATATCTAGATCACCATCACCTTACTCAAACCCAGAAACTTATAAAGAACTACTCAGTAATATTCATAGAAACACAAAAATACATAGTTGAGATGATATAAGATGAGAGAAATAGATAAATCAACAAGAACAACAAAAGAAAATCAAACCAAACTTCAAAACAAGATAAAAGAAAATAAAGTTATGATATAGATCCATAAATGGATCAAGAAGTAGATCATGCCTCTCCTCATACACAAAGAAGCTTTAAATAATGGAAAACAATGTGGCTTGGTCGACCTCAAAACATGGGAGGGTCTACACGCCAAAAGAAAAAGAAAAAGTAGCATGTGGGCAAAAGTAGATCTCAAAACGGCATGATTGATATGTGTCCAGTAAATCGGTCATAACGCTTTGTGTATAGCTCTAAATGACTTCAAACCACCTCCATTGGAAAGCTAACTCAATTACCTATAACTTTGGTTTAAGATCCAAAGCTAAATATGAACGTAAGCTCTTCATATGACTCGATCTTTCAAGGTTAAATCTCACAGCGACTTGGAGAGGTCGTTGTGAGGTTTTTTGATCCACAGCGACTTGGGGAGGTTGGTGTTGAGGCCGCTGGAGCTCTCGGCTTCTCGCATTTCTTCATAGCGACTTCAGTAGGCCGCTGTGAGGTCTGGTCGTGATCCTTAGCTGTTTTCCACTCCTTTTTGGGTGTTTTTCAGTCCCTACCTCCTCCATATCATTTGGGTGCTTCATCATGTCTTCCACCACCTACAAAAAAGAGAAACAAAGCATATGCAATCCTAATGATTCCTAAATGCATTATCCTAAAGCTAAAACACACTAAAAATCATGCTCACAACAACTCAAAAATACAACACATCAGAGATACAAAGATTATATGCTCAAGCCTTATCTCTACCTTCTTCTCCGGTTTTAGGTAGTGTTTCTGCTGAAAGTTTGGAGTCTTCGATTAATGGTTCAGTTAATGTTTCAGTTTCTGGTGGTCAGACGGTTTTACGTCCTGGCCTCTTTTTCAAAGCCTAAGTGCTTGGTTCCATCCTTTTTTGACTTCTGATGAAGTTTTTTTGTTGGAACGTTCGGGGCCTTAATGGAAATAATAGGACATCGGTTAAGAGGTGGATTGATAATAATTCTCTATTAGTAGGAGGTTTTTTGGAAATTCATGTGAACAAGGAGAATTTGAATGCAGTTATGTCGAGTAGTTTTATGGGTTGGAATTTTGAGGCAAATTATTCAGATAAGGCAGAGAATGGAAGAATAGTGGTTATATGGATTCCCTTATTGTCAATATTTACTTATCTAAAATCAGACCATTTGGTTCTTTGTGGTATTTTTAATCCAACGACGGGTGAATCCTTTACGGTTGGCTTCATATATGCTAGAAATACTAGAGAAGAAAGAATACCTTTATGGAATTTGCTCAGGGAATTGGCCAACACCTCAAATGTTAAGAATTCTCTGTGCATTTTTATGGGCGATTTCAATCAAGTACTCTCCCTGTCTGAAGTTTACTCCCATGCTCCAGCTACTATTTCTCTGCTGGGTATGTCGGACTTTCAGGAATCTCTAGCAGACTCTCAGCTCTTTGACATGACATATCGAGGTTGCTTTTATACGTGGAGAAATCATAATCCGGACGGTCCAAAATATAGGAAATTGGATAGGGCTATTGTGAATGAAGCTTGTAATGAATCTTTTCCTGATGAAAATGCTCTTTTCGATGTTTCCAGAGGTTCAGACCACTCTCCTTGCTTAGTCTCTCTTGCTAATTCTGAAGTTTGGAAATCTTCAAGGTTTATGTTCTTTTCCTTCTTCTCTTCACATCATGAATATGAGAGTAAGATGAGTGAAGCATGGTCTATTCCAATCATTATTCCAATCATATCTTCGAGTCCAATGTTTTCTCTTTATCATAGACTTCGTCATGCAAAATACTTCTGCAAAGGTTTAAACTGCAGCTACTTCAGTAACATTCAAGCTAGAGCGAAGGAGACTTTTGTGGAATTATAAAGCTTGCAGTCTCAGGTTCTAACATCTACTTCTCCAGATATGTTTCACTTAGAGTAGTTAGCAAAGGAAAAATGGTTATTGCTTGCTTCGGCAGAGGAAAGTTTCTTTAGACAGAAATCACGAATCGGATGGATGCAAGAAGGAGATGCATGAGCTGCTTTTTTCTACAAATTTGTTAAAGCAAATCTCCTCAAGAACACAATTCATTTTCTTTGGGATGAGCAGAATAATAAGGTCTCAGATATTGATGTTATCAAGTCTATGTAAGTTCAATACTTCACATACATTTTTGGTACATCCAACTCGTCAACTCAACCGCTTTCAGTTGCTTAAATCCGTAACCTCCACCCTTTCATATGTGATAGGTCAAGAATTAATCCCTATACTAACTGCAAGTGCACAGTGATGTAGTTGTAGTACTTAGGGTATCGAATCCACAGGGACTCCGGTCAACGATAGGATTAGAACTAAAAAGATTAAACTAGGAGAAATCAAATATGATTAGAAACTAAAAAGCAAGCAGAAAGTAAATAGCAGTGAGTTTGTGAGCAAGGAAGCGAAGCATTAAGTCTAGGGAGTTCTCAGGAAATCAGGAACACAAGCAATCAATCAAGCGGGATCTAATTAAGAACTGTTCTAGAACTCAAACACAGATATAGAATTAACCAACTGTCGTTGCGAGAATTCTCTAAGTCTAAGTGCAGCAATCCAAATTCCTTTGCAATTACTAACAGATTAAACCAGCATTAATTCCAAGTTCGATATGTTCACAATTAAACTAAACCAAATTCCTTTGCGAGTAATTCAATTGCTCATCTAGGTTTTTTCTAGCTAATTAACCAACTGTCGTTGCATCAATCAACCTAACATCAATAATCTAATTGGCCAATTCAGATCAAGCATTAAGAACAATCCTAGATGAAGAACTAACATATATGAATCCCTACAGATTTATCAACCTATAATTCCATGAAATCCCTAATGAGAATCCCTAAACTTAACAGGTAATCTACTCAGATATAATCATCGAAACAGAAAACATCTTGAATATAAAACCAAATAGCATATAATAAAACAAAGAACTGGGGTTCGAAATCCTCTCTCGAGAGAGAGCAAAATCAGCCCCTAAAACTCTCTCTGAATAAAATAAGACTTAAGTAAAGCGTAGCCTAAACAAGTGGCTAAAAAGCCCTAATATATAGTCTAAAACACGTCTGGGTGCCTTTTTGCAAGTCTGGAAAGTTTCTGGGCAAAAACTGTAATTTCTCCAAAATGCAGATTTTTGGACGCAGAACTGCAACGACCGTTGCAAGGCGAAAACGCAGCCAGTGAACTCTGTGAAGTCTCTAAATAGTGCAAAATTGCTCCAAATGCTCCCAAAACGTCCAATTAAGCTCCAGATGTCATTAAACCTATAAAACACCTGAAAAGACTCCAAAACATAATGAAAGACTTGATAAATAAAACATATACCATGACTAAAATCCCTAAAATCCATGGTATATCAACTCCCCCACACTTAACCTTTGCTTGTCCTCAAGCAAAACAAAGAACTAGACATGGTGAAGAGGTTTGAAAACTTTCAGAAACTCATTTCATCTTTGAAGCAACAACACTCAGATTCCCCTTAGTAATCCATATGAAAGATTTCACCCGCAGACATCAAGACCAAAATATACTAACTTCCCCCACACTTAGCAACTGTCCTAAGTAAACTCCACAATCACATTCACGCATTCAAATTCTCCCTACTGATACCTGAAGCGATGTGGGTGTCCTCAGTACGCTGATCCGTGTATGGGTTTTCTAATAGTCAGAGATCATCTGCAACTTCATCCCAATGGTTACTTAAGTTCCTGCAAGTGCTGTTAATCTTCTAAAAAATTCATCGTTTCTTACTTAAACCGTTTTGACTCAATAAAAAAAATTTTGAAAAAGGATTGACTCTAAGAAAACAAAAGCGTGCGTCAGTAGCTACCTCCCCCACACTTAAACTACACTGTCCCCAGTGTAATCAAGCTCAGGTTCGGCGAGAAAGATAAACACATTTGAAACATCCGAAAGTTGCATAATACTTACATGTTGTCGCCCTGTGTCGATCGATGCATGTTGTGTGTCGATCGATGCATGTTGTGTGTCGATCGATGCAAGGTGAATATGTTCGCGGTTATTTAGATAACCGATGTCTGAACCGCAATCGAATCGGCTAATCACAAATCGCGACTGCATCGACCGATGCACTATGTGTGTCGATCGTTGCAATGCGATTTTGCCTGTTTCTCACGCCTCTGAACACACTTAAACAGAAAAATCAAAAAACCAAAACCAAAACGAAAAATGAAAACGAAAACGAACCTAACAGTGGGTTGCCTCCCACTCAGCGCTTGTTTTTAGTCATTAGCTTGACTATGGGATAGAGGTTTGACTCATGGCGGTTTCAATAGAGACTTTGAGTGTCTCTGTGAATATCTCTTCATCCAAGGAGGTGTGTATGCTGTCGGATCATGAGGTTTCCCAAGGAAAGAGTAGACAGAAGCGGAGCGGGAGCGAAGCTTGGGTGGGATACTGTGTTTTCTTGCATTCAAAACAATATGGTCAGGAGGTTTAAACTTAGGTGATTTATACCTTACCTTTGGTGCATATCTGATGTTTGGAGCTTTCTGCTTATGAGCAGTTGCAGGCTCTGAAGATGTTAGAGCAGGTTCAAGAGGAACCGCCATCTTCTTCTCTCCACTATCAGATACTGTAGTTCCACCAATCTGAACTTCTTCTTTCAAATAACCATCAGTGGAGATCATCTTCTTTGCATCTCTCAACACACAAGGATGAATTCGCGAAGCTTCAGCTGGTGGAGTTTCATTCAGCTCCTTATCTATCACTTTCATGCAGTTAGCCACTTCTAGCTCCTGTTTAGATGGTTTAGGAACCTTAGGATATGGCACAAAGGGCTTATAGACTTGTTCCAGGATTGTTGCAGGCTTCTGGTCTCGTCTGCGATATGTGTCGATCGATGCATAGGGTGTGTCGATCGACACAAGGCGATTATGTTCAATTCCATCAGTCGGATCGGGACTGTGTCGATCGATGCTTGAGCTGTGTCGATCGATGCAAGTCTCAGACAGATAGATTTCGTCCAGAAAATCCGAGATTATGCTCTCTTCTTCTCCCAGCAAGTCAATCCCATCTCTTAAGGTCACAGCTTTGATGGATCTGTACTGTTCAGCTTTCCCAGCTGCATTTTGCCTTTGTATTGCTCCAACTGTCTGCTGAACTTGGACATTTAGCTTCTTCACATGTGTGCTCAAGTATTCAAACTTCCCATTCAGATTTTTATGTATAGCATTCAGCTTCCTCTCGAAGTTTACAACAGTCTTAGCTTGATCCTCTAGCAACTGCTCCATCATTGCTTCCATCTTGCTCTTATAAGCATTAGCAGCAGGAGGTGTTTGATAAGAAGATGATCCATAGGTTCTCTGATAAGAATTACCTTGTTGATTACCAAACCTGTTTCCTTGGAATCCAGAGCTATTGATGTAGTTCAAATCCTCTTCCTGTCTTTCTAGTAACTGCTCCATCATACTCATCAGCTTATCAGATCGCGTATTTTGAGGAGGAACATGCTGATATGATGAATATTCATAATCTCTGGTGAATGAATAAGAACCATAGTCTCTGCAGAATGAGTTATTCTGCTGATTTTCCAACATCCGTTCCATCATTCCCATCAACTTTGTGTCGATCGATGCAAAGGAGTGTCGATCGATGCAGTGCGATTACAGGTGTACCTGAAACGCAAGAACAGAAAAAGAGAAAAAAAAATTAGTAAAAAAAAAAACGAAAAACCTAGTCTAAACCCTAAGTTCAAATCTATCGGAGACTCAAAAGAGTCCCCGGAAACGGCGCCAAAAACTTGATAGGTCAAGAATTAATCCCTATACTAAATGCAAGTGCACAGTGATGTAGTTGTAGTACTTAGGGTATCGAATCCACAGGGACTCCGGTCAACGATAGGATTATAACTAAAAAGATTAAACTAGGAGAAAACAAATATGATTAGAAACTAAAAAGCAAGCAGAAAGTAAATAGCAGTGAGTTTGTGAGCAAGGAAGTGAAGCGTTAATTCTAGGGAGTTCTCAGGAAATCAGGAACACATGCAATCAATCAAGCGGGATCTAATTAAGAACTGTTCTAGAACTTAAACACATATATAGAATTAACCAACTGTCCTTGCGAGAATTCTCTAAGTCTAAGTGCAGCAATCCAAATTCCTTTGCAATTACTAACAGATTAAACCAACATTAATTCCAAGTTCGATATGTTCACAATTAAACTAAACCAAATTCCTTTACGAGTAATTCAATTGCTCATCTAGGTTCTTTCTAGCTAATTAATCAATTGTCGTTGCATCAATCAACCTAACATCAATAATCTAATTGGCCAATTCAGATCAAGCATTAAGAACAATCATAGATGAAGAACTAACATATATGAATCCTTACAGATTTATCAACCTATAATTACATGAAATCCCTAATGAGAATCCCTAAACTTAACAGGTAATCTACTTAGACATAATCATCGAAACAGAAAACATCTTGAATAGAAAACCAAATAGCATATAATAAAACAAAGAACTGGGGTTCTGCAACGGTCGTTGCAAGGCGAAAACGCAGCCAGTGAACTCTGTGAAGTCTCTTAATAGTGCAGAATTGCTCCAAATGCTCCCAAAACGTCCAATTAAGCTTCAGATGTCATTAAACCTATAAAACACCTGAAAAGACTCCAAACCATAATGAAAGACTTGATAAATAAAACATATACCATGGCTAAAATCCCTAAAATCCATGGTATATCAATATGCGGCTCATTTCTAGCTGCCCAGCTAGAAGCAATTCCAACGGATGATTAGATTAAAGATGCTATGTTTAGTCTTCCTAGGAATAAAGTGCTGGGTCCGGATGGATTTACTATGGAATTTTTTACTGGTTCTTGGGACTTGGTTGGTGGAGATGTTATTGCTGCAATAAAAGATTTCTTTCTAACCTCTTCTTGGTCAAGACAGGTCAACTCTGCAGTTATCTCATTGATTCCATCTCATTGATTCCAAAAATCACGGGAGCAACAAAGCTATCAGAGTTTAGGCCAATTTCATTGTGCAATACTATCTATAAGGTCATCTCTCGGATTTTAGCTCAATGTCTGAAATTGTTCTTGGGGGATGCTGTTCAAAATAATCAAGCTGGATTTGTTCAAGGAAGGTTAATGTGTGAGAATGTGCTATTAGCAGCTGAATTGGTGGTTGATTTTCATAAGGATGGTCCAACAAAAAGAGGATGCTTGCAAATTGATATAACTAAGGCTTATGATCATGTGAATTGGCAATTCATAATTAATATACTCGAGGCTTTCTGCATTCCAGAAGTGTTTAGAAGATGGATTCATACCTACATATCGACGCCTCACTTTTCAGTAGCCATCAATGGTGAAGTAGCTGGTTTTTTCGGGAAAAATGGTTTACGACAAGGAGATTCTATCTCTTCTTCCTTATTTTTTTTGGCCATGGACATTTTGGAAAAACAATTAGATAAGTGTGTGGCTCAGAATTTTATTAAACCTCACCCACTTTTCTTGGATCCTCTTATTACTCATCTTAGATTTGCAGATGATGTACTCATCTTTTTTGATGGAAGTGATACATCTCTTGCTGGCATCCTTCAGGTTTTAAAAGTCTTTGAATCTGCTTCAGACCTTGCACTTAATTTAAGTAAGTCATGCTTATTCTTAGATGAGACCAGTTTGAATACGTCTCGTGAGCTTGCAAATCGTTATGGTCTTCTCTTGGGAGCGCTTCCAGTGCGTTATCTTGGTCTCCTCTTCTGCCTCATAAGTTAAGACCTCAAGATTATCAGCCTTTGATTGACCGTGTTAAGGCAAGGATCAAGAATTGGACGGTTAAGCACTTGTCTTTTGCCGGGAGACTCAAACTACTTCAATCTGTGTTATATGGCATCATTAACTTTTGGGCTAGTACGCTTCCTTTTCCTAAAGCTTGTTTTGATCGATTAAAGCAGATTTGCAATGTTTTTTTTGTGGACTGGTTTGTCAAATTCAGCTAGAGGTGCAAGAGTTTCTTGGGCATCTGTTTGTACTCCTAACAAAGGAGGGTTGGGTTTAAGGAGAATCATAGATAAGAATAAGGTGTTTGGGTTAAAGTTAATATGGTTGTTGTTTTCAGCAAACGGATCTTTATGGGTTGCTTGGATTAAAAACACATCATTAAAGAGAGGTTGTTTTGGGATACTGATTTTCTCGAGCTGGTAGTTGGATTTGGAAGGGTTTGATGAAACTTCGTGATTTAGCTCGACCTTATCTGACTTGTCATGTTCAATCTGGAACTCGTTCTCTGTTTTGGCATGATAATTGGACCTCCTTAGGTCCATTAATTAATGTTACTTGAAGCATTGGTTCGTTGAATACTGGTATCTCAAGCATGGCCTCAATTGCATCAGTGATTTCTAATGGATCTTGGAACATTTCACATAGCTGTAATCGTGTTATCACCCTTCTTAAAGACGCTCTTCCCTCGACGGTTCCAAACTCGGAGTTCCGGAGATGATTATTTTTATTTGTGGAGCAATACTCTAGGACAAGAACCTACAACTTTTTCATCTTCAAAAACCTGGACTTCTCTTCATTCACCCTCTCCTACTGTTCGATGGTATAAGGCTGTGTGGTTTAAGGAAAAAATTCCTAAGCATGCTTTCTTGATTTGGTTAGCGGTAAGAGATAGACTCCTCACTCGTGATCGCTTAATGGCTTATGTCGATGGGATCTCCAAGTGCCTAGTGTTCTTTGTGGCACTGAACCTGAGACCAAACATCACTTGTTTCTCAGCTGTACTTATTCAAGGGAGGTATGGTTAAGTCTTATGAGTTATTATAATGTTCCTCCTCTGTTTTTTTATGATGTGATTGAGTGGCTATTATCTGGATCTTTCACTGGGAATCTGGGAACTTTTATAAAATGATGTTTTATGCTTTAGTTTATTCTTTTTGGAAGGAAAGAAATAGTAGGATTCATGGTGGACAATCGAAGCCGGTGCATATTCTGATTAGAGAAATTCAGATACTCCTACGAGCAAAACTAGCGGCATTGGATCGTGATATTGTTCAGATGCAGAACCTTCATCAAAGGCAGCAAGCCAGCTATCTTCTAACTTGGTTTACCTTTGATCTTCTTCTCAAGCTTCTGGTGCACGATCAACGTAAAATCAGATTCTATCTCTCGAGTAACTGCTTCACATGAGTTCATTTAGTCCAATCTCCTTTTTATTTTAATATTGGTGTTCTTTTTCAAGGCAAAAGCTTTGTACTCAGACAATTTCTTTCTTTTGGAATATAAAACTGATACTTCCGGAAAGAAAAAAACAATGTGGCGTATCATGAGTGTCCTTGTATGAACGAGCACTCACAACTTTAAAAGTAATAAAGTTATAAAGTTTACCGGTTATCTTGTGTTAACGAAAAAATTGTCTCCGGTTTGGTATTTCTTGGTCTTAGTCCAATGTATATATAAGCGAGATTTACACAACAGTTGATAAGTGGGTATGTGATGTGATATATAAATATATATATATATATATATATATATATATATATATATATATATATATATATATATATATAGTTTTGTAGTCAATTCCTCAAACCTTCAATATAAATGTTATTGCAGTATAGGCTGAGGTTGTCAAATCTAAATTGGGTATAATTTAGTTCACCAAAAATACATACAATTAATTAAGCTAAGCCAAACAAATAAATGAGATTGTCTATCAACCTAAATGATCAAAAAACAAGAAGCAATGCAAACAAGAAAACAAACTAAGAAAAGAAGTTAAACAATGATTTAAAAAGGGTCTAAAGTGAGGTCAATGTATCAAGACTATCTAAAGATGATCAAATGTGGTAATCAATCAATCACACATAAATATTCATAACTTAGCTAATCACACTTCCATACTCTTAACCCTATGTTAATTATGTGAGAATCTATTTTTCAATTTCAAATTACACTTTAAGATGCATTCAATCTCAATCACAACACCATCAAGAAAGCTCAAACCTTATTCAAGAACATAAGTCTAGATCCCTTTAATTAACTCATAATCAAGAACAATATCCCAACTATAATTAAAAATCAATTAAGAATGCAAAACAAGTTCAAATGACTATTAAACACCTTAGACATCAATTTCCAATGGCTAAGCATGCAAAATCTCTAAACAAGTTATTTTAAGCATTTCACCAAACACCTTTCGAGCAACAAAAAGTCTAATATCTAGATTCAACAATTTCTTACAATCTAGCCTAGAGAACAACATAATAGAGAAGAATTGGCATTATTTAAGAACTAAGCACTCTAGATCATCCCTAATCAAATCTTAATATCTCAAAGATCCAAAGTGACTACTCACTAATCATAGAGATTCCCACAAAACTCATAGAGATAATATGAGAAATCATAACTAGCAAGAGAAATAAAGAAAGAATTAAGATTTAAAGAAGAATTACTTGATTAAACTTAAAATAAAAGAGTTTACAAAGTTAAGAACCCTAACATGGGTAAAGAAAAAGCATAAGAGAGAAGAGATACCTCCAAATTAGGTCCAAAATACATTTATAGGTGAAGGGCCATAATGGCATTTTGGTAAATAAAAGTGGCTCATACCGACCGTGGCCGGTCGGTATGCTGTCGGTATGGACCAAGGTCGGAGTAGCGAATTGGTTTGGTCGGCACAGGAGGTCAGTATTCATCTCTGGCCGGAAGATGGTTCCCAAACAAAGAAGGATACCGGACGGATCCGGTCGGTATGGTGAGAGGCTGGAGTACCGACTTGGTCCGGTCGATATGGACATGTCGGTATTACTTCAAGATTTTATTCTTTTTCAAGATATTGAAGTGTGGTAGTGGTAGGAAAATCAAGATATTGTATGATGGTCTTGCGTGGATAACTGTAAACAAACAAACAAACAAACCATCTGACAATTCAATTTCCAATTTTAAAGTATAAAGTGGTATGCAAACACTTTGAGGACAATCTTGAAGACGAGGAGCATGAACATGAGCTGCTACCTTTTGTTGTCAACAATGGATACATGCGGTTGGAAATTTTCAAGTATTACACCATAGAGAGTTGATAATATCTTCCAAACTTCCATTCATCATTGGTTGCTGTATAATGAGTTGTTAGAGATATTCTTAAGGTGTCATGAAATTCTACGTCTTGAGAAACCTCAATATCACGAGTAACTCACAACCGGTTTGTTTTACAAAAACTCGTCAAGATACTGCAACATAAATATGTGGAATAGGCAGCCAAATAACAAAAATTGCTTTTCTGTTAGAATGGTAAGTAGCTCTGTGTTTCTTTAATTATTAATTTGGTTTTGAGGATTTATAGTTAACCAATTGTTTGGTTCTTGTAATTGTAGTGTGGTGTTGACTTGGATTTCAATACAACTGTAACATTGGGAACGTTACAAGCTCGAGGCTGTTAGTACTTTCACAAGAGGGTTATCAGAAACCGATTATTTTTGTGATCCGTGCTTGGTACATTACAAAGTCGCAGTTGACCGTGATGGTAAATCGTAAATCATGCTGGAGAAGTTCCCATTGCTACTGTACCTATTACATTTCTCCCTTCTCATGAGCCTTTTGTGTATTATCTTCTTCCTATGAAGAGTTATCTTGTGTGTGACCAAATTGATTTTGATTTAGTATCAAAGGCGATTACAAAGTGTTCAAACTCGATAGTGTGTCAATTGAATTTAGTTGTGAATTGATGTACCAATAGTCTTATGTTCCATTCCCTAACTTGTTTTCTGTCTTCTAGGTGGTAAATTTTGATGTTCTAACACCCTTTAAACTGGCTAGAGTGGGTCAACTGTTAGAAACATTCAAGAGCCATTATGGAGACATTATGCTTTCTTACAAATTTTTTTTTCTTTTACTTACAAAGTATCGATGACATCAAATGTTTTAAAACTAATTTGTTTTATATGTGTAATAAGAACATAACCAATAAGTTTTTCGTCAAAATCAAAAATTTAGTTTTCAATTGCACAATATTTGTTCAAGCTTCTTTATGGTTATAATGATGTCAAAATATGGTTGATGCAATGCTCCTCAAGGTGCTATTTAAGAAACCATTTGTTTCTCTATTCTAGGTATTCAAGATAGCACTAAAATAATTCTCATGTCTACTTAATTATTCGAAATTACAATTAAAATCGAAAATAGACAGATTATATATATATATTGTCAAAAGAGTGATTTTAATGTTTTAGGTACTGAGATACCTAAGCATTTCACAATTGTCAAGATGAAAGGGATAATTATCAAAATTGATGAGATGAAAGGGAAGGTTATCTTTTCGGATATAAGAGATAATACATATGTCTACGACCAAAGAAAATGTAAATGGGATACTGTGAAAACATATTGCCGTCATCTACAGATTGTGTGAGTGAGAATGTATTGTACGCTATCAGTCTCAATAATAGAGATCGGTTGATAGAGTTGTGGTGGACTCAGTATAAAGTAAATGGTAATGTTTTGTTGTTCGTCGTGAAACGGTTAGTCACTAGGAGAGAAGTTTACGAGTTTTGGCTTAAGAATCTATAAAATGGCTAGTTGTGGTGCTGGGAAATTCTTTATTCTTTGGGGAGCTTATAAGTGTGATCAGAAGAAGAAGAAGAAGAAGATTTGGTGCGCGGAAATCTTGATGGAAAAACCTCATGAAGGTGTGGTTTGGGAAGATGTTAATTGGATGGATGATGTGCATACCTGTATCTCAACATCATATCGGTGTGTGCTCTTGCAATGTCTAGCCGTCACTGTTTGATTCCAAGGAATGATCTCTGTCGTTTTGAATTCAATTTAACACCACTTTGTTGGATCATATATAGTCTAGTATCCATATACATTCTAAAATCAACATTAGCTTGTACATATGGAAAAAGTCGATAAACTTTAGCAAAATAGATGCATGTTAGGTCAATGTCCCGACTTATATCTTCATTTTAACATACATATCCATGGATTCATTTTGACTAACTCAATGTAAAGTTAAGAGCTTGTTTTGTTTAATGTAAAAGTGCATTTTTGCATATTTTCTTTGCCAAATTAAAATTAGAGGTTAGAAAGCGTTTTTTTTCCAATACATATATGATACTATGTATAATTTGAATCTAGCTTTGACCATTTGGAGAAAGGAGAGGATGCAGAGGCAAGGAGAGCAACAAGAAGAGTGAAAGAGATTAATTACTTAGTTTATGTGTTATCGTACTCAAGTTCTTGGCAAATTAGTATTTTCCTTTGACCAGTTGAAGTAACGTTTGTGAACATGAAATTTCATTTTGTCAAACTAGTTTGGGAAAATTAGTATTAGTATTTGTCTTTGGATATAACTATATATTACGATTTGTTTCCTTATTTTGTGTTATCATTCTGTTGATTGATCTTTCCTAAAAACTAGGGATGTCATGGAACACCACAATCTATAGATAGGATCTTCATTTTTGTAGAGTTTTCTTGAACTGTATGGATGAAGCATTAAGATAGATGCCAGGTGATTCTTAGAAAACATCGGTATATCTGCCGATAATACATTGTCACAGCTGATTAGATTCGATGAGGTCATGGATTTGAGACTTTGAGTTCCTATTTTTACTGATCGATGAGGGTTTCATGAAAAAAAATAATCAACAAAGATCAAATTTTTCACACTTGACTCTGTTAAATCTGTTTCAATTGCAGTTTCCGTGATTGAAAAGAATTTTTCTTTCAGCATAGTCTTCTTCAGCTACGACATGAACTTCAGAGTTCATGTGAATTTTTCAAACTTGATTATTTCGGAACCCCGATTTTCTTCTTTCGAAGCAATTAGTATTCCAGTTGGTTGGTTAGAAGTTTGAACTTTTCTTTATTGAACTATAGAAGTTAGAACTTGAACGTCCCCAATATTGAGCATGAGCTGGAGGGGCTTCTGTGATCAAAAACGGAAATATATAAAAATTTGGGTTGAAAGTAAACAATTGGGTTTAATATGAAATAAGCATAGCAAAATATTTAGCTTTAGTTATGACAAGTAACTTGAAACTCTACAGACGAGTTAAATGATATTTTTGTATGTATATATTTTTTCAATTGATGATATCCATGATTATAAACAAATTTCTCCCTCGTTCTCTCTCAAAAGACACAGCCGCCAAACTCAACCCTGGATCTAAATCTCGTCGGGATTAGCACGCGGAGGTTTCCTTAACTCTAGCTCCTAGTGTCTAATATGGACCGGTGTATGAGCCGCGTACCAAACTTGGTGTTGGCTATCCATCAACCTCAGGTTTGAGGGGGGGGGGGGAACGTATGAGCCATCGACCATGCAAACCTCTGGTCCAAACACTCAGGTTCAAAAGAGTTTTCAAAGACTATGAACAAAGAAGAAGGCTTGAAGGACGGTAATTGTGTTTAAACTTTTAACCCAATCAATGACAAGTGTGGGAAACAAATACCACACTTAAGACTTTTAGTGTTTCAACCAACGAGAGAGATGATACGTCGGAGAATCATGTATAGGACTTAAACAAATTTATAATGAAAATGTATTGGATTAACTTTGGAAATATGTTACAAGTGTTGTGATCTGGAACTTCCAGCTCCACTTACACACATATTTATACTAACATAAAACCTAGGTTTTTTTGCCTTGACATTAGGTCTTAAAGTTTAGGGGGGTGGCGGAGCCAGAAAAATAATCTACTGGGGTTGTAATATTTTTTTTTTAAATACGCATTTTACTAGTCCAAATATTATCATAAATTAACATTTTTAAATGTATTATATATTTTATATAATAAAATTATTTTATCACTAATTTTAAATCTTAAAATCTGTTTTAAAATTTTTATATGTTATCGATTTTGTAAGTATATCTCTGTAAAATAAATATTCTTTGACATAACCACAAAAACTGGAAAACAAAATTACACAATGATTTTTTTTATTAATTACTTAAAATAATAAAATATTAATATATCAGTTTAACAAATAAACTTCCAATTACAAAGGACGAAAGTAAAAATAAAATATAAGTTATTACCTAAATTCTTGTACTTAACTGATTTCAATGGATATTCTATAGACATTTAAAAGAAAAAGAAAGAGGATGAAAAATATGTAAGGTAAGTAATTAGGTTTTTCTCATTTTAATGGATTGATTTTAACTATTTGTACTGAAATTTATTGGACTAAATGTTTTTAGTGTATATATTTGTTAGTTTATACTTGAATCAAATTTGATAGGGGTCAATCATATTTTTGGATGGGGGTCAATACAACATATTTAATAATAATTAAATTAGATTTCAAAATTTCATGGGGTCCCCCCTCAACACATACTGCCTCTCCCACTGCGTTTAGGTGCCCTACAAAAATATAGGCGAGATACCAGCAATTTCCTGGTTCTAAGACCGTGAATATTGGGGGTTCTTAAGGGTAGGGTTTCTTAACTATTCACGTGGATCCCACGTGGGGCCCACGTGAATAGTTAAGAAACTGTCTCTTAAAATTCTTATATAAGGATCGATCCTTACACTGTTCACGCCACGTGGCGCGATGCTATTGGTCAATTTTTTTTTTTAATTTTTTTTTTCGACAGATTTTAAAAAAAAACAAAAACAAAAAAAATGAATAGTTAAGAAACCCACGCCGATAACACGGCTGTGGGTGCTCTAAGTCTTTAGTGTGAGTAGCACGGTGAACATGAATCATATCAAGCAGCATTATTATGGAAGTCATATCCTTCGATTAACCCTTTCGGAATCGTCCGAAACATTGATTACTCCGTGGGGGTGCGGTCGATGGCTCCTGCTTCGTTTCGACGAGAGAAACGCGATGCTAACCTCAGATTTGTGGAATTCCAAGTTAAACGGTTTGAAAGTTATATGGTTTTGAAGGTTCGGGTTTATTGAAAACATACTTTAAAACTAAGTTTCCGGTGGTACCGTTTTGGTGGAAAGGAGGGAACGATGGAACAGAGCTTCGTCGGCACGAACGGCACCAGAAACGGACATAACTTCAAAGGGAAGAGATTTGAATAAGTTATTATCTGGTGACTCTCTTATTTATAAGAGCTTCGTAGTTTTTTTTTTTTTTTTTTTTGCAAAATCGGCCATAGTAGTTGGGCATAACAATATGGGCCGAAGGAGCAGCTGAAAAGCCCATCAGGCTATATATATATGTGCATTGAGAGATTGCTAGGGTTTCCATCGTCCCTGAATCGTTTTGCAAGCTTTGATTTTTCACAGGAAAAATGAGATCTGGTACTATCTTTCCTCGCGCCAGTATTAAATATGGTGTCACA
The DNA here is from genome assembly GCA_030180135.1 of Orychophragmus violaceus. NCBI lineage: Eukaryota > Viridiplantae > Streptophyta > Magnoliopsida > Brassicales > Brassicaceae > Orychophragmus > Orychophragmus violaceus. Next base: position 83,886,151 of record CM058234.1, on the reverse strand, counting down.
CGTCGTCCATATAAGATTTTTGAAGCGAAAGTAGTTAGGATATGGAAGGAGGAGAAGGCCAATGAGCTTCAAATTGAAAATTCTGATAAGCTGAGCAGCTTACCTGAATCTGAAACTCAGGTTAATTATCAATTTTTGTAATTCTTGTAATTAATTTCGGTTTATTCACTAATTAATCTCTCTCTATATAACAGGAGAAGATGCATGAGGTTACTACCTCCAAGCCTCTGTCAAGGTATACATATTTCATTACCGTCATATATATATATATATGGTGATGGTTGTTGTAGCTCATATCTGTTATCTGACTCAGCGTGCACAAGCAATCCCTACACATGGCTTTGACTTTCGAAAGTAAGAAGAAGAAGAACAAGAAAAAGAAGAAGAAGATGATGAAGAAAGCCAGCACCCAAGGCATCTAATTTCTTTTGTGTTTCCCAATGTTTGTAACTTAATTAACCTGAGGTCCTGAGCCATCTAATTATGTTATGTATGATATATGAGAAATATGTGGGTTTAATTCTATCTCTATATGCCCGATTGAAACCACAAGTTGATCATGTAGATTCAGTGATACTTCCTACTTTATTTAATCACGAACAAATAAATGTATTTATGAGTAGGATTCATATGATTTCAAATTAAAGCCTTCCTGCCATGGTTGACCTCTCTCACCATTGGCAAGGTGAGACCTATCATTTTTCATTTTTCTCTGAATATTATGAATCATATCTGAACTTCATTCTTGACGCTAAAAAGTGAGAGCTTAGGTTAAACTCCGGTTGACTTGTTGAGAAGGTTACTAATATTTCTTATCACCAAAAAAGCTTATGAAGCTTTAAATGCTATTTTTTCACTCGTTTATTCAGTTGCGTGGTTGTTTTGCTAAGTTCTCTTGAGATTTTTCAGGCTGGCTTATGTATCAGCACAAAGCTAGATTATGTAAGTTAATGTTACATTCTAGTCTTACCATCTCTCTTTTCGTTTCCTTGGAAAATAAAACCTTGATAAAATTATTAACAATATGAAACATTGTTGAGTTGCTAAAAGAAATCATAAAGAAAGTTCAGCAGGCCTTTAAGTGAGAGCTACGTAGGATATTCAAACTATCATGACAACAGTTTCAGTAACAGTTTAATTCTACAGGTAATGGTGTCATGATGTAACTAGAAGCAAAGAGAAGGGTTACCAAACAAATCAGTGGGTCTGCAGTTTCACGATTTATAGTTCTCACATCAGTTCTATATTCAAAGTTTTCTAAACATAATTGCCTTTTAGGAATTAGAATCATTCCTGATAAAATTGAGATACAGGTGCATAAATTTAATTTTCTTGGCACCATTCCTAAACATAATTTCATTATCTACAAATCTCTCTTATAATTGGATGGAGAGACTCAGCGATTCTTTTTATCATGCTCCAAAGACGAGAGTTAGACAACCTTGTTGGTGATATTTACAACAAAATTTTAGGTATGTTCTTCGCGCTCGTTAATGTTTTACATGGCACAATGCTTATTGAGTATGATGGTGTAGTATTTTAATTTACGAAAAACTATTGACAGATAGCAATAATAAGGGACTTGTTATCGCACACACTTTTGTTCTAGGCTCGCCTGTTGGAGGCAGTTAATTTTTTTGCACAACTTGATTGGTAATCAATATTCCAAAAGCTAATGGTCTTTCATTTCATTTCTAGCCTCTCCTCTTAATGACAAATAACACTTTTTCACATTACTGATTAGCTGCTAATGACTAATAACCATTCATTCTTCTTGGCATTTCTAGCATTTTATCGTTGGCTTGTGCAGCCCATTAAAATAAGTACGTAAGGCCTGTATTCGCAATGGAAGGTGAAGTTAACTCTTTTACCTGCATCTATGTCTCATTGTTGCGTTTATGCATAAACTCCTAACAAAAACTTGTATCCGTGAATATCATCTATAGACTATATTGGAGGGCAGGCATGTTTTGCCGGAAATGGCGGTAGATACATTTATTCCAAACGACACTGAAATCAATGATAACGGTAAGCTGATTGTTGATTAAATTGTTTTGAACTTGACTCATGAACTAGTTTGTGTTCATCACCTGATTGCAAGCGTTTCCTGCCTCAGGTCGAATTCATATCATTACCGGTCCTAGTTACTCCGGAAAGAGCGTATATGTAAAGCAGGTTGGGTATACTATCTAAGCCTTATTTCTATTTTCCAATAAAAGTGTATTTCATCATCATGAATTGAAAACTCAGATCGAGCATTCTTTCTGGCTTGCAATTTCTAGGTGGCTTTAATTGTTTTCATATCCCATATTGGAAGCTTTGTACCAGCAGATGCTATAGATGGATGTGATGATCTTATTAGAGATGTTTATTACAAATATATATACAGATGTTTAGGGTAACTTAAGTTCTATGTTTACACTTTTAAATGCATACACCTTCAAATGCATATAGCTTCACCATTTTAAAATGTTAAACTATTTCTAAAATTTTAAATATTTGTACTTTCTTAATTTCATAAATTTTGAAATTGTGTAAAATATCTAAACCATGATTGTCATGTCTTAGTATTTTAAAATGTTAAATTATTCCCAGAACTTTAAATATTTGTAAACTTTCATAATTTCATAAATTTTAAATTTGTAAACATACAATTTCAATGATGAAATGAACCAATAAAATTGAGTTTTTAAAATTCGATGTGAACACCTTTAAATACATTTAGTTTCAACTTTTATTAGTAATATGACTAACATGATCAATTTCTCTTTGACTATTATTCTTTTCTTTTATTTATAAACGAGTGCGGACAAAGATTTTGTTAGAATAATTATTTTTCCAACTACCGATATATATTTTTCGTCTTCTCTTTACATATTCATTCTCTTCTTATCTTACCATATATATATTAGTTAAATATTTTTTCAACTACCAATGTGGGACTTACTTTTTATTAAAATTTTATTAAGGGTATGCTGGTAATTAACCTTGTGAGAATCTGGTGCATTCTCACTTCTCACTTCTTCTTCCTATTCTTCTTCTTCTTCTATTTTACTTAGTTTAGCTCTTCTTCTCGTCGTAGCTAGAGTTCTTCAGTCATTGATATTCACACTCTTCCTCTTCTTCCTCTTCTGGTCGTAGCCAGAGTTCTCCAGACATTGCTATTCATACTCTTCCGCTTCTTCCTCTTCCGGTCCTAGCTAGAGTTCTCTCTCTCTCTCTCTCTCTCTCTCTCTCTCTCTCTCTCTCTCTCTCTCTCTCTCTCTCTCTCTCTCTCTCTCTCTCTCTCTCTCTCTCTCTCTCTCTCTCTCTCTCTCTCTCTCTCTCTCTCTCTCTCTCTCTCTCTCTCTTCTTCTATATTCATTCTCTTCATTAAAATTTCATTAAGTGTATCCTCGTCATTAACCTCGTGAAAATGAATTTGATGTGTTTTTACTTCTCAATCATATAATTAGACATTATGTCCATAATACGGAAATTTTTTAAAAGAGAAAATTAACATAACCAAGAGGACTCGATTTTAGGAAAATTAACTGATAAGATAAAAATCAGTTCCTCTTCACTTACTTCAGTTGCAAGTATACAACCTAGTCGTTACAGTTTTGAGGTGTCAATCCACTCGGGTGATTTAAACGCACTAAGAATGCAGGTGTTCTCTTAATCTAAGTGCAACCAAATAAGTTTGTGGGTTTTATATCTAAAAACTAACAATAGAGTTAAATTCCAAACATGATTAAACCTGATAATGGTAACAATTGTGAGATTAAAACAGGGCAAGAACAGAGCATAAACAGAGCAATAAGTTGATTGAAAACAATTGATTAAAAACTAAGTTCCTTGGGTTGAGTTTCGGTTCGGGTGATCATTATTCAGTTCAGAAGCATTTAGCAAACAATGGGTGATTTCTTAGGCTAAGAACAACGACTTCCAGTTAATCCACTCTCGTGATAATAACTCTATACCTATCAAGCATTAACATCAACTCTCGTTGGCAATTTCAAGATAGCTATGCAATAAGATCAAGTTTTTACTACCACTAAACACCTTAGACGTCAACTCTCGTTGGCTAAGAATGTAAAGCACTTGATAAAGATTCAAACATAAACTACACCTCTCGGTGCTAGCAACATTTAGGATCAAGGAGATGATTGGCCATTTCAATCCTAGCATTAAGAACTTCTAGCAAGTAAGAAACCAATATTCCCAAGTTATTAAACAACCTAAACCATTTCTAGATCACCCTTACCTCAGCTCAAACCCAGAAACTTAAAGGAAACTACTCACTAGCCATAGCAACAATAAAACAAGACATGATTTAGATGAACAGAAATGAAATAAGTATGAAGAACTCAAAGAAGAACTTAAGAACACAACTCGAATTGCATAAAAGATCAAGAAAACTAAATTGTTTGAAGTAATTGTTTACAAGAAGTGATATGGCTCTTCATACACACCAAGAGCTCTTAAATAGATCTAAAAAACGTGCACAGGTCGACCACAAACACATGGGGTGGTCTACAAGCCAAAAGCAAAAAGGAAAAGTGGTATATGGGAAAAAGTAGGTTCACAGCGGCCTGGGTAGGCCGCTGCGGAACCTCGCTATGCAGTCACAGCGGCCTGGGTGAGTCGCTGCGCAGGCTGCTGGAGAAAATGATCTTCCGCTGGTTCTTCATAGCGGCCTGGGGATACCGTTGTGCTACCCCGCTGTGAGGTCCCAGCGGCCTGGGGATGCCGCTGTGCTAGCCGCTGGAGAAATCGTGCTTCCGATGTTCCTTCATAACGGCCTGGGGAGGCCGCTGTGAGTTCCTCCTTCGATCCTTAGCTGTTTTTCCACCTTGTTTATGTTGGGAATGTCCTGAAATCTATTGTACTTGCTCTAAGTGAAAGTCGTATAGTCGAGATAAGACAATCACATAACACTGGGTAGTCATAACGCTTTTCTAGAAGCCACTTATGATCAATGAGTTGAGAACTCATTGCTAGTGTTATATGATCCTACAGGGTCACACACCTAAGCAAACTGGGCGTTAAAGACGAGGTTGATCATAAATGTAATGATCCAGTGAATGCATATTTGATATGCATTCGATATCAATATTCTGGGGCAGTGTCGATCGTTGCAGTAGTGCATCGATCGATGCAACTCGCGGATTAATCAGATTAATTCGGTTTATTCGTTGGTTAATTCCGTTACGGTTTAAGTCGACATATATAAGATATATGGTCGACCTAAACTGATTTCTAACCTAAACTGATTCTGAACAGAATACACAACCACCAGAACATAGAAAGAAACCTCTCTGGAGATTAGATCTCTGTAAGGCACTAGCATCCCTGCGGTCCAGTTTGTGTGCGTGTGGATACCAGTAGAGGCGCAGCATTTGAGGCGCTTCGTGATCTCGATTATCTGCTAATACTTCCGCTGCAAATCAACATGTAAATCTGAGATCCCATAGATTCAATTATATGAACCTTAGATCCTAGGCTCGGAATTCAGACTAGGGTTGCTAATCCTGATTAGAACTGCTAGAAATTTCTACAGTGGTATCAGAGCTTTAGGGTTCCATTGAATATGTAGCATGTTGATTAGATTAGTTGAATCTGAATCTGTGTATGGTTGATACAAACTTGCTAAAATTCGTTTTCATGAAAACCTAGTTTAGGGTTCTGTTTGAAAACGATTTAGGGTCTTTTCGCATGGTGTCGATCGATGTCAATCCGGCATCGATCGACACATGGCGAAAACCCGAATAAAATATAGGGTTTTTCGCATGGTGTCGATCGTTGCCAATCCGGCATCGATCGACACAGGGCAAAAGCCCGAATAAACTCAGTTTTCGCCTAGTGTCGATCGACACAAACCTCGCGAGATTGATGAATCGGTTCAATTGGATTGGACCAGTTATCGAGCTTGGTTAATAATGGTTGAACTCTGTGAATGGTTTAATTGCGATTGATTTGATTAAGTTGGCATCGATCGATGTTACATTTAGCATCGATCGACGCTGACCGGTATTCAAAACCGGATCAATTGGATTGATCGGTTATCGCAAATTTCTTTTGGTTATTCTGCATCGATCGACACTATAGTAGTGTCGGTCGACATCAGATTTGATGATTTAGGTTATGGAACCTGAAATCACAGAACCAAAACAAGATGAATCAATTAATTAAAAGAATTAAAACATAATAAAACTGAACGTTTTAAATGGTTCCGTTCCTCAACCAAATATCAAGTAATCCTTGATGTCTTTCCAATCTTGTCGACTGTCAAGACTCATTTCATTGTACGATAGGCTTGCAGTGCAAGGTATCAACAATTACATGAGTAAGGCAGGAAGTAATCGTGTTAATGGGCTTGCAGTGCAAGGCATCAACAATTACATGACTGAAGAGATTGGTTGGCTTGACTGGGCTATCAAAATCGTTTTTGGGCCCAGAGACATCAGGTGGATTGGACATGAGATGTCGATCCACAACCAAGAGTTATATTGGATATAACTATCAAAGTTGTTGCTTACCTAGATAGCTAAATTTGGGTGATAGCCAGTGGCTCACTCAAGTTTAGTGAAGTATGGGTCTTGGATCATTATATTCATCTGAGGAAACATTGTTTTGAATATAATGCGAGTTTTCTTAAAAGTTAAGATTTCTCATTTCTTGAACATCATAACTAAACCTTTTCCTTTCTTTGTTCTCAGCTATGACTAACACTCATAATAACTCTTTCTCCCTGCGATCCGTCCTTGAGAAGGACAAGTTAAATGGATCGAATTTTCTCGAATGGTATCGGAACTTGAGAATTGTTCTCAAGCAGGAGAAAAGGGACTATGTCCTGGAAATTGTTCTCCCTGAAAAACCGAGAGCCAATGCTGCACATGCAGAAAGGAGTGCTTGGGATAAGCATTCCAATGATGTGGTCGATGTGAATTGTCTCATGTTGGCTACCATGAACTCGGACTTGCAGAAGCAATACGAGAACGTGGAGTCGCCAGTGGAGATGATTACTAGCCTGAAAAGCATGTTTCAGGAGCAAGCACGAACTGAGAGATACCAGACGGTTAAATCTCTCATTGAATGCAAGCTACCAAAGGACAGTCCGGTCAGTCCTCATGTCATTAAGATGATGGGTTATATTGATAACCTAGGGAGACTGGATTGTCCCATTAGTCAAGAGTTGGCTACTGACATCATCCTGCAGTCACTGCCGTCAAGTTATGATCAGTTTGTTATGAACTATAACATGAACAACTTGACGAAGACGTTGACTGAACTGCATGGCATGCTCAAGACAGCTGAGCCTAATATCAAGAAGGGCACTCCTAATGTACTTATGGTACAAGGGGTAAGAAGTTTAAGAAACTTGGCAAAGGCAAGGGAAAGGGCAAGGCAGTCCATGTTGAGAACCAGGACACGCCTGCGCCAGCCCCGAAGCCCAAGCCTGGCCCATCTGAGACTGATAAGTGCCATTACTGTAAAGAGCCTGGGCATTGGAAGAGAAATTGCAACAAATTCTTGGAAGAGAAGAAGAAGAAGAAGAAGACTTTCGAGACTTCATCTTCGGGTATTTATGTTATAGAAGTAAATGTTACTACTTCTGGTTCTACTTCTTGGGTATTGGATACCGGCTGTGGTGCTCATATTTGTACAAATATGCAGGGCCTAAGCAACAGTAGGACGTTGGAAAAGGGACAAGTGGACCTGCGCGTGGGAAATAGAGCAAGAGTTGCTGCATTAGCCGTAGGAACATATAACTTGTCTTTACCTTTTGGTTTGGTGTTAAAACTTAATAATTGCTACTATGTACCTGCGATAAGCAGAAATATTATTTCTATTCCTATTTTGGATGTGGAAGGATATCAGTTTTCAATAAAGAATAAATGTTGTTCTTTTGATTACAATGATATATTTTATGGTAGCAGCCCATTAGAGAATGGGCTTTATGTTTTAAACCAAAGCACACCAATCTATAACATTAACACCAAGAGATTCAAATCAAATGACACGAATCAGACTTTTCTATGGCATTGTCGTTTGGGCCACATAAACGAGAAACGGATTTAAAAGCTCCATAGTGATGGGCTTTTGGGCTCATTTGATTATGAATCATGTGAGAAATGTGAATCTTGTTTACTAGGCAAAATGGCGAAGGCCCCTTTCAACAAACAAAATGAAAGGGCCAGTGACCTATTGGGCCTTATACATACAGATGTATGCGGCCCAATGAGCACAAGTGCCAGAGGAAATTTTCGATACTTCATTACCTTCACTGATGATTTCAGCAGGTATGGCTATGTCTATTTAATGAGGCACAAGTCGGAATCCTTTGAAAAGTTCAAAGAGTTCCAAAATGAAGTACAGAATCAACTTGGCAAAAGCATTAAGGCTCTTCGATCAGATCGTGGAGGAGAATACTTAAGCCAAGAATTCAGTGATCATTTGAGAGATTGTGGAATTGTTTCACAACTCACTCCTCCTGGAACACCACAATGGAATGGCGTGTCTGAGAGGAGGAATCAGACTTTATTAGATATGGTTCGATCAATGATGAGTCTCTCAACTCTTCCATTATCCTTTTGGGGATACGCTCTAGAAACGTCTGCGTTTACACTTAATAGGGTTCCGTCAAAATTAGTTGCAAAGACACCACATGAGATGTGGACTGGAAATGTTCCGAATGTGTCTTTCCTGAAGATTTGGGGTTGTGAAGCTTATGTTAAGAGATTAATTACACATAAGCTCGAGCCCAAATCTGATAAATGCTACTTCGTTGGTTATCCTAAGGAAACCAAGGCATACTACTTTTACAACCAATCCGAGAACAAAGTGTTTGTTGCTCGGAACTGCGTCTTTCTTGAGAGAGAATTTCTTTCCAAGAAAAACAGTGGGAGTAAAGTACAACTCGAAGAAGTTCGAGAACCGCAGGAAAATGCTCAACCCGTAGAGGAAGAACAACAGTTGGATCTACAAAGAGTTGTTGAGACGGCGTCTGTGGAGCCTGAAATTCGCCGATCCGAAAGGATCCGTCACGAACCCGAGAGATATGGATTTCTCGTAACCAATTGTCATGATTTGTTGATCATTGACAGTGACGAGCCAGCGAATTTTGAAGAAGCGATGATGAGCCCTGACTCCGAAAAGTGGCTGAAAGCCGCTGAATCCGAAATGGGATCCATGTCACAGAACCAAGTATGGACTTTGGTTGATTTACCCGATGGTGCAAGACCCATTGAGTGTAAATGGATTTTCAAGAAGAAAATTGATGTGGATGGAAATATTCAGATATATAAAGCAAGGCTAGTGGCAAAAGGTTTCAAACAAATTCATGGTATTAACTATGAAGAAACCTGTTCACCTGTCGCCATGCTTAAATCCATTCGGATTCTCCTAGCAACAGCTGCTCATTATGATTATGAGATCTGGCAGATGGACGTGAAAACAGCTTTCCTTAATGGAATTCTGGAAGAGGATGTGTACATGACACAACCCGAAGGTTTCATCGATCCAAATGCAGCTAGGAAAGTATGCAAACTTCATCGATCCATTTATGGATTGAAGCAAGCATCTCGGAGTTGGAACCTTCGTTTTGATGAAGCAGTCAAAAAGTTTGATTTCATCATAAGCGAAGAAGAACCATGTGTTTACAAGAAGACTAGTGGGAGCGCAGTTGCATTTCTCGTGTTGTATGTAGATGACATACTTCTTCTCGGAAATGACGTTCCGTTGTTACAGTCTGTTAAGACTTGGCTCGGAAGTTGTTTTTCAATGAAAGACATGGGAGAAGCCGCGTATATTCTTGGAATAAGAATCTATAGAGATAGATTAAACAAGTTGATTGGACTGTGTCAAGACACTTATATCGATAAAGTCTTACACAGGTTCAGAATGCAAGATTCCAAGAAGGGCTTCATACCAATGTCTTATGGCATAAGTCTTAGCAAGAAGCAGTGTCCTGAGACACCTGCTAAGCGAGATCGCATGAGTCGGATTCCCTATGCCTCGGCGTTGGGATCCATCATGTATGCCATGCTCTGTACTCGTCCAGATGTTGCTTGTGCTTTAAGCATGACGAGTAGATACCGATCGGATCCAGGTGAAAGTCACTGGACAGCAGTCAAGAATATTCTGAAGTATTTGAGAAATACTAAGGATAAATTCTTGGTGTATTGAGGAAGTGATGAGCTGGTAGTAAGTGGTTACACAGACGCAAGTTTTCAGACAGACAAAGATGATTTCCGATCACAATCTGGTTACATCTTCTGCCTGAATGGCGGTGCAGTCAGCTGGAAGAGTTCCAAGCAGGACACTGTAGCAGATTCCACAACTGAAGCTGAGTACCTCGCTGCTTCTGAAGCGGCAAAGGAGGCTGTTTGGATCAAGAAGTTCATCACTGAACTTGGTGTGATTCCTAGCATTTCTGAGCCAGTGGCTTTGTATTGTGACAACAATGGAGCCATTGCGCAAGCAAAGGAACCTAGATCACACCAGAAATCCAAACACATAGAAAGGCGATATCACTTTATCAGTGATATTGTGAATAGAGGAGATGTGAAGATCAGCAGAGTCCCGACTGATGAGAACGTAGCTGATCCGCTGACCAAACCCCTCCCAAGGCCTAAGCATGAGTTTCACACTGCTGCTGTAGGCATTAGATTTCTTAAGATATGATCTTGTTTTCAGTGGGAATTATATTTGGTTTTTAGTTATGACTTGATGTTCGAAAAAACATAATTTAGTTATGTTATATTAATGAAATTGTTTCAGCATTATTTAATTGTGAATAATTAAATATATATTGTCCCAAAGTAATTTATGACATTTTATAGGTCATCAAGTATGTGACTTGATCATGAAACCCTATAAGCAATAAATGATATAAATTATAAATGGTCCCTTGTCGAGGTTGTTAAAATGGGATACTAACAACCACGTGAGACTAGCATGTGAGGTGACTGATGACTATGTTTCATGGAGTCATTTAATAAGTGTATTAAAGTCAATCACATAGATATGTGTTAGGGAACACATGATCGGACTTGACCCGTTAATGAGAACTCTACAAGATGTTATATGAGTGTCATAAGAGTTTCTCATTACGACTAAAGAGAGTAGTCCTTAGACCTGAGTTCATCATGTCCTCTCTTATATGGATTGGTTCATCTTGACTTTGTCAAACGTCAGCCGTAACTGGTGATCATAAAGACACTGATTAGGCGTATCATGAAATATAAAAGAGACATGGATGGAACAAGATGGGATTTGTACCTCATATATAACAGGAGTTAAATATCTCTGGGCCTATCGAAGATTTGATACTGGAAATGCGTGGCCGCGCTCAAACGAGGTGATTGTCAGTCGTTTGTTTTATCAGTACAAATCGGGATTCGATAAACGTGATCTGACTTAATAAGGATGACACAGTTCTTGCCTTATGCTAGATTGAGATATAGCTACAAAGGGATTAAAGGAATAGATGATTCCAGTACAAGTGGGAGATTGTTGGGAATGTCCTGAAATCTATTGTACTTGCTCTAAGTGAAAGTCGTATAGTCGAGATAAGACAATCACATAACACTGGGTAGTCATAACGCTTTGCTAGAAGCCACTTATGATCAATGAGTTGAGAACTCATTGCTAGTGTTATATGATCCTACAGGGTCACACACCTAAGCAAACTGGGCGTTAAAGACGAGGTTGATCATTAATGTAATGATCCAGTGAATGCATATTTGATATGCATTCGATATCAATATTATGGGGCAGTGTCGATCGTTGCAGTAGTGCATCGATCGATGCAACTCGCGGATTAATCAGATTAATTCGGTTTAATCGTTGGTTAATTCCGTTACGGTTTAAGTCGACATATATAAGATATATGGTCGACCTAAACTGATTTCTAACCTAAACTGATTCTGAACAGAATACACAGCCACCAGAACATAGAAAGAAACCTCTCTGGAGATTAGATCTCTGTAAGGCACTAGCATCCCTGCGGTCCAGTTTGTGTGCGTGTGGATACCAGTAGAGGCGCAGCATTTGAGGCGCTTCGTGATCTCGATTATCTGCTAATACTTCCGCTGCAAATCAACAGGTAAATCTGAGATCCCATAGATTCAATTATATGAACCTTAGATCCTAGGCTTGGAATTCAGACTAGGGTTGCTAATCCTGATTAGAACTGCTAGAAATTCCAACAGTTTAGGTGCTCCTTTGTGTTGGATTATGTGTGTTCATTGGTGTAATTATCAGATTACAACCTAACATAATCAACTAGGATCTAGGTGATTTGCAGTTGAATCATAAACAGATCAGGATCATTACCTTGTGATTGCTGCGGATTGATCAAAGGAATATCGAGATCTGTAAGAGCTGATGATAACCGGCTCCTCCTAGGTATCCACACTCTTACAAGCTACTGGATCAGGCTGCTAGACCAAAGTTGGAACGACAGAGAGAGAGAGGACGGCCAGACCTAAAAGAAATCGCAGACCCATTGGCTTAATGGCGCCTCCCTCTTGTTTATATGGGCCCAAGTAATTAAACTAATGGCCTATTAGGCTTTTGGGCCCAAGACCCAAATCAGACAAAAGACTGTCTTTTGTCTGGCCCAATTCTCTGTACAAATACAGTAAATGCCTTGCATCTTACCGTATTAATTCCATTTAACTTTCCCGTTAGCTATGGTGTGTAACCCTTTGAGATCATACAATACTGGTAATAAGTCCTAAACTTATAGATCAAGAGCGGGCTCTAGCAAGTCATCATGATCACCCAGTATTTATGACTTATGTCTGATCTCGACACTTATCATACTTTCTAGAGATAGTACAGTAGATTTCAGGACATTCCCAACAATCTCCCACTTGTACTGGAATCCTACATTCCCTAATCCTTTTGTCTCAATATCTCGATCTGGCATAAGGCAAGATGCGTGTCATCCTTATATAGCCAGACCATGTTCATCGGACCAGATTTGATACTGACAATTCAAACGACTTGGGCAAGTCCGTTTGGGAGTGGCCACTCTCTTACCAGCTATCAAGTCTCCGATTGGCCTAGAGATATTACCTCCGTTAAACGGCAGGGACAAATCTCATCTTGTTCCATCACTACGAACTACACATTTCATAATACACCCAACCAAGGTCCTTATAGCTCCCAGTTACGAAACAGCGTTAGACAATGATCAAAGCGCATCAATCCATGTGCAGCCACATGCATGCGAACTCAGGTCTAAGGACTATACTCTATAGTCGTAAATGAGAACCTCTCATGACACAGATATTAATATCTTGTAGATTTCTCATCAGCGGGCCATGTCCGGTCATATGCTCCCCTGCATATACCTATGTGTCGACTTTGATGCCGCGCATCTATGACCCCTCGAAACTTGGTCATAAGTCTCAACACACTCTAGTCTCAAATGGTTGTTGGTGTTCCAATTTCAACAACCTTCGACTATGGACACTATGATTTATGTCATTTCGTTAACCATGGGGTTTCAGGATCAAGTCTACTCATGTACTTCGATGGCCCATATATAACAACATGAATCATTTTGGAACGATTATTTTATATCACAGTTAAAAATAATCCAGAAATAAAATTTCATTAACATTAAAAATGTTTACATGAACCAATCAAAATAACTAAAATAAAGCCCTCATAACTCCCACTCAAAAAGAGATTACATTTGAATATCTCTAATTCCTACAGCAGCAGTATGCAACTCGTGCTTAGGTCTCGGGAGTGGCTTTGTCAACGGGTCAGCCACGTTCTCATCAGTGGGAACTCTGCTGACCATCACTTCACCTCTATTCACTATATCACGAATCAGGTGATACCTTCTCATAATATGTTTGGATTTCTGATGATGTCTCGGTTCCTTGGCTTGAGCAATTGCACCATTGTTGTCACAATACAGTGTCAAAGGCTCAGTGGCATTTGGGAATACACCGAGTTCAATCATGAAGTTCCTTATCCAAACTCCTTCCTTCGCAGCTTCTGAAGCAGCGATGTATTCAGCTTCAGTTGTGGAATCTGCCACGGTGCTCTGCTTGGAGCTCTTCCAACTTACTGCACCGCCATTCAGACAGAAGATGTAACCAGACTGTGACCGGAAATCATCTTTATCTGTCTGAAAACTTGCATCCGTGAATCCACTCATTTCAAGCACTTCACTTCCTCCGTAAACCAAGAACTTATCCTTAGTATTCCTCAAATACTTCAGGATATTCTTTACGGCAATCCAGTGATTCTCACCTGGATTAGACTGGTACCTACTCGTCATGCTTAGTGCATAAGCAACATCAGGACGAGTACAGATCATGGCATACATGATAGATCCTATAGCCGAAGCATAAAGAATCCTACTCATGCGCTTAAGCTCATCGGGTGTTTTAGGACACTGATCTTTGCTTAGTGTAGCACCATGTATCATTGGCGTGAATCCTTTCTTGGATTTATCCATTCCGAATCGATGCAGGACTTTGTCTATATAAGAATCTTGACAAAGTCCAACCAGCCTTTTAGATCTGTCTCTAAAGATTCGGATTCCAAGAACATACGCGGCTTCACCCATGTCCTTCATGGAAAAACAACTTCCCAGCCAGTCTTTAACAGACTTCAGCATTGGAATATCATTTCCAAGAAGCAATATGTCATCGACATATAGGATAAGAAACGCCACTTTGCTCCCACTAGTTTTCTTATACACACATTGTTCTTCCTTGTTTCTGATGAAGTCAAAATTCTTTATTGCCTCATCAAAACAAAGATTCCAACTCCTGGATGCTTGCTTCAATCCATAAATGGATTTATGAAGTTTGCATACTTTCCCAGCATTCTTAGGATCAATGTAACCGTCAGGCTGTGTCATATACACATCCTCCTCCAAGATTCCATTCAGGAAGGCGGTTTTCACATCCATCTGCCAAATCTCATAATCATAATAAGCTGCAGTTGCTAGGAGAATCCGAATTGATTTCATCATGGCCACTGGTGAATAGGTTTCATCATAGTCTATACCATGAATTTGTTTGAAACCTTTTGCCACCAACCTGGCCTTGTAAATCTGGACATTTCCATCCATGTCAATCTTCTTCTTGAAGATCCATTTACACTCGATGGCTTTAGCACCAGCGGGTAAGTCAACCAGTGAAAACACTCGGTTGACAGACATGGAGTCCATCTCGGATTCAGTGGCTTCACGCCACTTTGAGGAGTCAGGGCCTATCATGGCTTCTGCAAAGTTCGAGGGTTCATCACCGTCAATGATCAAAAGATCATGGCAATTAGTCACGAGAAATCCCTGATATCTATTGGGTTCGTGACGGATCCTTCCGGATCTTCGAACTTCAGGTACTTCAGGTTCAGGTTCTATTACAACTTCATGTAATTCATCCTGCTGTTCTTCCTCATTAGGTTGAACAGGTTCCTGTCCTTCTTGAATTTCATCAAGTTGTACCTTACTCCCACTATCTTTCTTAGAGAGAAATTCCCTCTCAAGAAAAGTACAATCCCGAGCAACAAAGATCTTGTTCTCGGATCGCAGATAGAAGTAATAAGCCTTGGTATCCCTAGGATAACCAATGAAGTAGCATTTGTCAGATTTTGGTGTAAGCTTGTCTGAGATTAATCTTTTGACATATGCTTCACAACCCCAAATTCTGAGAAAAGACATTGCTGGAGCCTTTCCAGTCCATAACTCATATGGTGTCTTTGCTACTGATTTTGATGGCACTCTGTTCAGTGTGAACGTTGCGGTCAGCAAAGCATATCCCCAAAGGGATATAGGAAGGTCTGTGTGACTCATCATGGATCGGACCATATCTAACAATGTCTGATTCCTTCTCTCAGATACACCATTCCACTGAGGTGTTCCAGGAGGTGTGAGTTGGGAGATGATCCCACACTCACTCAGATGATCACGGAATTCCTGGCTCAAGTATTCTCCTCCTCGGTCCGACCGAAGAGCCTTAATACTCTTACCAAGCTGGTTCTGTACTTCATTCTGGAATTCTTTGAACTTCTCAAAGGTTTCCGACTTATGTTTCATCAAGTAGACATATCCATATCTACTGAAATCATCAGTGAATGTAATGAAGTACTGATAGTTTCCTCTAGCATTTGTGGACATTGGGCCACACACGTCAGTATGTATCAGGCCCAATAGTTCACTGGCCCTTTCTGTAGGTTTATTAAAAGGGGCCCTTGTCATTTTGCCCATTAGACAAGATTCGCATTGCTCACAAGACTCAAAGTCAAATGAGCCCAAGAGTCCATTTGAATGGAGCCTCTTGACGCGTTTCTCACTAATGTGCCCCAAACGACAATGCCAGAGAAACGTTTCATTTTCTTCGTTAGATTTGAACCGTTTTGTATTAATGTTATATACTGGAGTAGATTGATCCAGCATGTACAGCCCATTAATAAGAGGGGCACAGCCATAGAACATATCATTGAGATTAAAGGAACACAATTTATTCTTAATAGAAAAATCAAATCCTTGTAAATCCAACAATGAAACTGAAATGATATTTCTGCTTATAGCAGGTACAAAATAACAATTCTCAAGTTCTAAAATCAATCCAGAAGGTAAAGACAACAAGTAAGTGCCAACGACCAGTGCTGGAACCTTCGCTCCATTGCCAACCCGCAACTCTACTTGCCCTTGCTTCAACCTTCTACTGTTGCTGAGCGCCTGCACATTAGTACAAATATGAGCCCCACATCCAGTATCTAATACCCAAGTGGTATTATCAGAAGTAGTAGTATTTACTTCAATAACAAAAATACCTGAAGATGTAGTCGCGAAGGACTTCTTCTTCTCCTTCAGACTTTCCTGGTATTTCTTACAATCCCTGCGATAATGCCCTGCCTCTTTGCAAAAGTGGCAGATATCAGAAGGCCCAGCTTTAGACACGGGCTTGGGTTTGGCCTTTTCGTTGTGGACAGCCTTGCCCTTTCCCTTGTCTGCAGCAGATTTCTTAAAACCCTTGCCCTTCTGCACCATGAGTACAGACGGGTCCTTGGCCTTCTTCAGATTAGGTTTTGCAGTCTTGAGCATACCATGTAGCTCAGGCAAAGTCTTTGTCAACCCATGCATATTATAGTTCAAGGTGAACTGGTCATATGCAGGAGTAAGAGACTGCAGAACGATATCACAAGCAAGCTCTTGACTTATAGGACAGTCGAGTCTAGTCAAATGATCGAGATAACCCATCATTTTCAGAACATGTGGACTCACTGCTGCATCCTTAGCCATTTTACAGTCCAAGAGATTCTTTACAGTTTGGAATCTCTCTGTACGGGCCTGCTCCTGAAACAACGCTTTCAGGTTTGCCATCAGTTCCATGGGACAAGTCAGGCCTTCCCACTGAATCTGCAGTTCGGGAGCCATTGTCGCCAACATTAGGCAAACCACGTCATTAGCATCTGAAGAATGCGTATCCCAAGCATTCTTCACAGCTTGTGCGGCATTATTCGCAGGTCTAGGGGGGAGAACTCTTTCAAGGACATAAGCCTTCTTCTCCTGCCTGAGCACAAGTCTCAGGTTCCTAGACCAGTTCAGGAAGTTTGATCCGTTCAGTTTGTCCTTCTCAAGGGCAGACCGGATCGAGAAAGTGTTTTGTGTTGTTGTGCTTGACATAGCTGAAATTATGATACAATAGAGTTTTAGTTATTTAGTTCATAAAAGAGTAATCTTAAAAACTTATAAGAAGACTCGCATTGCATTCAAAATTTCTTTGTTCAACCTCATAAGAATGCAATGATTCCGAGACCCATGTTCAACCAAAACCAAAGTGGGCCACTGGCCGTCACCCGGAATTAGCTTTACTTTGTAAGCATGCACACAGCTAGTTATATCTATATAACTCTCGGTTGTGGATTGGGCCCAAGGCCCAATTCACCAGATGTCTCAAGGCCCGGGACTCCCGATGGCCCAGTCAAGGAAACCAATCTCTTACAGCCAAATAATCACTAAAGTCTGGGACTCCCAATGAAATTAGTGACTATATACTACTTTACTTACGCAAAAACAGACACCTCACACTGTAAGCCATATCTGTAATTGAATAAGCGTTAAGTAGCTGACAAGATTGGGCAAGACATCCAAGCTTGATATTGGTTTTGAGGATTTTAGGTTTTCTTTCCAAAAATAGAAGATTACTATTTTGGGAAACTTTCCATTTCAGGAAACTTACTAAATTTGGAAACTTTCTAAATCTAGAAACATGCTAAAAATAGAAATTTCTAATTTAATATTTTATTAAAGTTTTCGGTTGGGTCACAAATTATAGGCCCAATTCTTGGCCCAAGACCACAGAATTCCAATTGGCCCAATAATTTGACATAACCGAGTCGGTTCATTAATTCTGGTCCAAGACCAAATTAACTGCTAAATCCAACTGGTTATTTACTAAACCAGACCAGCTCTAAATTATTTGGTCCAACCAAATCAAACTTAGACCAGCCTTCGGTTTAGGTTAAAATTCAATTTTGAATTTAAATCCGGTTTAACCAGAAATTAAATAATACCAATTGTATTAAATAATTTCCAGCAAACCGCGATTTGGGTTAACCGCTTGAACCACCAATTAAATTGGATCGGTTCGGTTAAGTCCAAAATCAGGAAGAAACACCTTGTGTTTTAGCCAATTTTGACCTAACCTGCGGTTTAAGCTAAAGCTGACAATGAACCACAATCGGTTTGATCGGTTCATTGTCGCGGGTTTGGGAAGAATGAACCGCGAAGCTCGGTTGAACCGATTGGCTACTCGCGGACCGTATCTCTCGCCAGTGTATCGATCGATATCACGCTCCTGCGTCGATCGATACCGGCGTGCATCAGCTCGTTGCGATCGGATCATCGGGACAGCGAGAGGCAATCGATTCGATTCATATCGATCGATATCTCGCTCCCTCGTCGATCGACACGGGTGATCACATCGCATACCGATGGGTTTCAATCGGATCATGCGATTTTCATATTAGGGTTTTTACAAGTTTTAATCAAATTTCTTAAGCCAAATTCGATTCTAAACATTAAAACAACCTAAATATGATCCAAAACAGCAAAAACCTAACAACCTGGGCTCTGATACCACTGTTGGATTATGTGTGTTCATTGGTGTAATTATCAGATTACAACCTAACATAATCAACTAGGATCTAGGTGATTTGCAGTTGAATCATAAACAGATCAGGATCATTACCTTGTGATTGCAGCGGATTGATCAAAGGAATATCGAGATCTGTAAGAGCTGATGATAACCGGCTCCTCCTAGGTATCCACACTCTTACAAGCTACTGGATCAGGCTGCTAGACCAAAGTTGGAACGACAGAGAGAGAGAGGACGGCCAGACCTAAAAGAAATCGCAGACCCATTGGCTTAATGGCGCCTCCCTCTTGTTTATATGGGCCCAAGTAATTAAACTAATGGCCTATTAGGCTTTTGGGCCCAAGACCCAAATCAGACAAAAGACTGTCTTTTGTCTGGCCCAATTCTCTGTACAAATACAGTAAATGCCTTGCATCTTACCGTATTAATTCCATTTAACTTTCCCGTTAGCTATGGTGTGTGACCCTTTGGGATCATACAATACTGGTAATAAGTCCTAAACTTATAGATCAAGAGCGGGCTCTAGCAAGTCATCATGATCACCCAGTATTTATGACTTATGTCTGATCTCGACACTTATCATACTTTCTAGAGATAGTACAGTAGATTTCAGGACATTCCCAACACTTTGGTCCCTACCTCTCCTCCATTGTCCTTTGGTGCTCCTTTTGGTCATCCACCACCTACAAAAAAGAAGAAACAAAGCAAAGTTAACCTAATGATGCCTAAATGCACTAATCTAAAGCTAAGACACAATAATGTTGTCTAAATGCTTTTCCTAAAGCTAAATAACACTCTTAATCAGGCCTAAAAACACTCAAAAACACAACACATTATTAACATAACCTAAAACGCTCGATTTTTAAGGGAAATTAACATAATTAAAAGGAAACAATTCATTAAATTCATTAAGGATAGACTGGTAATTAACCTCGTGAGAATGAATCTAGTATAATTTCTCTCTCTCTCTCTCTCTCTCTCTCTCTCTCTCTCTCTCTCTCTCTCTCTCTCTCTCTCTCTCTCTCTCTCTCTCTCTCTCTCTCTCTCTCTCTCTCTCTCTCTCTCTCTCTCTCTCTCTCTCTCTCGGTCTATTACCCTATATATATTAGGGAATTATTCTTCCAACTACCGATGTGGGACAATGTCATTAAAATTTAATTAAGGGTATCATCGTAATTAGACATTATCTCCATAATACGATAATTTTTTAAAAGAGAAAATTAACATAACCAAGAGGACTCGAATTTAGGAAAATTAACATAACCTAAAAGGCTCGATTTTGAAGGGAAATTTATATAATTAAAAGGAAACAATTCATTAAAATTTCATTAAGTATAGAGTGGTAATTAACCTCGTGAGAATGAATCTGGCGCATTCTCTCTCTCTCTCTCTCTCTCTCTCTCTCTCTCTCTCTCTCTCTCTCTCTCTCTCTCTCTCTCTCTCTCTCTCTCTCTCTCTCTCTCTCTCTCTCTCGGTCTCTCTCTCGGTCTCTCTCTCTATCGCTCTCTCTCTCTCTCTCGGTCTCTCTCTCTCTCGGTCTCTTACCCTATATATTAGGGAATTATTCTTCCAACTACTGATGTGGGACAATTTCCTTAAATTTTCATTAAGGGTATCCTCGTCATTGAGCTCGTGAGAATGAATCTGGTGCGTTTTTACTTCTCAATTATAGAATTAGATTTTAAGATTTTTTCTCTTTAACCAATTTTTCTTTTCTAATAAGGAAATGTAAAACAAAAGATTCAATGAAATTTATAAAGACCCAATCTATCAATTTTTGGGGAAATAATTTTGATAAACATACTATTATACATAATATTATAAGGGATCTTAGGTGAAATGACCACAAAAACATCTGAAATTAAGAAACTAACCCAAAAAATGGTCATGATATATATATATATATGACATGTGTGTAAATACATAATATTATATATGTAAATAGATAGTAAATTTTTTAATGATTTATTAACAGTTAAAGTAATTGATTTATTGTTATTTTTTAAGAAAAATACATATGTACTTTTAATTTGGAGAATTAATTTTCTAATAAAATAATAGAAATGATACTCTTAGATTTATTATTTTAAAATATTCAATAATATTTTAATAATTATTTATTTTCTTTTCAAAAAATTGATTTCAATTATCTGCGGCTTTAAAAATGATCTCTTGTTTTATTTTGTGTATTTTTAGTTGTAAAATTTGGAAGTATATATATATTAATTTTTTGAAGTGAGCATGTTTTTTTCACTGAAATTTATTTAAAAATTCAAACTACTTATTTTCAATAATAAAGATAACTTGTGTTTTAATGTAGTTTTCAATAACTTGTGTTTACTAAAATATAACTTATAGTATATTTAACTTGTGTTTAAATTATTAAACATAAAATTAACCAGTCAACTAGTATATTGTATAAAAAAAAAAAACATTCCTATTTTCAACATATTAAATTGGAAACAAAAAAAATAAGCAATTTTAAAGGATAAATCATGCATTAAAATTAATTTAATCGATTGCAAGCTTCACTAAAACACAACTTATCTTTCTTATTAAAAAGTAGTTTGAGATTTAAACAACTTTTAATAAATAAAAATTCATTTCCACTTTAAAAAATTAACAAATTTACTTCCAAATTTTGATACTAAAAATATACAAAACAAGAGATAATTTTCAAAAGATTCAAACAATTAAAGTCAATTTTTTTTTTGAAAAACATAAATCATAAAGCATATAAAAGATTAATTAAATACGCTTTTGGCATTTCTAAATGGTTGTTTTCGTAAGTAAGAAGGAAACATCAAAATCAGCTGAAGAAAAGTCAAACCGTCAACACTATTGTACTGGCATCCGAGATGGGCTTTGGTGGTTTTATTGCAAGAATCATCACATGCTTTTTTGTTTATCCTTAACACCACCAAAGTACTTCACTTCCCAACTTTTAGGTTAGCGAGCAAATCTGCAATATTGATAACATTGTAATCAAATTAATACAATTGTGAAATGCAAAATTAACTAACTTTAGAAGTGAATTTAGCACATAGCACATCCTCATATGACATAAAGTTTCATTGAACTACCTTGGTAGTGATCATCAAAAAAAAAAAAATTCGTGTAAGAAGAGCATCCATGTTCTCATAGCAAAGTGATATCTTGTTACCTTCAATGCAAACACATTAAAAACAAATGAAATTTAGCAAAATGAACTACATTTATAGGTGGGATGGGGAAAATATAAACTATGTTTTAATAGTATTGGAGATGTGAGTCTTTTCAATCCTGCATAAAAAACAATATAAATGGAACATTTACAAACCTGAATCAATGGATTTGATCTCTCGGTTCTTAGAGTCAGGTTTCATAAAAGGTGCAACAAAAGACTGAGAGAACCTAAAAAGGAACTATCAAAACAATTTGGAAAACGAAACGAAAACAATTGATCAATATTTGTAACACGTGACAAATTTTCAGATCTTGTGATAATGCGAACTTTACTTTATTACATAAGATATTTTCTAAAGTATTTGTCATTATAAGCTTTCATATGAAGTTTGCTTCATATCAATAGACCACATTACACATTTGGTTAAGCATGAAGTGCACAATTTTAACACAATATTTTCATATATATATAAAGTTCACAAGACTTAAATATTGATTTTTAATTATATTTTACACATTTAAGTTAATCATGATCACTAATAGCTTCAAATATATTGTCTTTAGAACATACAAGCAACTTGTTTATGATGTTAGTTGCTATAAGAATGTAAAGAGTGGAGTGTATGAGTTACATATTTATATTGTTTCTTCACAATACATACTAGATTATCTTTTGAATCAAATTGAAAAATTCTCAAATGACATTGAGTCGATGCTGGTGAGTTATATCACGAATAAATTGATCTATTTTTATTTTAAACTTACAAGAAAATATGCCAAAAGAATCGTTCAAGAAATTCAAAAAACTATCAAATCTTGATTGTTTGACAATAAATTCTAAATGGTATGAGAGTTTGCAAAAGATAATGAAATCACTAGTCAATAATTGATCAATTGATACTTTTGCAGGTGTAGTGATTAACTAATCTTATTTTTCAGGTACAAATTCAATTTCCACAAGAAATCAGCTTATGAAATAAAATTGATGGAGAAGTATGAGCTCTTCCATTGATACAATATTTCAGAAAATGAACAAAACTGAGTTCTAAAAGTTGATAATTTTCTTATATTTTAGATTAAAAAAAGAAAATGCTTTCTTACAATTTACTTTTACTTTTACTACAAAAAGCTGATGACTTGTCTTTTACTAAGCCATGTTGATGACTTCTCATATTTCAAAATTCAATCGTTAAGATCTTTAATAAAAATATTTTTGTCAAAATCAAAAATTTAGCTTTCAATTGTACAATATTTGCTAAATTTTTTTCAAGATTAGAACTATGTTGAAAAAATATGGTTGATGCAACACTTCTCTATGTGCTATTTAAGGCCATTTGCTTTCTACTCTAAATATTTAAGTTACAGCTAAATTATTTCACATTTTTACTTACTCAGAAACCAAAATTCAAATAAAATATATATAGACTATCTAAGTCCAAGTAAAAAAGTGACAAATGTGATATAGAAGTTATGGAATAGAGTGACTTATGATTCATTAGAAATATAATTTTATTAGATTATTTACACTTAGTCTTTCGTTTCTAGCACTTCTAGTTGCACTTCAAACTGCTGTAATATATTTTCACTCAATCTTAAATTAAAAAAATTGTCTATTTTAATGTATATTGTGGACTTTATTCAACTTGAAATGCTCACTGTCTATATAACTGATTTTTTAGTTTCAACGTTTTGAGAGTGAGGTCATTTTGTTTGTTGGCTCATGAATTTTGTTTATTTGCTGAAACAATCTTATAAACAAAAACAATATGACTCTTTCTACATCAAATAACTTCTTGGAGAACCACTTAAGTGGATGGGTTTAAATCTTACACTAGGCTGAGTTCTTCCACTACTAATTAAGTTTCCACTACTAATTAAGTTTACGATCATCTTGCTGAAATGCTTCTGGTCATTACTGTTTTAACAATTTAAGCTTGGAAGATTTGATGATTAATTATTGAACTGAAACTCTCTACATATTATTTACGTATTTGAATCTTTATGCAAATAAAAGGTTCTGGATCTTATTAGACTACTAACGATCTGGATCTGAAAAAGTAACTTGATGATCTTATTCATATGATCATGCATAATCAAAGATGAACAACAATTGTTGTGTTTGGATATTTAACTGTAGCAGTATTTGAGTTGGTTTGCTAATTTTTCCACTAAATACATTCGAATGCACAGTTTCTCATCTCGTAATTGGTCTCAACAACAAGCTTAGTAATCAAAGGGTACTTTTCTTATTTGAGTCGTAAGATGTTGTAGTTGAATAGATTCATGCTTTTTAATCAGTGTTATTGCCACTGATTGAAACCGCATCAACCTTAACATTACAAGCAAGTTCAAAAAAGATCTGTCTTCATTCAAGAATCTCCGGTTATTGAAACTTATCATCTGAATGTTTTCTTTTTTTTGATACAGTCATCTCAGCTGCGCTCACACTAGTCATGGGACAGCGTTACTTGCTGACTCAAAAGATTATGCAGGCTGGTTTGGTTTCTGGGATCAGGTAAACTGTAAACATCTTCCTTTTTCTTCTCATTTTCTTATGTGAAATTCTGGTGACTATTATTTATCTTTGTTTGCATCCAAAACTTGGTATTTTTAATTTCTTCTCAATTGGCTCTTAACCTTAGAACCATATATGTATTGCAGTGCTCTCATGACCTGTATACAAGGTCGCGACTGATGGAAATAAAATCCCATCAAAAGCTGAATGATGGTTATGCAACTCTGTTCTTTTCTCCTGGATAGAGATGATACTCTCCTTTGTTGCTTAGAAATATCTTCTGGAACTGCATATGTTCATGTGTGTTGTCTAAGATTAGTTTTTTTGTCATCTGTGTTTTTACTAACTACAAACTTTTTGAGTCATATTATATATGAAGATATCTGACGTTTTGCTAAACATTCTTGGTCTGAGACATTGAGTATTGAACACATTGTAAAATAAGCCGTGACACATCTGAAAGTTGATCTTTAAAAATTGTTTGTATAAATGGAGGTGACACAGTTTTAGAAATTGGGATGTTATGAAGACCCAGTTTTAGAAATTGAGTTATGTGGACATAAATTCTCAAGCTAGTTTATCTTTACTTGAGGTCTACAGCTAAGATAACTTTTTGATCCCATTTTCCACAGAAACGACATTATTCTCAACAAATATAGAATAAAGTTGTAGTTAATGCTACTGCAGAATCTGATTACGTTTTGAAACTAAATTTTCCGTTTTAAGGAAGTGGTAGTTTGTGTAAATTGTTGCTAAACAGCTCATATGTCCAATTATTCATTCACTCCCCATCTTCAGAAAGAACACTGAGAAATATCTCCAGTAACCATGGCGTCCTCTAGGATGGTTTTTCTGACTTTGATCAACTTTTTCATTTTACAGAATGCTTCATCAAGTTCTTGGCAGACATTGACTGGTCAGAGACCGAAAAGTTTCTTTCATTTTTCTAGACATTTATGATGTGTTTTAGACTTTCTTTTATGTGTTTTCTTTGGCAGGGAAACCTCCGGTAGTGATTGCTCGAGGAGGGTTCTCTGGTTTGTTTCCAGATTCCAGTGATCTTGCATATCAGTTTGTGAACTTAACAACTTCTTCAGATGTAACACTATGGTGTGATCTTCAACTAACAAAGGACGGTGTCGGAATCTGCTTCCCAAATCTGAATCTTGACAACGGTTCTGATGTCAAGGACGTTTACTCAAATAAGACAGAATGGTTTTCTGTTGATTTCACATGGAAGGAACTCTCTGATGTGAGTTGTAAGTTTCTTTGAACCCTCTTCTTGCGAGTATAGGTTTCTAGATCAACAACTCTGCAACTGTTTCAATTCAATGTATATTCCCTCAACAGTGGTCCAGAACATTTCCTCAAGACAACAAATTTTCGATGGTTCCCCGATACAGCGTATTGAAGAAGTAGCAAAAGAAGGAACTTCAGGACTTTGGTTAAACATTCAGGTAAATGTATATACTCTGTTATCTCACAACACCTTTTCTTTCATAAGATCATTTAATAAATCTGCATCTTCTTCTTGTTACTAACAGAACAGTGATTTCTACGCGCAACACAATCTGAGTATGAGAAACTCTGTTGTCTCTCTGTCAAGACGTGTGAAAGTCAACTTCATATCTTCTCCAGAGATCAGTTTCCTGAAGAGCATAAAAAACAGTGTCAACCCATCTGTAACAAAGCTCATATTTAGCTTTCTGAATCAAGACCAGATCATAGATCCCTTCACCAACCAATCTTACGCCTCTCTTGCCAAGAACCTAAGTTTTATAAAAACGTTTTCGTCTGGTATTCTTGTTCCAAAATCCTACATATGGCCAGTAAGTTCAGATCTTTACCTGGAACCCCACACGTCGCTTGTCACAGATGCTCATAAGGAAGGTTTACAAGTCTTCGCATCTGAGTTTGCCAATGATTTCTTATCTGCGTATAACTACAGCTATGATCCAACAACTGAGTATTTATATTTCATTGACAATGGAAACTTCTCCGTTGATGGTTTCTTATCAGACTTTCCATTGACCCCATATCGAGCCATCAGTACGAAAACTCTACTTTTAATCTTTCTCTTCCCATGTCATACAATTAAGAAGGTAACATTTTTGTTTGGTTTCTGCAGGCTGCTTCTGTCATTTGGACAAGAAAAAAGCTAAAAATCAAGGTAAATGCACGGAGGAAACCATAATATATAAATGAGACTTTCTACGTTTCTTAATTGCAGTCTGACTGACCATTTTGATCTTTTCAGTTAATATAACTATTATTTCCAAGGACGGAGCGAGTGGAGATTTCCCAGGCAGTACTAACTTAGCATATGAGAAAGCTGTGAGAGACGGTGTTGACATTCTTGATTGCAATGTCCAGATGTCCAAGGACAAGATCCCCTTTTGTTTGAGCTCCATAGATCTTATGAACACCACTAATGTCTTCGACACAAGCTTCAGAAATCTCTCGTCAACAGCTTCAGAGATTCAGCAGAATAGTGGCATCTACACTTTCAGCCTGAACATGTCTCAAATACAAACCTTGAAGCGTAAGAAAGAAACTACAAACTAAAATCAAGATTCAATCAAAGTGTTATATCTGATAATAGGCGTTGTTTTCCCTTCATTCATTTCAGCCGCTATTTCGAATCCTTCTAGGGAGTATAATTTATTCAGAAACCCTAGAAACAAAAACCTTGGAAAGCTTCTGACATTATCTGAGTTCCTGCATCTTCCAAACCGTTACAGCTCTATCTCAGGCATCTTGATAAAAGTTGAGGTTAGAGTTCTGTTGCAAATCTTATGTGTGAATAATGAGTAACACATGGTTCTTTTCTTGATATAGCATTCTCTGTTTCTTAGAATGCAGTGTATCTTGCAAAACATCAAGGAATTAGCATAGTTGATGCTGTACTGGATGAATTTAAGAGAGCTACTACTCAAGAAAACTTTACAAGAACAAGTACAATATTGATCCAGTCTACAGATAAGGCTGTCTTGATGGAGTTCAAGGAGAAGAGGAAAATGAATAATGACGAGCTGGTCTATAGAGTCGATGAAAACATCCATGATGTCACAGATTCCGCAATCAAAGACATCAAGAGTTTCGCAGGTTCGATTGTCATCAGTAAGAGGTCTGTCGTTCCCTACTATAAAGACATTGTCAGGCTTACAAAGGAGACAGATGTTGTTCCAAAGCTGAGATCAAGCGGTCTTCGTGTTTACGTTGAGACATTTAGCAACGAGTTTGTAACTCAACCGCTTGACTTTCTCTCAGATCCAACGGTGGAGATAGACTTTTTTAGAGGAGGTTGTGAGATTGATGGCATCATCACTGACTTCCCAGCGACTACTGCAAGATACAAAAGTAAATAAAACAAATAGTCTCCTCATCTTCTTTTAATTTTCTTGAGCAAATATGAGAGGATAATAATATTTGATTGCAGAGAACCAATGTTACAGCAAAATGGAACTGATTATAATCGGTGAGCTCGTACGTTTTACGAATCCAGAGCGTCTTTCACCAGCTCAAGCTCCATATCCATCACTAGAGGATTCAGATGTCATGGAACCACCTCTGCCTGAAGTAAGAAGCCAGCCTCCTGCTTCTACACCAACAAAGGCAAATGCAAATGCAAAGGCAAAGGCAAAAGCAATACAAGTTTACTTTACGGTTAGAACCGTGACGGTTCTTGTGAGCTTCTTTATCATAGCTTAGTATAAGTTCTTGTAACTGAGTTCAACTGCCAGTAAAACTATGAAGACCAATGTTTAATTAGTATGTCATTATTCTTCTAAGATTTCTATAAATTTTCAAATTTAGAAGAGGATAAATATAGGAATATGAAAATGGATAAACATATCTCAATATCCAACAAAACCAAATTTAGATAATTTGATCTTAATTCTCTTCCAATGGATTCTTCCGCAAAACTCACCATCCATTTGATTTCTAAGAAACATAAAATAAACAATCAAACTCAAAGAAGGGTTCTTAGTAGCAAAATTTATTTCTCAATTTTGTTGTTTGTTCCTTCTTCTTTTGAGGCCAAAAGAGACCAGATTCATTTTTGGTTTCTTCAAAGGCCAAACCTTTTTTTCTTATTTTCTCAATAAACCCTTTTGCAATCTTACAAAAAAAGAAAGAAACAAACTTTTTTGTTTTTTTTCTGAGAATTATCTCGATCCCTTTTGGATTCGAGAGGTTCAAGAACATCCATGAACTTGGAGTGATCAAATCATCTTCTTGTAGTAATAATCCAGGAAGATACATTACAGAATGAAACTGAATTGCTTGTTCTGTTGTATGTCGTCCGAGAGACGATTTACCAGACGATCATCATCGAGACAAAGCATCAAAGACTGTATTGATGCAAAGAACAATATTTCTAGATTTGACAACATCTCTTTTAAAACAGGTCCCCAGTTTTTTACCTTTTTCATAATATACATAATCAAATTCTTTAACAGCATTTCTATGTACCCGCAGATAGCAGTAGACGAAAATACATATCCGAGGAGATAGCAAAACTCGGGAGAGGGAACATCAGTGCTCAAATCTTTACATTCAGAGAGCTCTGTGTGGCCACCAAGAACTTTGACCCTCAGAATCAGCTCGGTGAAGGCGGCTTCGGAAGGGTTTACAAAGGGCACATAGAAACCCCTGAAAAGGTATACTTACAACATTTTTTCTTTCAGAAAAAAGTGATTCTGATTCTTGCGTGTTTAGGTTGTTGCGGTTAAGCAGCTAGACAGGAATGGCTACCAAGGGAACAGAGAGTTTCTTGTGGAAGTCATGATGTTGAGTCTCTTACATCATCAAAACCTTGTCAATTTGGTCGGATATTGCGCAGATGGTGATCAACGGATTCTTGTCTATGAATATATGCAAAATGGCTCATTAGAAGATCATCTTCTCGGTATATAACTAAACATTCATATCTTTGCTTTCTATAGTTTCCTTGTAAAAAAAGTCACTTTTTTTTTTACTTTCAGAATTGGCGCGGAACAAGAAGAAACCGTTGGATTGGGACACAAGGATGAAAGTTGCAGCAGGAGCAGCGAGAGGACTTGAGTATCTACACGAGAAAGCTGATCCTCCTGTGATCTACAGAGATTTCAAGGCCTCAAACATATTGCTTGACGAAGAATTCAACCCAAAGCTCTCGGACTTTGGTTTAGCCAAAGTTGGTCCGACCGGTGGACAGACTCATGTGTCGACGAGAGTGATGGGAACGTACGGCTATTGTGCGCCTGAGTATGCTCTCACGGGACAACTCACTGTGAAATCCGATGTGTACAGCTTCGGAGTCGTGTTCTTGGAGATGATCACAGGAAGAAGAGTGATCGACACGACGAAACCAACTCAAGAAGAGAATCTAGTCACTTGGGTAATAATAATAATATGCAAAGTTGTCTCATTTATTGTTGGCGTTTTTCTTAATTGGTTTGTTAAAATGATCAGGCGAGTCCATTGTTCAAAGATAGGAGAAAGTTCACGTTAATGGCGGATCCGTTGTTAGAAGGGAAGTATCCTATAAAGGGATTGTATCAAGCGCTTGCGGTTGCAGCGATGTGTCTTCAAGAAGAAGCATCAACGAGGCCGATGATGAGCGATGTAGTCACTGCGCTCGAGTACTTAGCTATGACCAAAGGCGAAGAAGATGAAGACGAGGGGAATAATAATAAACGGATTAATAAAACAGAGAGAAGACGAAAGATCTAAGCTTTAAGCATTTTTTTTTTGTTTTGTTTATTTGTAAATTTTAATGATCGGTTTTAGGAGATTTGAGGACTTTTTGACAAGGAAAAAAAATAGTATATTCCAAGACATCAAACTATCCAACGGTAGAAAATGAGCCAATAAGAGAACAAGCGATCTTATCGAAATATAGTTAAAATCTCAAAAGATGCTTGGAGGCAACCATGGCTTCCATTTCATCATGCATAGCTCCTCCTGCGAGCTTATTCTTCTCGACCACCAAACCTATCAACAATTCTTCTTCTTCCTCGCTAAGGCTCGCCTCTCGGTTTCTTGGAACTCGGGCCCTCCAATGGGTCGAGAGCAACTTGCTGGTTCAAGTTCGGAAAGAACGGCGTCGATGCTGAGAATGCTGGAATCTATGGCAGCCAATCACGGGATGATTTCGACAGAGACGACGTGATGATGACTTGATGTCCTCATCAGCATGTCGTAGAGCAGGTTTGTCTTCACTTCTAGGTTTTTACAACTATAAAGCTTTAATGTGTTCATGCCAGAGTTTGTGTTGAAAAAACATCCGTTCTCTTGGTGATTTGCAATATTTCAACTACATGGGGATGCTTGTGGTTGAAGGTACCTACAATAAGATGGAGTCTCTTCTCAACCAAAACATTCATCCTGTAGACATCCTTTTGATGTTAGCAGCCTCAGAAGGAGACAAGCCTAAGATCGAGGAGCTCCTCAGAGCCGACGCTGAGGGAAGAACCGCTCTTGACCGAGACAGCAGCGAGGAGATCCGAGATTTGATTCTTGGATCCCTCACTCGAAAGGCTTGACAAATGCTTCAATAGCTTCTTCTTATAGAGAAGTGATGTCTGTTTTTGGTACCTTTGGTCGAACTCTCAGTGGTCTCAAATGTGTTGTTACTTTTAAGTTTAGTCCAAAGCCAAAGTGAGCTGTAACTTTAAAGTACAGATTGATTCTATTACCGAAAGCCAACCTTTTTTTTCTCTTAGCAAACGGTCAGGTCAACCTTACAAAACCAAAAAGAAATATTAAAATGTTGTAAATTTAATATATGATCGGCTGTTCTGAAATTGTGTCAAGTAAAAACAGACCGACGTTGCTCAAGTATCTCTTAAACCCCTGAGAAACGCGATCTCTTGCAGCTTGACTCTGATTTAACTCACTCGGCGGAGTCCTCGTGCAATAGTACGTACTCTCTCGGCTGCAATCAAAAGAACAATATATGTTACATTGACATAAAAACGAGAAAGCAGATGCCAAGCAACAACAGTGTGTCAATCAAAACGATGTACACAAACAAACAAAGATTGAATAAAAAGAGAATATGCACGATAATGATTCATAATTGAAAAGCAAAAACCAAAATGTTCTTCATTGGCATACCTGTTGTTACCAAACTTGATGGTATCTTTCTCCAAAAGCTCATAGCAGCGTTGTGGTTCAATAGGAACTTTCTGGAAATAAAGCAAAAAAAAATTACAAGCTTTGATCTAAACCAAGAAGGAAGATAATTCAGTACTCACATTGATGCAAGTCTTGTTGGTGCTACCACGATCCATAATGTAAGGCCTGCATGGTGACATTAAGGAAAATTAAATTTTACCTTAGAGCCAGAGAAGTTGCAATATTTAAGGCAAGTTGAAAGAGCACACAGATTTATACCTCACTTGCTTCTCCATCAATCCATCTGGTTTTTCCATTTCCACTTCCCTGAGACGAACACAATCACGGTGACATTAATATTTAACCTAAAAGCCTCCTTCTCATTACATCCATGGTCATAAAATTCACTTTTAAAGAGGAGAAAAATCTACCGATACTGAATAACAGCATGCTGCTTGCTGCAAGAAGGGTGATCAGTATGAATGTCAGCAATTCTTCTCTCACTCTCACGTCCAAAGAGATAGCAGCTCTGGCGATGGAGATGGAGTGGCTCTGTTAATTCACATGCATCAAGAAAATTGATTCAGGGCATTACGAGTTTGAAGCAAATAGAAACATCAAAGCGATGAAAATCACTGTAGCAAAAAGTTTACCTGACAAAGCGATGATAACAATTCAAATGCCCAGATAAAAACATCACCTCTGTATTTGTTGCTTTCTTCTGCAAGTTTCCCTGATAGCTCAAAAGATGGTTCTTCCTGGTAAGATATAACAAAGTTAGATCTGAAGCGTCAATACATTAATGAGTCAAAAGATTATAAAACGACATTGGAAATTAGAAATCAATAGTTACTTAATATGATGATACCTTTTTCTTTGCTGCCAGAGCTTCTTCAGCTGCTCTCATTCTAGCAATCGAATCTTCCTCATCAATGCTGTTAAAGAAAACCCCTAGCGTAGTTAAACAAAAGACTGAAAAATTGTAAAAGTTACTAATAATAAGAAGAAAACTCACGGTTCCATGACACCCCCTCTTGCATTAGGCCCCTGAATAGATAAAAAGGAGGTCAAAATGACTGAAGAAGTGACAAAGACTTATGGCATAGAAAATAAATGAGCTGTTAACAATTAGAAAAGAAACATGGGAATCGAAAAGGGCACAAGAAACTATCTTACGTCATTTAGCAGCACAGTCAGCTAAAAATGGCTTACAGGCAATAGAAAGGCTACATCACAGGATTCAAACTATATATTATCTGGAACGTAAGAGTACCGGTAGCAGAGATTAACCATTACTAGCAGTCTAGCATACACTAAAGCTAACAATTTTCAATTACATTATTTTCAGTAAGATGGAGGAGATTGAGAAGAAGGAAACTATCTTAAGTCATTTAGCAGTACAGTCAGCAAAAGATAGCTGATCTTAGGTTCTAGTTACAGACTCAGGCGATAGAAAGGCTAACCATAGCATACACTCAAACTAAACAATTTTCAATAACATTATCTTTTCAAGAAGAAAGATGGAGGATACTCCAAACATATATAAAGCTAAGGAAAGGCACAGCTGAAATAACCACTCACCAGATACCTTATCATGTCTCGAGGTAATAGCTCTTTCTGGTGAACGCCGACTCTTGTGACTCCTATCTAACGGTGAAGTAAACCTATCATGTCTTCCTCTAGAGTGCCTCTCATCGTTCAGAGGCTGGTTCAGCAGATAGGCTTAGGACTATGCCTATTCGGAGTTATGATTTTTACCCAGACTTGGCCAGACAACTGTTGTCGACCTGCATAGTGTATTATGCAGATCAGCTGCGCAAGAGAGCTAATGAGGGTTGTACCTTCATGTGCATGGGTATCAGGTATAGACTTACGATCCTTGACCTTTGCCATATCTACAAGTTCAGTTTGGAGCCTATTCGTTGCGCCCTCATTCCTGAGTGGGATGATCAGAGCACTTAGTTCTTCTGGTGTCACTTTGGGACCTACCGATACAACTCAAGGAACTCCGCGTAGATACAGATATGACATCGGTCCTGCGGTATGTTGTACGCCTTTTGAGTCACACTCTACTATGCAAATATGAGGTGAATAAGATGAGGAAGCGGGAGCTGATGTTACTTTACGCTGGTTTGAGTCCTCTGTTCGAGAAGACTGCTTTGAAGGATCTAGCGCCACAGCTTAACATGGGAGCTGTTTTTGCTGAGCATCTCTGCACATTGAAGAAGAAAGCTTTCTCAGGAAAGAATGTTGAGACTGTGGGCAGTCTGCTTACTCCAATCTTTCAGCACTTTAGGATTCCTACTGCTGGAAGAGAGTGTGTGACGAAGAGATTGTGGATGGATGATACGCACTTGAGGAGCACGACTTGGATGAAGAAAGATAACCTTTGGATTTTCATGATACATATTCTAGAGAGTGGTGCGTGCAGCTTCCTTTACCGAAGCTCACGAAGAATGATACGCTGCTAGCTTTGGCTTTTGAGCCCGACAGGAACCTTCTGCGAAGGGTTCCTACAGTTGCTAACTCTCTCGGACCGTCTTCTTCATTTGCTGCTGGACCTTCATCTGCGCATGGACCCTCTTCTTGTGCTGCTGCTGAGTTTGTTCCTATTCCGTATCCGGACCCACCGATGGATCCTGCAGAGATGCCTAGAGGAGATTTTCAGAGGATGTCGAATGACAGGTTGAAGGGTATTTGGGAGTTCATGAACAGCTGTTCCTGCAGAATACAACCTCGAGTACATGTACCTACACCTGAGCAGAGGCGCAACGATCTCCCACACCCGAGACTAGTGGCTCTGATCCTTACGTTAACATTGATGATGTTTCTGAGTCTGAGAGCGATGAGATTTGATCCTATCTCCTAGACATTTGGTTCTATACTCTTTCACTTTTCTTTTTCTTTTCCTTTTTATCTTGAGTCATTTTGATGTTTTTATTGAGTCTATGTCAGTACTTTTACTCTGGATTGATGTATTTTGCTTCTATGGCTATATGTTGCTTTGATTTTTTGCGTTGTATTTGGTTATTATAGCTTACAGGTTGAGTTTTAGTGATTTATCACGGAACATATGTTGTCTGCCAAAATGTTTCAGAACAGACACGCAGTGTGTCAATCGACACAGTCATGTGTGTCGATCGATTCACCCATCCTACGCTCTGCATCGACCGTTGCGGTCCTGTGCAGCGATCGACGTAGATGCGAGAAAGGTAAAAAATCGCTAGAACACAATACATTCAATCCATGTTTTCTTCTTTTACCAATCTTTAGATTGATTCCACTGGGGACAATGTGTTTCAAGTGTGGGGGAGGTGGTACTAACATAATATTTTTGTTTTTTAGAGTCAGTTGTGTCTGTTTTATTGAGTCAAAACAGTTTAGTAAGAAACAATGAGTTTTTGAGGAGATCACTACACTTGCAGGAACTTAAGTAACCATTGGAATGAGCTTGCAGATAATCTATGATTATTAGAAAACCCAACACAAACCAGCCTACTGGAGATACCCATATCACTTTAGGTATTCAGAGGATCCATTACTGACTTCACTTTAACTTGACTTAATTTTCTCACCTAGGGGCTTGGTATACTTTGAGTCGGATTCCTCTGTTAGTCCTGATACAGCTTGTAAACATGTCCAAGTATGGTTCCCTAAGTAAAAAAAGAGAGAGATATAAACTGCGGATGAGCTAGTAGCTCCGAAGTGATCACGGGATTGGTAGAGACCCCTATTACCTCATGTGCATTCATGGAATTTGTCCAAAGTACACCCCAATGCGGGAAGAGCACTGATAAAAAATGATACCCAATGGGAGAAATCAGTTGCTAAGGAAGGAAAATGAGAAGAAAGGAACCAGAAAATGATAGTGTGGTGGTCAGGTGCTAACAGAGTAAGAATCCATGTGTTCTTTGATCGATATTCCCTAGGTGAGACCGCACTTATTAGATTTCAGAAGTCAATATGGTGAATTTGAATGCTCTGAATGTGATTGTGGAGTTTATTTACGACAGTTGCTAAGTGTGGGAGAAGTATATGTTGGTCTTGATGTCTACAGGTGCATTTTTCATGTGGCATACTAAGGGGGATCTGAGTATAGTACTTCTAAGATGAAACGAGTTTTTGAAGTTTTCAAACTTCTTCACCTCATTTTGGTTTTTTGTTTTGCTTGAGAGCAAGCAAAGGCTAAGTGTGGGGGAGTTGATATATCATGGTATTTTACCTGTTTTAAGCCATGATATAAGTATATATTAGAGTCTTTTGTAGTGTCTTTCGAGTTTTTTCAGGTGTTTATTAGGTCTACACACGTTTGGAGGATTTTGGAAGATATTGGAGCTAATTGGGCAAGATTTGGAGCTAAAGTCGTAAGGAGCAGAAGTCACCTTCTGAGTTCGTAACAAGCGTCGACCGATGCACATTTGCATCGATCGACGCAGATTCCAGATCGCCAATTTCCAGCGCATTAATGAAGAATTGAAGATTTGCAGTTTTGACCCAGAAGTTCCAGTATTTACAAAAGAGACCTAAGACATGTTTTATACTTTATATTAGGGATTTTGGTGTTTTTTTTAGTTTACACATCGATACTTTTGGCTAGAGAGAGTTTTTGAGAGCTTGGGGCTGATATGTTCTTGTACTGCTTTTGGAGAAGATTTCGAACCCCTTTACTTTCTCTACTCTTTTCCTAATGCAATTTATTTTTAATATGATTTATGTTTCATTAATCGTGTCTGAGTAGATTCATTGTTAGGTTTAGGGATTCTCATAGGGATTTCATGACTTGCTAGATGAAATCAATCAGTTAAGGATTCATAAATTATTAGTTCTTCAACCTAAATTGTGCTTAATACTAGTTTCTAACCTGGTCACTTAGAATCTGGATCCAGGGTTTATAAATTGACATGAAAGTGTAATTTAGAATCTGAACTATTTATGTTGAGCAATTTAATTATCTGCAAAGAAATTTGGTTTAATTGAATTGTGAACTAATCGAACATGCACCTAAGGCTAGTTTCATCTGTTAGGAATTGCAAAGAAATTTAGATTTCTAGGGTTTAGGCTTAGTGAATTCTCGCAATGAAAGTTGGTTAGTTCTATATCTGTGTTTGAGTTCTAGAACGGTTCTTAATTCGATCTTGACTGAAATTTGATCTTCTTGGCATGATTTCATGAGAACGCGCTTGACCTAGCGCTTTTAGTATTTGATAAACAACCGATATTTGCTACTGATTTACTTTCTGTTTTAGTTTAATATTCTTGATTACATCGCCTAGCTTAACTCGACATTCTATATTCTATCGCAAGATTTCTTGACTCTATGTGGTTCGATCCCTACATACTACATTTGCATGTGCACTTGCAGTGTAACTTAGGGAATTAAACTCTGAGCATATCAGGTTGGAAGCGAGTAGGAGACGTATGAACCAATATTTCACTCCACCTCTGCCTTATACTGTTTATCAAAGAAACTTAAGATGCTTAAGCCAAAGCTAAGGAGACTCGAGAGAAGTCTGATCGCTAATATATCTCATCAAACGAAAGAAGCGTACAAGAGACTTTGTGAAGCGCAAACGAACACTATGGAAACCCGAATGCAAGCATGGTAGAAGTGGACGGGAAAGCTTATGATGAATGGCTCAAACTCTCGAGTATAGAGGAAAGATTTCTAATTCAAAAATTGAAATTGCATTGGCTCAAGGTGGGTGATAGGAATAACAATGTTTTCCATAATGCTGTTAAGATTCGAGAGATGAGGAATATCATCAAAGAAATAGTGTGCCTAGATGGAGGAATAGTTACTGACCAGTCACAAATAAAGGTGGAAGCGGAAAGACACTTTCATGATTTTATGACATTGATCCCAAACGGCTTGGACATATGGACCATGGACGAGCTGCAAAGTCTGATTGACTACCGAGTAGAAGCAGTGGATAAAGCGATGCTGATAGCAGAAATATCTGAGAAGGAAATCCGCAAAGTGATTTTTGCGATGCCAAATAACAAATCTCCGGGTCCAGATGGTTACACAACATAATTATTTAAAGAAGCTTGGAGTATCTTCAAAAATGATGTCACAGTTGCAATACAGTCTTTCTTCCATAAAGGTTTCTTACCTAAAGGTTTGAACTCGACAATTCTTTCTCTTATCCCTAAAAAGAAAGAAGCTCGATAGATGAAGGAATATAGACCGATTGCGTGTTGCAATGTTTTATACAAAATCATCTAAAAAATCATGGCAAATCGTCTAAAAGATATCCTCCCTAAGTTTATATCTCCTAACCAGTCTGCTTTTGTGAAAATAGACTGTTAATGGAGAATTTGCTGCTTGCCACGAAGTTATTAAGGACTATCATAAGGATGATATCACCCCTCGATGTGCTATGAAGATCGACATAGCAGATGCTTTTGATTATGTGCAATGGGAATTTCTTCTTAATACCCTTAAGGCCATGGAATTCCCTGATGAATTTATACACTTGGTGAGGTTTTGTATTACAACGGCTTCTTTTTCGGTTCAAGTTAATGGTGAATTAGCGGGATACTTTGGAAGTACTAGAGGTTTAAGGCAAGGCTGTACATTATCTCAATATCTTTTTGATATGTATGAATGTGTTATCTTTTATATTGGACAAGGTTGTTCAAGAGAGAGTATATGACATCACCCAGATTGTGAAAGCATGAAGCTAACTCATTTATGCTTTGCAGACGACTTGATGGTATTTGTTAAAAGAAAGAAGGATTCAGTCGAAGGAATTCTATCGGTTTTTGATGACTTTGCCAAAGGTTCGAAAATTGGTATAAGCATAGAAAAATCGACCATCTTCATGGCTGGTGTTGATGTTGATAAAAAATAGAGATTCTTTCGAGCTTCCCATTCACATATAGTGAATTACCGGTTCGGTACTTGGACCTTCCTCTGATGTCTAAGAAAATGACGAGCAGCGATTACTTCCCACTTATCGAGAGCATTCGAAACAAGATAAACTCCTGGACAGCCCGTGCATTGTCATTTTCTCTGATTGGTTCAGTCCTTTTGAGTATAACCAATTTCTGGATTTCCACGTTTAGATTGCCAAAATCTTGTGTCAAGGAGATTGACAAGTTATACTCTGCATTCCTATGATCTAACCCAACTTTAAACCCATACAAAGCGAAAGTAGCATGGAAAGATGTGTGTATCCTAAGAGACGAGGGGGATTAGGATTGAGATCTATCGGAAAAGCGAATCAGGTATGTTGTCTGAAATTAATTTGGAGAATTCCTTCAACAAAAGAGTCTTTATGGGTGAATTGGATAGAGAAGCATTTGATTCGCAATGGATCCATTTGGTCGGTTCCGGAAACAAAAAATTCAGGCTCGTGGATGTGGAGAAAGCTCTTGAAATATAGAGAACTTGCAAAGTCTTTCTACTCGGTTGAGATAGGCGATGGCTGTGATACCTCCTTCTGGTATGATGCTTGGTGTGATAAGGGATGCCTTTTCGATTTACTAGGAGGTCGCGGTGTAATCGACATGGGTATTGGAAGGTTTGCTACTGTGAGCGATGTTATGAGCATACCTAGAAATCGACGGCATAAGAAACAAATTCTCAACAAAATTGAGGACAAAATACGATAAGTTGCTGCTGTTAAGTCCCATACTGGCAACGATCAGGCGATGTGGAAGGGACGAGGAGGAATATATCAAAACTCTTTCAGCACAAAGGACACATATAACATGATCAGGGAGTATCTGCCCAAAGTCTCATGGGACAAGGTGGTGTGGTTTGCTAAAGGCACACCAAAATATTCCGTTATGACTTGGCTTGCAATGAGGAATCGCTTGGCAACAGGTGATCAAATTGTGGGTTGGAAGATAAATGCAAATGGATCGTGTGTATTCTGCTCATATCCGATTGAAACGAGGAACCATCTATTTTTCAGACGTCTATTTACAAGGGAGATATGGAAGAGGTTGGTGAAGAAACTCGTAGGAAGCTGGTACACCTACTCATGGGATGGGATAGTAGGCGAACTCATGAGTAAATCAAGGTGTCGAGTTAATACTTTTTTAATTTGATATATGTTTCAAGTGACTATTCACAGTGTCTGGATATAACGCAACAATATAAGATACGACAAGAACCCCGAGATCTGAGGAGCAACTGATCAAGACGATTGACAAGATCCTGAGAAATCAACTCTACTTGATCACACAACAAAGAAACTTGAAATTCTAAAATGCACTTCAAATTTAGTTTTCATTAAGTTAAAATAGATTTTCTTTGATATATTAAAGTCATAAAAACAGTTCGTAAAAAAATATTTTTCTTTTGAATAGAATTTAACATTTTATTAAAAAAAAAAATCTGTATGTGAATGT
Source organism: Orychophragmus violaceus (assembly GCA_030180135.1). Lineage (NCBI taxonomy): Eukaryota > Viridiplantae > Streptophyta > Magnoliopsida > Brassicales > Brassicaceae > Orychophragmus > Orychophragmus violaceus. The sequence continues at coordinate 83,845,882 of CM058234.1, read as the reverse complement.
TATTTTTTTTTGCTGGCATAAAGATGGAAATTAAATAGTTTTCTCTTTTTTTAATTAAAAAAAACTAGTTTTCTTTTTTCATTGTGTGAAAAATATGTATAGGTCTATATATAGTTGGTTCGCATGCAATAGATTTCTTATGTTTTTATGTTTGTACTATAGATATTGTCAATCAAAATTTAGAAAGTGACAAACAAAAACCGATCTAGTTTTATTTTTTTCTTGTCACCACCGAGCTAGTTTATAAACAGATTAATTAGTCCACGTCATGCACTGCAACCACTCAAAGTCCAAGTACAACGTTAACAACAAAATTCAAAAGATCATATAATGGCTGATCCAAAATTCGTTTGCACTTTACATATACCAATACTCGAGTATTAATTAGGGGTGTAATTAACTAGGGAGTAGTGAGTTCAAATTTGTAAATGCTAATATGATAAAAGTAATCTTTTGTATAATTAATCGAAATCTTTTGTTAATAACTTCTCTAACTTCTTTTTATAAGATTCAGCAAAGTCATTATAAAAATAGTGTTTTTGTTTAAAAACGATTCTTGTATTATTGTTTGTATAAAATGATTCATAAACTTTTTATTCAATGCTTGTTTCTTTATTTGATTTTTTGGGGGAAAATATTTGAAACATAAAATTGACATGTGCAAACTTTTTAAGACCACCAACTAATATACAAATACATCCAAATTGTCAACAAACTTCATTGACAAATTTTAGCTGGCACTTCATGCGAAAAAATAACTTGGATCTGCAAAATCTTGGCTACACCTTAAACATATCATCACCATCTTTACGACAAAGTCCAAATTAATTAGGTCAAAACATTTAAAGCTGACGGAACCTCTTGCGTCATACATGGCTGATGCCTGATGGAGAAGGGACACGATTGTTGCAACAGTAACACCCATCAAAGATTCGGTTCAACACTACAAAATTCGCACACTTCATGGCTCGATCACAAACTAAAAGTACAATATCTTGTCCATGCTTTATAACCAAAATTCGAATATAATAATAAAACAATTATCCTGCCGGACTATAAAGGTTCAAGAACGTGGACCGGACCATATATTATATGCACTTATCATTTTGTTTTTAATTAGCTATTTGGATTTATAGCCTAGGGTGTAATGTTGCCTTCATCACGTTTTCTGTTTTCTGTTTTGAGTTTTTTTTTCCTTTCCAAATAAACGAAGACTAAATCTGCTTCTCACGTTATAAACCATATTATATATCGCTAAACACTTAGTAGCAGTTCCCCACGAATTACATGTCTCAATCATTGACTAAGTTATATATATTGTTTTCAAGAACACTTTCCCTATATCAATAAATTTGTGTACCTTTTACATACTCTTTAATTTGATACCTAGCACACTATATATTCAATAATACATAGAGCAAGGAAAAATATTCTAAACGCAAAACTATAAGCTAAAATGAAATTGTTTTATCAATAGGCAAAGGTTTATATTTGAATTAATTTAGAAATTTTACACATAAATTAAAATAGATTCCGGTTCAACCATTATAAATACATTTTTTATTAATGTTAATTTTATCTTAAGCTTTAACTAATGAGATTTAATGTAGCAAGTCTCAAAGTTGCTGTGTATATTTATATCCTCCACTAACTCAAGAAGAAGGTGATCCACTTCCCATGTATATCTTTCTTTGTTCTTGCACTTAAAGAAATCAAACTGTTCAACTGCCATATACAATATGAAAGCAACAAGTAATATTATTGTAAGTAGATAAATAAACAAATAATTATACTAAAGGGCCATATTGTACCAAACCTACAAGTTTCATGTGACCTCTACCTCCATTGCTATATATATGTCACATTTGAGAAGATTGTGCAAATAAAATCAAACTACTCTTCATCAACCTCTCCTCTCGGAAAGGTCAAATGGAAAACTCAGCACTAAGCAACGTCGTGAGGCGAACAATATTCTCTAATCAACAGAGAACAATACAAGAGGGTATAGAAGAGAGTAGTTGGACAATGTACTTTGAAACTGAAGATAGCCTAAACCATTATGACGATTCCTCCATGATCTCAGACGCTGCGTCTCCAATAGTCTATGTCGAAGAAGACACGGCTTCATCTCCTTCTAACAGAACCAAGGTTAGCTCAAAGAGAAGAAAAACTTATAATATATTTGCATAATTCATACATGCATTGATACACAATCTTCATATATTTTCATAATACATATATTGTTACACACATCACACAGACATAGGCGGATAGGTCTCACCAATGGCAATGCACACACACAGATATATATCTGATGTTTCATGTGTTATATATATATATTGATCTTAGTTATGATTGTCTTTTTCAGGGTTACAGTGAAATGGAGAACAATACGATAGCAGAAAAAACCATCAACAATTCTAAAACTGAGGTAAGAAACTTTCAACCACATTCATGTTTTTTATATATTAATATATATATTGTTCTAAAGACTAACAGAAATAATCGTACTGTTTATATATAGGAGAAGGGATTGAAGAAGAAAGGGATAATGAATGAAGAATATTGCGCAGAACTGAAGAAGAGAGGACTTTGCTTAGTTCCTTTGTCGATGTTGTCCAACTATATTGGTTGATACTTCGACATGTTTCTTTAATCGTAATCTCTTTTTTTTATTGTGATTATTTTTTTCTTCTGTAAAATCTATAGAACGGGCTATGGTAAATTTTAGTGAAAGTGGAATCACCGGTGGATGATGTGTTGTATGTTTAAAATGCACAAGCAAGAATGCAGATTTGTAAAACATTCCAAACATGTGTAATAAAAAAGTTAACATGTCTTTGTTGAAATACTCACTCACTCACAAGAATCACTCAGGTTTGTTCTCTCTTGCTCTTTGTTTCTCTGCTTTCCTTGACACATTTTTCTATTCATTTCTTCTATACATTACAATCATACACTCTTACATCTTTATAATACTTTTTCTACTAACCACACACATGCTTACTTGCACCTCCTAATTTAGACTCCTATATTACTAGACTAGTTTTACAAACAAAGCTTACACTACTCGTCAACCACTTTAACAATTCTCAACAATTCTAAACCCTTCTAACATGGCTTAGTTATACTTTAACCAAAACACTCTTAATTCCTTTGAGCTAGACTAATTGTCTTCTTGGTATAAGTATAAGTTACAAACACCGAATCCTTGTTTTCTTTCTTTGACTTTGCTGACTTTGTTCTTCTTCCTTATTCACTCATGTCACTTTTCTTCTTCTTCTTCTCCTTCTCATCTTCATTCTTTGTTCATCTCATTTATTCTTTCTTGTTTGGAGGGATTAATCAAGGAATAAACACTCAATACTCTCTCTTAATTTCTTGATTACAATTTCGGTTCCAGCTCAAGGTTTTAAGCTTTGTTACCTTGGTTGTGTATTTGCTTATTTTTGTGTTTGCTGGAGGAGAATTCATAAAAACATCTACATAGCTTCTTGGTAAGTTTTATTTATCGCTCTCCCTCTTTCTATGAATATTCATGGCTTCAGTTTCTTCCCTTTTCATTTTCTTTGCTCCCTCTTGAGCAGATATCTTCACAATCCCTACGGAATTCAGCTTCTCCTTTTTCTGCAAGTGTCGTGCTGCGAAGTCTTTGTAACCTGTCTCCCTCTCGACAACTCTTGGTTTTTCATGCCAAGGTCCTCATCTCCCTTGTTTTGATTTTGAAGCTTCTCCATTGGTTTTAAGCTTGACTTGTTCTTGTTTGTTGTCTCTGATTTTCCAAACTGAAACATGTATGCTTTGATTCTTGAGTTACCTTTACTTTCCCATGAGTCTTTTTTGCATCTCCTTCAAGTCTCGCTTGAACTCTACTCAACTCTTTACTGATGGATTCTCCAGTTATATTCAGCTCCCTTTTGCTCTTAGGCAAACTTTCTTTTCTTTGATTGATGTATTCTTTGACCACCATCTTGTTCAGTTGGGTTCCTTGAACCACTTCCTTGGTTTCTTTATACTTGGTTTCTCCTTTTCCAGTCATTGTGCTTCTCTGATTCGCAACTTTGATCACTGATTTATTCTTTTGCCACTCCACAAGTTTGCACCTCTAGCTCCTTGGTAGATTTGTTCTGCACCTCCTTTTGTGTATGCTGGTGTTGATACACTTTTTATTAAGTCTATATGGAGGTAGAAACTCTTATTAATCATATTGACCTCTGTTATTTTCCTCATGGATTGATTAATGAATGATACATCTTCTTTCCTTGAAAGTAACTGAATAACCATTAGCAATCATATGAGAGACGTTCAGTAGATTCTTATCTATTTTGGAAACAAGGAAGACATTTTGATGACTCTTTTTCCGTTCTTGAACATGGATTCAATGTCTCCCTTTCCTTATGTCATCAATACGGCTCCTTCACCAACTTTGGAACATTTAACCACCGTCAATGAGCCAAGATGTTCTCTTCAAGTGATTTTGATCATCTTGTCTTACATAAAACATGTGGTACTCCTCTTCTTCATCATTATATTCTTCTTCTTCCTGAGTACTTTAGCTTGTTCGGGTCTCTTGCTTATGTAATCTCTTGAGAAGTGACCATATTTGTCGCAGTTGAAACATGTTATTAAGTTCGATTTATGTTGAACTCATGCAGGTTTCCTCCATGTTTGAAGAAGAATACATCTTCATTGAGATTGTCTCATTTACAGTAACCACACGACCTTTTCTCTCTAAAAATTGTTTGACTTGATTATGCTCTGTTTCGTTCTTCCATATTCATGATTTTGAGCCGAGCATGACATGCTCCTTCTGCATCTTGTTCTTCCTCTGGAAATAAATTCTTCTAGCTTATGTGCCTCTAAGGATCCAATCAGTTCAACATATGTGATTGTTCTAAATATTTGTTTTCTTCCATCACTGAATAATAGCTCGATCTCTTTGGCATTGCCATTGAGGTCAGTATCTTCTCCACCATAACAAAGTTGGATATACCTTCTCTTTGATCCTTCATTTGATTGGATATTGCTTGAATTATATATGAGTAAGTCTTAACTAAAGGAATTTCTAGGCGGTTCTAATCACAATTAGCAACCCTAGGTATAAATTTCATAGCCTAGGATCTAGGGTTCATGTTTATAATTGAATCTACATCAGATCTCGAAGATACCTGGAAAGTTATGCAGCAGAAGATGGTTAGGTATTCGAGATTCTCAAGCGCCTCAAGTGTTGCGCCTCTACTGGTATCCACACGCACACAAACTGGAACGGACGGGATGTTAGTGCCGTAGAGATCGGATCTCTCAGGGATTTCTTAGTTTCTCAAAGGTGGCTGTCAATTGAGTTCTCTATATATAAAAGTCGTCCATATATCTCATATATATAGACTTTTACCACGACCTAATTAACCAAGGCTTAAACCGTAGTTAATTAAGTCATAAACCAAAATCAGTATTTTGGTTCGCGATTTGTGTCGATCGATACACCTTTGTGTCGATCGACACTACCTCAGAAACACGTTACGAATGTATATCAAATATACATTTAACCAGATCATTACACTAATGATCAATCCCATATAATACATCCAGTTTGCTTATGTGTGTGAGCCTGTAGGATCATATAATACTAGCAATGAGTTCATAACTCACAGATCACAAGTGGCTTTTAGCAAAACATTATGATTACCTAGTGTTATATGAATATCCAATCTCGACAACACAACTATCTCTAGAGTGATTACAAGTATGATTTCAGGACATTCCCAACAATCTCCCACTTGTACTGGAATCATCTATTCCCATAATCCCTTCGTCTCTATGTCTCGATCTGGCATAAGACAAGATCCGTGTCATCCTTATTAAGCCAAGATCATGTTCATCGAACTCTGATTTATACTGACAAGACAAACGACTGACAATCACCTCGTTTGAGTGTGGCCACACATTTCTCAGTATCAAATCTTCGATGGGCCCTGAGATATTTATCTTCTGTTATATAGGAGGGACAAATCCCATCTTGTTTCATCCCTATTTCTTCACACACTTCATGATACGCCCAATCAATGCCTTTATAGTCACCAGTTACGGCTGACGTTTGACAAAGTTAAAGCGGACCAATTCACATGTAAGAAAACATGATGAACTCAGGTCTAAGGACTATACTCTATAGTCGTAATGAAAACTCTCATGACACTTATATAACTATCCTGTAGAGTTCTCATTAGCGGATCATGTCCGATCATGTGTTCTCCAACACATATCTATGTGATTGACTTTAATACTCTTATTAATGACTCCATGAAACTTAGTCATCAGTCACCTCACATACTAGTCTCACGCAGTTGTTAATGTCCCACTTTAACAACCTCGACTAGGGACCAATCATAATTTATGTCCACTACAAGAAAATCTGTATATAGCCGCGAATTTTTCGTGGCTAGAGTCAATAATTCGTGGCTAGTCCGACCTTAGCCATGAATAGCCACGCAAATGTTTCGTGGCTACGGGCTCGTTGCTAATGTATAACTGTGGCTAGTCGTGGCTAGTTGTAGCAAGGTTGCCATGAAATAGCCACGAATAGCTTCAAACTAGTTTGTGGCTATGTAGCTACGACTAAACACGATATATTCGTGGCTATGTAGCTACGAATTACCACGAATTGTTCGTAGCTTTATAGCTACGAATAACCACGATATAATTTATGGATATTCATGGTTATCGTATTAATTTAAAAAATATTATACAAATAATAAAATTAAACTAAAATTAATTTGTAATTTATTGAATTTTATTTAAAATAAATAGACTAAACTAAATATAGAAATAGTGATTCAAAAAGAATATATTAAATTTATTATAATATACAAATAAGGTTGACAATTAAATACAAATAAATAATATATATATATTAAATTACAATAAAATTATAAAAAAAAAAGCTTCAAGATCCAGATCTTCTTCTTCATCGCCGCGGGACTGCTTCTCTCATCGCCACAGGATCTGCTTCTTCATCACCGGAATCGACAGTGGAGCATCGTTGGAGAAGACAAGCGATGGTGGGGATCTGCTTCTTATTCTCCGGAATCAAAGGCAAGCAAGAGATGGAGAAGTCGAGAGATGGGAGATGCGACGGCTGACTGAGATGCGACGAGGTTTCGGTTTGGTCCGTGAAAGATAGCGACGGCTTCGGTTTGTTCCGTGAAGAAGCGGCGGCAGAGAATGACGGCTTCGAGTCCGGCGACGAGAACGGTCACTTGGTCTTCCTCTTCATCTTGCAATTCCTCTTCAGCTTCATCCGGCTACGAGATCGGTGGCTTCGTTCTGAATCGATGGTCTCTCCTATTCCCACCATCAACCATTTTTTTTCTTTCTCAAACAAGCTGGATTCAGATTAGAAAACAAGATTGTGAAAAGAGGAGGAGAGGAGAGAAGACGAGATGAGAAGAGGAGAGACGACAAAGATGATAAAAATTGCTAAGGGAGAAGAAGAGATGAGGAGAGGAGATCGTGGAGTTAGAGTTGAAGAAGGATAAAAAAACGAAGATGATTACGGCGACATGTATGTGTTGATGGATGTTAAACAAATTAGGTTTAGGAGATTTATTTCTGTCCCTTAGATCTAAATTCAATCAATGGTTGATATTAAAAGATATCATAATCCTTGTCTTCCACTTACAACCAATAGGAATTATGTTATTTGTATAATAATTTTACAACAAATAAAAATTAATTTTATGTCTAAATATAAGATTTAAGGATTAAAATTTATAGAATATAAATATTTCAGCTAAAATATCAAATTAATTAATATATAAATAAGAAAATTTGAGTTTATAAATATAGAATTTACAATTTAAAGTTAGAGTTTGGGATATAGTGTTTGTGGTTTATGTTTAGAATTTAAAGTAATTAAAAATTTATTAATTAGATTTTTGTTTATAATTTAGGATTTGATTTAGTTTTAATGTTTCAGTGGAATTTTATAGTTCATAGTTTAGGGTTTAGTAATAAATTTTATGAATTTGAGATTGGAAATTAAGATTTTAATATATATATATATATATATAAATGTTTAGATATTAATAATTTATGTATATATAATTAATTTTTATATTTTGATTTATAGTTTATGATTAAGAGTAAGGTTTGGGGTATATTATGGTTATGATATATATGTTTAAAAAGTTGTGTTAAGGTTATAAGTTAAGGTTATAAGTTAAGGTTTGAAAATAATAGGTTTTAGTTTTGGATATGTTATAGTAATTAGAATTTCATTAGTTAGAGTTTGGTTTATATTTTAAAATTTTAGGGTTTGTTTAGGGTGTAGAGGTTTAAATTTATGGTTCGAGGTTTAGATTTAAGGTTTTAAGTTTAAAATATTATAGTTTTATTAATATTTCAATTTTATATTTTTAAGAGTTTAAAGTTTAGAGTTAATTTATAATTTAGGGTTTGGGTAGGGTTTGAAAGGTTATGGTTAAGGTTTAAGAATATTTGAAAATTATAGATTTGTAAAATAAGAATATATTAGTGTTGAATCTTAGTTTTCTAGAACTAATTAGATTTTTAGTTATTTGATTTTTGTTTAAACTTTAAAGTTTTAGGGTTTAGGGTTAAGAGTTTAAAGTTGAATTTATAATTGTAAGAGATAAAATGTTTAATTAACTTTAGTTATGTTATAGTAATTGAAATTTTAGTAATTAGATTTTGGTTTATATTTTAGGTTTAGGGTTTTGAATAGCCACGGATAGCTACAATTTTTTTGGTTAGATTTAGGTTTAGGGGTTGTTTAGGGTTTAGAGTTATAAATTTTGTAAATATTGAATTTTTAGTTATGGATATATTATAGGAATTAGAGTTTTGTTAGTTAGTGTTTTTTTTGTAGTTTAGGGTTTTAGAATTTGTTTAAAGTTTAGGGTATAGAGTTTGAAAAGTTGTATGTATATGTTTATATAATTTAGGATATGAATATTGAGGTATTGAATTTGAAATAATAGTTTTATGTATATATAACTAATGGTTTGTATTTTGATTTTATAGTTTATGATTAAGAGTTTAGGGTATATTTAGGGTTTATGGTTTGAAATAGCGAATAAAATTGTGGCTATTCGTGGCTATTTCGTGGCTAATCTCTTCCACGATAATATCATGGCTATTCGTGACTAAATTAGCCACAAATAGCTACAATTTCAGATCGTGGCTAGGTAGCCACAAATATCTTCGTGGCTAGTTGTGGCTATGCTCTTCCACGACTAGTTCGTGGCTATTGTGGCTAATTATCCACGGATAGCCACGAATATTTTTTCGTGGCTGGAAAATTCTTAGCCACGAACTGTTCGTGGCTCGTTCGTGGCTAAAAACAGTTTTTCTTGTAGTGGTCATTTATTATCTATAGGGTTTCATGATCAAGTCACATACTTGATGACAATATAAAATGTCATAAATTGCTTTGGGACTATTATTTAATAATCATAATTAAATAATACTGAAATCAGATTTCATTAACATAATCATATTATGTTTACATAAAAATCATATCATAACTAAAATCAACAACAACAACTCCCACTAAAATTAAGATCACATCTTAAGACATCTAATGCCTTTAGCAGTAATCTGACCCTCATTCGCTCTCGCTCAGCGTGTGTCGAAGGACACTGCGTCTTGCTAAGAGTAATGCCAAGAGTCATTGGCATGAAGCCCTTCTTGGAATCATGCATATTGGTCATGTGCAAGACCTTATCAATATAAGTATCTTGACACAATCCAATTAGCTTGTCCAATCTATCTCTATAGATTCTTATTCCAAGAATGTATACGGCTTCTCCCATATTTTTCATTGAAAAACAACTTTCGAGTCAAGTCTTAACAGACTGAAAAATGGAACTTCATTTCCGAGAAGCAGTATGTTATCAACATACAATACTAGAAATGCAACTGCGCTCCCACTAGTCATCTTGTAAACACACGGTTCCCCTTCGTTCCTGATGAAGTCAAACCTTTTGACTGCTTCATCAAAACGAAGATTCCAACTCTGAGATGCTTGCTTCAGTCCATAAATGGATCGATGAAGCTTGCATACCTTCCTAGCAGCATTAGGATCAATGAAAACTTCAGATTATGTCATGTAGACATCCTTTCCAGAATTCCATTGAGGAAAACTGTTTTCACATCCATCTGCCAGATCTCATAATCATAATGAGCGGCGGTTGCTAGGAGAATCCGAATGGACTTAAGCATAGTGACTAGGGAATATGTTTCTTCATAGTCAATACCATGAATTTGCTTGAAACCTTTTGCCACCAACCTAGCTTTGTATATCTGAATATTACCATCCACGTCAATTTTCTTCCTGAAAATCCACTTACACTTAATGGCGTTTACACCATCGGGTAAATCAACCAAAGTCCTTACTTGGTTATGTGACATGGATCCCATTTCGGATTCAGCGGCTTTCAGCCAATTTTCGGAGCCAGGGCCCAACATTGCTTCTTCAAAGTCTCAGACTCGTCACTGTCAATGATCAACAGATCATGGCAATTGGTCATGAGAAATTCAAATCTCTCGGGTTCGTGACGAATCCTCTTGTACTTGCGAACTTTAGGCACCACAGGTGTAGGTTCTATAACTCTTTGTAGATCCAACTGCTACACTTCCTCATCAGGTTGAGCAGTCTCCTGTGATTTTTGAATTTCTTCGAGTTGTACTTTACTCCCACTGTTCTTCCTGGAAAGAAATATCTCTCAAGAAAAACACAGTTCCGAGCAACAAACATTTTGTTCTCAGACCGGTTGTAAAAGTAACATGCCTTGGTCTCCTTAAGATAACCAATGAAGTAGCACTTATCGGATTTGGGTGTGAGCTTATCAGAGATTAAACGTTTTACATAAGCCTCACAACCTCAAATCTTCATGAAAGACAAATTAGGAACATTTCCAGTCTACATCTCATGTAGTGTCTTTGTAACTGATTTTAATGGAACCCTATTTAGTTTAAACGCAGACGTTTCTAGAGCGTATCCCAGAAGGATGATGAAAGATTTGTGTGACTCATCATAGATCGAACCATATCTAATAGAGTCCGATTCCTCCTCTCGGAAACTCCATTCCATTGGGGCATTCCAGGAGGAGTGAGTTGTGAAACAATTCCACAATCTCTCAGATGATCATTGAATTCTTGACTTAAATATTCACCTCCACGATCTTATCGTAGAGCTTCAATGCTTTTGCCAATTAGATTTTGTACTTCATTCTGGAGCTCCTTGAACTTTTCAAAAGATTCTGATTTATGTCTCATTAAATAACCATACCCACTGAAAACATCAGTAAAGGTAATGAAGTACTGAAAGTTTCCTCCAGCACTTGTGCTCATTGGGCTGCACACATCGGTATGTATAAGGCCCAATAAATCACTAGCCCTTTCATTTTGTTTGTTGAAAGGGGCCTTCGTAATTTTTACCCATTAAACAATATTCACATTTCTCATATGGTTCATAATCAAATGAGCCCAAAAGCCCATCACTATGGAGCTTCTGAATCTGTTTCTCATTTATGTGGCCCAAAACGACAATGCCAGAGAAAAGTTTGATTCGTATCTTTTGACTTGAATCTCTTGGTACTAATGTTATAGTTAGGCACGTTTTGGTTTAGAACATAAAGTCCATTCTCTAATGGACCGCTACCATAAAACATATCATTGTAATCAAATGAATAACACTTATTCTTAATTTGAAAACTGATATCCTTCCATATCCAAACAAGGAATAGAAATAATATTTCTGCTTATAGCAGGTACATAGTAGCAGTTCTTAAGTTCCAAAAACCAAGCCAGAAGGCAAAACAAATGAAATGTTCCTACGGCTAATGCAGCAACTCTTGCCCCATTTCACACGAGTAGATCCACTTGCCCTGTCTCCAAAGTCCTACTATTGCTCAGGCCCTGCATATTTTCACAAAATATGAGCACCACAGCCGGTATCTAATACCCAATAAGTAGAACCATAAGAAGTAACATTTACTTCTATAACATGAAAACCTGAAGAAGAAGTCTCGTACGTCTTCTTCAGCTTCTCATAATAATCTTCCAGGAATTTATTGCAGTTTCTTTTCAAATGCCCATAACCATTACAATAATGGCACTTATCATCTTTAGAAGGACCAGGGTTAACCTTAGGAGCATGGTTAGACTCGCTTGGATTCACAATCGAGCTCGTCTTGCCATCACCTTTGTTCTTACCAAGTTTCTTAAACTTTTTACCCTTTTGTGCCATAAGGACATTTGGGGTGTCCTTCTTGATGTTAGGTTCAGCAGTTTTGAGCATCCCATGCAACTCAGTCAAAGTCTTTGTCAAGTTGTTCATGTTATAGTTCATAATAAACTTATCATAGCTTGACGGCAGTGACTGCAAAATGATGTCAACAGCCAACTCTTGGCTAATGGGACAATCCAGTTTCCCCAGGTTATCAATATAACCCATCATCTTAATGACATGAGGGCTAACTGGTCCATCCTTTGGTAGCTTGCACTCAATTAGAGACTTAACAGTCTGGTATCTCTGAGTTCGTGCCTGCTCCTGAAACATACTTTTCAGGCCAGTGATCATCTCTATTGGCGACTCCACGTACTCATATTGCTTCTGCAAGTCTGAGTTCATGGTAGCCAACATGAGACAACACACATCGACCACATCATTAGAATGCTTATCCCAAGCATCCTTCTCTGACTGCCAGGCATTGGCTAGGCACTTCTTTGGGAGAATTTTCTCAAGGACATAGTCCTTTTTCTCCTGTTTGAGAACAATTCTCAAGTTCCGATACCATTCAAGAAATTTGGATCCATTTAACTTGTCCTTCTCAAGGACGGATCTCAGGGAGAAATTGTTGTGATGGTTTTTGCTAGACATAGCTGAAAACAAGAGAGGTTTAGTTATGATGTTCAAGAAATGAGAAATCTTAACTATTAAGAAGACTCGCATTATATTCAAGACAATGTTTCCTCAAATGAATATAATTATCCAAGACCCATACTTCACTGAAACTTGAGTGAGCTTTGGCTCATTGCCCAAATTTCAGCTATCTAGGTAAGCAACAACTTTGCTAGTTATATCCAATATAACTCTTGGTTGTGGATTGACATCTCATGTCCAATCCACCTGATGTCTCTGGGCCCAAAACGATTTTGATGACTCAGTCAAGTAAACCAATCTCTTAAGTCATGTAATTGTTGACGTCTTGCACTGCTAGTCCATCAACACGATTACCTCCTGTCTTACTCATGTAATTGTGGACACCTTGCACTGCAAGTCTATCGCATAATGAAACAAGTCTTGACAGTTGACAAGATTGGAAAGACATCTAAACATACTTGATATTTAGTTGAGGAACGGAACTCTTAATCTAATATACACATCATATATGTATCTTAGAAGGATTATAATTAATTAAAAATGATTAATCTTATTAAGTTTAAATTATTTTAAGAGTTGGATTGATTTTGGTTTGGTTCTGTGATTTCAGGTTCAATAACCAAAACCATTGGATCTTGTGTCGACCGACACTACATTAGTGTCGATCGATACAATCCTACCAAAACCAATTTGCGATAACCGATCAATCCAATTGACCCAGTTTCAATAACCGGTCAGTGTCGATCGACACTACATTAGTGTCGGTCGACACCACCCATATCGCAATAAACCATTCTAAGCGGTTTAACCAATTTTAACCAAGCTCGATAACCGGTCCAATCCAATTGAACCGATTAAACTTATACGCAAGGTCTATGTCGACCGACACAAATCTTGTGTCGATCGTCACGATTAGGGCAAAACCTAAAATTTTATTCGGATTATCATTCGGTGCCGATCGACACCGGATTGGTATCGATCGACACCATGCGATAAACCCTAGAATCGATTTGAAAAAGAAAAACCTAAAACGAGATTAACTTGAACAAAACTCAATTTAGCTTGCATATATCAAATATATAACGATACAGATTCAACTAATCTAATCATCATGCTACAGATTCAACTGGAACCCTAAGGCTCTGATACCACTGAAGGAATTTCTAGGTGGTTCTAATCACAATTAGCAACCCTAGGTATAAATTCCATAGCCTAGGATCTAGGGTTCATGTTTATAATTGAATCTACATCAGATCTCGAAGATACCTGGAAAGTTATGCAGCGGAAGATGGTTAGGTATTCGAGATTCTCAAGCGCCTCAAGTGCTGCGCCTCTACTGGTATCCACACGCACACAAACTGGAACGGACGGGATGCTAGTGCCGTAGAGATCGGATCTCTCAGGGATTTCTTAGTTTCTCAAAGGTGGCTGTCAATTGAGTTCTCTATATATAAAAGTCGTCCATATATCTCATATATATAGACTTTTACCACGACCTAATTAACCAAGGCTTAAACCGTAGTTAATTAAGTCATAAACCAAAATCAGTATTTTGGTTCGCGATCTGTGTCGATCGATACACCTTTGTGTCGATCGACATTGCCTCAGAAACACATTACGAATGTATATCAAATATACATTTAACCAGATCATTACACTAATGATCAATCCCATATAATACATCCAGTTTGCTTAGGTGTGTGACCCTGTTTGATCATATAATACTAGCAATGAGTTCATAACTCACAGATCACAAGTGGCTTCTAGCAAAACATTATGATTACCTAGTGTTATATGAATGTCCAATCTCGACAACACAACTATCTCTAGAGTGATTACAAGTATGATTTCAGGACATTCCCAACATTAACTTTCTTTCATTCCTTCATTTTTAGATTTTTTCAAATTCTCTTCTCAAAGACTGTAGCTATCTTGAACTTTTCATTACCTTGATACGAGTGCTCTAAGAGTTCCCAAGCTTTTTTGGTTGTTTGTTGTTTCTGAAAGGATCTTTTCGAAGATGAAGTTTGCTACATCATGTTGAATGATTTGAAGTGTTGATGTATCTTTGGCCTTGCGAGATCACAATTTAGCAATTTCTTGTGCATTGTATGCTCCGTGTGTCTCTTTCCATTTTATGGATGGTTCTAGAACTCCATCTTTGACCACCTCCCATAGTTCTCAGTTCATCAAGGTGGTCCTCATTCGAGATGTCCAGAACTCATATTTTTGTCCATCAAATACCGCTAGAAGCTGAGAAGATTGCAGGTTCAACAACATTCTTCTTTCTTCTTTTTATTTTATGTTTCTTTCTTGACCTCTCTTGTTCCGACTTCTTCAATTCTTCTTATATCTTGCTTGTATAGGCTCCATAGATCATATAAGCTTTGATACCATGTTGAAATACTCACTCACTCACAAGAATCACTTAGGTTTGTTCTCACTTCCACTTTGTTTCTTTGCTTTCTCTTTGTTTTCGTTAACACATTTTCCACTCATTTCTTGCATACATTACAATCATACACTATTACATTTTTATAGTAGTTTTTCTACTAACCACACACATGCTTACTTGCACATCTTCTCCTAATTTAGACTTATAAATCACTGGATTAGTTTTACAAGCAAAACTTACACTAGTCATCAACCATTCTATCAAGTCTAAACTTTTCTAACATGATTTAGTTAGACTTAACCAAAACACTCTTATTTCGTTTGGGATAGACTAATTGTCGTCTTGATATGAAACTTAAGTTACAAACACCAAACCCTTGTTTTTTCTTCTTTGACTTTGTCGACTTTGTTCTTCTTCTTTATTCATTAACATCATTTTTTTTGCTTCTGCTCATTTTCATTTTATGTTTTTATTCTTTTTTTGAAAAAAACATTCATATTGAAATAGCATGAGACCAAAGAAAATACAAGCATAAGGCTTAAGTGTTTTGGGTCTAGCCCTGCCCAATACCATCAGCAGAAATAAAGATAAACCCTAAAAAACAGGCCCAAAGTTAATGCTGAAACACACTATGGGAGAGAAACGAAATCTCTGATGTACGACCGGGATGATTTTATCAGGTAGTAATCAGAAGAACAGAGGATGCTAAAATTCATGAATCGGTACCCGCATCCAACCAAATACGCATCAAGTTGGAGGAGTCTACCGGATTCATTGATCTGAAACTTGAAATCATGTCCTTTATTTGGATTTTGATGAGTAGTACAAGAGTTTCATGTGATCTGTAAGTATTTATGTGGATTCTTCCATTTCTCTCTACCTAAAGCCAGTAGATTGTAGATTGCCATGCTAAGAGAGTCAGTTTTTTCTTTGATTTGCATCATGTCACTGCTTGAAGATGAAGAAGACAATCAGACCAGCCTCGCGGTGTACGAACAGAGAGATGATGAGCAATAGTCGACCATAAGTTCCAGGAGAAGGTGCAATTAAAGTATATGTGGTTTCTGCTTTCAGGAGATGAGCTGCAGAGAATGCATATCGGATCATTGTTTATGCCCCAGCCTATAAGACGGTCCCGAGTTGGGCATCGATTGAGCACAACCATAAAGGCCAAGAACGAATGCTTAGGGATACCTCCAGAACATCAAATAACCTTATGAAAAGGTACCTCAAGACTCTGAGCTCTTAACAGTTCATAAACATAACCTATCTTATATCTAGAACTAGTTTATCCATTTAACTCCTATTCATAGTAATCTATTGCAGTAGTGAGAATCACATTTGTCAAGTGGGCATGAATATTCACATAAGTCTCAGACCGGGAAGGAGAGAGGCACCAATGATTTCCTCGGAAAAGACTCGCTAGAGAGGCATTAAAAGAGACTCCAAGTCTTGAATGTCATCGATCTTCTAAATAAGTAGTTAAGCATTTAAGCAACCATATGGAGATCAATTGTCGCTCTAGAAACAAACAAAATTATCGTCCTCCACATGCATCTTAATCCAATAATATATTTTACTACCAAGCTTTAATATTTTGTTTGCTAGCCAAGATTTCTTATCATTCTGCTTTTCCATCCAGTAATTGCTTAAGTTATCATCTAACACTTCTCTCTTGAACCAGGCAACCCACACCGAGCCTGCTTGGAAGAAGAGAAACCACACAAGCTTCATGATGCAGACGCGGTTCCAGGTAAGAAGATCCTTCACTCCCAACCCTCCTTGCGCTTTAGTTTTCGTTAAAACTTCCCAAGATACCTTAGTTGAGTGATGATCCTCCATATTTCTTCTCCATAGGAACATAACACAGAGGGAGTTTTCGCTTGATACATGCCTTTGGCAACAAAAATGTTGAGCACCAGAATGCATTGATCCTAGCTATTACTGTTTTTATCAGGAGAAGTCTCCCAGCAAAAGATAAGTTCTTAGCACTCCAGTTACTGAATCTAGATTTAACTTGATGCAAAAGAACCTCACGGTTACTAATGATAAGCTTTGTGTGCATAAAGGAACACCGAGATACTTAACAGGCAGTGCAACATGAGACATACCAGTGGAGAATTGGATGAGATCAATGTCTTCCTCCGCCATACCAGAGACAAAAACGAGGATTTCTGCATATTCACTGCTAGTCATGATCGTTGCTCTCATGGAGCACATGTAGAATGTTCTAGATAGATTCTATTGTTCCCTCTACAAAAGTAAAAAGATCATCTGCAAAGCATAAGTGAGTGATCTTTAAGCTTTCACATTTAGAATGATAATTGAAATGTCCTTCCTCTGCCGCTAAGTTGAGCATTAGTGATAGTATGTTCATAGCAATAACAAAGAGTTAGGATGATAGAGGATATCCCTGTCTCAATCCCCGTCTTCCGTTGAAATAGCCTTGAACAGTATCATTATATCCAATTGAGTAGTTAGCTGAACACACACAAGTCTTAAGCCAACTTATTTAAGTTTGAGGAATCCCTAAACCTTGCAGAAACTTAAAAAGTAACTCCCAAGATAAAGTATCAAATGCCTTAGCAATATCAACTTTTAGTATAACTCTCTTTAGCCCCTTGTTCTTATGATATACATTAACAAGTACCCAACAAGGATAGTGTTCACTAGGAGTAATATGTCTTTGATAAATGTCGTTTGATTGGGCACAATCAAAGAAGGGATCAATGGCTTAGGAAGTTTACAAGTAGACAAGACACCACCTTGTACACTGTGTTTAAGTAAGCAATTGGCCTAAAATCAGATATGAGCGGCGTTTCAGGACCAATGCCAGAATAGTGGAGTTAGCAGCAGAGGGCTTAAAAGAGGAGTGAAAGAAGTCCTTGGTCGCATTTACAGTTTCCAGCCCCACAATATCCCATGCAGTTTTATAGAAACCAGATGATCCGTCCGGGCCCGGAGTCTTGTTTGGGTTTAGTTTAGGAGTATTTTAGTTATCTCTTCTGATGATGGGATGAGTTGCATTGCAGAGGAGAAAAAGAAGGGGGTAGACTGCGGAACCAATTCGGATAAGTCACCAACATGGAAGGAAGAACTGTCGGACCAAGGATACTCTTAAAATAATTTATAGCATGATTTCCCATTACTAGAGGATCTTGTATCATCAAGCCATTAGGAAGAGTAAAACAACATATTGAGTTGAAGCTTTGGCGTTTTTGAAACACTCGGAAGAAGTATGGAGTGTTTTGATTTCCCTTCTTAAGCTACAAGATCCTTGATTTCCGCTTAAAGTAACACTCCTCAATATCTCGGAAGAAAGACCATTTTTCTGATACATTCCAACTGAAAAAAGGCAGGAGAAGAATTTGAAAGCCCCTGTATATGCACATCTTGTAACAAACGGTTAGCAACCCTCACTTTCTCTTGTATTTGTGAAAATTTATCTTTGTTTAACTTCTTTAGTTCACTCTTAAAGATCTTTTGCTTCCAACACAGGCTAGTCAAGTTAGAACTTGCGTCTCCGGCAGCAATCCAAGCCTCAAGTACCACTGGATGAAAATTTGGATGCTTTGTAAGGTAATGGAGGAACTTGAAAGGTCTATTTCCAACTTTAGACAGTTTATGGGCTAAATCTATGGGCAGGGACAATGATATGAGATCTGAGGAGGAAAAAATGAGGTTGTAATGTTGGGGAATAAGGAGATGGCTAGGTTATTGGTCAGCAAGCGGTCAAGCTTCTCATCTATTGGGAACATAGTTGTCGATTACTCCAGGTAAACAGGGCACCTTGAAAGTGTAAGTCAAATAGTCCAATCTGAGTAAGGCAATCTCTAATTCAGACATTTGATGAGTGATAGAGTTAACCTCTAGCATTGAATGTTCTTCATAATGTAGGAGCTGATTAAAATCTCCACCTAACATCCATGGTGTGGAATCCAGATTGAATGTTTGATGAATATCCAACAGCTCTACCTAGAGGTCATACCTGTCACTACTTAGGTTCGATGCATACACAGCAGTGTAGACAAAGGTATGCATATTTAGAAGCTTTACTTCACAAGTAAGTAATTGTCTTGACTGATGCAATACACGAACATAAATAAGATCACGCCAAATGATGATTATTTTACCATCTTTGTCAGACTGATGATTAGAGGTGAATTTTCAGTCGCTACAAAGTTTATTCATGAGGTGATTCATGTTCTGATCCTTTATGTGTGTTTCCAAAATTGCTCCAAAAAGAGGTTGATGGCATTAAAACCATTAACAAAAAGCCAGGTGTTTATCCGGGTCATTTAGGCCTCGGACGTTTGTATTAATTAGGAGAAGACTCCCTTTAAAGAGAGGCTTCAGAAAGTAAAATAGAAAAGCTATTAGAAGTTGAAACTAAATTGATTGGGTTTAAAGCAGTGGAATTTGATGAGTCATTTATAAAATAGGAAAGTTGAGAGCTAAATGAAGGGAAATTGTTGAGAGAGGGATTTGATTGGATCTTTCGAATGTGGTTTATTTTTGGTGGATCAGGTGGGCTGTAGGGATATGGCTAAACAGAAGGATGACCGGTGGTAGTGCAACAACAAAATATGAAAATGAAAGAGATTTTGAAGGTGAGGGAGAAGGAGTCTTGTGTTTGGCTTTATAAGGAGGAGCTAAAGATGGACCAACAAAAACAATCGTATCAGAGGATTTTGGATTCAATAATGCTTGAGCATCCGACTTGTTTAGACATCCAATGAATTCAACCTGGGGCAAGCTGGAGGATGCTGGCATAGAATGACAATCCACAGGCGGTACAATGGTAGTAGAGGTGTTAGTAATGGTCCGTACTTCTGAAGCGTTTTTGTCTTTGTTAACCACTTTCAACTTGGCAAAAGCCAAGTTTCCGTTTTTGAAGGTGTATGAGGCTGCTTTATAAGCGGCTGAGACTGTTTTGGAGGCAGAGGTATAAGAAGATAATTTTTGACGATATGTCTTAATTCTTTACAAAACTAGCAAAACGACGGTAACGAGAGGTAGTCAACAAAAACTTCCACCGCCTCACCATTTTCACGGTGTTTTTGTTCTTTATCTCATAAATTTATTCTTTCTTGTTTGCATGGCTTTAATCAAAGAATCAACATCAACGGTCTTCATTTGTGTCACAATATTTGTATAATCACGTACATATGTCTATTTTTGGAACACTTTGTTTGTATACGTAGTTTAAATGATTGAATTATCCCTATTTTAAAACAATTTCTGATTCATTTGTTCGTGTATGATAGTTGTCATATTACAAAGAAAACAAATTTGTATATATAACAAACAAATCCTAGCATTTTATAGATTTTTGTTTTTACAAATATCTCAAAATTTCCACACACAAAAAAAAACACACATTTCCAAAATATCACAATTCGTTTTAAGGATTTCTGCCTACTTTCTAAAAAACAATTGAATATACGATAAATATAAAATAAAATGTAATGTTTAAATTTTTTTCTCAGAATATTAAATTAAGTATCTTAAAAAGATATAATATTATCATGTTATATAATTAGTTATTTTTCGACAAAAAAGACAAATTAATTTTGTGTCCGCCATATCCAAAAAAAATTAGTAAAATTAATAATGGTTCTATTTTGTCGGGTTATAAAGTTTTGTTTCTTTTGATTTGGATTTGAGAGTGTCTTTCTGAATATCTTCAGATTGTAGATTATTTTTAATGGATCATAGGTAATATCAAAAAATTTGCTCAAAATTTTTTGCGGGAATCAAAATTTGCAAATACAACTATTATTACTCGGTTTTGATTATCTTTGATTTGTGTCGATTTTAGTTATAAGATTTAATTTTTCATCTTTGAAACTATTTTCCGGAAATATTTTGTGGTACCATCAGTTTTAACTTTGATCTTTTAAACTTAAATTTTGGAATTTGTTCTTTTTATACTGATTTTTATATTTCACCTATGTATTTCACCTATGTATGTCTATCAAAATATAGTTTTAGAATGAAAAAAAAATAATTAACTTTTCTAAAAAACAATTTGGGATTATTTTTGAAAGTAGAAATGAAAATACGGTAAACATAAAATAAAAATGAAATGTTAAAAAAAAAAATTCTCAGAATATTATAATTAAGTATCTTAAAGAGTAGTATGTTGACAAAAAAAAAATTAGTATTACACGTTGACAAAAGAAAAAGTACTACTCCGTATTACACATGTTAGATAATTAGTTATTTTCCGACAAAAGGACAAATAAATTTTGTTTACATTTACTCTTATTTTATGAGGTTGACCCAAAACCAAATGCATTATAATAAAAAAGGAAGGAGATTTGAAACGCAAAAGGTTTCCTTCACTTCACAGATTCGGCATTAGAGAAGGAAGACAGAGAGAGAGACAACTCTTCTTCTTCCCATCAGTAGATCTGCACTCTCTCTCAGTCTCCTGGGGATTGGCTTGTGTTCCATCTCCGCATCAGCTATGGTTTCCTCTACAAAAATTAAATCCGTTGATTTCTACAGGTGCGATCCTCTCATCTCTCTCTCCCATTTCCTCAATTCTTATCTGCATGTACATACATTTCAGTGCGATTAGCCTACGCTTTTCGATGATTCGGAATTCGAGTTCTCGTTCGTTTCCGGGAAGGATCTGAATTTCAAGGTGCCCCTTGTTATTTTAGGAAAATCCCGAGAGATTTGACAGAGGCATCTCTATCAGGTGCTGGGTTATCCATTGTAGCTGCTCTCGTTATGATGATTTTGTTTGGAATGGTAATCCTTTTTCTTTTATATCTGAATCATGATCTCTGTCTGTATGATTTAAGATATGATCATTCTGTCTTGCAGGAGCTGAGTAGTTATTTGGAAGTCAACACTACCACAGCTGTAATAGTTGACAAGAGCACTGATGGAGACTTCTTACGCATTGATTTCAACATCAGGTTACTTATTGTGTTAGTTAATTGATACTATTGTTTGTTTACTATGTTTCTGCTCCAGGGAACATGGATAACAGTCACTAGAATCATAAAGATATGTTTTTTTCTTGTCAAATAATATGCTATGATAGTTTCAAATTTTCATCTTCGATTCTTTTCTTTGTCATATGCTATGAGGGATATTGAATGGTTTTCTCTATAAGCTGACAGTTTGTTTTGTATCTTCCTTCTTTTGCAGTCTTCCTGCCCTTTCATGTGAATTTGCATCCGTTGATGTGAGTGACGTGTTGGGAACAGTAAGTCTCTGCTCACATGTCTTTCTTTCTATTTGCATGATCCCATTCTTACTTTTATGATGCATTTTGCAATTACATTTTGTATGATTATCATACAAAAATGTAAAAACGCGAAATGGAAAATCTTAAATCTTGACATTTTCTTTAGTATCAGAGAATGTATCTTTGGCTATATGATAGACTATCTGTTTAAGAATTTTGACTTGGCTGTTTATAGATTCCAAATATATTAGTAATTGTCATCATCAAAGTCAGGTGAAACGTAATAATACCTTCCTACTGTAAAGAAATGTTTCACTTGTGCAGAACTTCGTATGTATCATGTTGAAAGCAACACTTACTGCCTTTAACTGTGCTATGATAGCTGGGGATTTGATCTAATTTTATGTTTCAATTTTCAGAATAGGTTGAATATAACAAAAACTGTTCGCAAGTTTCCAATTGATCCGCATTTAAAGGCCACTGGCTCAGAGTTCCACTCTGGCCTTGCGTCACATCACATCAACCACGGAGAAGATATTAAGGAAGAGTTTCCGGATGGTGCCATACCATTAACCAGTGGTAGTTTTGATTCATTTTCACATCAGTGAGTACGCAGCTTCTTCTTTATACTACTGTCTGATGATTTTGAATATGGATTAACGTAAACTGACTTTCTTATGCAGCTTTCCGATATTGATTGTTAACTTTAATGCACCATGGTGCTACTGGAGTAACCGTCTGGTAATTCTCTTTAGTAATTTCTTACGCTTATGTTAAAAGTTTCCAGTTTCATGTGTTACGCAAGCACTAGTGGTCCTGTTCTGGATGTACCGCTTGACTAAGTGAGAAAAAAATCTGCCTTATTATGTTCTTGGCTTTTATTTGTGATCATATTCAATCAGGATACGTTTAATCCACGGAGAAGTCATTTTTTGTAGGGAGATTTTTACGTTCTTTTTGTCTCGTTTATTACGTCTTGTTCTAAAGGGTATGCTGTTTATTGATCTGTGTTAGGAATTGTAGACGACAACCTCCTTTTTCTCGATTCATAAGTTGGTCAAAATATTCTGTAGATTTTTCTCGTATTATGTAACTCAGTACCTGTCTAACATTGAGAAATGATGAGTTTCGTTTGTATTTTCTACTATTCGCTTCAGAAACCGTCTTGGGAGAAAGCAGCTACTATTATAAAACTGAGGTTTGCATTAGATTCTTCTGCGTATTTATTTAGTTGTGAAATTCTTTCTGAAACATGGTCATGTTAATATGATGCTGCAGATATGATCCTGAAACTGATGGGCGTGTTCTTCTAGGAAACGTTGATTGCACGGAAGAACCTGCGCTATGTAGGAGGTACTACGAAAAGTTGATGTTTTCCTCAATATTCTTCTTGTTTTGGGTTATATGAAACTTGGTGACTTGTTCTGAACTTGCCAAGAGAAGCTAGTCCACTCATCTTTTTAACGGTTTCTGTTTGAGGATGCATGGGCTGCCTCGGATTAATATCTCGTTTGACCTGACATAAATTGTGGAATATATCCTTCAGGAATCATATACAAGGCTATCCATCTATTCGGATTTTCCGCAAAGGCAGTGACCTTAGGTGAGAAACCATCTGATAAGATGTTTAAACTGCCGTAAGCGTAGCCTTATGTGTCTATGCAAACTCGATTATGTGCCTTCTAATTGTGTTGTCAGTACAGTCAAATGTAGAATCCTATCATCAGTCATCACTGTAGAATTGTTTGAAACTTTAAATTATTTATGTTCTTCGTTGTGCATTTTAGCGTCCTTTAGGTCTATGTGAACCACATATCTGCAGATGCTAGACATTCTTATGAAAGTGTTCTTTGTTTTGCTCTTTTCAGAGAGGACCATGGACACCACGAACATGAATCTTACTATGGAGATCGGGACACAGAGAGTATAGTTAAGGTAGACAAATCCAAATTTCTTTCCAGTCTCAGGAATAAGCTAATCAACATTACATCAATGTTTTTGTGTGTTTGTTCGTTAGTTCATGTAAGCTTGTCTGTCAATCATATACATACACATCATATCTTTTTGCTGCGTTTTGTGTCAGTATTAAGAATGTTCTTCTAAAAGTTCACATACAAGGATTTGCTTTCTTCCAGATGGTGGACGAACTGGTTGCACCTATCCACCCCGAGACTCACAAGCTAGCTTTGGATGGTATATCCAATGAAACAGCAAAACATCTTAAAAAGGCACCAGTTACAGGAGGCTGTCGAGTTGAAGGTTATGTGCGTGTAAAGAAGGTAAACAATTCGGACTGAAAAAAGTGAAGACAGAATGTAATTGATTTGCGGCATGTTTGATAGTTTTGTCTTTTGTATGTTTCAGGTTCCTGGAAACCTTGTTATCTCAGCTCATTCAGGAGCTCATTCGTTCGATTCTTCTCAGATGAACATGTCGCATGTTGTTACACATCTTTCATTTGGGAGGATGATTTCGCCTAGGTTGTTGACAGACTTGAAGCGATTGTTGCCATATCTTGGCCAAAGCCATGACAAGCTTGATGGAAAAGCATTCATAAATCAACACGAGTTTGGTGCCAATGTTACTGTAAGTCCCAGAAACCTTTCTTGAACCTTTGTTAAATATTATTTTACTGTCCCTTATCTAATTGTTTCATACGCTGTATACAGGTCGAACACTACCTTCAAGTAGTCAAAACAGAGGTGATTACAAGAAGAACCGGTCAAGAACATTCAGTGATCGAGGAATATGAATACACAGCTCACAGCAGCATAGCTCAGACTTACTACTTACCCGTTGCAAAGTTTCACTTTGAGCTCTCTCCCATGCAGGTTCAGCCCCCATTCACACAAACATCTCTCGCAAATGTCTGTATATGTACTATCCTCTTTGTAATTACTCCTTGGTTGCTATGTTTTTGCAGATTTTAATAACTGAAAACCCAAAGTCCTTCTCACATTTCATCACTAATCTATGCGCCATTATTGGTGGTGTTTTCACGGTTAGTATATTCTGTCTACGTTACTCTGATGGATTCCATGGTGATTTTAAATTCCGGTTGTGGATTTCTTTTTTTTTACAGGTTGCGGGAATATTAGATTCGATTTTCCACAATACATTAAGACTGGTCAAAAAGGTCGAACTCGGGAAAAACATTTGATTGACGACTGGAGGTTAGAGTTTACCATTAATTTATAAAACCATAGAAGAACCTCACTGTTTTTTTTTGGGAATAGCTATTCTATAGAGAAAGAGAGAAAAAGAGAAAAATTTTGTTTGACACAATTTTAGTTTCGTTATGTTTATTGGAAATAATGCACACAATTGGAACTTTATTCATTTACATGAGAATCAAACAACAAACATCAATTGACACAAACAGAAGACAAAAGAGAAACTTGTTAGTGTAGGAATAGAGTGGAAGCAAGAGCAGCTCCGAGAAGAGAAGCGACAAAGGAAGTAGATGAAGAAGCTCCCTTGTTTGGAGTTTCTTGAGATGGAGTAGGCATAGGTGCTGGGGTATCAAATGGTTCTATCATTGGCGGCGGAGAAGGAGCTGACTCTCCTGAGGGTGCCGGAGCTGGAGACGGCGGTGATGATGATGTGGCGTTGTTGTTGCCGCTTCTGTCAGCCATGACGATGACCACGAGCTTCTCGTTTTTGTTGCAGTTGTCTTTGTTTCCGCTGATGAAATAGTATGGCCCAGAGTGGGTTAGTGCGAAAGAAGATTTGCCATCGGCGAGTTTAGCGATTGGTGCATCCGTGTTGCAGCTGTCGTAAGCGTCTCTTGTGACTTGGAGCACTGAGTCTTGGTTTGGTTGGTAGACAAACACTGCAATTGTATTACATTTTTTATGTGTTATATGTGAAAGAAAACTATGATTATGGTTAATTAGTTCAGTATCAAAGCTTACGCAGAGTGTCGCCGATTTGGAATCTGCTCTGTTCTGCCCATTGACTGTAAACCTGAGAACCGGAAGGGACCGTCCAACCTTTTGCACCACCGACCGCAAACTCTCTAGCGTAGGCTTTGTTAACGATCATGAAGAGACACACGATACCGAACCCACGAAGCATCATGTTCTTTAGGTTTCCAACCATTTCTTAAACTGAAATCACGATGTGCTAGAGAGATGTATGTGAATTTAGTGTGTTATAGGGGTTGATGAGACATGATGGAAGGCGTTTTGAGTTTATTATAACGGTGATGCTTTTGAGGAAGCTTTTTTATCATCTTTCTCAGATTTTAAGCAAAGCATAAATGCATGCTTTAAACAAGTGTTTTAGTTTTCGAATATAATGTGACACGCGATAGCTTCTGTTCCTTGCTTCCGCATCTTTGATTTTGTATCTTAAAGACCAAAGAGATATTTCATCCACAAAAAAAAATCTTCATGTCAAAAAAAGGAAGCCGACATTGTTCTGAGAACAACATCCACATGAACACTTTTATAGACCAAACAGAAGTATTAATACAACATGTCCATTTTTTCAATCAATCAATCAATCTAACTTTAGTTATGTCTTCAGTAATTAATCCATCAATAGTGCAAAAGCGGCTGTCGTAGCGAAAACAAGTGACATCAATACACTGATACCGCGTCTATGTCCCGAGCTCTTCTTTGGGAAATGTTTTGGAAGCGCACATTCTTCTCCATTGAAGAAAAGTTTTGTTGGGAAACCGTCGCCTCCGGGTATATTCAGTCCATTGATGTTTTTCTTAGTGAAGGAGATAACAGACTGTTGCTTTCCTGGCACGGGAGGATCTCTTAGTGGATTGGTTCCGTTAACTTGACCCACAAGGTAGTTCAGACCACGCAAGCCTTGGAACATAACTGTTCGATTGTTTGGTGGAACACGTGTGCCGTTAAAGGAGTAAACGTTTTCATACCCTGGACCTGCTTTACCCATATCAACCGCTACAAACCAATCCTCAAACGCGAAATCTCTCCAGTTGAAAACGGTTAACCTCGCTGTCCAACCGTTTTTGTAGTCCGTGTTAACGTGCCAGTTAATGCTGACTCCGCAGTTATCCGGACATGGGAGTTTCTTGGGTATTGGCATGTGGTTTTGTTTAGCCCAAACTTTAGCTTTTAGGGTTCGGTTATCAAACGGAACAAGAAGGGCGTCAGGAGGGAGGAGGAGCGGGTTACGGTCAGCATTGCAAGTGTTGGTATCGATGTCATTGCATCCGCAAGCGCAAGTGTTACAAGGAACTGCAGAGTTGTTGTAAAAAGCAGAGAAAGAGACACAACATCTTGAAGCCTGAGCTTTGGGTTTGGTTATGTTGCAGACAACTTGCCAGCTGGCGATCGCATAGGATATAGCCGGTAGACCGCTAGAATCCGGGAACGGTGACGGGTCAACCCGAACCGGTGGCCCACATTTGTACTGCGGATTGAGAACTCCGTCGATTTTCCAATGTTGAGGTGGGTGTAGAGCTGTTCTGTTTAGATCGGGAGGCAGTTTGAAAACCTAACAAATTGAGAGGAAGAAAAAAAAAAGAAACGTCAAAACCCTAATTCTCTGTGATTCATGACATATATATTTAGCAGTTTGTTCAACGAAAGAGATTATTTACCTGCAACTGAAACATAGATCGAGCTTTCCAAGGATCCATAATAGGTGGCAGAAGAGTTCCGTTTTTGCAACAGTAAGGTAACTTTCCCGTGACGTTATCGTCCTTCTTCTCAGGAGGCAAATCAGAAATGGCTGGCTTCTTCTGACAGTTCATGACCTGAGAGAAATCTAAGTCTTTGTAATACTGTCCAGCTTTGCTGTAAAGGCATTCAGATGGATCTTTCTTGTGAGTGTAAGCTCCTCTCATCGTGTTTATAAACTCTCCTCGCATCCATTCCCAAGTCAGGTTCCAACGGTCCAACCGCCCGAGTGGACTATCGTTGTCGATGGTCACTTGGGCTAAGTAGTTGCTGTCGAATGATTGCAGAACATCGTAAACTATGTTCAGATCACCGTACCTTCTCGGTGCAAACTTTTTCTTTGGCCCAGTCTTGACCTTTAACTTAGGGTTTCTCTTGCAACAAACGTGCATATTTCCTCCTGCCGAAGAAAACAAAACTGACTTAGAATCACAATTAATGTTCATCAAAACATCTTTACAAATTGCAATTCTAAATGCGAGATTACGTTCTGTATTGCGTAATGAAAGAAACAAAGAACTTAAATGTTGTGGTTAGCAATTGACCTAATAATTAATAAATTACTTGTGTTCCAAATAATCGAGTCTACTATGATCTAACCTTTTCTCTTCGCGGCAGGACATTCCCAACCGTCGTTGGTGAGCTTAATAGTTCTTGGCATGGGTATGACCGATTTCGCAACTCCGAAAAGTGTCCCGGTGATTTCAATATTCGTTGATATCTGTGTGAAATCACCTGCGGTTTCAATGGAGGTTTTCAAATCTGTGTTTGGCGATCCAACGAACGTAGTTCCATTGCTAGCATCCAGAGGATAGTCACCGTCCATTGGAGCCGCACCAGTCGCAGAAACGATCAGTTCCTTGTGACGAAACCCTATAAACATTTGCCATCCCTTGAGCTCTTCCTTACCCGCATTTACAATCATCGCAGTCGCTTTAAACGCCCACGATTGCGCGGTCACGTTCTTGACGTGTGGGTACTCTCTTTCGCGGCTGCCGAAACTGTAACTCATAAAAATACCGTTACAATGCGCCATCTCAGGCGGTGGCTCAGCTTCTTCGGTCGGCGTACCATAATCTTGGCCGTTGCAAAGCAGAAGTATTGATGATAACAAAATCAATAGACTTAATGAATAGCGTGCATCCCACGGTATCTTCATCCCTGTTTTAACTTCAATAGTCTTCATCATTTGAATTTTACTTTTTCTTCCTCACCACCTTGTGATTACTTGAACCGCAAGGCAGCGAGAGAAATAAAAAACAAGGAATCAACCAAAGCCTTTGACAAAGACCAAGACAAAGACCAAACGATGAAGGTGTAGTGTGGATAAACCTGTAAAATTAAATATCAGTTCCAAAAAATTTAATTCAAAGAAAGGAAGATCGTTGGAGAAGAAGAGGTTCTTAATAGGTAGTTTTAATACGAGCCTCTGGTTTTATTAGGTGGCCATGTAAGAATGTGTGTTAAGACAATTGCTAATTTTGGAATAGAACTTCATCTTTAATTTGTTTATAACTAAAAACCGTTTCGATTCATGTTTTCGAAATGAAACAAACCCCAGGTCTTTTTTTGTGTTGTTGTTATTTACTCGGATTCGAGAATAATTTGGATTCTAGTTCCGTTTCCGTTCAGATTTTTAAATTTTAACTAAAGCGAGTATGTATTTATTTAGTACATTCATTTTTTTTGTTACTAAATAATGATTCAGTTTCTTAAAAAAATATTAACAGACAGTTTCTTTTAAAAATTACTTGTATATTCGAGATTCTTTATTCAATCATATTTATTACAGTAAAACATTTGTAAATTAGTAATGTTGGAACTAAAATATGTTATTAATTTATTGACAAATTATTATATGACCAAAATTTCTATTAATTTAATATGTTGATTTCAGTAGTGTTTTTCCTTCTCTTTTTTTTTTTTTTTTCACGGGAAGGATTTTCATTTCATTACCAAAGTGGGATACATTTTTTGGGATACAATCTACAAATCTAAAGCCGGCTATCACAAACCGATACCAGAGCCAAGAGCCGGCGGATTAACGGAACATCCCCGGAGACAGAATATAAACATAAATTTAGAACAAACATCAGTCTTAAAACCGAAAGACCGCTAAACGGAACCTGTTAACACCAACCAAAGAAAAGACAACCAGTTGATCGAGATGAAGCATACATGCCAACGAAGAAGTAGTGAGCACCAAACACCGAGAGAGAGATGGAGCGTAACACCTGAAGTCGAGAATTATTGAGGCAGACTCACCGACACTCTTTATATTGCTCCACCATAGGAGCCACGAGCAAGCCGAATGAAGACCAAGCCAAAGTAGACGAAGGACCAAACTGTTTACCATTCGACACCAACCGACAAGATGAGAAAAGGCCGAAGCCACAATTCCTTAAAGCTGGGCCGGAGAACCCTTGCCAAAGATAGAAGATCAAAGGCAGAAGATCAGAAACATAACCGCAGGAACTATACCGATGCAGCCAACAGGAAGGAAAAGCACACTCTCCATGCTAGAAACCAACACTACACGAAGCAAAACAATCCAAAACCAGCATCCAAACGAAAGCGAAAGAACCACCAAGCTAAGCGAAGCCGCAAGCTAGAAGATCTCCACTCATAATGCTAAAACTCTATCACAAGATCAGCCGATTGTCACTAAAGCCTTGATTAATCAGATTCACTTAAACTACCCGGTCCTAGCCTTAAACCAGACAAACCACACACGATACTAAACCAAGAAACTCAATCAGCTAACCCGACACAAGAACCAATCGGCACAAACCAGAGTGCAATCGACACACACACAAGAGACTTCCGATCACCAGCCACCGTAAGACAACGACGGACGACAACACCTACGAAAAGACGAAGAGCCGCCGCCGGGCACCCCGATAAGCCACAGACCGGAAGAATACACCCCTCACATCACCAAGCACCAATCGGAACGAAATAGTCGACGGCCGACCATCCCACCCAGCGAGATCCACCGACGAAACCACCGTGAGACACGATCCACTCTTCCGACGATTCATGGTAACGAGCAACTGATGAGAGACTCGCTGAGAAGACCAAAAACAAGACTACAGATCCCTCCCCGGTACCGGCATCGACCTTCGGCCACCGGGGAGAACCACGCGCATCAACGGGAGAGAAAACGGAGGCTCCTCGATAAACGTGCCAGGGAGCAATTTAGGGCGAGCTCCCTATGTTTTTCCTTCTCATATAACAATTTTTAATGTATATATATAACTAGTTCGATTTTCTGTTATTGAACATCCCTAGTCGTTTCTAGTTTTGGTCCTTTCGGATAATAATAAAAATATTTCAATTTTGTTATTTAATTCTTTACGTCCAATAATTTGGTTTTTATTTTGTGTGGCTAAACGCGTGTCTGTGTGCCGCCAAAAAAAAAAATACGCGTGTGTGTGTCTGCTACAGTGCTGGTCGTCTCTTTGGAGTCAACTCGAAATATCAGCTTAAAGAAATACCAACCAGTAGACCAAATAATCTATTAAAAAAACATCTTCAAATCTTTCAGACAATAAGAACAAAATTTGAAACTCAATGGATCTGGACCAAGACAGAGATCGTGGTGGAAACAGTTGTTGTGGCTGCTGCTTTAAGCTCATCTTGAGTGTTGGTCTCACCTCTCTCATCTTATGGCTCAGTCTTCGTCCCGACAAACCCAAATGCTCGATCGAATACTTCTACCTTCCTGCCCTCAACAAATCCTTAGATTCACATTCACGGCTCAATACAACTCTTAATTTCATGGTTCGTTTCGCTAATCCAAACAAAGACAAAGGAATCTACTATGAGGATGTCCACCTTTCTTTCTCCAACACCAATTCATCTGTCGCTAACTACACAGTGCCAAGATTCTACCAAGGACACAAGAAGAAGGCCAAGAAGTGGGGTCAGACTCTGCCTTTGAACAACGAGACGATTTTACGAGCGGTTTTGCCCAATGGATCGGCGGTTATCCGGATGGATCTGAAGACGCAGGTGAGGTTCAAGATTGTTTTCTGGAAAACCAAGAGGTATGGAATAGAGGTTGGTGCTGATGTGGAACTCAATGGAGATGGAGTTAAAGCTCACAAGAAAGGGATTAAGATGAAGAAATCTGATTCTTCTACTAGCTTAAGAAGCTATTTTCCGATTTGTGTTTTGATGAATCTGCTCGTGTTTGTTGCAATTCTTTAACTTCTATTTGATTAATCTGCTCGTGCTCCTGTTCTTTGCGATTTGTTTTGATGAAGCAATTTTGATTAATAGTTGCTTCTTCGATATTGTTGACTATTTTCATGAGTTGTTGTGTGTGTTTAGTTCCATTTTCTTATTTCTTTAATCAGAGTTTCTAAATTCGACCAAGTAATCATTTAATCATTTATTGCATTATTGGTTTGTTTAAAGTAAACTATATTAGTTCTCTATCAACAAAATTCCATTGAAAATAAATTATCCTTACATACAGTCTTGGGCTTGAAATGAGCAAAGACTACAAGACAGAAGGTACATATAAATATAGAGAAAATGCATAAAATAGCACAAAAACATACCTTATCATAAATATAGCACCAAGGGAAATAATTCACATTTTTAGCATTATTTTAATTTCAAAGACTTTTATAGCATTATATAATTTAGGGTTTAAGGTTAATTATTTAGGGTTTAGGGTTTAGGGTTTATTATTTAGGGTTTAGGGTTTAGTATTTAGGGTTTAGGGTTTATTATTTAAGGTTAGGGTTTAGTATTTAGGGTTTAGGGTTTAGTATTTAAAGTTAAGGGTTAGGGCTAATTTAGTGACA
This sequence comes from Orychophragmus violaceus, assembly GCA_030180135.1. NCBI lineage: Eukaryota > Viridiplantae > Streptophyta > Magnoliopsida > Brassicales > Brassicaceae > Orychophragmus > Orychophragmus violaceus. The sequence goes on along the minus strand of CM058234.1, from coordinate 83,812,899 downwards.
AAACATGTTTTTGTGCTATTTTTATTATTTTTCTTTCTTAGTGCTATATTTTTGACAAGTCATGTTTTTTGTGCTAATAATGCGATTTGCCCATAAATATAATATAGTACTAGATTAGATTTTGATCCGCAAGTATATGTTTCCTTAATATATTTTAAAATTCATTAAAAGTTGTGTTAACATAATCCTGAGATAGTATGTTTTTGTTTTCATAGTACCAATGTAATAGTATGTTAAGATGGTGCTAAATTCTGCAAAACATAATTCTGAGACATTATGTTTTTTTTTTCATAACACCAATACAACACATATTTTTAAAACACAAGATTCATAAATTTAGAGAATTCTGATAAAAAAAAGTTAAAAAATTATGTAATTTTGGTGAACAGTTTGAGGAAGGGAATGTTGGCATTTTCCCAGAAAAACTGAAGCACGGTCATATTGTTAGCCTTGATATCGTTTGCCAACAAAAATTATGATATGTATGTAATATCTATACTATAAAATATAAAGATGCAAATTTTTGTTTTTTCCCATAACTTTAAAAAAATAATATCTCAAATCGGTCTAATATTTTGAACAACACATTACCAAACACATTGAATAAGAAAGACGAATGTGACATCCTAATCTGTTATCTTTCGTGATGGCCAATTTTTTTTAAACTCTGCAATTTCACGTATTGCACCGTCCATAATAATCTGAACACAATCACCAACAGATGTTGCAATCCATTCACCTATCAAATTCATATATTTACCAATGAGTGAATAATGTAAACTATAACAACTAATACAATTCGTAGATAAATCAAGTACTCCAAACATACCGTTTCTACAAATAAGCTTAACAAACCTCAAGATGCAAACCATAACGTAGTCATCATTATCCTCGTAAGATTTTTGGAACTCCTTAGCCTTGTCGCCACCGAGCTCACATAGCAAGCGACACTTCCTATTAGGTAACATTTAATTACATATTTATAACACAAATAATTATACAAATTTTTTTTTGATATCAAAACAGACTAACCTAGCATCCACAAGATGAAAGGTTATGGGATCGCAACACCAAGCAATCAAATGATCCACTCGCCCAATTAAATATGTATGAATGCACAATAAGATAACAAATAAGCGTGCTCGATTAAAAAATACAAACGACCGAAAAACAGTTATCGTACACACCTACATAATGAATACCATCATGACACCCGAATTTTATATGATGAAAATCAACAAAATCATAGAAACTGCTTGTGCTTATTGAAGGAATCTTCTCAACATATGTTGTCCACTTCCACTTTATTTCAAATCGATGAGACGTCGGTTTAAAATCTCCACCAGCTAGAATTAGACAAAAATCAGAAACAATTATAGAAACCCCTTGAACCAAGACATCCAAGGATTGGTCTATATAAAGATGGCAATCTACAATACCATGTATTTTAGTTCCCTGTAACATTATCTTTGCAGTTTAGTACAACAAAAACAAAGTAACTATAAGAATAAAATTCTATAAAAGTTATATAAGAAAAATCTACTCATTGACCAATATTAAACCGATCGTTCGTTTAGCTCCCCAATTGATAACATATCTCCTCAATATCTTAACACGAATTCTCCACTCATTGATGTTTGGATTCATGGAAGACACATCAATGAACCTTGAAGAACACATCGAAACTATCTGCTTAAAACATAAACAAAAAACGAAACCCTACTAACAACAAGCTACAGGAATATATAAGAACTTATATTCTCAAATATCTTTAAACGGGCAGTATATTTAGTTAATATCTCAAATATCCTAAATAAAGCCCATATATTTTGTTTACTTTTTGTGTAAAAATATTGTTGTACATTTGGTAGGTAGTTAATATGGGTTTTTAAAGACTTTAAATTAAAACTTTATATTTAAGGTAATAACGTGGTTTGATTTGTCAAGAAGGTAATTGGATTTGTCCAAAAAAATAATATTTATAAGCGATTTCTGGTTACATAAATCTTAACAATTAAAACAAACTTGGAAAATATTTCAAACAACAATACAAAATACAAATATAGAATTCAATAGTAATCTTAGTACTTGCCACTAAACATAAGTTTTGACAAAAATCAAACAGAATTACAACATAGGATGGATCGTGAATTAGACCAATTCAGTCATTTTTGGAGGAGAGTTTGAGGATAGGAACAATTGAACTTTCCCAGAAAAGTTGAAGCACGATTGTTTGATTGACCTTGACATTGTTTACCAACAAAAACTCTCTTAAGCCGAAACTCAAACGTATACGTCGCCTGTCACTATCAGAATGGAATGCAAGCTCAACATACCATTTCTCTCCTGCATCATTGACCATCAATATGGTGCTCCCTGCAACATCCTCTAAATTGTTTGCATCCACAAAGGACTTTGGAAGATACTGCAAAATGAACAAAATAAATGGATCATGTAAAAATATTTTTAAAAAAATACAAAAGGAATAACTTACGATTCTGCTTCGTTTGATGCTATCACTTGTAACGTTTAAGGTCACAAACTTTTCCTCAGTTCCTAACAAAATAATTTCCATGTTATTTAAAATATTAAAAGAGTAATGAGAGTGTCTCTAAAATAAATCAAAAACACTTACTTGTGCTAACTTCTCCATTGCCCATCTTACGGGTATTTTCATATGTGATAGCACAATAGTCGATTTTGTACTGTTGTACCATATGGAAATCAGTTCCTCCCACTACAAGAAAAATCAACATTAATAGCACACGATACAAGCTATCGTATGTAATAGATAGCATTTTCACAAACGCTCTGACAGCGGCAGCTATAATAGACCCCCCCCTCTACCATAGCATTTTGTTCGTGCTATGTTAGTAATGCAAATAGATAGCGTTAAAATTTTTTTGCTATGTTTGGTGCAATCTATTATAGCATCGATGTAATGCTATATTTTGTAAACGAGCCTAGCCGAGCCGAGCCGAGCCGAGCCGTATATATATACATATATATATTACTTGAATTTATATAAAATAATTATATTTAAAATAATTTTATTAATAAACACAACATGTTTACACCAACATCATTAACAAAATTATCTAAGTGTACATTCAATTAAGTAAAACAAAATGAATCCACTCTCGATCAAAATGAATCCACTCTCGATCAGTTTTTCCTTCTCATAATCTTGCTCCGCTTGCTGCACAAACCAAATACCATTTTACTATAAGTACGCTATCGAAAAGAACAAGTAGAAATCATATACTTGTTCTACTCTTCTACTACAAGTTAAATACCTCGATAAGATTCTTAATCTGTGTAACACGCTTTTGCACTGCGTCCTGTGTGCTCCCATCAACCACAATGGTCGACGTCTCCTTTGTGAGGACGACCTTTGCGGCATTACCAAGAACTTCTTTTCCAGCTTTGTCAAGTGAAAGACCAACTTCCTCACGAATCACAGTTGCTGCAAGCACAGATAGAAAAATAAGACAAGATTAAAACCACAAAGATTATGCCTAAACACAGGCCTCAACAATGCATACAGAGAACTTACCTCCAGTGAGAATGACAATATCGTCAAGGTATTGGCTCTTGCGCTCTCCAAATCCTGGAGCTCTGAGAGCTGCAATCTTCAGTGTACCTCTAAGCTTGTTAACAATAAGGGTCGCTAAAGCCTCCTGCTCAATGTCATATGCGATAATTAAAATTGGGTATCCTCCTCTGATTGCATCCTCCAGAACACCAACAAGATCCCTTGCATTGGTAATTTTCTTGTCAACAAGAAGCAACTGCAAATCATAAAACACATTAGAACATTCATCTGGTGAAGCACTTGGTATGAGTGAGCTCAGGATCAGGAAACAGTTACCTTGCAATTGTCAAAACTCGACCGACATCTTCTCGTAATAGCCTGCTCATTTGTAGACAACAATCACAATGAGTAAAACCAAAACATAACACGAACATAGAGCCAGAAAGAATCGGAGACTTACCCCAAGAATCCCAAAAACAGCCAAATGAATAAGGCACGATATGTATACCAAGGCTGTTGGTAACACAAGCTCTTCCTCCTTTCCCTAAGCAAACCACGAGCTATCATAAATCAAAACATTGAACTAAGAAACCAATATTAACAGTTTTAATGTGACTATAAGAAGTTAGAGATGTCTCTACCGGGTTGTTTGTCTCAGGTGACAATAGTGACTTGGTTGGTAAAGGAGATGTTGTTATGTCCACAGGCAAAGGTTTGATTACAGAAGTTGAGTTCAAGACTCGAAGGTCTTGTCCTTGACGAGAAGTATCATCAGTCCCTTGTTCTATCAAATCCTCAACAGACAAACGGTTACTTCTACCACTACAAAAGCTTGACATTTTCTTCAGGAATTAGAAACTCACCAATAGCCACCGTTCTTGTGTTTCTTTCACAAGGAGAAAATCAAAAGCTCTATCCGCAAGAAACACAGAGCAAAGAAAATAATTCGGACACCCAAATCTCAGTTCTCTACATGCAAGAAGGCACATGTCTGAAAATCGACATCAAGAAGTGAACGAAACACACAAAAATCTGAATCAGAGAGGCTCCAGCTAGCTACCTAATGAGCTTCTTACAGAGAACAAGAAAAAGCAAATAAAAATCGAAACTTTCCTCAGAAAGCACCAATGAGATATTTTTTTCCATACGGAGAATTGAAACAGCTAACAATTTATGCAACAGCTAAGAAGATTATCAATTTCACAAATCTAAATCCCAAACAGAAAGGATACGGGAGACCAAAGCTTCCACCAAACTGTAATTGTCTGTTTTCTAAGAGACATGATTTCATTAATCCTCCTCCCATAGTCATATTTGCAGGGATAACCCATGTTCATAATATCTGAAAGCAAAAGAAAAGTCATGTTAGCTACCTGGTTTTGAACATACACAAAAACCTTAATAAAAGAGGGGATTTCTTACCGTGTATGCAGCGAATGTCCTTAACGAAGGAAGAAAATCCATGTTCGTTCCATGTCCTTGGTGATTCTACATGTAACTAGAGAAATGACTTCATCAGAGACGTGACAGAGCTCGAAACTCGATTCCAGCACTTTTAGCAAGACCCAATTTACAAATAACAGGTAAAAGATAAATTAAAGCTCAAAGAATCATACTTACCTTCTGGAGAAGAGAACTCTTCGATGTCGTCGTCATCATCCTGAGCCTCATTGAAACCTAACAACACATCGGCATCATCTTCCGCAGAACACTTACTGAAATTATTGACTCCGCGTCACAACCGCTTGGATTAGGTTTGGGCAGCGACAAGGACGGGCCTTTAGGGTTTCGAAGGGAGGAGAGTATGTGGAGCTGTGAAACGGAGAGGTAGAGAGGTAGAAGAAGCCATGGCAGAAGGAGGATGTGGGATAAATTAGGGTTTCGCTGAGGAGGAGGACGGCGAAATTTGAGGAGGAAGAGATGAAAGCGAGAGGAGGATCCGTGAGAAATAGAGGAAGAGAGATGAGAAGAAGGAAAAAAGAGATACTCAGAAGAAAATCCTTTCTTTTGTGGAAGAGGGAATGCAAATTAGAGAATTAATTTTGGTCTGGAATAATTGATGGAGAAGAGGGAAAATGAAATTGGAGAGGGAAAACATAGAGGGAAAATGAAGCAAAAGGGGGAAAATGAAATGAGATAATTTATGACCAAAATTTCGCTAAATGTTTGGTGTTTCACCCAAATTTTTGTTCCCGCTTATGAAAATTCTATTATAGCATTAATCCAATGCTATTTTATCATTTGGAATTTTCAGAAACATCAACGATAGCATATCAGTAAACCGTGCTATGCTTATATGCTATGAATGAGACATTTTTTTGTAGTGTCCATGATACTCAAAAATTAAGAAATCACCATCTTCTAATGCATGTGCCTTAAAAATCCGTTTCCAGCCATTTGTAAGCCTATCACCAACTCGTTTGATAGGGAAATCTTTTGGCCTAGCATCATATGTGAGTTTACCGACTGTAACATCGGTTTTCCAAGTATAAACCTCTTATAGAATCTTCCCGGGATACTCTGCAACAAAAATTTTGAACAATGATTGTCAGAAATATAATGCACTATAAAAAAGAAACTTAATGAAAGAAAGATATAAGAAAACATACCATACTCTTTCTACAATTGTTTGGAACCATATGCTTGACAAATCGTCGGTTAGTCATCTTCCGATTTTTTAGAGAAGCTAATATGTCTTCATATCAATCAAAAATCATTACAAGCATTTACCAAAACAAATTTAATTAAACCAAATCTTAAAAATTAGCTCATCGACTCTTGAAGACACAATATAAACCCTAAAATCTACTTAAAATTCAAACTTGATTTTGTGTTGCAGAATTTCGATGAGTTATTGTTCATTGGTCTTTCACAATAGGTTTATCTGAGTAAAAACCGGTAAATTCGAAGAATACAAACCCTAATTTTAAATATCATTCCACTGAAAAATTCAGAGTTACCTTTTGGATTAGTTGTTGATTAACCAAGAATCTCGAACGAAATCCTCAATATATTTCCTCAACCACCAAGATTGCACTAGAGATATTTCGTCGATCGCCTGAGAATTTTACAGATTTGTGTGTTGATTAGAATGAGTAAAAAAAAATTGGAATCATTTAACAAATGAGAACTTACAATGGGCCGTTCTACATTTTGGGCTTCAATAATATACATTATATATAATGTTCTGTTCGTAACAAATTAGCCCAAATGAAAGGTTAGATTGAAAATAACTAAGCGTTCTCTATAACTAAGTATTCTCTAATTAGACTAAGTACTACTTGCAATATTTCAGTACCAATCCAAAAACAATACTTAAAACATAGGATTTATAGATTAGAGACTTATGCAAATTTTGGTGAACAGTTTGAGTACATGAGTGTTGGCATTCTCCCAGAAAAGCTGAAGCACAATTGAATTGTTGAACTTGATATCGTTTTCCAACCAAAAAATCTCTGAAGCCGGCACTCTGACGTATACGAAGCTTGTCATTATTGCAGTACACCGCTAGCTCAACAGACCATTTGGCTCCCGCATCATTGATTATTGATATGGATTTGCCCGCAACCTTACCCAAATCGTTTGCTTCCACAAATGACTTAGGAAGATACTGCAAAACCAGAAAATTGATCATGTAACAAAAATAATAAAACTAAATACCAAAGAACACCTTACAACTCTCTTTCGTTTGATGCAGTCACTCGTGATTTTTAATGTAACAAACTTCTCACCGGCTCCTTCAAAAACATATAATATTTGTTTTTTAAAAAATTCCAATAGATGTAATCATTATGTTTACTTATTTTCTCGACAATTAGAATTTTGTATAAACCTAATAAATGTCTATCATTAAATTTTACAACAAACTACTAATCATAATTAAGTGAAACCGTTTAAACCATTTCTTATTGATATTCAAGAGTTGTGTTGATTCATCAAGAACAAAACAAATCATTTATTAAAGATATATTTGCTATGATTATCGATAAACTTCATTATTGTTTCTTTATTTTGAAAGTTCATATATTCATTCATTGTGGTAGTTTTATAGGTTCCTATTCTAGCTTTTTAATAATTATAATTTTCCTAATAAGGGAAAAAAATATTGAATAATTAAAATTTTACAATTTTGTATATTCATTCTTGGTGGTAGTTACACTATGTTGTTCATGTAATATTCTAATTGTAAATGAATTATACAAAATAGATTCCTTATATTCAATAGTATTTTAAGGTTTTAACATGGAACATAGTTTGAAACAAAATAAAGTTACTAAAAATTGTTACAAACATAGAAATCTGAGTAAAACATTAAAAATAAGTTTTAGCTTAGTTTAAAACAGGATTCCAACATTGGAAGAGTTAGAGAGTTTAAGAAATGGTGGAGGAGAGCATCAGGACTGGAGTAGTAGCATTTTGCCTGAAAAGCTGAAACGTGATTCTCTGCTTCGTCTTGACATTATTTGCTGTCAGAAATTCTCTTAATCCGCCAGCCAAACGAATACATCCCCTATTAGTATCCGAATGGAATGCAAGCTCAACAGACCATTTTTGTCCATCATCATTGACCATCAAAATGGTTTTGCCAGAAACCGTCCACAAGTCGTTTGCATCCACAAAGAACTTAGGAAGATACTGCAAAATGAACACATATGAATCATGTAATAATATTTAAAACATTGATACAAAGGAATAACTTACGATTCTGCTTCGATTTATGCCGTAACTCGTGACGTTTAAGGTAACAAACTTCTCAATAGCTCCTTCAAAATCAACTTGATTATTAGTCAAAACATTAAAAAATCATCATTTATTGTCTGAAAAATAAGTGGAAAAACACTTACTCGTGCTACCTTCTCCAGTCTCCATTGTGTGTGATGTATTTCCTTCAAAAAAAACAACTCGATTATTATTCAAAACATTAGAAATCATCAGAAATTGTCTGAAAAATAAGTGGAAAAACACTTACTCGTGATACCTTCTCATGTCTCCCTTGGAGGTGTTGTATTGATTTCAAAAATCATCTCGATTATTAGTCAAAACATTAGAAATCATCATTAATGTTATGGAAAACAAGTGGAAAAAACACTTACTCGTGATACCTTCTCCAGTCTCCATTAATTCTGCTGTATTTTGATATGTGATCTCACAAACGTTTGATCCAAACTGTTGTACCATATGGAAATCAGCACCTCCACGATACTCGAAAATCAGAAGATCTAACTCATCTAATGCATGAGCTCGGAAGAACCGTCTCCAACCATCTGTAATCCTATTACCAACTCGTTTGATAGGGAACTCTTCTCGCCTTAAATCAGATGTGAGTACACCGATTGTAACATCTGTTTTTCCAAGTATAAGCTATTAAAGAACTTTTCCGGTATAATCTGCAACACAAGTTTTAACAATTATTGCCAGAAATAAAACCAACTTAAAAATAAGCCTTAATGAGATTGTCATACTAAGATTACATACCAAACTTCTTCTACACTTTCGTGGAAGCATATGCACGAAAATAGTGGGTGTTTCATCTTACGATTTGTTGTCTGAAAATTTTAATAAATAAATCTAAACCCAAAATAATTACATGCATGTAACAAAATAGATGAGTTGAAGGAACCATATTCAAGTTGCAGAATAGATGATTTGTTGAAAGACGGCACCATAAGTTTATCTCAATATAAATCTGAAATTCTAAAAAGACAAACCCTAATTATAAACATCATTCTAATGAAAAATTATGGGTTACCTTGTTGGATCAAGTCTTGAGTAACCACAAATCTCTTACTATCACTCGTTAGATTGCAGCGCAAATATTGAAAAGTGTAGTTCAATCGCCACTGCACTTTGCCGTTTTTTGCTAATCTCAGAATGACAATTAAACAGAGATCGTTTCAACTTCATTCTTATTACAATGGGCCATAATTAATTTGGGCTTTAATTATTTTTTTAGTATTTTAATAAATTAGCCCAAATGGAAGCTTATATTGTAAAGAACAAATACTTCTCTACAACTAAGACTTCTCTATTTAGGCTAAGTTCTAATAATTATTGTTAGAAGGAAATTGCAAAAATTAGATGTAATAATGATGAATTTTTTTTATTACTAAATAGACACGCAACAATTATTAGAAAAACATAAATAGATGATTAAGATAATTGAAACAAAAATTAGGGAATTTAAATATTATGATGGGCAAACTATGCATCTCGGAATGTGTCATAAACATCATTATTAATCGTTCTTAGATCCAAATAGCCAAATGATCCCCTTATTACATCTAATAGACGACATAAATAATATATTTCTCCAATTTCTTCTGCATAAACTGATAAAACACATAAACCCGGTATACCTTTCATGCGGGGTTTCCATTGATAGTTTTTTTTATCCCCAACGAATTTGGTTGTTATCTGTGAATATAGAAGACGTCTTGCTTGGATATGAACTTGATTGCAATTCATCCATGCCGTAAATTTATTTTCTTTATCTTGATATTCAAAACAGTCATCTTCCTTAAAAACAATTTGTAGAGAAGGAAGAAAAATGGGTAAAATTTCCATAGAGTCAACTGAATCTGAAACAAATTTAGATTCGTTAATGAAAACAAAATCAGTCATTTATCAAATATCAAAATATATGAAATATAAAAAGCGAAAGTGGGAAAGATTTATCAAATTTACCTATAGCCTCCATTAGCAATCCGAGATAGAAATGATAATAATAATTGGAGGATGTGAAATATATAGTACTGTGATATTAGGGTTTAGTTAGAGATCATATCTCTTGTTATGATTTCGTGTACTACCATCAACCACATAATTATACACTAAAAATATATCCGCAAGAATATCTCTTCTGTTATCCGAATATACTCTTCATTCCATAAAATAATTTTTACTTTCGGTAAGTAGTCCCTGATTTGAATTGTAAGAGATTTGCATATCTTGTTTAGTAAAAATATGTTTCAAATTTAGTCAAGATATTCCATAAAAATAGGTATTATATTCTATAAGCAAACGAAATTATTTCTGTATGGTAGTGTTATAATTGTAAGTCAAAAAACATATAAAGGGTAATTGTCTATAATCCTTCAAATGCAATCTATTGTAAAATGAATATACGGCTTCTACATTAAAGATATTGTACGTTTGGCATTCAAACTTGTTTCCTATATCAAACTTCATTCGAATATTCATATCAATCATCTTAGAATTTTGATTGGGTTGTATTTAACTTGAGTTTTTTTCAAATATATTACAATTTCAAAATGATTTATTAGAAAAGCAACATCAATAGCATGAATTAGAAACGTTGACTTCTTTTAGGGTACACCATATTTATTTTTTGAAGAAAAATAAATAACAACCATAACTACCACAAATATCTAATACAACGTAATCTTTGTTCATAATATGTTTTATAGGAAGTTTAACATCCACATCTTACAATTACAAAAAAACATCCAAGACGTTTTTAAAACAAAGATATAGAGGATCATAACAAACAAAAAACACAAGTTTCTATAAACCGGAATATATCATTTAAAAGATAAAATGCGAGAGGTCGATTTCTTCAGGATATCGAGCATGCACTGATTTTGAAAGCTACATAATAAAAAACAATATATTAATAACTAAACAAGATATTTCTTAAATAAATTAAAACAATTTAAATCTATGGAAGCATAAAAAAGTAAAACATGAATCAAATATATGAACACAACCTGTTGAAGAGACTATTGAAGTCTGCATTCTCAGTTTGATCGTACATAATTGCTGAAATAGGCTCATGTCCTCTTAGCCAAGTTACATCTATATTATAAAACAAAGAAATTTCAAACTTAGATCAAACATAAACCACAATATGGTAATAGTTAAACGATCACATTAATCATTGTTCTATCTCATATCTAATCTTATTGGATTCGTGCTTAATGTAGAAGTACCGGAGGATCACAAAGAGATGCCTATCGGCATCCTTCCAAAACTTTCTTATCAGCTCGTGGGCAGCTTATCCGATTATCAAACACTGAAGACTTCGGAGGCTATTACGACAAAGTATTTCCAAGTTATATTATTCAATACAAACAAATTCATTACTCAGATATCCAATATATTATATATTTTATGAGACTTGCATATTAACTAACCTTTTGTCACGAATGATAAACTGCAGCTTTGGTCCTGCCCAATAAGGCTGCACGTTTCCAACGTGCGTAACAACACCAAGAACATCTACACAGGACAATACACGGATTTAAACAACTATATATTAATTTCAGAACAATATAAAAAATTTATATATTCACGTTACCTTTAGGATATTCATCGGCAACTCTCCCATCCAATATATCCGGAATTGATGAAAATTGCATAAAATGACCATCATGAATATTATCGTAAGTCAGGCAGAAAGTTGTGTTTTCACCGAAAATGAGTTTGAAGCCGTGGAGAGTTAACGAACCATATCCTGGTACCTAAAGGACCCGAGCATTCGCAAGATTAAACCATCGGCCTTCACACCAGGTAGTGAAACGAAATTTTGGAACATATGATACAGGAACAGTAGCCTCCATTTTCACACCCTAAATCCGTTTATAAAAAAATCTTAGTTAAAACATGCAATAAGCGTAAGCATTGAAAAAAATGAAATTGTAATAACGAAATTACTTCTCCATCGATCAAGATCATCTGGATACATGGATCTCCCAACTTGTGTGTTAGACACATCCAAACTCGAAACAGAAGAACTTTTAGTTCCCAGATGCAAGGAACAAAGTTGCTGATCTGGGAATTTTTTTTGAAAAATCTGTGGAGCCATGTCGAGATTCTTTGAAATTTCGTTGATATTACCGAGAAAGAAGTTATTATTTGGTTAAGCAGTAAGAAACTGAAGCGTCTAGGGTTGAAAATCTTAAATAGTTTCCAAAAGTGGCGAGTAAAAGGTGTAATTCACTTAATGAAAACTCTTGGCTCAGTAAAAAAGTTTGGGCCATAACCGCTTATATCCGAATGTTTTAGTGTCTTTTCCCAATATCATAATCGATTTTATGTTTGGGCTATAACCGCTACAATAGACATAAATACTTTCTATAAAACCACTACAATATATATAACTCAAAACGTTTGGGCTATTGATAATCAGTATTTAAATAGAAAACCACTACAATAGACATAAATCAAAACGTTTGGGCCGTTACAGATAATCAGTATTTAACTGCTATAGCACAACCCTTAATGTCTGGAAAATATGCCTTAAGGATTGAAAATCGCAGTATTGCAAATTTATATGGTGATCTTTTTTTGAAGACATCATATAAAACAAAAACAAAAATTATCATTATATGAATCAATACAAAACTCACAAAATAGACAATGAATCAATAGTAAAGCCCGACAACAGAACATTCAGAACGTTTGAGCTATTACCGATGATAAGTATTTAATTGATATAGCACAACTCTTAATCTTTTTAAAAACATTCAGTAAGGATTGACCATCGAAGTATTGTATTTTTATATGGTGTTCTCTGTTTGGAAACATCATATAAAACAAAAACCAATAAAAAAAACAAAAACAAAGGATTTAAAACACGAGTAACTTTTCCCGATGTAAATAAAGAATGACTATAAAGTTTTTAGTGATCGTCATTGTATTTATAGATTATTTTCTAGGTCAAGATTTTTTTCTGTTAGAATATTATTAGCATATTCGAATAATTTCGAATTTGAATGTGGATATCTTTGATTGAGATCTTTAATTGCTATCATAAATTAAGGCAACAATAATAATATTGTTCCTAAATTTATACAAATTAGTATACAAAGATCGACAACATTCCATAATTAAAAAAAACTCTATATTCGTAATCATAGTAGTGGCTTGAATTAACTCACAATATTTTTTAAAACGGGATACAATATATCTAAACAAATTTATTCAAACAAACGGGATAAATAATAATCAGCCCATTCATGACATAAAACCCAAATTCTATTAAAATACAATTAACCGGGTCATTCCGTTCATAAACCCGGAAAATATGTTTGTTATGATTAGTAATAATGCTTAATTTATTTCAAAATACTTTGAAACCGGGTCGGAATACAGGTTTTAATCAACGAACAAGATTATAACATGTATAAATTAATGGTGAAGATTTTAAAATTGTATCCACGTGTTTATCCATCTATGGACCCTGTCTTGGTTTAAAAATTTAAACGAAACGGGTTGGAATACAAGTTAAAATAAACGATCGAGATTAAAACGTCTGAAAATCAACGGTGAGGATTAAAAAAAATTGACCCGCGCATTTATCCGTTTTAGAACCCGGATCACCCGCTTCTTTGGACCTGATAGAAAGACAATAATACCCTTAATGAATCGACATAATTACGGCTGATTTCCAATGGCATGTCCTATAAATAACACGGTAGACAAATGTTAGTTTCAAAAAACCTTCCTGTTTTAATAGTATAGATTAACTCGTTTTTTAATAGTAGTGACTCTAACTGTAAAAGTATGAAAAAATATTTAAATCCATACAAATAAAAATGTGAGTTTATGAATTTTTATGCAACTGTTCAAAATAAAACTATTTAAACTTTTTATTTTAATAACCCAGTTCGGTACGATCGCAAAAAAAAACAAAAAATCATTGATATTTATATCAAAATTGAATTGGGCGGCAGAAAAGGTGGTGGGTAGTACAATAATAGCTAACCACCACAATGCCCTAGTTTCGCCTCCGATACCGAAAAACCCTCCCTTAGTTCTCGCCGCCCTCTTAATAGCTGAAATAAACCACCGAGATAACCATGGAGACACCAGAGAAGTCACCACCGTACGCTAGGAACCCCCCCCCCCCACCCCAAACTAGAGCAGAAACTTCTGCCGCGGACAACAAATTCGACTATGCTGTCGAGAACCAACTCTTTGCTTACTCTGCCGTCAGCCTCAAAACAGCTCCGGAGCTTCAAGGAGATATGCTTAATTCACACAGAGTTTCCACCGCCGCTTTGCCTCACTTCCCTAGCTGAGCCACAACATGCAACACCGAAAAAGATAACCGATAGCCCCTCCTCTCCTTTGAAACATGCGCCTTATTGATTGGGATCAAAAGCTAAACCGCGAGAGAGGAGGAAACTCAGGTCTATATTTGCTTTTGTTTGTGAAAGAAAAAGTTAGAGAGAGAAAGAGAGCCAAAACCCCTTTGTCCCACGAGTAATAAGACCATGTACATCCATGAACCCCAAAGTGGGGTTCTTAAAGAAATTTTAATAATTTTTTTTTTCTGGAAAGTTAAAAAAAAAAAAAAATCGAAAAAGTAACGAATAGAATGTCGACACGTGGCATGAACATTGCAAGGACCGATCCTTAGCTAAGGATTTTTGGAGCTGTGGTTCTTAATTATTATAGTGGGGCCCACAATATTTTATAATTTTTAAAAAAAATCCCACCTTAAGAACCCTTGTTGTTCATGCTCTAATAACAAAAAACTTGAAGATACGGATCATGCAACAAATAAATTGTTAAACCATTTGATATCTTTTACAAAAAAAAATCCATTTGATATTTTTTATTATAATTTCTTTTTTGATTTTTACAATGTCAAAAGTTCGGTTTGAAAAGTTGAATTTGATAAGTCAAATAAAATGTCAAAACCATTTGAAAAGTTTGGTTTCCAGTTTTTTTGGGTTTACTATTTCTCTTTTTATCGATATCGTATCGATAATCGATCTATATTTTTTTTGTCTACAAATCCGTTTTTCTGATTTTAGTTTGTGTTATATAACAAACTTTAGTTTAATATATTGATCTTTAGATGAAAAAAATTGAATTTCTGTTATTGAAAATTTCGTTTTTGTCTTAAAAAGAAGAAAAGGACAAAAACATCCCTTTTGGTCTTTGTGTATATTTCTTTTTGAACAGCTTTTGTCTTTTTATATACGACCAAATAGGTCTTCGGATTATTGTATTATTTATCTTTTTATATATGCACAACGATCTGATCAAAGAATCGATATAAGAAAGAAGACATATTCATATTGGTGCCGTTCGTTTGGTGATTTTATATTCTATGTGGACTTATTTTTATTTTGCTACGTAGTTTATGTCTTGAATTCATGTTTTGTCATATTTTTCTTAATCGTACCAATTTTTATGTGACTTTTTATTTATAATTTTTATTATGCATTAATCATATTCTTATTGTGCATTAATCACATTTTAGTTTATAATTTTGTTAACTAAATATTTTCTAAAATTGTGAAAAAATATTTTGTTTTACTGATTTTTGTTTGTTAAAATTAAATCAACATTAAAAATATATCAAACATAATATTAAACTTATGTTATCTATTAATTTTAGTAAAATTAATCGCGGCGATAACAAAACGAACAATCTTGCGATCGTCGCAGCGATGAACAAACGAACAGTTTTGCGATCGTCGCAGCGATAGATAAACGAACAATCTTACGATCGTCGCAGCGATCAATCGCACGATTACAAAACGAACACCATCCTGCGACTATAAAATCGTAGTCGCAGCCTCAGTCGCAGTCGCAGCGACTGCCAAACGAACAACACCATTCAATTTCTCTATCAAAATCTTGAAAGAAGAACATGAATCCTTTAGAATTAGAAGACAAAGCCCGTTGTAGAAGACGCTGGTGTCGCAGCGGCTTTTGCTTAACCTTCACAGCTGGATTCATCATTCTCATGTTGTGGCTACAGCTCCGTTCAAGCAGTTCCGATCCAAAATGCTCTATCGAATACTTTTACGTTCCTGCCCTCAACAAAACCCTCAATTCACGATTTAATACCACTTTCAGTTTCATGGTTCGTCTCGCTAATCAAAACAGAGACCAAGGAATTTACTATGATGATGTCTACCTATCTTTCTCCAACACTAATTCATCTGTCGCTAACTACACAGTCAGTGACGGAACCAGAAACAATTTTGATAATATTTATTATAATAATATTTTATATTAAAATAAACCATATTAAAATGTATAATATGAGTTTGTATTACATAAACTAATAAATTATTTTCTAATAAATTATTTTTATTTTAACACACAAAATATTTATATTGTTTATATAATTTAACATATATCCTCAATTTTTTGTTACAAATATATATATATATATATATATATATATATATATATATATATATATATAGATTTTTGTTAACACCAACCTAAATAAACTAAGAGATCCGTAAACTAAACAGACAAATACAATGGAGAAATAAATAAATAAACAAACTAATTTTATTTATAAAAATTAAAAACCAACTGAAAACATCAAAAAAAAGAAGTTAATGAACACTTAGTAATGAAAAGATATGGAAAGAAAAAATACAATAAATATTGTCGTCTATTTGTGTGTAACTAACTACCTAAAGCGAGCATGAACAAATTAATAGTTAGATTTAATTGATTAAAAATTTGAAATAAAGAACCTCAATGGTTGGAAACCAGACTCGAACCACGTTAGTGGGGGGCACTTAGAAATTTCCAACGGGGTCATTACTCTAAGATCTCAACTCGATATATCCTAAGATAGCAAGATTTTTAGGGTTTTTCTTAAGGGATTCTAAAAGATGATTTAAGAACTCGGTGAGAATAAGGAAATTAGGGTTTCGCTTTAGGTTTTCGAGATGAAATAAAGCGGCGGAAATAGATGTTTAAGTCGCCGGAGAGAAACTAGGTCAAATCGGTTTTGATAAGTCTCCCAGGCAATTGTATTATGAAAGCGTGTGTCTATTGAATAAGGGGATCCCCTTTTTATAGGGTTACAAAGTCGGTTAAACGATAATAAAGGAAAATTAAGAAATGCGAATCTTTCCTAATATCTCGGTTTCGAATATTAGAATATTTTCCATATCTCGGCGCCGCTGTGCTTCCCGCCGTCTTTGCCTTATCTGTAATTTGCATCTTTCGTAACCCTAGATGTAAGCCGACTGAACCGGGCCGGGTTTAACTGAGTTTTACCGACTTGGGCTCTAAACCGTCTTTCCATTCTGGGCCGACCTAAATTCTGGAATAGGCTTTTTAGGGAAAGTGCTAATCTTGACTCCAACAATAAGCCCCCCAGTGCGGCGACTTATCTAAGTCGGCATTACAAGGAACTTTGCTAGGTTTGAGAAGTGATTTTGGTGGGCCTAGATTCTCCATCGTGACAAGCCTTCTTGGCCCAAATTGGCAAACCACTTTTAGCTGGGCGCATACCAGAGTGAGTCGAATCGATTTGGTCTGGTCAGAACCCTTTTGATTTGGTTTGCAACAGACATAACCACATTGGTTTTCGATGTAACCGGCTGATAGGTGCGAGAAACGAAGCGTTATCTAGGTAATTATGACTGCTGTAGTAGGTGCGAGAAACGAAGCGTCTCTTAGCTTCTCGAGCACGATGCCTCCATTTCCTCTATATATACATCTTTCATTTCTCATTTCTGCTCGAGTGAAGAAGGTAAAAAGGTAACTTTTCGCTCTCTGCCGGTTTTGTTTTCCGATTTGCTTTTCACCGCTGCTCCACCGTAGTTTCTTAGGATCATAGATCAAATCCTCTTTTTCGTTGAGTGTTCATCGATAGTTCTTCGAGAATAATGTCTTTGATCCATTGCTCGGAGAGAAAAGGTAAATGGGGTTATTTCTGTGTCGTCTGGAGAAGATTCACCGTCTCGGCGCTGCGTCTCATCTGACTCGTCCTTGACTAGTACCTCTTTGGACCTATGAGCGCATCCCGGCTACAAGGCCATCAAGGAATATGAAATCCGTCAGGAATTGTCTCGGCGCACCGATGCTGCGGAGAGTTCGGGTCGGAAAGTATTTGAGATCCCCCAGCTTCGAGATTCTGAATCAGATGAACCTGAAGTGGCCAGTACGGGTTTCGAGAGAGGTTATGAATTCCATGGGGAAGACGCGTCGACTCCTTCCGCCGACTTGCCAGGTGTCCCTTGTGGGGGTTTCGCTAACGTGTTCCAGACCCGATCTGATATAGAATCGGTTAGGTCGGCTCTTGCGGGTTGCGGAGCGGACTCGAGGATTAACATCATCATCCCTGGCCCGAAAGACCGTCCTTGGACTCCGCCTCCCGGCTACGTATGCCTGTATGAGTCCTATTTTCTTAATGCGGACATGGCGGGGAGCCGTATTTGGCTTCCCCTGCATGACTTGCTTGTATCTTACTGCTCTCGATGTGAACTTGCTATCTCGCAATTGTCGGCGACCACTGTTCGTTTTATGGTGGGCCTCCTTGTCATGGGAGCCGAGTGCGATATAACCATCACCGTTAGGATTTTTGAAGAAATGACCACTATCAGCCAGATGAAGGCAACCAGCCCTGGATGTTACTCCATTAGGATGATGGCGGATCAGGGAGTCATCTTGGATGCGCCGAGCAAAGTGCGTGTCTGGCAAAGATACTACTTCTATGCTGAGATAACACCTTTGGTCGTTCATGTGGGTCTTCGGACTCTCAGATCGTCATGGAACACTAACTTTGGTAGATGTCGTTCCGTCTTGATTTCCTTTTTCTTCCTGGTAATTTACTTAATTGTTTTTCTTCTTCGCAGTGCGTCATCCGTTCTACAAACCATATCCGGACGACTTCTTCGCAATCGTTGAGAAGATTCGGTGCCTTAGTCTTCGCAAGTGGGGAGACATAACTCGGACTCGAATCAACAAATCTCGTCCAAAGATTGCTAAAGGTACCGTCCTCTCATTTCGATGTCTTGTGGGTTCGTATCATTGATTTTGATTTGTTTTGAGTTGAGTGGGACAATTTGGAGAAAGTCGACCCAACAGACTTGAGGAAACCTAGGATGGGGAAATTGAAGAAGATACATGTTGATTACTCGAAGAAGCTTACCTCGAACCCTTCGTCCACCAAGACGTCTAAGGGGACCGTCTCCGATCTTCCTCCATCTCAAAGTGGTGGTGATCTGTCATCTACTCCTGTCACAAAATCTCCCGTTCAAGAGATGGTGGCGGCCAAGCCTGTCATGGAGGCTCCTTCAGCGAAGGTTCTACCGAAGGCTCCTTCGACCAAGGCTCCTTCGACCAAGGCTCCTTCGAAAACTCAATCGAGGAAGAGATCGGCTCTTGAGACACCGGATTCAGAGGCCCCTGGTAAAAGGATCAAGTACATGGATCCGTGGAGGCGGCTAATCTGGGAGAGAGGCGACGTGGTCGACGTTGGTTCAGGCGAGAAGAGGCCATTTCTTTCTCGTAAAGAGATTGTCACGGCTCGTCCTTGTAGCTCTCAGAAGGATTCGGATATTTCTACTCGGCCATCCATCCAAAATTTCGCCTACCACTATGAAAGTGAAGACCCTTTCGTTCAGAATACCCAGGCTTGCTTCGACCTGCTCACTTGCCTGAGAGAAAATGATGCTGACTGGCCTGCCCAGGAAAAGCTTCCTCATTCTGAAGCGATTCTCAATCTGAAACGAGCCGAGGCAGAGGTAGATTTCTCGCTTTTCTTTTGGTTTTTAGTTTTTTTTTTCCTTAAAAAGTCTTTTCCTCAGTTGATTGCGGCGTCAAATCGGATTGCCCTTGAGAGTGCTTGTGTAACGCCCCTGTTCCGTTTTGACTTTAGTCAACCAATGACCAACAATCAAACAAGAACATGATCACTGGTTTCCCTTAGTCTGGACCAGAGTCGTCACATTTTTACCGTGTTTGACTAATCCGGTTTGGCTTAACAACTTTCATCATCAAACCGAACCGAACTATTCAATTACACGTTTCCCAAATTAGACTAAAGCTTTGCAACTTTAATAAAAATTGGTAGTTGTATTAGACGGCGAATCTAATATAAACAACATGCTTAAACGAATATAAAACATCATTTTTTTTTAAAACGTGCGGAAGTACAAATAGGTCCATGGACATTATTTATTTAAAACTTATTACACACATTACTTGAAATTTTCATTGTGAAAGAGACGTCGAGTCTAAACCGGCTGGCCTAACGTCCCGCGTTCCGCTACTCCTAAGGGTTACCTGAAAAGATGAAAAGAGAGGGGTGAGCGATCTATTATCGACCTAGTGAGTTGAGATTCTCCAACTAATAATGTAACTTTCCGTCTACCCAACCCAACCCCAAACACAAGCAATGACGGAAAGCTACACAAGCAACCCTAAATAGCCGAAGCACTAAAGTAATAATTAAGCTATATGCATGTTACGGGCCCTGGCAATATCGTCATTCCCTCGGAATACTCGCCCCGTCACTGGATAGGTCAACGGTAGTAATTCCACGACTCTTACTCATAAACACGAAGTACCACAAGTAAGACACCGTTACGCTTTCGCAGAATATTGATCACTTCGGAACTAACATCGGGCTGATCCCCCCTGAAGATCCTCCTATTTCATCGGTTCAAGAGATTCAAGGTCATATGGATGTACTTATGGATGTTCAAGATGCTGGCACTTCAAGTGGGGGAGTCGAGAAGTCTGCCAAGGAGGTCGAGAAGGCTGCCGAGTAGAACATCCTAGAGATTGTTAAAATCTCTCTCTCCTCTTCCTCTTTTTTGTAAAACTTATGCTGTAAACTTCTCCTTGTCGAAGGAGGTACTTTTTTTTAAGTTTATTGATTGTGTTTTTTATTTTGATTATGGTTAGTCGGAATGTTACAAATTTTCTCAATTTGGTATGAGATCGAATTGAACATCGACTAGGATCACATGTTTTAAGCGTTATTTAGTATAGTTACCCGGTTGCATACCTTAATCGGAATGTTTCGGATTACCTAACTCGGTATGAATTAGATATGAACATTGATTAGTTTCGAACCCGATCACGTAAATTTTAATCGAAATGTTTCAGATTCACTTAACTCGGCTAGAATCAAGTTCGAACATTGATTGCAATTGCGAGACTAATGTGTGCTAGGCTTTGTTGTTCAAAGGACGGACGAATATGCTCGGCTTAGTGCTCGGCTTATTTGTTATCGCCCACCTCAAAGAACGTACGGATACGAACCCGGTTTTTTAGTGCGAGATAGATCTCGGCTTTTCTCTACCGTGATATGCATCTCGCGTGTAAAGAAGACCATACTCATGGCCAGGGAGCATGATTCAATCAGTGCGAGTCTTATTGGATGCTAGGCTTACAATCAAAGCGGTGTGTCGTTTGATTTTGCGAACTGAGAAGCTCAGCTTTGGTCTAAAGACGATGTTAATAGCTCGGCGTTCTAACTCGGTAGGAGTTTAGTCGGAGCCAGAGATGATAGGTAGGCGTTCTAACTCGGTAGGATTTTAGACGGAGCAAGAAATGATAGCTCGGCGTTCTAACTCGGTAGGAGTTTAAACGGAGCAAGAGTGCAAGTCGGTGCATGCCTGAAAGATAAAAAATTTATTAATTTTGTGACTGTGCCGATGAAGGCTGCCTACGTATCTCCCGAAGAAGAATCAAGTCGCTCGTAGTTCATACATAGGATTTTTTTTTTGCTCGTTCTTTCAGACTTACTGAATTCCATGAGCGCGGCAGGGCCTTTCCTTTCATTGATTCGAGCTCGTAAACGTCTGGTTTGACGACTTTCGTTATCTTGTAGGGTCCTTCCCATTTGGCGCCGAGTTTGCCGGCTCTCCATTCTTTTGTATTCTCGTAGACTTTGCGAAGTACATAATCGCCGACTTGAAAGTGTCGTTCTTTGACCTTTTGGTTATAGTACCGAGCCGCGAGTTGCTGATAGTTCTGGATGCAAAGCAGAGCTCAGTCCCGCTCTTCCTCTATTGTATCGAGAGCTTGGATTAACATTTTTCGTTATTCATTATGTTGCGGCATGAGAGCGCGGCGCAGAGTGTAGACGTTCGCTTCTGCTGGGACCATTTCTTCCACGCCGAAGGCTAAGGAAAATGGGAGTTGTTCTCTGTGACCAGAGGACTCCGTCTAACTTGTCAACCCAAACTCCTTTTTTGCTTTTGAGACGCTTTTTAATGCCGTCAATGATGGTTTTATTCGTAGCTTCAGCCTGTCCGTTTCCTTGGGGATATCTCGGTGTTGACTTGCTGAGCCGTATATCCCATTTCTTGCAGAATCCTTCGAATAGTTTGGACGTGAATTGTGACCCGTTATCAGTGACGATCTCGTAGGGCAATCCATACCGACATATAATGTATTTCCAGACGAATTTTTGAACTTGGACGTCATGGATTGATACATATGCTTTGGCTTCGACCCACTTTGTGAAATAGTCGGTCATGATCAGTAGAAAACGCCTTTGATTGGAGAGCGGCAATGGTCCAACGATATCCATTGCCCATATCATGAATGGATACGCCACGGTGGACGTGGTGAGTAGTTCCGTGGGTCGATGTATGAATGGTGCATGGCACTGACATTTCTCACATTTGTTGGAGTAGGTCTCGCAGTCGGCTATCATAGTCGGCCAGTAGTGACCATTCAGCTTGATTTTGAGAGCGAGAGACCGACCTCCAGAGTGATTTCCACAATCTCCTGAATGCGTTTCCCCAAAAACTCGGTCGATTTCATCCCCATGTATTCACCTTTGGAGGATTTTGTTGGCTGAATACTTGTAAAGTACGCCGTTGTACATTGTGTATCGTGCGCTTTTGACTTTGAGCCGGCGCGCCGACCATTTGTCCTCGCAAAGTTTTCCTTCGGTTATATACGTTATGATTTCTTGTCGCCAGTCCGTGCTGACATCTGTTAGAAGTGCAATGATGTCGATGCCTTTTACCTGAATATCGTGACACATATCATTTTGGTCGTCTTGCTGGATAGCGAGAAAAACATCATCGTGACTTGGTTCTTCGTGATTGATTTCGGGCGGCAGGATTCTTGGTTCATGAATTGTCTCCACTGAGATCCGTCGACAGAGGTCGGGATTCGATGCCAGAGTCGCGAGTGCATCTGCTGGGGCATTTTCTTTCCTTGGTATCTGGACTATATCAAAGAACTCGGAGGAGCTGGTAAGCTCCAAAGACGCCTTGCGATAGGCCTCCATTCGCTCGTTTTTAGCCTCGTAATCTCCGTTGATTTGATTTACAACCAGCATGGAATCGCAATGGGCCAAGATGCCGCACTACGATTTTTCTAGCTAGTCTGAGACCGGCTAACAGAGCCTCGTACTCGGCTGTATTGTTAGATGCTGTGAAGCCTAACTTGAATGATTGCTCTAGCACTTTACCGGTATGTGACATGAGTCGCACTCCTACCCCGGCTCCGCGTTTTGATGAAGCGCCGTCAACTAATAGTTTCCAATTTTTTTCCTCTACTTGAGTATCGATATCCAATTCAGGCGATAATTCCATAAGGAAGTCGGCTATTACCTGGGACTTAGCAGTTGTCCTGTTCCTGTAATCAATGTCGTACTCACTGAGTTCAACTGCCCATTTCGCCAGACGGCCAGATTGCCCTGGATAGTGTACGATCGTCCGAAGAGGCTGGCTACTCAGCACGGCGATTAAATGTGACTGGAAGTAAGGTCGCAACTTCCATGCCGAGATAACGATAGCGAGAGCCAGTTTTTCTATTGCGGGATATCTGGTCTCGGCCCCGTTCATTGTCTTGCTTACGTAAAAGATTGGCTTTTGCTCCCCTCGATCTTCTCGTACTAGGACACCGCTGACTGCAGTTGTTGAGACCGCGATGTACAGAAAAAGTGTCTCGCCGTTTTCGGGCTTTGACAGTATTGGTGGGTTTGACAAGTAGTCTTTAAGCTGAATGAATGCCTCCTGACACTTGTCGTCCCATATAAATCTCTTGTTTCCCCGGAGGAGCTCATTGAAAGGCAGGCATTTATCCGTCGAATGAGATATGAATCTGTTCAAGGCGGCTATGCGACCGGTTAGACGTTGTACCTCTCGCGTATTCTTGGGAGATGGTAAGTCGATTATCGCCGGATCTGTTTCGGATTAGCTTATATCCCTCTTTGGGTGACCACATATCCGAGGAACTCTCCTGATGTTACCCCAAACATACATTTTGCCGGGTTAAGATTCATTCCATATCGGTTAAGGATGTTAAAACATTCCTTCAGATGGCCGACGTGCTGAGATGCGATTAAACACTTGACCAACATATCGTCAATGTATACCTCCATCGTTGTGCCGAGTTGGGCTTCGAACATTCGATTGACCAATCGTTGGTATGTAGCGCCGGCGTTCTTTAGGCCAAATGGCATGACCTTGTAACAATAAGTTCCGCGTTCAGTGATGAATGCCGTCTTCTCTCGATCGTCTGGATTCATGAGAATTTGATTGTATCCTGAAAACACATCCATGAACGAAAGTAGCTCGTTCCCAGCTGTGGCTTCGACAAGCCGATCAATATGCGGTAGGGGAAAGCTATCCTTTGGACAGGCTTTGTTGAGATCCGTGAAGTCGACACAGACTCTTCACTTCCCGTTTTTCTTCTTGACGACGACCGGGTTAGCAAGCCAGTCGAGGTATTTGAGCTCTTGAATCGAGCCTGCATCGAGTAGTTTGTCTACTTCATCGTTTACTGCTTTGGCTCTTTCTGGACCGAGCTTACGCCTTTTTTGCTTAATTGGCTTGTAAGTCGGGTCGACATTGAGTTCGTGCTTTGTGATTTTCGGGTTGATACCTTTCATATCCTTGACTGACCATGCGAAGGTCGCAACGTTCTGCTGTAAAAAAGCGATCAGCTCCTTTTTGATATCTTCAGGTAATTCCGCACCAATCCCTACGCATTTGTTTGCATCAGAGTCATCGATGACGACTTGCTGGATAAGCTCTTTTTCTGGGCCCTTTCTGCCTTGCTCAGTATTAATCATGCATGACGGTACCCTTATCTTGCGCTCCCTCGTGAAACACGACCGACTTGCTCTTTGACATCCTTTAACCGTTTGGATTCCTTTTGGTGAGGGGAATTTTAGACATTGATTGTAGGTCGAGGATACCGCCTTCATGCTGTATAGCCATGGTGTGCCGAGAATAACGTTGTAAATGGTTGGTTTGTCAATGACATGGAACTTTACCATTTTTTTAACTCCTCCTGCGTAAACCGACAGCTTGATCGTCCCAATCGTGTATGTCGTCTCGCTTGTGAAACCGGTGAGCGACTTAGCCTTCTGTTTGATGTCTTTTTCCTTGATTTCCATATTTTTGAGCGTATCTAGGAAGATTAAATCAATCAAGCTACCTGTATCTAGTAGGATTCGAGATACCTGACAGCTTCCAATGAGGAGCTCAACTACCAGTGGATCGTTATGAGGATAATGGGTTCCCCAAAGGTCCTGGTCGGTGAAAATGATAGGGGGATCGTCAGATAAAATCGGCTTCGGTGCATTTTGCGCGGCTAGCGCCATGCGTTCATATCCCTTTATGTATCGAACCGAGTCATTTACGGAGATTAGCCCGCCCATAATCATGTTGATTCTCCGCACGACTTTAGGAGTTTTTTCTTTGTCTTCTTCTTCCCCGTCTCGGTTGCGTTTTAAAGTTATGCTTTTAATGCGCCGCTGTTGTTTGCCTTGCTTGGGCGCTTTTCCATCGACTTTTCGCTCTTCTCGACGTTGTTGCGATTCTTCCCTCAATCTGTCTATTGCTGCTTTGATTTCTTCGCTTGAGAGCTGAGCATACAGTGCGTCTTTGAGGTTTTGACATTCCG
Source organism: Orychophragmus violaceus (assembly GCA_030180135.1). Classification (NCBI taxonomy): domain Eukaryota; kingdom Viridiplantae; phylum Streptophyta; class Magnoliopsida; order Brassicales; family Brassicaceae; genus Orychophragmus; species Orychophragmus violaceus. The sequence goes on along the minus strand of CM058234.1, from coordinate 83,786,744 downwards.
AAGTATCGTGCGAGGTGGCTTTATGGTACTCGCAATACTTTTCTTCCGGTGTGGAAACAGCTTGTGGTGACGTCTCTTGTCCTCTTTGCTCCATTTGTTCCAAGGTTTTGATGAACACTTTTTACCGGTGTTGCCGACAACCATTTTCGTCTTGGCCCCTTTGTCTTAATGTTGCCTTGGTTCTCTATCCTATTTTTTATCGGTCTGCTTGACATAGCCGAATTTCTTAGCTAGGGCCACCTTTTTCTCCTTCAGTTCTACGAATTTATTTGCCCGATGAAGGGCGTCTTCGATGGTAAATGGCGGGTTGACGACTAGATCCTGGTAAAAAGGTGACTCGTGCCAGACGGCGTTTAATTCCCATCTACGAATTTCAACCTAACACATAATCTTAATGCCTTACGAATCTAGGTTCTTGCAAAACGAATCATCAAAATTCCCATATTTCAACCTAACACATAATCTTAACAGATCATTACCATAAAACCAAACCTTGACATTACCTTTTGCAGCGGATTATTGATGGTAATGACAAGATCAGCTTAGAACAGATGAACAACCTGCTCCTCCTTTGGTATCCACACTCTTACAAGCCGGGATGGCTGCTAGACCAAAGAGATGGATCAGAGAGAGAGAGAGTTAGAGAGAGAGATGGTCGACGGCCACCAAAAGAAATCGCAAGCCTTAGTTACAAAACCCTAAGGTTGGCGATTTTTAGCTCTCTCATTAATGGGCCCAAGTCATTAGACTAATGGCTCATTAATATTTTGGGCCCAAGACACAAATCAGACAAAAGCCTGTATTTTGTCTGGCCCAATTCTCTGATCTAATACAGTAAATGCCATTGCATCTTACCGTATTAATTCCATTTAACTTTCCCGTTAGCTATGGTGTGTGACCCTTTGGGATCATACAATACTGGTAATAAGTCCTAAACTTATAGATCATGAGCGGGCTCTAGCAAGTCATCATGATCACCCAGTATTTATGACTTATGTCTGATCTCGACATTTATCATACTTTCTAGAGATAGTACAGTAGATTTCAGGACATTCCCAACAATCTCCCACTTGTACTGGAATCCTACATTCCCTAGTCCTTTTGTCTCAATATCTCGATCTGGCATAAGGCAAGATGCGTGTCATCCTTATATAGCCAGACCATGTTCATCGGACCAGATTTGATACTGACAATGCAAACGACTTGGGCAAGTCCGTTTGGGAATGGCCATTCTCTTACCAGCTATCAAGTCTCCGATTGGCCTAGAGATATTACCTCCGTTAAACGGCAGGGACAAATCCCATCTTGTTCCATCACTATGAACTACACAATTCATAATACACCCAACCAAGGTCCGTATAGCTCCCAGTTACGAAACAGCGTTAGACAATGATCAAAGCGTATTACTCCATGTGCAGCCACATGCATGCGAACTCAGGTCTAAGGACTATACTCTATAGTCGTATATGAGAACCTCTCATGACACAGATATTAATATCTTGTAGAGTTCTCATCAGCGGGCCATGTCCGGTCATATGCTCCCCTACATATACCTATGTGTCGACTTTGATGCCGCGCATCTATGACCCCTCGAAACTTGGTCATAAGTCTCAACACAATCTAGTCTCAACAGGTTGTTGGTGTTCCAATTTCAACAACCTTCGACTATGGACACTATGATTTATGTCATTTCGTTAAATATGGGGTTTCAGGATCAAGTCTACTCATGTACTTCGATGGCCCATATATAATGACATGAATCATTTTGGAACGATTATTTTATATCACAGTTAAAAATAATCCAGAAATAAAAATTTCATTAACATTTAAAATGTTTACATGAACCAATCAAAATAACTAAAATAAAGCCCTCACAACTCCCACTCAAAAAGAGATTACATATGAATATCTCTAATTCCTACAGCAGCAGTATGCAACTCGTGCTTAGGTCTCGGGAGTGGCTTTGTCAACGGGTCAGCCACGTTCTCATCAGTGGGAACTCTGCTGACCATCACTTCACCTCTATTCACTATATCACGAATCAGGTGATACCTTCTCATAATATGTTTGGATTTCTGATGATGTCTCGGTTCCTTGGCTTGAGCAATTGCACCATTGTTGTCACAATACAGTGCTAGAGGCTCAGTGGCATTTGGGAATACACCGAGTTCAATCAAGAAGTTCCTTATCCAAACTCCTTCCTTCGCAGCTTCTGAAGCAGCGATGTATTCAGCTTCAGTTGTGGAATCTGCCACGGTGCTCTGCTTGGAGCTCTTCCAACTTACTGCACCGCCATTCAGACAGAAGATGTAGCCAGACTGTGACCGGAAATCATCTTTATCTGTCTGAAAACTTGCATCCGTGAATCCACTCATTTCAAGCACTTCACTTCCTCCGTAAACCAAGAACTTATCCTTAGTATTCCTCAAATACTTCAGGATATTCTTTACGGCAATCCAGTGACTCTCACCTGGATTAGACTGGTACCTACTCGTCATGCTTAGTGCATAAGCAACATCAGGACGAGTACAGATCATGGCATACATGATAGATCCTATAGCCGAAGCATAAGGAATCCTACTCATGCGCTTAAGCTCATCAGGTGTTTTAGGACACTGATCCTTGCTTAGTGTAGCACCATGTATCATTGGCGTGAACCCCTTCTTGGATTTATCCATTCCGAATCGATGCAGGATTTTATCTATATAAGCATCTTGACAAAGTCCAATCAGCTTTTTAGATCTGTCTCTAAAGATTCGGATTCCAAGAACATACGCGGCTTCACCCATGTCCTTCATGGAAAAACAACTTCCCAGCCAGTCTTTAACAGACTTCAGCATTGGAATATCATTTCCAAGAAGCAATATGTCATCGACATATAGGATAAGAAACGCCACTTTGCTCCCACTAGTTTTCTTATACACACATTGTTCCTCTTGGTTTCTGATGAAGTCAAAGTTCTTTATTGCTTCATCAAAACGAAGATTCCAACTCCTCGATGCTTGCTTCAATCCATAAATGGATTTGTGAAGCTTGCATACTTTCCCAGCATTCTTAGGATCAATGTAACCGTCAGGTTGTGTCATATACACATCCTCCTCCAAGATTCCATTCAGGAAGGCGGTTTTCACATCCATCTGCCAAATCTCATAGTCATAATAAGCGGCAGTCGCTAGGAGAATCCGAATTGATTTCATCATTGCCACTGGTGAATAGGTTTCATCATAGTCTATACCATGAATTTGCTTGAAACCTTTTGCCACCAACCTGGCCTTGTAAATCTGGACATTTCCATCCATGTCAATCTTCTTCTTGAAGATCCATTTACACTCGATGGCTTTTGCACCAGCAGGTAAATCAACCAGTGAAAACACTCGGTTAGCAGACATGGAGTCCATCTCGGATTCAGTGGCTTCACGCCACTTTAAGGAGTCAGGGCCCATCATGGCTTCTGCAAAGTTCGAGGGTTCATCACCGTCAATGATCAAAAGATCATGGCAATTAGTCACGAGGAATCCCTGATATCTATCAGGTTCGTGACGGATCCTTCCGGATCTTCGAACTTCAGGTACTGCAGGTTCAGGTTCTATTACAACTTCATGTAATTCATCCTGCTGTTCTTCCTCATTAGGTTGAACAGGTTCCTGTCCTTCTTGAATTTCATCAAGTTGTACCTTACTCCCACTATCTTTTCTAGAGAGAAACTCCCTTTCAAGAAAAGTACAATCCCGAGCAACAAAGATTTTGTTCTCGGATCGCAGATAGAAGTAATAAGCCTTGGTATCCCTAGGATAACCAATGAAGTAGCATTTGTCAGATTTTGGTGTAAGCTTGTCTGAGATTAATCTTTTGACATAGGCTTCACAACCCCAAATTCTGAGAAAAGACATTGCTGGAGCTTTTCCAGTCCATATCTCATATGGTGTCTTTGCTACTGCCTTTGATGGCACTCTGTTCAGTGTGAACGTTGCGGTGAGCAAAGCATATCCCCAAAGGGATATAGGAAGGTCTGTGTGACTCATCATGGATCGGACCATATCTAACAATGTCCGATTCCTTCTCTCAGACACACCATTCCACTGAGGTGTTCCAGGAGGTGTGAGTTGGGAGATAATCCCACACTCACTCAGATGATCACGAAATTCCTGGCTCAAGTATTCTCCTCCTCGGTCCGACCGAAGAGCCTTAATACTTTTACCAAGCTGGTTCTGTACTTCATTCTGGAATTCTTTAAACTTTTCAAAGGTTTCCGACTTATGTTTCATCAAGTAGACATATCCATATCTACTGAAATCATCAGTGAATGTAATGAAGTACTGAAAGTTTCCTCTAGCACTTGTGGACATTGGGCCACACACGTCAGTATGTATCAGGCCCAATAGTTCACTGGCCCTTTCTGTGGGTTTATTGAAAGGGGCCCGTGTCATTTTGCCCATTAGGCAAGATTCGCATTGCTCACAAGACTCAAAGTCAAATGAGCCCAAGAGTCCATTTGAATGGAGCCTCTTGACGCGTTTCTCACTAATGTGCCCCAAACGACAATGCCAGAGAAACGTTTCATTTTCTTCGTTAGATTTGAACCGTTTTGTATTTATGTTATATACTGGAGCAGATTGATCCAGCATGTACAACCCATTTATAAGAGGGGCACAGCCATAGAACATATCATTGAGATTAAAGGAACACAATTTATTCTTAATAGAAAAATCAAATCCTTGCAAATCCAACAATGAAACTGAAATGATATTTCTGCTTATAGCAGGTACAAAATAACAATTCTCAAGTTCTAAAATCAATCCAGAAGGTAAAGACAACAAGTAAGTGCCAACGGCCAGTGCTGGAACCTTCGCTCCATTGCCAACCCGCAACTCTACTTGCCCTTGCTTCAACCTTCTACTGTTGCTGAGCGCCTGCATATTAGTACAAATATGAGCCCCACATCCAGTATCTAATACCCAAGTGGTATTATCAGAAGTAGTAGTATTTACTTCAATAACAAAAATACCTGAAGATTTAGTCTCCAAGGACTTCTTCTTCTTCAGACTTTCCTGGTATTTCTTACAGTCCCTGCGGTAATGCCCTGCCTCTTTACAAAAGTGACAGATGTCAGAAGGCCCAGCTTTGGACACGGGCTTGGGCTTGGCGTTTTCATTGCTGACTGTCTTGCCCTTTCCCTTGTCTGCAGCGGATTTCTTGAAACCCTTGCCCTTCTGCACCATGAGTACAGACGACTCCTTGGTCTTCTTCAGATTCGGTTCTGCAGTCTTGAGCATACCATGTAGCTCAGGCAACGTCTTTATCAACCCATGCATATTATAGTTCAAAATGAACTGGTCATATGCAGGAGTAAGAGACTGCAGAACGATATCACAAGCAAGCTCTTGGCTTATAGGACAGTCGAGCCTAGTCAAATGATCGAGATAACCCATCATTTTCAGAACATGTGGACTCACTGCTACATCCTTAGCCATTTTACAGTCCAAGAGATTCTTAACAGTTTGGAATCTCTCTGTACGAGCCTGCTCCTGAAACAACGCTTTCAGATTTGCCATCAGCTCCATGGGACAAGTCAGGCCTTCCCACTGCATCTGCAGTTCGGGAGCCATTGTCGCCAACATCAGGCAAATCACGTCATTAGCATCTGAAGAATGCGTATCCCAAGCATTCTTCACAGCTTGTGCGGCATTATTCGCAGGTCTAGGAGAGAGAGCTCTTTCAAGGACATAAGCCTTCTTCTCCTGCCTGAGCACAAGTCTCAGGTTCCTGGACCAGTTCAGGAAGTTTGATCCGTTCAGTTTGTCCTTCTCAAGGGCAGACCGGATCGAGAAAGTGTTTTGTGTTGTTGTGCTTGACATAGCTGAAAATATGAGACAATAGAGATTTAGTTATTAAGTTCATAAAAGAGCAATCTTAACAACTTATAAGAAAACTCGCATTGCATTCAAAATTTCTTTGTTTAACCTCATAAGAATGCAATGATTCCGAGACCCATGTTCAGCTAAATCCAAAGTGGGCCACTGGCCGTCACCCGGAATTAGCTTTACTTGGTAAGCATACACACAGCTAGTTATATCTCATATAACTCTCGGTTGTGAATTGGACCCGAGGCCCAAATTCACCAGATGTCTCAAGGCCCGGGACTCCCGATGGCCCAGTCAAGGAAACCAATCTCTTACAGCCAAATAATCACTAAAGTCTGGGACTCCCAATGAAATTAGTGACTATATACTACTTTACTTACGCGAAAACAGATACCTCACACTGTAAGCCATATCTGTAATCGAATAAGCGTTAAGTAGCTGACAAGATTGGAAAGACATCCAAGCTTGATATTGTTTTTGAGGATTTTAAGTTTTATTTCCAAAAATAGAAGATTACTATTTTGGGAAACTTACTTATTTTAGAAACTTTCTAAATTTAGTAACATACTAAAAATAGAAATTTCTAATTTAATATTTTATAAATATTTTGGGTTGGGTCACAAATTATAGGCCCAATTCTTGGCCCAAGACCATAGAATTCCAGTTGGCCCAATAATTTGACATAACCGATTCGGTTTATTAATTCTGGTCCAAGACCAAATTAACTATCAAAACCATCGGTTATTTACTAAACCAGACCAGCTCTAAATTATTTGGTCCAACCAAATCAAACTTAGACCAGCCTTCGGTTTAGGTTAAAATTCAATTTTTGAATTTCAATCCGGTTTAACCAGAAATTAAATAATACCATGTATTAAATAATTTCCAGCAAACCGCGATTCGGGTTAACCGCTTGAACCACCAATTAAATTGGATCGGTTCAGTTAAATCCAAAACCGGGAAGAAACACCTAGTGTTTTAGCCAATTTGATTTAACTTGCGGTTTAAGGCTTTAAAACACACGATTAACCGCCAAATAAATGGACCGGTTAAATCGGTGTGGTTTGGGCAACGAACCGCGAAGCTCGGTTTAACCGATTGACTATTCGCGGGACGTAAAAATATAACGGGCCAAACGATCGGATCCAAGATCCAACTCGGCCCATTAACGCAGTCGATGGCCCATGAACCATTCGAGACCTAGCGGCTGCTCACGATCGCTAACGATCGATCATCGCACGGCCACACACGATCGGATGATCACACGGTCTCTCGATCTGTCCCTTTCCATCGACCACGGCCTGCCCATCAACGATCACACGGTTTATCGTGATCGAAGGCAACACACGCAACACACACACAATCCAAGCTAGCCTCACGATCGTATGATCGATCTCGGCCAACTGATCACGCGGCCCATGCTTCTCAGCCTTGCGGCTCAAGCAAGATCGATCGTTCCACACGATCATGCGATCATCTATGATCGATCTAGGGCAATATCACACGGCTGATCACGATCGAAGGCATCATGCATCACGGCCGAGACATGTGATACCAAGCGTTAGGGTTTAATGATTTTAATCAATTTTATTCATTCAATTGATTCAAAAACCTTTAAACAATCATATGATCCAATTTTACAAGAAACCTAAAACCTGGCTCTGATACCACTGAAGGATTATAGTGTTTGTTCAAGGTTTAATTCCCATATTTCAACCTAACACATAATCTTAACAGATCTAGGTTCTTGCAAAACGAATCATAAAACCAAACCTGTGACATTACCTTTTGCAGCGGATTATTGATGGTAATGACAAGATCAGCTTAGAACAGATGAACAACCTGCTCCTCCTTTGGTATCCACACTCTTACAAGCCGGGATGGCTGCTAGACCAAAGAGATGGATCAGAGAGAGAGAGAGTTAGAGAGAGAGATGGTGGACGGCCACACTAGAAATCGCAAGCCTTAGTTACAAAACCCTAAGGTTGGCGATTTTTAGCTCTCTCATTAATGGGCCCAAGTCATTAGACTAATGGCTCATTAATCTTTTGGGCCCAAGACACAAATTAGACAAAAGCCTGTATTTTGTCTGGCCCAATTCTCTGATCTAATACAGTAAATGCCATTGCATCTTACCGTATTAATTCCATTTAACTTTACCGTTAGCTATGGTGTGTGACCCTTTGGGATCATACAATACTGGTAATAAGTCCTAAACTTATAGATCATGAGCGGGCTCTAGCAAGTCATCATGATCACCCAGTATTTATGACTTATGTCTGATCTCGACATTTATCATACTTTCTAGAGATAGTACAGTAGATTTCAGGACATTCCCAACAGCATCTCCTTCTAGGGTTTCAGGGAATAGTTGACAAAAGCCGACGTCGCGTTCTCTGGTTGACGAGAATCGCGCTTTTTCTGCCATGATCTTGAAAGTCGTTAGGTGAGTGGCGGGATCTTTTTTTCCATTATACATCGGCAGTCTGAGCTTTTCCTTTTGACGGATGTATGTGTTCGTGATGCGCGAAGTGAAAGGCGTCCTTTGAGTCTCTTCGATGATTCGGTCGATCTCTGGGGCAGATCCTTTGACGCTGTGAACCTCGCCCTTCAGTTCTTTTAGGGTGTCTCTGAGCTCAATCAACTGCTTCTCAACTTGGTTACGATCTGCTCCACGGACAGGCGTTTCATGAGCTTCCTCGTGGGATGTACGTCGCTCGTAGCGATGGTTATCCCGGCGCGAGTCATTCTCACGTCGCGAGTTCCGTCTGCGATCCGAGTCTCGGTCGTGCCGGGTCTCATAATCAGCTCGTTCGTATTCGTCTTCTAGGTCTCTGTTGGGCGAGTATCGCTCCTGATGCGAATTGTTTTGTTCTCGGCGTAAACTCCGCTTGGGTTCACTTGAATCCCTTTTTCGATGCGAGCCTCGTTTGTGCTTATCCCCCTCATCGCGCTCCCGGCGTACGTTTCTCTTAGGTTCACGGTCTTGGCTTTGTTGTTGATGGTCTCCTTCGGGTGTTTCATAGATTAGTCGTTTGGCGACTTTATCTTTTACCTTCGGAAAGACCTCGCGTTTGGATTTCCTCGACTGTTGGTCTGAACGAATTCGATCATGCTCAGATTGCAACAGGTCGATTCTTTCCAAAAATTCTTTGATTAAATCGTTCTGGGAATCGATTTTGGCTATCAAAGTGGCTAGAACTTTGTCTTTCTCGACTTGTTCCGCCGTTTTGTCGAGTGACGGGATGCGTTTACCGTTGTCTCGATCTTTCTTTGATTTGGCACCTCGTGGCTGTCCGCCGTTGAGTGCCGCGTCTTCATCGTCGTGATCACTTAGTTCGTAATTACTTCCTTCGGAGTCAACCCTAGGGTTGGTCTCAGGATTGATATCGTCGTTATTTCCAGACATCTCGTTCAGAAAATTTCTTATAGAAATCCCCACAGTCGGCGCCAATTGTAAGATCTCAACTCGGTCTATCCTAAGATAGCAAGCCTTTTAGGGTTTTTCTTAAAGGATTCTAAAAGAGGATTTAAGAACTCGGTGAGAATAAGGAAACTAGGGTTTCGCTTTAGGTTTCCGAGATGAAATAAAGCGGCGGAAATAGATGTTTAAGTCGCCGGAGAGAAACTAGGTCAAATCGGTTTTGATAAGTCTCTCAGGCAATTGTATTATGAAAGCGTGTCTCTATTGAATAACGGGATCCCCTTTTTATAGGGTTACAAAGTCGGTTAAACGATAATAAAGGAAAATTAAGAAATGCGAATCTTTCCTAATATCTCGGTTTCGAATATTAGGATATTTTTCATATCTCGGCGCCGCTGTGCTTCCCGCCGTCTTTGCCTTATCTGTAATTTTCATCTTTCGTAACCCTAGATGTAAGCCGACTGAACCGGGTCGGGTTTAACTGAGTTTTACCGACTTGGACTCTAAACCGTCTTTCCATTCTGGACCGACCTAAATTCATGAATAGGTTTTTTATGGAAAGTGTTAATCTTGACTCCAACAATTACTGCCACTGTACACAGTGCCAAGATTCTACCAAGGACGCAGGAAAAAGGCCAAGAACTGGGGTCAGACTCTGCCTCTGAACAACCAGACCGTTTACGAGCTGTTTTGCCTAATGGATCGGCGGTTTTCCGGATTGATCTGAAAACGAAGTAAGATTCAAGACCGCTTTTTGGAAAACTAAGAGGGTTGGGATCGAGGTTGGTGCTGATGTTGAAGTCAACGGAGAAGGAGCTAAAGCTAATAATAAAGGGATTAAGATGAAGAAATCTGATTCTTCTTCTTCATTAAGAAGCTGTTTTCCGGTTTGTGTTTTGATGAATCTACTCGTCTTCTTCGCGGTCGGTTAAACTATTGCTTTGTATTTTTTTGAACTTTTATTGCTTTCAGTTTTTTTTTTGAACATTTGCTCTCTGTTTTTGATCTTCTTCCTCATAATTTCTCAGTTTGACCAAATACTGATTGAATAGTTTATTCTCCTAATGTTTTGTTTCTTCTGTGTTGTTAAAATATAACTTACAATAAGATATTGATAAATTTTCTAGCAACAATTTCTACAAAAGTAAAGTATACATGTTTACATAAATACATTTCCAGACAGTTTCTTTAGTCAAATTTGCTACAAAGTTATTTAACACTTTAATAATTGTATTCGATTATCTTTCTCAAGAGAAAAGAAAAAATTAGACTAAAACTATAACAAATAAAGTAATAGCACTAATTATATAAATCATGTTTGCTTAAACATATAAAAATAATGCTCACATTCATAGCACTAGTTACAATATATATGTAAGCAAACATAATCTACTCTATTAATTAGTTCTGTTGTTTAGTTTTATTACTAAAGCATCTAAATATTTATTTTCTTAGGCTAATTAATGGTATTCCAACACCATAATTAACGGATTTTTTTCCGATTAATCAATATATTAATATTATAAAATTTTATAAGATACATAATCCATCAAATTACAACCGTTGAGACAAATAAAAAATTGAAAAAATTTCAACAAAAAAATGAAGAGTAATCATGTTTTTTTATCGAAAGTCTTATATATAGGCTAACATATGAAATATATTATGTCTCTTCTTCACATATTTGATATTGACTAATATTATATAACTAAGATTCCAAAATGCCTTTAACATTATCTAAATGAGAAAATATGCACTAAAAGAAAACATTATCATTGGGACGAAATTTTACAACGAATTATATTCGTTGTAATTTTGCATCCATTTTACGACGATTTTATAAAGAACAACATTTCGTTGTAAATTCGTCGTAAAATAACGACGAGATGTTTTTGTAGTAAAATCGTCGTAAATTGACATCGATTTTACGACGAATTAGGGGTACGGAAGCATTCGTCGTAAAGTCGATGTTAATTTACGATGAATTAACATCCAATATTTAAGTTTCAATAAACGTTGAGTTTACATCGAATCAACTCCTTAATCCGGTAGATAAACGCGTTTTTAATGGTGTAACCGTTTTTGGGACGTTTTTAAGTGTTGTAAGTTGGTCACTTATTCGATGTAAATTCGTAGTGTTATTTTGGTTGTTAATCTCTTGCTATGTTCCAAAAAAATTCTATAAATACTCCTTCATAGAAACAAAATAAACACAACCCAAACAACAAAAAACACTTCTTTAGAGAAAAAAACACAAATTTTTTGTTTTCAAATGTCTGTATACAATTTACGAAGATGGATGTATCAACATAAAGATGCCGAAGGAGTGGTGCCGAAAGAGTTTCAAAGCGGGGTGAAAATCTTCATGTATCAAGCAAGCCAAACATCGATAACAATGGAAAGTGGTAATATCTTTTACCCCTGTCGGAAATGCATGAATAGAAATTTTATTCCTAGTGAAACGGCTTGGCGTCATTTATTGAATAGAGTTTTTACACCGAATTATTTTATTTGTTATCAACATGGACAAGGTCATAATCCGCATAATGCAGGAAGTAGTAGTAGTAGCAATTTCCAGCATGAAATTGAATTGCTTGTTAATCATGATCAATTTGGCTATCACGGGGAGCATAAACATGATAGGATGCATGATATGATTACAGATGCCTTTCATGAAACAATAAGTAATGATCAAAATGTTGTTGAGAAACCCAACTTAGATGTCAAACGATTTTATGATATGCTAGAGCAGTAAATCAACCTCTCTATGATGGATGTAGAGAAGGGTTATCAAAATTATCGTTGGCAGCTATGATGATGAACATTCAAACTAATCATAACTTAGCTGAGGTTTGCATGGATGATTGGGTGGTTCTTTTTAAAGAGTATTTACCGGAGGATAATTTGACTGCTGAAAGTTATAATGAGATTCAGAGAATGATTTCTAGCCTTGGTTTGCCTTCTGAGATGATTGATGTAGGTGTTGATAATTGCATGTTTTTTTGGAAAAAGATGACAAACTGCAGGAGTGTCGTTTTTGTGGTAAACCAAGGTATAAGCCGCAAGGAAGTGGACATACCAAAGTACCATACCAAAGGATGTGGTATCTTCCTATAACGAAAAGGTTGCAACATATGTTTCAGTCTGAAAGAACAGCTTCTTCGATGCGATGGCATGTTGAACATTCACAGACAGATGGGGCAGTGACTCATCCTTAAAATGCAAAGGTGTGGAAGCACTTTAAGACGGTACATCCCCAGTTTGCTATACAAGCTGGAAATGTATACCTTGGTCTTTGCACGGATGGACTTAGTCCATTTGGTATGTCTGGTAGACAATACTCTTTGTGGCCTGTGATCTTGACACCTTACAATCTTCCCCCTAGTATGTGCATGCAAAGAGAATTTCTTTTCTTGAGTATTTTGGTCCCAAGTCCTAAGCATCTAAAGCGGTCTCGATGTATTTCTTCAGCCACTGATTCATGAGTTGAAGCAATTGTGGTCCACCGGTGCTTGAACGTACGACTGTTCAAGGAAAAGGAATTTTACGATGCGGAGGTTCTTCTATGGACAATAAGCAATTTCCCCGCATACGACATGTTATCAGGTTGGACTACACATGAGAGATTAGCTTGTCTGTATTGCTTGAACCGGACATAAGTGTTTCAACTGAAGCACGGTAGGAAAATATCTTGGTTTGACTGTCGCTGCCGGTTTCTACCTATCAACCATCCATACATGAGAAACAAGAAATTGTTTAGGAGGAACAAAGTTAGTTTTTTTCTAATACGTTGAATCGTTGTAAATATAATGTAATTTAACAATGACTTAACAACCCCCACAACCTTTTAAACCCTAAAACCCTAAACACTATAACTATAGACCCTATAACATTAATCCACATACCTTAAACCCTATATCTTACCCTAAACCCCAAATATTTAATGTTCGTTCGTATATTCGTCGCTAATTTTGCGACGAATATACGAGCAAACATTAAATATTTGGCGCCACACCAAATTTATTGGGCGCCACGAGCGGGAGAATTTGGGCGATTTACGACGAATTGCCCCCATACTCTCAAAATAGTCGTAAACTTGGGACTATTTAACGACTACATCAAATTCTATATATACCGACACGTCCTCTCATTTTTGCACACGGCAAAAACTCTCTCCCTCACTTCTCTCGTAGAAAGACTCTCAAATACCCCCTAAATCATCGGAAATCCGAGGAAATTGTCTTTTTCTTTAAACAAAATTAACTTTTTAAATGTTTAGATAAATAATTAGGTAGTTTAGATAATTAAGAATGTTTAAGAATGGAATTTATTAGGAACGGAATTAAAAATACTTTTAGGATGCTCATATTTCAATAATTAAAGGTTAGTTAGGTAACATGCTAATTCAAATTTTTTTTCTTACGTTTGTAGATATGGGTGATCGACGTATGACCGGTAGGAGGCATTATATGCACACATTTATGACACCGGATATGCCAGAAACGAGCGGTGGAGGCCGATCTCAGCATCCGTCGTCGTCATCAGCCACTACGGAGTCGATTACTAGGCCTGGCGCCTCACCATACCTCTCCTTTGCGATTTTGGAAGGTCTGAAGGCGTTTTGGAGGCTACCATCATCCGAGGCGAAGTCCATTAAATGTTCCTCATCGCAGAACACTCTAGGACCGGATGGTCATCCGCCAATTCCCCATACTTCCGTCCAAATTTCTTTTGTGGTAGACAGATCATTATGGTAAGTACTTAATATATATATATATATATATATTTTTTTTTTTAATTATGGTGTAAATTTAATTCTCTTATAATTAATGTTAATTAATTGATGTATTTTTTTCAGGCCGATGGCGGAGAGCTTCCTTCGTTAAACGATGCATACAAAGCTACTCATACACACACGTCGACGGGACAATTTGTGAGTCCGAGGGCGGAGCAGATCTATAACGACGCGATGGAGCGAGTCACGGAGCGGGGGATGCAACTTACTCTCGAAGGTACTTAGGTTCAGTTGACTACTCAAGAGAAATATCTTATCTTCACCGAGATAATTATTTTGTTATGTTAAATTTTATCTTCCGAGTTAAATTATTCTATATGTGAATTAATATATATCCTCGGGTTTTGCAGGTGGCTCCGAAGAAGAGAGGACGGATTCTCGGATTAGGATATATCCAAGACACTCCTCTTGCATCTACGTTGGTTCCCTGACAGACTTCATTTAAAGATCCGTCCCAGGTAAAAGCGGAGTTGGCGGAGATGAGAGCTATGTTGCTGCACAACAAGCTGCACAACGAGAGGAGTTGGCTAGTTACAACATTATGTTCGATATCCTAGCTGTTGATAACCCAAGACTAGCGGAGGCATGGAGGAAGAAGAAGCAGGCAGCTTCACAAAGTTCCGGTACAACGGTCAGGAGGATGAGGCGGACCCATCATCCGTCCACGAGACAACTGAAGATCCCACCTTGGAGTATTTAGGAGAACTCGACTTAGGGATGTAGTAGATCGAGAAACTTTTTAATGTAGTGTATTATTATATTTTGGATATGTAAAATATTTTAATTTATATAAATATTTTGTTTTTATTGAAAATATTTTTATATTAAAATCAAATTATTATATAAAAAAAAAATATTTACTAAATGTCGTTAAATCGACGTTAATGTAATCGTCGTTAAATTGACGTAAATATTAACGTCATTAATCCGGCGTTAATTTTTACTTACAATTACCGACGAATAAATTAACGTCGATTTAACGACGTTAAAATTTACATCGATTTAACGACAGTTTATTTAACATCGATTTAACGACAAATTGTATTTTCTAAAACACTCGTATAATTATAAATATGTAGTTGTTAATAAGATGTAAAATCGATGTAAATTTTACATCTTATTATCAACGAATAAGGGACGACTATGTACGATGTAAAATCGATGTAAATGTAACATCGATTTTATGACGATATAAGTTACATCGAATTTACGACGAAACGTCCCTCGGCGTAATTTTACGACGAAGTTACGTCGAATACTTTTTTACGTCGAATGATTAACGATGAAACATCATTCGTCGTAAATCCATCCCAAAAGGCTTTTTACGACGATTTTAGGACCAATAAAAGACGTCCCAAGATACTTATTTTCTTGTAGTAATGATTTTGATGCTGTTGTAGGAGTTTATATATCTTGCTGATACATGAAGAATAAACTGCTTCATATGTCTTGTCATTTACTAACCGTCCTAAGTATATGCGGTTTCGTCATTCTGGCCATGTCCAACCTCTTCAAAACAAAATAATTTCGTGGTGGTTTTCATGTGGATCTTTGTATACACATCAAATACAAAAAGATTTTACCAACCATTAAAAAGCCACAAAATATTTATGATGACCTTTGAGAAGTAACACAAAACTAACAGTAAATGTTAGATTTGACATATACACGGTAGAAATTAACGAAAACTCATCGGCAACATCGATGGGAATAGCCTTCGTCGAGGAAAGATAATGGATGAGGATATGAATCCATTGATATCAATCTGATCGCGAGACTCCACTCTTCGTGTACTGATGACGCCATGTGAATTCTCATCATAGCAGTCAAGAACAAGCGCAAAAAGTGGACAGAAATCGCCATAGCGAGTCCCATATGAAGAAGCAGACAAATTGCGTGAATCACTTTGTCAATGTACATCGATCTAATTATGTAGAAAGGAAATTATAAAAATAAAATGAAACGGAAAGCAGAGGAGACAATGCAGGAAAAGCCAATGCCGGTCGGAGGGAATCAATCGGAAAATGTGCTTTTGAACGAACGATTATTATCACAGAGCAATCGCCCGAGAAAAAACACCTTTTGTTATTTACCCAATTGCTTTTTTGTCTTTAATTTATTAAACACAATAATTAATTTACTAAACAATTTTGTACAAGATGTGACTAAAGGGATTGTCTGCACGTCTATTTAAGCGAACCTAATTTACCCTCGTCAATAGTACCTACAACAATTTTTTTTTTGAACTAGATTTTACTATTAAAAAACATGAGAAAAATATAAAAACAAGCCTAGCCAAGGCCTTAGTTTGTAGAGGACCTTGCCCAATAATAAATCCTTAGACAAAAACAAAATGGCCAAACAAGGCCCATAATCAAAGAACCCAAATGAACCATTAAACCTAACGAGTGATCAGCTTTGTAACCGACAATTGAGATGAGAAGTTGCAGAGACATGCAGTCACCAGTCGATGGAGCATTGAAACGCGGATTTGGCTGTAGAATTAGGTATGATCGTCACCAGCAAACCAGAATTGGATCATCTGAGAGGAGGCTATTGGATTGTCTTCACGCTTGCTTGAACAGAAGTTTCAGATCATGGCGTCAATTGCATCGGAAATTGAAGCTGCAGACTTGTAAGTTTTCTTGTGAATCCTAGCATTTCTCTCGTGCCAGATGAAGTAAATTGCCATTTGCCAAGCCACAATAGTAATTGTCTTCTCCCATTTACTCGCTTGCAGGTTAATGAGGGTATTCATAATCGAGGACCACGATGTTACCGGGTTGAGACCACATCACCTTGCCAAAGGGATCCAGGTCAGTGAGCTGAATGGACAGGAAAAGAACATGTGGTCTCGACTTTCTCCTTCCAACCCACATAGAACACAAAGTGGATCGACATGAATGCCCCATGTAATGATTCTGTCTTTAGTAGGACTCCTATTTAGGACAAACAACCAAGTGAGAAAGCTATGTTTTGGAATCCCTCCACTTATCCAAACCGCTTTCTTCCATGGGACAGTAACTTGGTGGTGCTTAATTAGTCTATAGAGCTTTCCTGTATTGAATTTCGACCAAATCTGCCCATCTATAGTCCACTCATAGTAATCAGGAGAGTCAGTTAAGCTCATAGTCGATAGGAATGATTGAATTAGAACCTGCTTTCTTATCTTGCTGGCTGCAGTGACCATAACCCATTGATGAAGAGGCTAGATAGGTTAGTAGCATTACTGATACCCATTCTCCTAGTGGGAGTGTTTTCCAAGTATAATTTGAGGCTGCCAAAGGGCGACCAGTTGTCAGTCCAAAACCGTTTCGATTTTCCATCACCCACCCGAATTTCAATCCAATCAAAAGCCGCATCTCTCAACTTGAGGAGCTTGTTAACCAACCAAGAATGTTTCTTTTTCAGTGTCCAGAAGTTACTCAGTGAGCCGTCCAGAATATGCCTAGTGAATCAAGCAACCCAGATGGAGCCTGATTTGCAGAAGAGGAGCCAAATGAGCTTGAAAATGCAAGCTTTGTTCCAAGAAACAAGGTCTCTGCAGTTTAATCTGCCTTCTTCCTTAGATACAAGGTCTTTGTTCCAAGCAAGAGGACTCAAGGTACAAGTTTCCTAATATACTCTTGCTGAATGGTGGCCTTCTGTTGTTCCTTTCCAAAGAAAAGCACTACAGAGGGAGTTGATTTGTTTGATGCAGGACTTAGGAATTACAAAAGTGGAGCACCAGAAATTGGTTATACCAGCAATCACAGTGTTGACAAGAAGCAATCTTCCTGCAAAGAGAGTGATCTAGATCTCCAGGAGTTGACTTTCCCTTTGATCATTTGCATTAGAGGCCCACAGTTGTAAGTAGACAGCTTTTTGTGCATAAGGGAACACCTAAGTAGCGAATAGGAAGTTGGCCATGAACTAGACCCGTTTGAACACTGATTTGTCCAATTTCTTCTAATGATAGGCCGGAGGAGAAGAATGGGGTTTTCTGAATGCTCACCGCCAGGCCAGACCGCATCTCAAACTGATGAATAACTGAAAGAACAGCTTGGACAGACTTGAGAGAGCAATCTGTGAAGATCAAAAGGTCGTCTGCAAAGCAAAGGTGAGTCAACTTTGCGCATCACAATCATAATGATAGTTAAACAAACCCTCTTCAGCCGCATTATTAAGTAACATAGAGAGACAATTCATAGCGATCACAAAGAGGTAGGGAGATAAAGGATCTCCCTGCCTCATCCCTATTTTTCCTTTAAAGAACCCATGAACTCTCCCATTATAGCCCACTGTAAAGTTAGGAGTAGTGATGCAATCTCTTAGCCAGTGTAGATAAGTAGGGGGAACATTAATAGCAGAAAGGCAGTTAAGAACAAAGTCCCAACTTAGTGTGTCAAACGCCTTTGCAATATCAATTTTAATCGTAATTCTTTTCGGGCCTTTGTCTTTGTGATAACCTTTTACAATTTTTGTGGCCAGGATGGTGTTTTCCACAAGCAGTCTCCCTTGGAGGAAGGCTGTTTGGTTGGGCAGAATCAAGTCAGGGAGAATCGGCTTTAGTTTCCTTACCAGAATCTTGGAGATTGCCTTATAGAGAGTGGTACAGCAGGATATTGGCCTATAGTCATTTACGGCATACGCTCCCGGATGCTTAGGAACAAGCGCTAGGATAGTGGCATTGACGAAAGAGGGAAGAAACCCTGAGCGGAAGAACTGGTCTAAGGCGACAATAACTTCAGAACCTATAAAACCCCAAGTAGCTTTGAAGAAACTTGACGTAAATCCATCAGGCCCAGAAGCCTTGTTTGGATTTAGCTTGAGCAGGGAGTTGGAGATTTCAGCAGAGGTTGGTCTGGTAGAGAGAGTGGTTACTTGGTTGGGTGAGCAGCTGTGATACCCCGATCTCGGAAAAACTTGATAGGATATTATTATCAAATATAATAGTATTTTATCATTAATAAAATGAATTATCTTGCTAAGATATTCATTGGAGCTATTTTTGGAAATTCTTGGGAATTTTCCGAAATAACCGGTTTTTCCGAGAAACCGATAAAATGTTCGGGCGAGTTGGAAAAATAGTTAGACGCCACTAAAAATCATGAAAGTTTAACCACAACTCCCTTATGATATGATGAAGCTATGGTTAAAAGGATTTGGCAAGATTTGATTTCTAGATTAAGTTCTGATTTTTAGATCATTAAGGGCTAATTAGTGACTAAAAAATTCAAAATAAATTCTCTAAGGCTTGGGCTTGAACTAGGATATTTTAGGCTAATTCTTAAGCTAATATTGGACCTAACTAAAGCTCAGAATGAAGCATGGGCCACGAAAATGGAGCCCAAGAAATAGAAGCTTCTTAGTGAAGGAATGTTTAGTGTTAATCCAGATTCAATTCTCAGATTCAACAGTCCTAAACATGCAGATCTAGGTTCTCTTGGTTAGAAACTTAATAGATCTCACCTTATACCTGTTTAAAGAGATGGTATGGGTCAGAGATCAGCAGAACCACCAAGGGATGGATCCTCCAAAGGCTCACACACGCAATCACAGAAAATGGCTGCTAGACCGAGCTGAGGGAGGCCGCAGAGAGAGAGAGAAATCGCGGCTGGGTTAGGGTTGGGAAGAGAGAATTAGACTTGGTTTTAATTATAAAACCCTTCTCTAATTCTTTTGGGCTTTTGGGCCCAAATTCCCAGTCTAATTAAATTCCTCAGATTTAATCAGACCCATTAATCTCTCTCTAAGTTCGGTAAATGCCTAGCACTTTTACCGTACTTCTGCTAAGCCTTTTCCTCATAGTTTCCTGTTTAGCTTAGGCGTGTGACCCATATGGGATCATATAATAAAGGCAATAAGTCCAAGACTTATAGATCATGAGCGGACTCTAGCAAGCCATCATGACCCCCCAATATTATATGACTTATGTCTGATCATTGACATACTCTTACGTTCTAGAGACAGTACAGAGATTACTGGACATAATTCCAACAATCTCCCACTTGAACTGGAATCTCTGTATTCATAATCCTTTTGTCTCAATATCTCGATTAGTCATAAGGCAAGATTAGTGTCATCCTTATAAAGCCTAATCTTGTTCATCGGACTCTGATTTGATACTGACAATCCAAACGACTCGGGAAAGTCCGTTTGAGCATGGCCATGCATTTTCAGTATTCAAATCTCCGATTGGCCTAGAGATATTCACTCCATTTATATTGGAGGGACAAATTCCGTCTTGTTCCATCACTGTAAACTACTCATTTCATGATGTACCCAAACAAGGTCCTTATAACTATCGCAGAACGATAGCGTTAGACAATGATCAAAGTGCATCAGTCCATGTGCAGTCACATGCATGCGAACTCAGGTCTAAGGACTATACTCTATAGTCGTAGTGAGAATCTCTTATGACACAGATATAAATATCCTGAAGAGTTCTCATAAGCGGGTCATGTCCGGTCGTATGTTCCCAACATACACCTATGTACTGACTTTGATGCCGCGCATCTATGACATACTGAGACTTTGTCATAAGTCACATACCAATCTAGTCTCACACGGTTGTTGGTGTTCCAATTTCAATAACCTTCGACTAGGGACATTGTGATATAAGCCATATATCAAATATAGGGTCTCATGATCAAGCTAAATGACTTTGATAACTCAAGATCAAGTCACTTACTTCGATGACCTATAAAATGGTTCATATCATTTTGGAACGATTATTTCATCACAGTTAAAATAATCTTGAAATAATAATTTCATTAAACATAAAAATGTTTTACAAGAACATATCAAATAACTAAATAAAGCCCTCAAACTCCCACTCAAATTTAGATTACATTTCAATGTCTCTAATGCCTACAGCTTCAGTTAGGAACTCGAGCTTAGGTCTTGGGAGTGGCTTTGTCAACGGATCAGCGACGTTATCATCAGTTTGAACTCGGCTGATCTTGACTTCCTTTCTATTAATGATGTCACGTATCAAGTGAAATCTTCTTAGAACATGCTTGGATTTCTGATGTGATCTTGGTTCCTTTGCCTGAGCTATAGCACCATTGTTGTCACAAAACAGTGCCAGAGGCTCAGCCGCATTTGGTATCACACCTAGTTCAATAATGAACTTTCGTATCCAAACAGCTTCCTTCGCAGCTTCCGAAGCGGCGATATATTCAGCTTCTGTAGTGGAATCAGCAACGGTGTCTTGCTTGGAGCTTCTCCAACTGATTGCACCGCCATTCAGACAAAAGATATAACCGGACTGTGACCGGAAATCATCTTGGTCTATCTGGAAACTTGCGTCCGTGAATCCACTAACTTTAAGCACATCACTTCCACCGTATACCAAGAACTTGTCCTTTGTATGTCTTAGATACTTCAGGATGTTCTTGACGGCAATCCAATGGTTTTCACCTGGATTTGACTGGTATCTACTCGTCATGCTCAATGCATAAGCAACATCAGGACGAGTACAGATCATGGCATACATGATAGATCCTATTGCAGATGCATAAGGAATATTCTTCATGCGCTCAAGCTCAGCAGCCGTCGTAGGGCTCTGCTTCTTGCTTAGCGTTGTGCCATGTACCATTGGCGTGAAGCCCTTCTTGGAATCTTTCATACTGAATCTTTGTAGGACTTTGTCAATGTATGAATCTTGACACAAATCTATCAGCCTTCTAGATCTATCCCGGTAGATCCTGATTCCAAGAACGTATGCGGCTTCACCCATGTCTTTCATGGAAAAACAACTTCCAAGCCAGTCCTTTACCGACTTTAGCATTGGAACGTCGTTTCCGAGAAGCAGTATGTCATCGACATACAGAATAAGAAATACTATCTTGCTCCCACTAGTTTTCTTATACACGCATTGTTCTTCTTCGTTTCTGATGAAGTCAAATTGCTTGATCGCTTCATCAAAACGAAGATTCCAGCTCCTCGATGCTTGCTTCAATCCATAAATGGATTTATGAAGTTTGCATACTTTCCCAGCATTCTTTGGATCTATGTAACCGTCAGGTTGTGTCATATATACATCCTCTTCCAGAATTCCATTCAGGAAGGCGGTTTTCACGTCCATCTGCCAAATTTCATAATCATGAAAAGCTGCAGTTGCTAGTAGAATCCGAATAGATTTCATCATAGCCACTGGGGAATAGGTTTCATCGTAATCCACACCGTGAACTTGTCTGAAACCTTTTGCCACCAACCTGGCTTTATAAATCTGGACATTTCCATCCACGTCAATCTTCTTCTTGAAGATCCATTTGCACTCGATGACTTTTACACCAGCGGGTAAGTCAACCAACGAAAACACTTGGTTGACCGACATGGAGTCCATTTCGGAATCAGTGGCCTTACGCCACTTAGAGGAATCTGGGCCCATCATGGCTTGATTGAAGTTCGATGGTTCATCACCATCAATGATCAGAAGATCATGACAGTTAGTCACGAGGAATCCTTGATATCTCTCGGGTTCGTGACGGATCCTCCCGGATCTTCGAACTTCAGGTACTACAGGTTCAGGCTCTACAATTTCTTGTAGGTCCTCCTGCTGCTCTTCCTCATTAGGTTGAGCAGTATCCTGTTCATCTTGAATTTCTTCAAGCAGTACCTTACTCCCACTGTCTTTCTTAGAGAGAAATTCCCTCTCAAGAAAGTTACAATCCCGGGCAACAAAGATCTTGTTCTCGGAACGTAGATAGAAGTAATAAGCCTTGGTTTCCTTCGGATAACCAATGAAGTAGCATTTATCAGACTTTGGTGTAAGCTTGTCTAAGATTAATCTCTTGACATAGGCTTCACAACCCCAAATTCTAAGATAAGACAGCACTGGAGCCACTCCAGTCCATAATTCATATGGTGTCTTTGCTACTACTTTCGATGGCGCTCTATTTAGAGTGAACACTGCTGTTAGCAGAGCATATCCCCAAAGGGATATTGGAAGGTCTGTGTGACTCATCATAGATCGAACCATATCCAATAAGGTCCGATTTCTCCTCTCAGACACACCATTCCATTGAGGTGTTCCAGGAGGAGTGAGTTGGGACACGATCCCACACTCTCTTAGATGATCACTGAATTCTTGGCTTAAGTATTCTCCTCCTCGGTCGGACCGAAGAGCCTTAATGCTTTTGCCAAGTTGGTTCTGTACTTCATTTTGGAATTCTCTGAACTTCTCAAAAGATTCAGACTTATGTTTCATTAAATAAACATATCCATACCTACTGAAATCATCAGTGAAGGTAATGAAGTACTGATAGTTTCCTCTTGCATTTGTGGACATTGGGCCACACACATCAGTGTGTATCAGGCCCAATAAGTCACTGGCCCTCTCGTTAGGTTTATTAAAGGGGGCCCGTGTCATTTTGCCCATCATGCAGGATTCGCATTTCTCACATGACTCAAAGTCAAATGAGCCAAGAAGTCCATTCGAATGGAGCCTCTTGATGCGTTTCTCGCTGATGTGCCCTAAACGACAATGCCATAGAAACGTTCGGTTCTCCTCATTAGGTTTGAACCGTTTGGTATTAATGTTATAAATTGGCGCGGATTGATCGAGTATGTAAAGCCCATTCGTAAGAGGGGCACAACCATAGAACAAATTGTTGCGATTGAAGGAACATAATTTATTCTTAACTGAAAAATCATAACCTTCCAAATCCAACAAAGAAATTGAAATAATATTTCTGCTTATAGCAGGTACAAAATAACAATTATTGAGTTCTAAAATCAATCCCGAAGGTAAAGACAACAAGTATGTGCCTACAGCTAGTGCAGGAACTTTCGCTCCATTCCCAACTCGTAGCTCCACTTGTCCTTGCTTCAGCCTCCTACTGTTGCTGAGTGCCTGCATATTAGTACAAATATGAGCCCCACAACCAGTATCCATAACCCATGAGGTATTATCAGAAGTAGTTGTATTAACTTCTATAACAAAAATACCTGATGAAGAAGTCTCGAGAGTCTTCTTCTTTAATTCCTTTAGACCTTCTTGGAATTTCTTACATTCTCTCCTCCAATGCCCTGGTTCTTTACAGAACCTGCAGATGTCAGTAGGCCCAGCCTTAGACTTGGGCTTGGGCTTTGGCGCGTCCTTGTCCGAGACTTGGACAGCCTTAGCCTTTCCCTTATCCTTAGCAGAGGATTTCTTAAAGCCCTTGCCCTTTTGCACCATGAGCACATTAGGGTCCTTGGCAGTTTTCCTCAAGTTGGGCTCTGCAGTCTTGAGCATTCCGTGAAGCTCAGGCAATGTCTTACTCAAGCCATGCATATTGAAGTTCAGAATGAACTGATCATAGCTTGCAGGTAAAGACTGCAGAACGATGTCGCAGGCAAGTTCCTGGCTGATAGGGCAGTCGAGTTTCTGAAGATGATCGAGATAACCCATCATCTTCAAGACATGAGGACTCACTGCCGCATTTGCAGCCAACTTACAGTCTAAGAGGTTCTTAACTGTCTGAAACCTCTCAGTCCTTGCTTGCTCCTGAAAAAGCGATTTCAGGCTTGCCATTATCTCGATGGGTGACAACACACTCTCGAACTGGATTTGCAGCTCAGCAGTCATTGTCGCCAACATCAGGCAATACACATCATTTTCATCTGACGAATGCTTTTCCCAAGCATTATGCAGAGTCCTGGCGGCATTGTTAGGAGGCCTCTCGGGGAGGGGATCACGAAGGACATAATCCTTCTTCTCCTGCTTGAGGACCAGCCTCAAGTTCCTTGACCACGTCAGGAAGTTCGTTCCAGTCAGCTTCTCCTTCTCGAGAACAGACCGGATTGAGAATGTGTTTTGAGTGCTTGTAGTAGTCATAGCTGAAATATAAGATAAAAAGGTTATTAGTTAATATGTTCAATATGATTAATCTTGTATTATACTTAATATGATTAATCACGCATTATATTCAATAACATAAGTTAGCCTCAATAGAATATAATGATTCCAAGATCCACATATAACTAAGATCAAAGTGGGCCACTGGCCATCACCCAACCTTAGCTTATATCGGTAAGCCCTATGTCGGCTAATTATATCCGTGATATAACTCTTGGTTGTGAATCTGGGCCCGAGGCCCAATCCACTCTGATGTCTCAAGGCCCGGGACTCCCGATGGCCCAGTCAAGAAAACCAGACTATACAGTCATGTAATCATTAATGTCTGGGACTCCCAATGACATTTATGAATCACAAACCGTCTTATCCACGCAAAAGTAGACACCCTCACACTGTAAGGCCATGAATACAATTGAATGGGCTTCGACAGCTGACATAGACTGGACAAGACATCCAACGCTTGATATTATTTGTGGTTTGTAGGTTTATTTTAAAATTTCATTCCCAAAATAGAAGATTACTATTTTGGGAAACTTTCCATTTTGGGAAACCTACTAATTTTGGAAACTTTCTAAAATTGGAAACTTTCTAAAACCGGAAACTTTCTAACTTTAGAAATTTCTTAAAATCCAAAACATGCAAATCTAGAAACTTCTATTTTAAGAAACTTTCTAATTTCAAAATTTTGGAAACTTATTAATTTAAAAAATCGATTTTATAATTTTATAAAATAAATTTTAAATTAAATCTGAAGAAAAGACTCAAATAACTGGCCCAATTGTTTCAACTTCTTGGCCCGAGGCCCAAGAATTGGTCCATGTCCAAGACATAACCCAATTGCCCAATTAAATGACATAACCGGTCTGGTTCATTAAAATTGGTCTAACCAAATTTTAATTACTACGATGACCACAATTGTCAACCGGTTATTTACTAAACCGGATTTTCTCAATTTATTTGGTCCAACCAAATCAAATTAGAAAACCACTGGTTTAGGCACTAAATCCAATAATTATTTCGACATTGGATTTCTTATCCCGGTTTAACCAGAACTTAATAAATTTTAAGTCTGTTTATTAAACCGTGACGTTTAATTTTAATCAAGTTTTAAACCGAACCGAACCGAATTGGTCACGAACCATTCACGGCCGTGACCTAGTTCTTCGATCACAATCGACCAACCGCACTTGAAGCCGGACATGACGATGGTCGAGACGCTACGGGACAGCCGGGCCGTGAGATCGGGACGAGACAGCCGGGCCATCTCTCGCGATCGGACGGGATAGCTCGGGCCGATCGTTCGGGACGTCCGCGAGCAAGACACGATCCGGACGGCCAAGAGCCTCACGCGATCGGGACAGCAGCTGGACGAGATAATCGGGACGACGCTCGAGATAGGCGGGACACGATCGCCGTGTGATCCACTCGGCCGATCGATCCATGTCTCGCGATCGGATGATCACGCGACTCGATCCTAAAGCGATCGGTCCGTGCATCATCAAACCGACGCATACCAAATCATATAGTTTGGTTTGCGATTTTCATTAGTTTGTTTAGGTTTTAATTCTTGTTTCTTAAGTGTTTTTCCTTATCAGTAGATTGATTCAAAAACACTTCTTAAACAATCCTAAACAAGATTCTAAACAAGAAAAACCACAGAACCAATAGCTCTGATACCACTGAAGGAATGTTTAGTGTTAATCCAGATTCAATTCTCAGATTCAACAGTCCTAAACATGCAGATCTAGGTTCTCTTGGTTAGAAACTTAATAGATCTCACCTTATACCTGTTTAAAGAGATGGTATGGGTCAGAGATCAGCAGAGCCACCAAGGGATGGATCCTCCAAAGGCTCACACACGCAATCACAGAAAATGGCTGCTAGACCGAGCTGAGGGAGGCCGCAGAGAGAGAGAGAAATCGCGGCTGGGTTAGGGTTGGGAAGAGAGAATTAGACTTGGTTTTAATTATAAAACCCTTCTCTAATTCTTTTGGGCTTTTGGGCCCAAATTTCCAGTCTAATTAAATTTCTCAGATTTAATCAGACCCATTAATCTCTCTCTAAGTTCGGTAAATGCCTAGCACTTTTACCGTACTTCTGCTAAGCCTTTTCCTCATAGTTTCCTGTTTAGCTTAGGCGTGTGACCCATATGGGATCATATAATAAAGGCAATAAGTCCAAGACTTATAGATCATGAGCGGACTCTAGCAAGCCATCATGACCCCCCAGTATTATATGACTTATGTCTGATCATTGACATACTCTTACGTTCTAGAGACAGTACAGAGATTACTGGACATAATTCCAACACTTAGGTGCATGAATCTCCTAAATGTGTTGTCACAAATCCAAGGGTTGCATGAGGAGGCTTACAAATGGATGGTGGGAGATCAAATTCATTGTTTGTGGATGGTTTTTGGTGTAGAAGTCGTGGCCTAAGATGGAGAGGAAGAGGAGACAAGTGTAAGGTGGAGATCTCTTCACTTTTGCTATAAAAGGAGGCCTCCACCCTTCACTTTTCTTCACACCAAAAACACCAACTCAACAAGAGTGGTAAGAAAGAAGAGAGAAAGAAGAGAGGGAGAGGAGAAGGAGGAGAAGGAGAAGGCGGCCAGAAGAAGGAGGAGGAGGAGGAGCCGAGGAGAGAAGGAGGAGCCGAGAGGAGGAGAAGCCGGAGGGAAGAAGAAGGAGGAGCCGGAGGGAGAGAGAGGAGTAGAGAGAGAGAGAGAGATAGAAGGAGGAGAGAGAGAGTAGTGAAGAGTTCGGTTAGTGACGGAGGAGCGGAGAAATATTTCCCAAACGGAGATTTTCCCCGTTCATCCCAAGTACCGACCTTCTCTTCCATTCTAGCCGGTTTAAAAGAAGGTCCGGAGGTTCGGGGTCAACCACGACAAAGTGTCGGTGAGTTGGGGTTAATTGTTTGATTAATATATGGTTACTTCGCAGGTTCCCGACAGTAAGTTATAATCCGGCGTAAGGTTATAATTAGTGTCGGTTTGGTTATTATAATAATAAGTTTAGCATTGATATGATGACTATGCTTGGTTGATTGTTAAGTAGGGTTGTTATTTACTTATAGTAATAATGCGGTTGATATTAATATATAGTATGCAAATGATTGATAATCAAATGAATAACGAATGATTAAAATACGAGAAAACTATTAAGTAGAGTAATTGTAATGAGATGAATTGTTTATGAGTGATTGCTTGATGAGATGCTTTGATTGTTATGATTATTGTGATGTGGTATGTTTGATAGTTTGTTTGATGTGTTAGTGACATGGAGAAATAGTAGGCATATCGGCTTCCCTACCCGATGGATCCTCGGGAGCGTACCGGCCCGTTCACATACTCTCGGGTTATGTGACGTGCAGGAGTTAACCTACTGGGTGACGCCGGTAGGTGTGTGGTCCGGAGAATACGGGGTCATGTCCTAGGGCCGGACTGCATGGAAGCTCGGGCTATCTAGGGGTAGTCAGAGTCACCGCGTATCGATGGACGGAGAACGGTGTCTTACTCATTGCACTCCATGTATATGAGTAAGAGTCGCGGAATTACTACCGTGACCTATTTGGTGACGGGGCGAGTATTCCGAGGGAATGACGATATTGCCAGGGCCCGTAACATGCATATAATTTAATTATTGTTTTAGTGCTTCGGCTATCTAAGGTTGTTTGCGTAGCTTTCCGTCATTGCTTGTGTTTGGGGTTGGGTTGGGTAGACGGAAAGTTATATTAATAGTTGGGGAATCTCAACTCACTGGGTCGATAATAGATCGCTCACCCCTCTCTTTTCATCTTTTCAGGTAACCCTTAGGAGTAGCGGAGCACGGGACGTTAGGTCAGCCGGTTTAGACTCGGCGTCTTTTTCGCAAGGATAATTTCAAGTAATAATTGTAACAAGTTTTAAATAAATAATGTCCATGGACCTATTGTGATTCCGCATTTTCTTTATATAACAAAAATGTTTTATATTTGTTTTTAAAAAAAAACAATGTGACGGCCCTGGTCCCGACTAAGGAACGGGGGCGTTACAAATTGGTGGTATCAGAGCATGGTTCCAATCATGCTCAAAGGACCTGTGTTTTCAGATTTATCGAGTCAAGTTGAGTCGCGAAAGAGACATTAGGAAACCGGCCACGTCCTGTTAGGACTTAGTCACTTACCTGTATATGATGCAGATGGAGGACGGGGCAAACAACAGTGGCGGGCATGGTGTGGGGTCGGAAAGGGGTTCGGATCGCGGAGGAGCCGGACACGAGGAATCAGTCGAAAGATCTAAGTCGCCAGAGAATCTAGGTAACCAGGAAGGACATGCAGACCAGACGCAAGCATCTGCGGAAAAGGATACGGAAGGCATTGGATCTAGCAAAGATCGTCGGGAAGAAATACCAAAAGATGATCAAAATGCGGTGGGAGGCCAAGACGTAAACCCAGAACATACCCTGAAGATGCTTCACGAAGTAATGACGCGAGCCATGCAATCACCATAGACAACACCCGATGCAACGACTCGTCCACCGTTCCTATCCTTGATCTCCTCCATGAAGAAGATGGGAACTACGCATTTCTCTGGTGGAACCGACCCTTTGGTCGCAGATCGCTGGATCCGAATGATGGAGAAGAACTTCAAAGCTACAAGATGCCCGGAGGACTACAAGCTGAGCGTGGGAGCCTACTATCTGGACCGAGATGCAGCCGACTGGTGGGAGAGCCGAGAAGCCCAAGTGGGACACACGGTGAAAACCTGGTTAGCGTTCAAAGAGGAATTTGAGCGCAAGTACTTTACCCCGGAGTCAAAGCGTCGACTACAACGGAACTTTGCTAACCTCGAGCAAGGAAGTAAGTCAGTTCGGGAGTACGAATCCGAGTTCATGCGACTTAAGCGATACGTGGGGAATAACAATGGAGATGAGGAGGCAATGATAACCAATTTTCTGTTCGGTCTTCGACCCGAGCTAGAAAGCAGACTTGCAGTGGGAAACTTCTCAAGCCTCACGGACTTGGTGGTGAAAGCAGTAAGTGTAGAAATCGGGTTATCGGCGGAACGGGCAACACGGGGGAACTTTTACTCAAACCAAGGCGGAAAATCGTCAAATCAGCAGGGCCGATACTCTGGACAGAACCATCGCTTCAAGGACAAAGGCAAGCGACCCCAAGGATCATCAGACTCGTCCAAGGGAGTAGCGGTGTGCTTCAACTGCGGTCAGCCTGGTCATATCTCCAAGTACTGCCCGAGGAATGCAGTGTTGGGAATCTGAGCCAATTCTACAGATTCAGAATTCTCGCGAGTTCCCGATAGCCTAGGATCTAGGGTCTAGTTAATTGAATCATGGATCTCACCTCGTGATTACCTGGTGTTTGGCAGCGGAAGTTTGTGGTAACACGAGATCTGCAGCGCCCCAATCGTTGCGCCTCTACTGTTCAGTCCACACGCACACAAGCTGGAATCCGCCGGGATGCTAGGACCGGTGCTCGGATCTCCCTGGGACTTTAGGTTCTCTGAGGTTTCTGTGTTTTCTCAGAGAGAAAACACACTGGGCGGCGCACAAGTCTGTCAGGTCGAAATTGCATAACATCACTTATATATGTCGACTCTGTCATAAACCGAAACATCAGTTTCGGTTTCGCCACTGTGTCGACCGACACACTTAGTGGTGTCGATCGACACATGCCCTGTATCGACTGACGCACCCAATGGTGTCGATCGATACACCTCTTAGAAACTCAACTCGATGCGTATCCAATACACATCGATCAGACCATATGCCAATGATCTATCCCATGCAGAGTATATCCAACTTGCTTAGGTGTGTGACCCTGTAGGTTCACACGATACTGGAAATGAGTTACAACTCATTTGTCATAATTGGTTTCTAGCAAAACATTATGATTACCCAGTATCACATGAATTGTCCGATCTCGACAATACAACTATCTCTAGAGTTCGTACAATGTGATTTCAGGACATAATCCCAACAATCTCCCACTTGTACTGGAATCATCTATTCCTATAATCCCTTCGTCACTATATCTCGATATGGCATAAGGCAAGAGACTGTGTCATCCTTATTATAGCCAACATCATGTTCATCGAACTTCTGATCTATACTGATAAAACAAACGACTGACAATCACCTCGTTTGAGCACGGCCATGCATTTTCTCAGTATCAAATCTTCGATGGGCCCTGAGATATTTATCTCCCGTTATTACAGGAGGGACAAATCCCATCTTGTTCCATCCCTGTTTCTACACATACTTCATGATACGCACAAGCAATGCCGTTATAGCCGCCAGTTACGGAACGACGTTTGACAAGGTCAACACGCACCAATTCATATGCTAGAAAGCATGATGAACTCAGGTCTAAGGACTATACTCTATAGTCGTAATGAGAACCTCCCATGACACTTATATATAACTATCCTGTGGAGTTCTCATTAAGCGGGTCATGTCCGATCATATGTTCACCAACATATATCTATGTGACTGACTGTGATAATCATATCATTGACTCCATGAAACTTAGTCCAACAGTCACCTCACATACTAGTCTGCGCGGTTGTTAGTGTCCCATCTTAACAACCTTGACCAGGGACAATCATAATTTATGTCATCTTTTACTTATAGGGTTTCATGATCAAGTCTTCAACTTGATGACCTATAAGATGACCATAAAGTACTTTGGGACCATTATTTAATTATCCAATAATTAAATAATACTGATGTCAGTTTTAACTTACACAAACACTGCCTAAGCATGTCTATGTAAAGTTTACAACATAACTAAAATAACTCCCACTAGAATCAAGATCATCTCTTTAGATATCTTATACCTACAGCAACATAATAAATTCCGTGCTTAGGTTGTGGGAGAGAGTGCGGTGCTATTGCTTGAAACAATTTCAACAAATTACACCGCCATTCAGATAAAAGCACTATTCTACGGTCCACTGCTTGGAGCCTTTCCAACAGTTAGCACCGCTATTCAGACAAAGAGATATAACCAGGTGGGAACCGGGAATCGTCTTTGTCCGACTAACTACTTTCAACTGGTTCGTCACTTTATCAGTTCACCACGAACCTATCCTTAGTGTTTCTCAACACTTGGGATATTTCTGGTAACTATTCAGTGACTATTACCGGAGTACATTGGTATATTCTCGTCATGCTTAAGCTGCATCTAGACGAGCGCAAAATATGGCATTTATGATGGATTCTATTGCAGCAGCATTAGAACTCACACTCATTAATACTAGTTCAGACAGTGTTCAAAACACTTCTTCTTGCTAATATCGTTACTAGCTCAGCCAGTGTCCAAGACACTGCATCTTGCTTAGATTATTGCCATAAGACCTTTGGTATGGAGCCATTCTTGGAATCATGCATATTGGAACCGTCCAATACCTTATCTTCATAAGGATTTTGACACGATCCAATTAGCTTACTTAATCTATATCAATAGATTCTTTTTCCAAGAATTCATTCGGCTACTCCCATGTCTATTGTTTAAGTTTGACTTCCGACCCAAATCTTGACAAGACTTTAGCGTCGGAACGTCTTTTGTGAGATTCAAGTATGTTATCTACATACTGTGTGAGAATTGCCATTACGCTCCCACTAGTCTTCTTGTAAACGCATGGTTTCATCTCTTTATGATCAAGTCAAAACTATTGACCACATTATCAGAATGTTGATTTCAACTCCAAGATGTTTGTTTCAACCCAGAAATGGATCGGTGAAACTAACATGCATACCCAGCCAATTTTCGGAGTTGGGGCTCACCATCGCTTCTTTGAATTTCGCATGTTCGTCACTTTTCAATGATCATCAGATCACGACAATTGGTTACGAGAAATCACTCTCGAGTTAGTGACGGATCCTTTCGGATCTGCGAATTTCAGGCTCCACAGGTGCAGATCCTACAGCACTTTGTAGATCTCACCGCTGCTCTTCCTTATCAGGTCGAGCAGCTTACTGTGTTTATCGAATTTCTTCGATGTGTACTTTTACTCCCACTGTTCCCTTTTGAAAGTATCACCTTTCTTAAAAGACACAGTTCTGGGCAACAAAAGCACTAAGCCTCGGTTTCCTCAGGATAACCAGCGAGG
Organism: Orychophragmus violaceus; assembly: GCA_030180135.1. Lineage (NCBI taxonomy): Eukaryota > Viridiplantae > Streptophyta > Magnoliopsida > Brassicales > Brassicaceae > Orychophragmus > Orychophragmus violaceus. The sequence goes on along the minus strand of CM058234.1, from coordinate 83,753,722 downwards.
TAGAACTTATCAGATATGGTTTCAAGTTTGTTTGTTGACTACTGTCTTACACAAACCTTGCAATCCCAATTAATCAGAAAAACAAATTTGGAAATCACCCAGTCCACATCCAATGTGGTGTTTTTCACTGATTCTGATAGAAACCCTTTTAGCGTGAACATAGACATTTCAGAACGTATTCTTAAATGGTTATGGAAGATTCTTGTGATTCATCATTAATCGAATCATGTCTCATAAGATCTGATTCATTCTTTCAGATGATCACCCAATTCTTGACTCTAGTATTTTCCTCCGCGATTCAATCGAGGATCTCAATACTTCTGTCAAACTGGTTCTACACTTCATCTTGGAACTCCCTTAAGGGATTCCAGCTTGTGTCTCATCAAATGAACACAACCATGCTTATTGAATCCATCAATAAAGTAATGAAGTACAGAATATTTCCTTTGGCAATAATGCTAGTTGGGCCGCATACATCAGTATGTGTAGGACCCAATAAGCCTCTGGCCCGTTTTCTTTTAGCTCTGCTAAATGGGCCTTAGTCATTTGGTCCAACAAGCAGGATTCATGTCTCAATTGATTTACAATCAAATGAGTCCAAAACCTATAGATTTACTGAATCCGCTTCACTCTTGTGGTTAAATGACTATACCAAAGAAAACCGAGTTTGAGTCATCAGACTTAAACCTTTAGTATTTGTGTTATATTTAACTTCTGCTGGTTTAAGATATAAAACCCATTCTAAACGGGGTGCTACCATTAAATATTTCATTAAGATCAAAAGAACAAAACTTGTCTTTTATCAAATGAAAAACATCCAAATTCTCAAAAGAAAATGGAAGACATTTTGCATATAGCAAGTACATGGTGGCAATTACTTAATTTCAAAAAACCAAGTAGGAAAGGCTCCTACAAGTGGAGAATCTCTACGGCTCATGCAGCAACCATTGCTTCATACCAGACACGCAGTTCCACTTGTCCTTTCTTCAACGTTCTACTATTGCTTAGGTCCTGCATATTTCAAAAATATCAGTACCATAACAAGTATCCAATACTTATGTAGAACTTGAATTAATAACACAATACCTGAAGAAGAAGTACCATACATCTTCTCCATCTCTTGTGAATCTTCCAAGAATTTAATGCAATCTCTCTTCCAATGCCCTGACTCGTTACAGTAGAAGCACTTACTAACACCAAATGGGCTTGACTTGGGCTTATAAGATGACACAGGCTTATCCTGATTCCAAATCTGGATGGCCTTGCCTTCACCCTTGTCTATACAAGATTTCTCAAATCTTTTACCCCTTTTGATGTTTTGCTCTGCTGTCTTGAGCATGCCATGCAGCTCAGTCAACGTCTTCGTCAAGCCTTTCTTGATATATTTCTTAATGAACTTATCATAGCTTGACGGCAGTGACTGCAGAATGATGTCAGTAGCCAACTCTAAGCTGACAGGACATTCCAGTCTCCCCAGGTTATCAATGTAACCTATCAGTTTAATGACATGAGGACTGACTGGAGCATCTTATGGTAGTTTGCACCCAGTGAGAGACTTCACCATCTGGAATCTCTCAACTCGTGCAAGATCCTGAAACTTCAGCTTCAGACTGGTGATCATCTCTATTGGCGACTCCATGTTCTCATACTGACTCTTCAAGTCTGAGTTCATGGTAGCCAACATCAGACTACGCACATCTACCACATCCATATAATGCTTATTCCAAGCATTATACACTGCACGCGAGCGATTGGTCCCAAGCCTTTCTGGAAGAGCTTTCTCAAGGACATAGTCCTTGCTCTCCTGCTTGAGAATGAATCTCAGATTCCGATACCAATCCAGGAAGTTGGATCCATTTAACTTGTCCTTCTCAAGGACGGATCGCAACGAGAAAGTAGTCATAGACATAAGCTGAAATCCAAGAAAAACAAAGACTTAGTTATGTATATGATGAGAAATCTTATAACTATAAGAAAACTCGCATTATATTCAAACAATGTTTCCTCTATGAATATAATGATCCAAGATCCTCAGATTACTAAAATTCGAGTGGGCGACTCGCCTTACTCAGATTTTGGTTATCTAGGTAAGCAAATCATTGCTAATTGTACTCAGTACAACTCTTGGTCGTGGATGAGACAAACTATGTCTAATCCACTCTGATGTCTCTGGGCTCAGAACTTCTGATAGCCCAGTCAAGTACAACCAATCTTTTCTGTCTTGTGATCATTGACAGTTGCACTGCAAATCTGTCAAAGACCACCTGCCTCACTCACGTTGCAGTGGATACCAAGGACTCCAAGAATATCCAACAAACGACACAAGTTTTGACAGTAGACAAGATTTGGGCAAGACATCAAGACTACTTGATATTTAGTTGAGGAAACTAAACTATGAAAGGTTAGCATATCAATCTCTTAGGTCATGTAATTGCTGATGCTTATGCACTGCAAATCCATCAACATTATTACCTGCCTTACTCACGTAATTGTGGACACCAAGCTCTTGGCTAGACATCACACAACGAAATGAGTCTTGACAGTTGACCATATTGAAGCTAAGCTTTAATCAAGGTTTTGGTCGAGTTTGGTTTCTGCAAATTCAAGGCTCAATAACCAGAATTCCGAGCACTGTGTCGATCGACGCAGACTCTGTCTGTCGATCGACATAACCAAACAAAACCGGACTTCAATAACCAGTTAATTCAATTAACCCGGTTCATCGAACCAGTCATGTCGATCGACACAACCGATGTGTGACGGTCGACATAGACCTAAACCGAAGATCGTTTTTGATAACCGGTCCAATTCAATTGAACCGACTTATTTGATCAAACTGATCTTAACCTATCGGTTTATACTAATTGGGATGATCAGTTCAATCCAATTGAACCAATTCATCCAATTTAAACCGTTTAAACCAGCTTCAACTGATTGCGATAACCAGTCCAATTCAATTGAACCGTATTATCTAATCAAACTGATTTAACCCACCGGTTTATGCTAATTGAGATAATTAGTTTAATCCAATTAAACCAATTCATCCAATTTAAACCAATCTATTCAGACTTAACCAAGCATGATAAGCGGTCCAATCCAATTGAACCGATTAACCATTCGCTCGGCCTGTGTCGATCGACACTCAACCTGTGTCGATCGACGCAGTAGGCTTTTAGGTTTTCTACGAGAAAGCCCTAGCCGCCGAATATTGGTCTGTGTCGACCGACACTCAAACTGTGTCGATCGACACTCGACCGTGTCTGCTCTGTGTCGACCGATACACCCAGTGTGTCGATCGACACAAAAGGCTTTCGGTTTTTCTTCGCGAAAAACCCTAGCCGTCGACTCTATCGAATTCTCCACCTTGTGTCGACCGACACACCCAGTGTGTCGATCGACACTGTGCGAAAACACAGAGTCGCAGATCGATCAGATCGATCTCACCTGTTCTAACTCATAATTCCAATGAACGAATTCAATTCATTAAATTCTACAAACAGGTTCAATTCAATGATAAAACCCTAAGGCTCTGATACCACTGTTGGGAATCCGAGCCAATTCTACAGATTCAGAATTCTCGCGAGTTCCCGATAGCCTAGGATCTAGGGTCTAGTTAATTGAATCATGGATCTCACCTCGTGATTACCTGGTGTTTGGCAGCGGAAGTTTGTGGTAACACGAGATCTGCAGCGCCCCAATCTTTGCGCCTCTACTGTTCAGTCCACACGCACACAAGCTGGAATCCGCCGGGATGCTAGGACCGGTGCTCGGATCTCCCTGGGACTTTAGGTTCTCTGAGGTTTCTGTGTTTTCTCAGAGAGAAAACACACTGGGCGGCGCACAAGTCTGTCAGGTCGAAATTGCATAACATCACTTATATATGTCAACTCTGTCATAAACCGAAACATCAGTTTCGGTTTCGCCACTGTGTCGACCGACACACTTAGTGGTGTCGATCGACACATGCCCTGTATCGACCGACGCACCCAATGGTGTCGATCGATACACCTCTTAGAAACTCAACTCGATGCGTATCCAATACACATCGATCAGACCATATGCCAATGATCTATCCCATGCAGAGTATATCCAACTTTCTTAGGTGTGTGACCCTGTAGGTTCACACGATACTGGAAATGAGTTACAACTCATTTGTCATAATTGGTTTCTAGCAAAACATTATGATTACCCAGTATCACATGAATTGTCCGATCTCGACAATACAACTATCTCTAGAGTTCGTACAATGTGATTTCAGGACATAATCCCAACATGCAGCACAGCACGCACCGCCCGGTCTTACCTGCTTCCGATGTGGTTAGAAGGGCCACTATGCTCGTGAATGTTCGAACCCGATCCCAGCCACCCCACTCGCCATTCGGCCGCCAGCTCGCCCTGCGATTGAGCCCGCTCGCAAGCATCAAGCCTTAGATGGTAGGATGTATGCGTTAGAAGTAGATAATAATAAGGCCCCAGAGCCCGTTCAGGGTCCGATCATAGGTACGTATGTGCCAGAACCCTGATCCTAGTGTGTTTATCTAAGATGTTTAAAACTATCAATAAATAAAGGTTCTTATATATTTAAATAAGTATTCTATTGTTTAAACCCAAAAATCAATGTGGCAGGAACCATACATGTCGCGGATCGTCCCACGCATGTATTGTTCGATTCGGGAGCCACTCATAGTTTTGTGACCCCGCAAGTAGTCGCTGAAATCGGAGGGAGTTACAAAATAGACAGAGTTAGTGTCGCTGTGTTTACCCCCGGAAAGCAGACCCTCCAAATCGATAAGTGTGTTCGGAATGTCCCGCTAGTCATCAAGGCAAGGAGTGTAACGCCCCTTTCCCATTCTCCGCTGACCGCCGAGCTGACCGGTCAACAATCAAACAAGAACATGACCAATCGAACTCGAGCAAGTCGAATAGGAAAAGTTCGCCACAGGACGAAGCCAAAGACAGTTCGGTTTGAGACAAAAGGCTCGCACCAATCTATCTTCGACCCCGCTATCCTCGTATCCACAGTACAAGCAGTACTACTTGCACTATTTCGACGAGTTGTGTCGGTTCGGACCAAACCTCATATCAGGGAAACAATTTCATTTTAAAGTAATTAAACATTGAATACAACGTTTAACAGTTTATAAACAATCGTTCATACAATATATAATCAATCAAAAATATAAAAGGCGCAGCTGCCGAACCGAAAATCAAACAATCAAAATCCCGAATCAAAACCCGTCACAAACAACCCGAAGCTACACCGAGGACCTCCCACGTCCGTCGCTGATACCTGAAAAACACAAAAGAGTCTAATGAGCAATCTAAGATTACCCAGTGAATCGGCTCCCCACTAATGGCTTCTAATCTATCTAGCTCTACAATTTCCCACCCCGAAACCCAAAATAACAATCAGCAAGTATAAATGGTCAATTACGCACTACCACGGCGTAATAAACCCACACACAATCAATAACCAAAACAAGAGAGAGAGCTATAGAAATCGAAGCCACTGCGGCACATGTCCTCGATTGGACTCGATCTATCTACGCGCGTCAAACGAAAGATAATCAACAACACTGGGCCCTACGAACTCGGTAACTTCCACGGGTTCACATCGTCGCCTACGTGGCAACTAACCCTCGACTCCTATACGTGCTCATGAGGACTCACGCATAGGACACCGTTCTCTGTCCATCGATACGCGGTGACTCTGACTACCCCTAGATAGCCCGAGTTTCCATGCAATCCGGCCCTAGGACATGACCCCGTATTCTCCGGACCGCACACCTACCGGCGTCACCCGATAGGTTAACACCATAACCAGAACCACCATGGCCCGGTTAGGTCAAACCCGAGGATCCCATCGGGTCGGAAGTACCGGAACGTAAACAAAACTTCTAGGCTTGCGGAATCTAGCGCACCCTAGAGTCCTAGTGCAGAAATGTAAACACGCAGACTCGCTGGGACTCTAGCACACAATCAACAACAATAATAATAATCTCAACCATTCCGCAAGCCTCTACACTACTCCGCTCTGACTAGGTAAGATACCTAGTCAGCACCACTAACTTACCCGGTCCCGAGACCGGAGTAAGTGTCCACAATGACTACTCGGCCCAACACCGAGCAGTCTAATAAACCTGCACACCAACTCACCATACAATAACAATACAATCACGCAAACACAATCAATCACACAATTACACTAATCACCACACAAGCAGGCCTATTTAGGGTTTCTAAGTCTTTTAATCCAATTCACGCCCGCTACCCTGGGTTAACCGCTTGTTAACCCGTAGACGGTTCACCAATCTTAACACTTCTCGTTTCTTAACCAACCCTAGTCATCTTTTAACATCTCCTCGATCCGTCGGTTTAGAGTTAGTAAACTTACTAACTCCCCGACGTCTCATCATTAACTTAATTAATTCATTACCCTTACCCCGTTATTAAACCTAATAGCCAATCCCGTTATTATACTATATGCGTTGGTTGGGTTTTAACTCATGTTTTACTAATGTCTTAATTTCCTATTTATAGTTCATTAATACGCGTTCTTATACATACATATATATACTGAATACGCTTACTAACAATCCTAGCGGCACGGAATCGGTTATCCTTTTTAATTCTAAACCCTAATCAGGTTTACTTGGTTTTCTCCGGTTAATTATTATAGGTCCAATTAATTAATTACTTGATTCATTTAGTCAATGGTTAAGGTCCTAGCGGCTATGGTTTAGTGATTTCCCGGTTTAACTTGTTTCTACGAGTTTTCGAGCCGACTCACGGAATAGTTACGGAATGGCGGATTTTGGCGCGGATGAGGATTCCCGGACTACCAACACTCCTGAAACACGGTATCATAAAACCAGTCAATTTCGGATTTAAACCAAACCGGTCCAACACCATAAGAACCGGTTTGACTAAACCGGTTTCGGGTCAAACCGTTGACCGGTTTAACCGCCCTTGACCCGGTTTAATCAAACCACCAAACCAACTCCAATTGTAACACAACTCATACCACAAGACTCCTTGAAGAACCGGCTTTGGTTTGGCAGCGGCGGGCTTCACCGGCGGCGGCTCTCCGGCGTTGACTCCGGCGGAAGAGCGTTGACCGGCGGCGGAGGAGGGTTTTTCGGCAGCTTCTTCTTCAGATCTACACACCAAACTGATCAGAAACACTAGATCTAGCCATTTACAGACTCAAAACATCTAAAAACACTAAGGAAAAAGGAGAGATCCACAAACCCTAGAGAACCGACTGCTTCACGGCGGTTTTACGGCGAACTCCGGCGACTCCAACGGCGGCGACCAGCTGGAAAAGGTAGAGGAGATCAAGATGAAGCCATAGGGCTTTGCAGATCCGGATTTGGGTTTATAGAAAGAAAGTTATGGGATTTCTTGTAAAACAAGGTTTGATGCACAAATCTAGGGTTCTTGAGCTTTTCTTGAAGATTCAAGAAACATGCATGAATTTCTGAGAAATAACTGGCATGGTCTTGAGTAACAGAGAGAGACAAGAGAGACCGAGAGTGAGGGAGATTATTTGGTGAAGAGAGAAAAGGATTTGAACACTTATGTACTTAACAACCCATGAAGAACATTCAAAGGATCTTTGATGAGAGCTCAAGAACACCAAGAACAACAAGCAAGATCTTGATATTTTCTGGAAAAACAGAGAGTGTGAGAGCATCAGAGAGAGAGCTGAGAGAGAGAAGAGATTTGGTGAAGAAAGAACAAGATTTGAGCTTTACTTGTTTTCTAAAACATCATGAATCAAACAAGGTTTGGTTTTGTTTGGATAAATCTCTCAAGAACATAACAAACAATTCTCATGAAAGAAGTGAATGTTTCTGGAAAATAGAGAGTGAGAGATCGTGAGAGAGTTGAGAGATTAGAAAGATGTTTAGGTGAAATGAATGTGGAAAAAAATATGTTTTCTTGCACAAAAAAGGATTCAATGCATTTTGCTCATGCATGCATGAAGAGAAGAGAGGTGGCGACTTGGGAAAGAGACAGGTGTCCTACTGAGCTTAATTGGTTGCCACAACACCACTTAATCATCATTAGTTCCAAAAATAATCCAACTTCTTTAATTGCTCGGTTTTGTGGATTTTCGGGTTTAATATTTTAGAACGGCTCCGGATGATTGCATAAACTCCAAAACCTCCAAAATATGATTCTGCACTCTTTTTGATGAATTTAGCAATTTGAATCACTCCGTTCGGGCTTACGCAGCTCAAGATATGAATTACCGAAGTTTCTTCGGTTTAGTCGGTTTCCATCCCGATAAGCCGAAAAACTCGTTTCCGCTCCGATTTCTCCAATTCTGGTCTTGTAAACATTCTTTATGTTAAAACATAAGAATATTTGGCCCGTCTCGAACTTTGGTAAAATTACCATTTTACCCCTGACTGAGGTAAAATGACGGTTTTACCCTCGGTTGACTTTCTGCTGCCCGTTGACCGTATTTTTGATACGGGGTATCACATTCTTCCCCACTTACAGGAATTCGGTCCCCGAATTCTTCGTCACTTACGGACGGCGAATCGGTTCCGATTCCGATGGGCTGCTTACCAACTCGTTCTGACGCTTCCCCACTTTGATTCGACCTCCTCGTCTCTCTGATGGCATCCTTCCTTCCTTCCTTTTCCTGGAACATTCTTCAAGAATCTGATCATCGGCTTCCTTCTCCTTGACTCCAACATCGGCGTTTCTCCTTCCAAGCCTTCTTGCGAACTTCTCGTGCGTCCCGGCTCCTTTCCGTTTCTCGCGATGGCGGCTGCACTCCCACTGACGTCACTCCCACTGATGACATCTCCATTACTCTGCGGTCCGGCGCTCTCGACTAACAACATCTCGACACTTTAACTCGGTTTCGGGTTCGGGTTTGGTTTTGGATTCACATTGCTTCCTTACTCTATCCCCGATATCACTTTCCTATAGAAATATGGTTACTTAATCACGTACCCTACGATCTCACGTGATTAAATAACAATATCCTATAAGTCCGTTCTCTCGCGGAGGGACGGTTGAACTCAACCGTTCGCAAGTTAGCTCGAACTTAAAATACAACCAAAATAAATTCACGACTCAACTTTTTAACAAGGCCAAGAAAAACGATCGATCACTACTCACACATTCAAACTGTTAGCACTCTAAGGGTTAGCCATACTCAAACAGTCAATCTATCAAACCCACGCTTGCTAACACTACACGATCTACCGCACACAACAAAACAATCAATCAGTCAAGCAAGAAATAAACAAGCAAGCTACTATAATAAATTACGCAATCTAAAGATCGGCCGAATGCGTCGTCATTCCGGGTTCAGGTCATGATGAACGGTCGTCAGTTCCGCCCATCATTTAGTTTCACACAGTAAACCATTTGCTTTTCGAACCATCTCAATCATGCAAATAGTTTCTATGCTACTATAAACGATTAGCCGAACACTCTGCATCCACCACGTACATAAAACGATATTTCATACATAATAAGGTTTTTAGTACACGGTTAAGATCAGAGTTTCTACATAATGCCGTCATCATAAACCAAAAACCTATATGACGCCGCTGCACAACAAAATCGAGACGACACGTAAGTCGCCTATCCTGCCGATCTATCTACAAGTCAAAATAAAGTTAGCGCCCCCAACTTACCTGGCCTAACTACCCCTACCCTAACCTAACGCCTCCAGCAAGACCGAAATGCCCAACACCACTGGCAGTACGGCTCACTGGAGTACCCGCTGGCAGGCGCACCGGGAGTGTGTGGTGTGTGTGCATCTCGAGACGGTGCTCCAACGTGCTGGGGCTCGGCTATCGGACAGAGGTAAGCATCGTGACCTGTACGGCCACACACGGAACAGACTGCGGGATACGGTCCTCAGTAACATGCAAAAGCTGGGTGTCCATACCCTCCACACAACTGGCAGGGAGAAGTCGGTGCTGTCGGGGGATCCATGAAACAGTCTGAGGCAAGATGGCCCTGACCTATTCATAACTGGCATCTCCTCACTGACTCAGGCTGAGGCGACGGAACAATCGGCATCTGGATCATCGGTAACTGCCTCGCGGGTGGCGAACTCGGCTCGGGGTCTCTGCGGCTAGGTCCGGCTCCCCAATCTCCAGGTGCTAAGGTAGGATACGGCTCTCCATCTGGCATGTACAGTCCTGCTCTGGCTACTGGGCAATTCATCTCCCCGTGGTCATCCTGGCCACACAACGGACAGTGGCCTGGTAAAGGTGAGGGCTGATAAGGCTCTCGGAGACGCGGGTCAACTGGTCGAGGACACCACTGTAGATGAAAATCTCGCACTCCACATCCGCTACAAGCTCGGCTCTCGGATACCACTGGTGGGGTCACTATCGGCTCGACTGCTGGTGTAACTGCCTCAAACTCTGACTCGGACGATCCTGAAGACATCTCAACATCCAACGGGGTACGGGGAGATCCTGGTCCAACATGCTGTGCCAAAACATCCTCCAACATCGCTACCTGCTCTCCGACCTGCTGCTCCCACTGCTGATGCTGCTCGGGGTCTACTGGCTCCATCTCTAAATCAAACCCAAATGGCAATGGGTCCATCAGGTCATCCTCCATACCAAGCGGCGGTGGAAACTCCGGTGCCTCAAGGGGTGGCGCCTGATACATAGGTGGCGCATCTGTCGCTGCAAGAATCTGTGGCATGTCCGGCTTTGGCCACTGCGGAGGTAACTGGAACTCTGGCTCGGCTCCGCCCAAAAATCCCATCACGCCTGCGTAAGGGTCTCGGCTGCCTGCATCATCTGCTAGAGCTGGAGGTAAAGGGTCTTGAAGGGGCGACCAGTCTATCTGCGCTGCTCTGGCGCCCTGCAACTGCGGTACTGGAACTGGCGGATGCGCAGACGTATGTGAACCTCGGGTATGCCCTGGTGACGCCGAATACCCCTGAAACTGCTCTACCTGACCCTGCTGTGACCCAACTGATCCCTGCTGACTCATCCTACTCCACTGAAAATACTCTGCACACGCGCACACACACACCAACCACTCTGCCCGGGACACGCTGCTGTGAGACTGCAATCAAAACATAAATGAGTTAGTACGAATGATACTAAAATTCTACTTTCCCATCCCAACCCCGGGTTTAACGGACGCGGCTCGGTTTCCTAATGGTTGTTTGTGTGACACATTTGACTCGATAAAACACGGAAAACACTCAAAAATGAAATGTTTCGAAACCCATGCAGAACCATGCTCTGATACCACCTTTCTGTAACGCCCCTTTCCCATTCTCCGCTGACCGCCGAGCTGACCGGTCAACAATCAAACAAGAACATGACCAATCGAACTCGAGCAAGTCGAATAGGAAAAGTTCGCCACAGGACGAAGCCAAAGACAGTTCGGTTTGAGACAAAAGGCTCGCACCAATCTATCTTCGACCCCGCTATCCTCGTATCCACAGTACAAGCAGTACTACTTGCACTATTTCGACGAGTTGTGTCGGTTCGGACCAAACCTCATATCAGGGAAACAATTTCATTTTAAAGTAGTTAAACATTGAATACAACGTTTAACAGTTTATAAACAATCGTTCATACAATATATAATCAATCAAAAATATAAAAGGCGCAGCTGCCGAACCGAAAATCAAACAATCAAAATCCCGAATCAAAACCCGTCACAAACAACCCGAAGCTACACCGAGGACCTCCCACGTCCGTCGCTGATACCTGAAAAACACAAAAAGAGTCTAATGAGCAATCTAAGATTACCCAGTGAATCGGCTCCCCACTAATGGCTTCTAATCTATCTAGCTCTACAATTTCCCACCCCGAAACCCAAAATAACAATCAGCAAGTATAAATGGTCAATTACGCACTACCACGGCGTAATAAACCCACACACAATCAATAACCAAAACAAGAGAGAGAGCTATAGAAATCGAAGCCACTGCGGCACATGTCCTCGATTGGACTCGATCTATCTACGCGCGTCAAACGAAAGATAATCAACAACACTGGGCCCTACGAACTCGGTAACTTCCACGGGTTCACATCGTCGCCTACGTGGCAACTAACCCTCGACTCCTATACGTGCTCATGAGGACTCACGCATAGGACACCGTTCTCTGTCCATCGATACGCGGTGACTCTGACTACCCCTAGATAGCCCGAGTTTCCATGCAATCCGGCCCTAGGACATGACCCCGTATTCTCCGGACCGCACACCTACCGGCGTCACCCGATAGGTTAACACCATAACCAGAACCACCATGGCCCGGTTAGGTCAAACCCGAGGATCCCATCGGGTCGGAAGTACCGGAACGTAAACAAAACTTCTAGGCTTGCGGAATCTAGCGCACCCTAGAGTCCTAGTGCAGAAATGTAAACACGCAGACTCGCTGGGACTCTAGCACACAATCAACAACAATAATAATAATCTCAACCATTCCGCAAGCCTCTACACTACCCCGCTCTGACTAGGTAAGATACCTAGTCAGCACCACTAACTTACCCGGTCCCGAGACCGGAGTAAGTGTCCACAATGACTACTCGGCCCAACACCGAGCAGTCTAATAAACCTGCACACCAACTCACCATACAATAACAATACAATCACGCAAACACAATCAATCACACAATTACACTAATCACCACACAAGCAGGCCTATTTAGGGTTTCTAAGTCTTTTAATCCAATTCACGCCCGCTACCCTGGGTTAACCGCTTGTTAACCCGTAGACGGTTCACCAATCTTAACACTTCTCGTTTCTTAACCAACCCTAGTCATCTTTTAACATCTCCTCGATCCGTCGGTTTAGAGTTAGTAAACTTACTAACTCCCCGACGTCTCATCATTAACTTAATTAATTCATTACCCTTACCCCGTTATTAAACCTAATAGCCAATCCCGTTATTATACTATATGCGTTGGTTGGGTTTTAACTCATGTTTTACTAATGTCTTAATTTCCTATTTATAGTTCATTAATACGCGTTCTTATACATACATATATATACTGAATACGCTTACTAACAATCCTAGCGGCACGGAATCGGTTATCCTTTTTAATTCTAAACCCTAATCAGGTTTACTTGGTTTTCTCCGGTTAATTATTATAGGTCCAATTAATTAATTACTTGATTCATTTAGTCAATGGTTAAGGTCCTAGCGGCTATGGTTTAGTGATTTCCCGGTTTAACTTGTTTCTACGAGTTTTCGAGCCGACTCACGGAATAGTTACGGAATGGCGGATTTTGGCGCGGATGAGGATTCCCGGACTACCAACACTCCTGAAACACGGTATCATAAAACCAGTCAATTTCGGATTTAAACCAAACCGGTCCAACACCATAAGAACCGGTTTGACTAAACCGGTTTCGGGTCAAACCGTTGACCGGTTTAACCGCCCTTGACCCGGTTTAATCAAACCACCAAACCAACTCCAATTGTAACACAACTCATACCACAAGACTCCTTGAAGAACCGGCTTTGGTTTGGCAGCGGCGGGCTTCACCGGCGGCGGCTCACCGGCGTTGACTCCGGCGGAAGAGCGTTGACCGGCGGCGGAGGAGGGTTTTCCGGCAGCTTCTTCTTCAGATCTACACACCAAACTGATCAGAAACACTAGATCTAGCCATTTCCAGACTCAAAACATCTAAAAACACTAAGGAAAAAGGAGAGATCCACAAACCCTAGAGAACCGACTGCTTCACGGCGGTTTTACGTCGAACTCCGGCGACTCCAACGGCGGCGACCAGCTGGAAGAGGTAGAGGAGATCAAGATGAAGCCATAGGGCTTTGCAGATCCGGATTTGAGTTTATAGAAAGAAAGTTATGGGATTTCTTGTAAAACAAGGTTTGATGCACAAATCTAGGGTTCTTGAGCTTTTCTTGAAGATTCAAGAAACATGCATGAATTTCTGAGAAATAACTGGCATGGTCTTGAGTAACAGAGAGAGACAAGAGAGACCGAGAGTGAGGGAGATTATTTGGTGAAGAGAGAAAAGGATTTGAACACTTATGTACTTAACAACCCATGAAGAACATTCAAAGGATCTTTGATGAGAGCTCAAGAACACCAAGAACAACAAGCAAGATCTTGATATTTTCTGGAAAAACAGAGAGTGTGAGAGCATCAGAGAGAGAGCTGAGAGAGAGAAGAGATTTGGTGAAGAAAGAACAAGATTTGAGCTTTACTTGTTTTCTAAAACATCATGAATCAAACCAGGTTTGGTTTTGTTTGGATAAATCTCTCAAGAACATAACAAACAATTCTCATGAAAGAAGTGAATGTTTCTGGAAAATAGAGAGTGAGAGATCGTGAGAGAGTTGAGAGATTAGAAAGATGTTTAGGTGAAATGAATGTGGAAAAAAATATGTTTTCTTGCACAAAAAAGGATTCAATGCATTTTGCTCATGCATGCATGAAGAGAAGAGAGGTGGCGACTTTGGAAAGAGACAGGTGTCCTACTGAGCTTAATTGGTTGCCACAACACCACTTAATCATCATTAGTTCCAACAATAATCCAACTTCTTTAATTGCTCGGTTTTGCGGATTTTCGGGTTTAATATTTTAGAACGGCTCCGGATGATTGCATAAACTCCAAAACCTCCAAAATATGATTCTCCACTCTTTTTGATGAATTTAGCAATTTGAATCACTCCTTTCGGGCTTACGCAGCTCAAGATATGAATTACCGAAGTTTCTTCGGTTTAGTCGGTTTCCATCCCGATAAGCCGAAAAACTCGTTTCCGCTCCGATTTCTCCAATTCTGGTCTTGTAAACATTCTTTATGTTAAAACATAAGAATATTTGGCCCGTCTCGGTTTCCGTCTCGAACTTTGGTAAAATTACCATTTTACCCCTGACTGAGGTAAAATGACGGTTTTACCCTCGGTTGACTTTCTGCTGCCCGTTGACCGTATTTTTGATACGGGGTATCACAAGGAGATTCCTCGTAAATTTGTTAATCACCCCTTTAACACGGTACGAAGTCATCCTTGGAATGGATTGGCTGTCGGGATACCAGGCCCAGTTAGACTGCGGTCGAGGAAGGGTTACATTCCGTGGAAGTGAAATGGAGGAAGTAGTCTACTACGGAATTAACCCTAGTAAGTCGGTGTGTATAATAGCGGCTATTCGAGTTCAAGACTTGATAAAGAATGAAGAAGCGTTTTTGGTGACCATCACGGCCGGCGATGAAACCGTCAGCAAAGAAGTTAAGATCGAGGACATCGCGATAGTTCAGGAGTTCGAGGACGTATTCGCGCCATTAAAGGAATTACCACCACCACGGAGTAATTCTTTCACCATCAACCTGGAGCCAGAGGCGAAACCTATCGCAAAGGCTCCTTATCGAATGGCACCAGCAGAGTTGGCGGAACTCAAGAAGCAGCTGGAAGATTTGATCGGGAAAGGCTTCATTCGACCAAGCTCGTCACCATGGGGAGCTCCAGTGCTATTCGTGAGGAAGAAAGATGGGAGCATGAGGTTGTGCATCGACTATCGCGGCATCAACAACATCACCATCAAGGATAAATATCCGTTGCCTCGAATTGATGAACTTTTGGATCAGCTTAAAGGAGCAAGCTGGTTTTCAAAAATAGACTTAGCATCTGGATATCATCAGATTCCTATCGATGAGAAGGACATCATGAAGACGGCGTTTCGAACTCGGTATGGGCAGTTTGAGTTTGTGGTAATGCCTTTTGGGCTTACCAACGCACCAGCAGCCTTTATGCGGTTAATGAATGAAGTTTTTCATGATTATCTTGATAAATTTGTTATCATTTTTATTGACGATATTTTGGTTTACTCAAAAACCGAGGAAGAGCATCGGATGCATTTGGCGTTAGTTCTCGAGAGATTGCGGAAGCTGAAGCTATTTGCTAAATTCAGCAAATGCTCGTTCTGGCAGAGGGAAATTGGATTTCTGGGTCATCGCATCTCTGAGCAAGGTGTATCAGCCGATCCCGAGAAGGTTAAAGCAATCCAGGAGTGGCCTCGACCTACTTCTGTGACGGAAGTTCGGAGTTTCCTTGGTTTGGCAGGATACTATCGAAAGTTCGTCCGCGGATTTTCCTCAATCGCAAAGCCATTGACGAAGCTAATAGGGAAAGGCGTTCCCTTTATATGGAGTAAGGACACAGAAGACGCTTTTGCTAAGTTGAAGGCCTCGTTAACTCAGCACCAGTTTTGGCGTTACCAGAACCCGGGAAACCATATAAGGTGTATACCGATGCATCGCGAGTTGGTCTGGGGTGCGTCTTAATGCAAGAAGGTAAAGTCATTGCTTATGCATCTCGTCAATTAAGGAAGCACGAAGAGAATTATAGGACGCATGATTTAGAAATGGCGGCGGTAGTATTCGCGTTGCGTATTTGGCGATCCTATCTCTATGGCGAAAGCATATAAGTATTTACGGACCATCAAAGTCTTAAATACTTATTCACGCAACCGGATCTCAATCTACGACAGCGAAGGTGGATGGAGTTCATCGCAGATTACGATCTCAAGATTAAGTACCACCCAGGAAAAGCTAATGTGGTTGCGGACGCACTTAGCCGGCGAAAAACCAAGGCTAGCATCGAAAGAGAACTCGAAACCTTAACTGAAGAACTCAAGTCGGTAAATTTGGTTGCAATGGAAGGTGAAGTGAATGAGCCGTTAGGTCTACAGGCTGTAAGGCAGGCAGATTTGGTTCTTCGAATCCGAGAAGAACAGCAGAAGGACGAGAAGATTTTGAAGATCATTGAAGAAATCAGAAATCAAGACGGACCAAACCAAAGCGGTTATCATCTGGCCAATGACGGTACATTACTGCTTAGGGGAAGGATCACTGTTCCAGAGGGTCAAGGTTTGCGAGAAGAAATCTTGGAGGCAGCGCATCATTCTTTGCTTAGCATCCACCCTGGGAGTTCAAAAATGTACAAGGACGTGAGGAGGTACTACCATTGGCCGGGAATGAAGAAGTCGGTAGCTCGATGGGTAGCGCAATGTTCAAATTGTCAGCTGATCAAAGTGGAGCATCAAGTACCCGGTGGTTTACTCCAGAATCTCCCTATTCCACAATGGAAATGGGACTCCATATCGATGGATTTCATCACCGGAATGCCAACGGCAAAAGGAAGGGCCAACAATGCAATCTGGGTAATCGTTGACCGTCTGACTAAGGTGGCACATCTGATTCCGATAAAGGACACAGATAAGGTGGAAGCTTTGGCCGAGCTCTATATCGATCAAATCATTCGCCTTCATGGAATTCCAGCAGATATAGTGTCGGATCGGGATCCACGTTTTACATCCATCTTCTGGAGGGCACTGCAAGAAGCGTTGGGAACGGAGTTGCGAATCAGTACCGCTTATCATCCGGAAACGGACGGCCAGACTGAAAGGACAATCCGGACTATTGAAGACATGTTGCGAATGTGTGCTCTTGATTGGGCCGGAAATTGGGAGAAGCATCTACCATTAGTGGAGTTTTCGTATAATAACAGCTACCATTCCAGCATCGGAATATCTCCATATGAAGCTTTATATGGACGACCGTGTAGAACTCCACTATGTTGGACCGAGATCGGAGAGCGAGAAATCTTTGGACCCAAGATCGTTGATGAGACGACCAGCAAGCTACAAGTGATTCAAGCTAATATGAAGAAAGCTCAAGACCGGCAGAAGAAATTTGCAGACCAAGCAAGACGTGAAGTTAACTTCGAAGTCGGAGATTGGGTATATTTAAGGGTCTCATCGCAAAGAAGGGGAGAACGGTTTGGTAAGGTCGGGAAACTTGCAGTTCGCTACATCGGACCATATCAAGTAATTGGTAAGGTTGGAGAAGTGGCGTACAGACTAGATCTCCCGTCAGACATGCGGATTCACCCGGTGTTCCATTTTTCCATGCTACGAAGATTCATCCGTGACCCAAGGGATGTGGAAACGGAGGAAATAGAGGATCTTCGGCCGAACCTTACCTACACTGAAGGACCCATTCGCATCGGAGAGAGGCGTATCCGGAAACTCAAGAATAGAGAGATTCCGCAAGTTCAAGTCTTTTGGGGAAAGCAGAACCGGGTAGTCGTCACCTGGGAGGATGAAGCAAGGTTTAGGGAATCGTACCCAGAGTTTTTCTATGTATTTAGTAGGAAGAAGTTCTAAAACAATAAAGATTTCGGGGACGAATTCTAATAAGGGGGGGGGGGAGAATGTGATACCCCGATCTCGGAAAAACTTGATAGGATATTATTATCAAATATAATAGTATTTTATCATTAATAAAATGAATTATCTTGCTAAGATATTCATTGGAGCTATTTTTGGAAATTCTTGGGAATTTTCCGAAATAACCGGTTTTTCCGAGAAACCGATAAAATGTTCGGGCGAGTTGGAAAAATAGTTAGACGCCACTAAAAATCATGAACGTTTAACCACAACTCCCTTATGATATGATGAAGCTATGGTTAAAAGGATTTGGAAAGATTTGATTGCTAGATTAAGTTCTGATTTTTAGATCATTAAGGGCTAATTAGTGACTAAAAAATTCAAAATAAATTCTCTAAGGCTTGGGCTTGAACTAGGATATTTTAGGCTAATTCTTAAGCTAATATTTGACCTAACTATAGCTCAGAATGAAGCATGGGCCACGAAAATGGAGCCCAAGAAATAGAAGCTTCTTAGGTGCATGAATCTCCTAAATGTGTTGTCACAAATCCAAGGGTTGCATGAGGAGGCTTACAAATGGATGGTGGGAGATCAAATTCATTGTTTGTGGATGGTTTTTGGTGTAGAAGTCGTGGCCTAAGATTGATAGGAAGAGGAGACAAGTGTAAGGTGGAGATCTCTTCACTTTTGCTATAAAAGGAGGCCTCCACCCTTCACTTTTCTTCACACCAAAAACACCAACTCAACAAGAGTGGTAAGAAAGAAGAGAGAAAGAAGAGAGGGAGAGGAGAAGGAGGAGAAGGAGAAGGCGGCCAGAAGAAGGAGGAGGAGGAGAAGCCGAGGAGAGAAGGAGGAGCCGAGAGGAGGAGAAGCCGGAGGGAAGAAGAAGGAGGAGCCGGAGGGAGAGAGAGGAGTAGAGAGAGAGAGAGAGAGAGATAGAAGGAGGAGAGAGAGAGTAGTGAAGAGTTCGGTTAGTGACGGAGGAGCGGAGAAATATTTCCCAAACGGAGATTTTCCCCGTTCATCCCAAGTACCGACCTTCTCTTCCATTCTAGGCGGTTTAAAAGAAGGTCCGGAGGTTCGGGTCAACCACGACAAAGTGTCGGTGAGTTGGGGTTAATTGTTTGATTAATATATGGTTACTTCGCAGGTTCGCGACAGTAAGTTATAATCCGGCGTAAGGTTATAATTAGTGTCGGTTTGGTTATTATAATAATAAGTTTAGCATTGATATGATGACTATGCTTGGTTGATTGTTAAGTAGGGTTGTTATTTACTTATAGTAATAATGCGGTTGATATTACTATATAGTATGCAAATGATTGATAATCAAATGAATAACGAATGATTAAAATACGAGAAAACTATTAAGTAGAGTAATTGTAATGAGATGAATTGTTTATGAGTGATTGCTTGATGAGATGCTTTGATTGTTATGATTATTGTGATGTGGTATGTTTGATAGTTTGTTTGATGTGTTAGTGACATGGAGAAATAGTAGGCATATCGGCTTCCCTACCCGATGGATCCTCGGGAGCGTACCGGCCGGTTCACATACTCTCGGGTTATGTGACGTGCAGGAGTTAACCTACTGGGTGACGCCGGTAGGTGTGTGGTCCGGAGAATACGGGGTCATGTCCTAGGGCCGGACTGCATGGAAGCTCGGGCTATCTAGGGGTAGTCAGAGTCACCGCGTATCGATGGACGGAGAACGGTGTCTTACTCATTGCACTCCATGTATATGAGTAAGAGTCGCGGAATTACTACCGTGACCTATTTGGTGACGGGGCGAGTATTCCGAGGGAATGACGATATTGCCAGGGCCCGTAACATGCATATAATTTAATTATTGTTTTAGTGCTTCAGCTATCTAAGGTTGTTTGCGTAGCTTTCCGTCATTGCTTGTGTTTGGGGTTGGGTTGGGTAGACGGAAAGTTATATTAATAGTTGGGGAATCTCAACTCACTGGGTCGATAATAGATCGCTCACCCCTCTCTTTTCATCTTTTCAGGTAACCCTTAGGAGTAGCGGAGCACGGGAAGTTAGGTCAGCCGGTTTAAACTCGGCGTCTTTTTCGCAAGGATAATTTCAAGTAATAATTGTAACAAGTTTTAAATAAATAATGTCCATGGACCTATTGTGATTCCGCATTTTCTTTATATAACAAACATGTTTTATATTTGTTTTAAAAAAAAACAATGTGACGGCCCTGGTCCCGACTAAGGAAAGGGGGCGTTACAGCAGCGGAAAGGAAAAAGATGCTAGAACCAAGGAACCGGAGCAGAAGTGTGGGGAAGAACATCAGGAGCCAAAATGCCTTGGTAGTGAGCAATCGCAAGAGAGATCATTGCCAAAGCATCTGTAATCAGTGTACCTGAAGCAAGCATGAAGGATCTGATGGAGTTCTGAGCTGACCTAACCACCATCATCTTGAAAAAGTAAGCAGTACTTAGATCACCAGATTTTAAACAATTAACCCGCGATTTTTGCCTAAAGTGTTGGGAATGTCCTGAAATCTATTGTACTTACTCTAAGTGAAAGTCGTATTGTCGAGACGAGACAATCATATGACACTGGGCAGTCATAATGCTTTGCTAGAAGCCACTTATGATCAATGAGTTTAGAACTCATTGCTAGTGTTATATGATCCTACAAGGTCACACACCTAAGCAACCTAGATCAGCAATACAATGGGTTTCATAAGTAATTATATTTATATATATGTGATATATATAAGATATACATATGTGTTTTATATATGTAATATATATATATATATATATATATATATATATATATATATATATATATATATATATATATATATATATATCACGTGAAAGTGATTTGTTTGTAATGGGTCACAATTAATAATTGGGCTAAACCCATTACTACACCTAATATGATTAGGTTACAAATCATGCGTATATATAATTACGTTAACGAGAGATGAATTAGTTGAACCTCTGGCCGCCGTTATTGAACGAGCATAACAAAGGTGAAACCCAAAGAGAGATTTGATCTCGACGGCACTAGTATCCCGTTCCGATCTAGTTTGTGTGCGTGTGGATACCAGTAGAGGCGCAGCACTTGAGACGCTTTAAGATCTCGATTATCTGAAAATCTTCCGCTGCTAATCACCAGGTAATTCTGAGATCCTAATGATTCAATTACATGAACCCTAGATCCTAGGCTTGGAATTCAGACTAGGGTTGCCTAATTTGATTAGGAACTGCTAGAAACTCCTTCAGTGGTATCAGAGCCTTAGGGTTCTATTGAATCAGTAGCATGATGATTAGATTAGTTGAATCTAGATTTCTGTATAATTGATACAAGCATGCTAAAACTCGTTTTGATCAAAGTAACCTAGTTTAGGGTTTTTGTTCGAAAACGTTTTAGGGTTTTTCGCATGGTGTCGATCGATGCCAATCCGGCGTCGATCGACACAGGGCGAAAACCCGAATAAAACTTAGGTTTCGCCTAGTGTCGATCGACACAAGCGTTGTGTCGGTCGACACAAACCTCGCAAAATTGATAAATCGGTTTAATTGGATTGGACCGGTTATCGAGCTTGGTTAATAATGGTTAAACGCTAAGAACAGTTTATTGCGATTGGTTTGATTAGGTTAGCATCGACCGACACTAATGTAGCGTCGATCGACACTGACTGGTTATCATAAAACCGGATTAATTGGATTGATCGGTTATCACAAATTGGTTTTGGTTAACCTGCATCGATCGACACTAAAGTAGTGTCGGTCGACACAAGGTCCGATGGTTTAGGTTAGTGAATCTGAAATCACAGAACCAAACCAATATGAACCATTTTAATTAGAAGAATTAAAACATAATAAAACTGAACGTTTTAAATGGTTCCGTTCCTCAGCCAAATATCAAGTCAACCTTGATGTCTTCCCGATCTTGTCAACTGTCAAGACTTGTTTCATTGTGCGATAGATTTGCAGTGCAAGGTGTCCACAATTACATGAGTAAGACAGGAAGTAATCGTGTTGATGGACTTGTAGTGCAAGACATCAACAATTACATGACTTAAGAGATTGGTTTACTTGACTGGGCCATCAAAATCGTTTTGGGCTTAGAGACATCAGGTGGATTGGACATGAGATGTAAATCCACAACCAAGAGTTATATTAGATATAACTAGCAAAGAGTTGCTTACCTAGATAGCTAAAATTTGGGTGCTAGCCAGTGGCTCACTCAAGTTTAGTGAAGTATGGGTATTGGATCATTATATTCATTTGAGGAAACATTGTTTGAATATAATGCGAGTTTTCTTAATTGTTAAGACTTCTCATTTCTTGAACATCATAACTAAACCTCCCTTGTTTTTTCCAGCTATGTCTAGCACAAACCATCGTAACAATTTCTCCCTGTGATCCGTCCTTGAGAAGGACAAGTTAAATGGATCAAACTTTCTTGAATGGTATCGGAACTTGAGAATTGTTCTCAAAAAGGAGAAGAAGGACTATGTCCTTGAGAAAGTTCTCCCCAAGAAGTACCGAGCCAATGCCTGGCAGTCAGATAAGGATGCTTGGGATAAGCATTCTAATGATGCGGTAGATGTGAGTTGTCTCATGTTGGCTACCATGAACTCGGAATTGCAGAAGCAATATGAGTACGTGGAGTCGCCAATAGAGATGATCACTGGCCTGAAAAGTATGTTTCAGGAGCAGGCACGAACTCAGAGATACCAGACGGTAAGATCTCTGATTGAGTGCAAGCTACCAAAGGGCGAACCAGTTAGTCCTCATGTCATTAAGATGATGGGTTATATTGATAACCTGGGGAAACTGGATTGTCCCATTAGCCAAGAGTTGGCTACTGACATCATTCTGCAGTCACTGCCGTCAAGCTATGATCAATTTGTTATGAATTACAACATGAACAACTTGACGAAGACGTTGACTGAATTGCATGGGATGCTTAAGACTGCTGAACCTAACATCAAGAAGGACACCCCAAATGTCCTTATGGTACAAAAGGGTAAAAAGTTTAAGAAACTTGGTAAGAACAAAGGTGATGGCAAGACGAGCTCGATTGTGAATCCAAGCGAGTCTGGCCATGTTCCTAAGGTTAAAACCAGTCCTTCTGAAGATGTTAAGTGCCGTTATTGTAATGGTTATGGGCATTTGAAAAGAAACTGCAATAAATTCTTGGAAGATTATGAGAAGCTGAAGAAGACGTACGAGACTTCTTCTTCAGGTATTATGTTATAGAAGTAAATGTTACTTCTTATAGTCCTACTTATTGGGTATTTGATACCAGCTGTGGTACTCATATTTTGTGAAAATGTGCAGGGCCTGAGCAAAAATAGGACTATGGAGAAAGGACAAGTGGATCTATGCGTGGGAAATGGAGCAAGAGTTGCTGCATTAGCCGTAGGAGTATTTAATTTGTTTTCTTTTATGGCATGTTTTGAACTTAAAACTGCTACTATGTACCTGCTATGAGCAGAAAGATTATTTCTAATCCTTGTTTGGATATGGAAGGATATCAGTTTTCGAATTAAGAATAAGGGTTATTCAATTGATTACAATGATATATTTTATAGTAGCAATCCATTAGAGAATGGACTTTATGTTCTAAACAAGAACGTGCCTAACTATAACATTAATACCAAGAGATTCAAGTCAAATGATACGAATCAAACTTCTCTCTGGCATTGTCGTTTTGGGCCACATAAATGAGAAACAGATTCAGAAGCTCCATAGTGATGGGCTCTTGGGCTATTCTGATTATGAATCATAATGAGTAAAGTGAATCTTGTTTATTGGGTAAAATGACGGAGGCCCCTTTCAACAAAGGTAGTGTCGATCGACACAAACGGTGCGTCGGTCGATACAGGTTGCAAACGATCAAAATGAAAGGGCCAGAGGCTTATTGGGTTTTATACATACGGATGTATATGGGCCAATGAGCACCAGTGCTAGAGAAAACTTTCAGTGCTTCATTACCTTTGCTGATGATTTCAGTAGGTACGGTTATGTCTTATTTATAAGACATAAGTCAGGATCTTTGAAAAGTTCAAAGAGTTCCAAAATGAAGTACAAAATCAATTTGGCAAAGGTATTAAAGCTCTACGATGAGATCATGGAGGTGAATACTTAAGTCAAGAATTTAGTGATCATCTGAGAGATTGTGAAAGTATTTCACAATTCACTCCTCCTGAATCGGACTTTATTAGATATGGTTCGATCAATGATGAGTCATTTAGATCTTCCATTATCCTTCTAAGAATACGCTCTAGAAATGTCTAGGTTTACATTAAATAGAGTTCCATCAAAATCAGTTACAGAGATACCACATGAGATGTGGAATGGAAATGTTTCTGATTTATCCATCATGGAGATTTGGAGTTGCGAGAATTATATAAAACGTTTAATCTTTGATATGCTCACACCCAAATCCGATAAGTGCTACTTCATTGGTTGTCCTAACGAAACCAAGGCATGTTACTTTTACAACCAGTCCGAGAACAAACTGTTTGTTGCTCGGAACTATGTTTTCTTGAGAAAGACTTTCTTTCCAAGAGGAACAGTGGGAGTAAAGTACAACTCGAAGAAATTCGAGAATCACAGGAGACTGCACAACCCAATGAGGAAGAGCAGCAGTTAGATCTACAAAGAGTTGTAGAACTTGCAACTGTGGTGCCTGAGGTTTGCAAGGATCTGGTGAATGTATATTCGATATACATTCAAAAGGCGAGTTTCTGAAGAAGTGTCAATCGACACAAAAGTTGTATCGATCGACACAGTTCGCGAACCAAAATATTGATTTTGGTTTATAACTTAATTAACTACGGTTTAAATCTTGGTTAATTAGGTCATGGTAAAAGTCAACATATGAGATATGCGCGCGACTTTTACACAAAACTGAAGCTCGCAAATCCGAAGGGATCCGTCACGAACCCGAGAAATGTGGATTTATCGTAACCAATTGCCATGATCTGTTGATCATTGAAAGTGACGGGCCTGCGAATTTTGAAGAAGCAATGATGGGCCTTGACTCCGAAAATGGTTGAAAGCCGCTGAATCCGAAATGGGATCCATGTCACAGAACCAAGTGTGGACTTTGGTCGATTTACCCATTGAGTGTAAATAGATTTTCAAAAGGAAACTGATGTGAATGGTGATATCCAAAGCTGGATTGGTGGACAAGGTTTCAAGCAAATTCATGGTGTTGACTATGAAAGAAACCTATTCCCAGTCAACATGCTTAAAGTCCATTCGGATTCTCCTAGAAACCGCCACTCATAATGGTTATGAGATCTGGCAGATGGATGTGAAAACAGTTATCCTTAATGGAATTTTGAAAAGGATGTGTACATGACACAACCTGAAGTTTTCATTGATCCTAATGAAGCTAGGAAGATATGCAAGCTTCGCCGATCCATTTATGGATTGGAGCAAGCATCTCGGAGTTGGAATCTTCGTTTTGGTGAAGCAGTCAAAAGGTTTGACTTCGTCATGAATGAAGAGGAACCATGTGTTTACAAGAGGACTAGTGGGAGCGCAGTTGCATTTCTAGTATTGTATGTTGATAACATACTACTTCTCGGAAAAGAAGTTCCATCGTTTCAGTCTGTTAAGACCTGACTCGAAAGTTGTTTTTCGATAAAATTATGGGAGAAACCGTATACATTCTTGGAATAAGAATCTATAGAGATAGATTGGATAAGCTAATTGGATTGTGTCCAGATACTTATGGTGATAAGGCCTTGCACAGGTCCAATATGCAGGATTCCAAGAAGGGCTTCGTGCAAATGACTCTTGGTATTACTCTTAGCAAGACGCAGTGTCCTTCGACACACGCTGAGCAAGAGCGAATGAGGGTCAGACTACTGCTAAAGGCATTAGATGTCTTAAGATGTGATCTTAATTTTAGTGGGAGTTGTTGTTATTAATTTTAGTTATTATATGATGTTCGTATAAACATAATTTGATTATGTTATTGAAATCTGACATCTGTATTATTTAATAATGTTTATTAAATAATAGTCCCAAAGTAATTTATGACATTTTATAGGTCATCAAGTATGTGACTTGATCATGAAACCCTATAAGTGATAAATGACATAAATTAAGTTGGTCCCTGGTCAAGGTTGTTAAAGTGGGACATTAACAACCGCGTGAGACTAGTATGTGAGGTGACTGATGACTAAGTTTCATGGAGTCATTAATAAGAGTATTAAAGTCAATCACATAGATATGTGTTGGAGAACACAGGATCGGACATGACCCACTGATGAGAACTCTACGGGATAGTTATATAAGTGTCATGAGAGTTTTCATTACGACTATAGAGTATAGTCCTTAGACCTGAGTTCATCATGTTTTCTTACATATGAATTGGTCCGCTTTAACCTTGTCAAACGTCAGCCGTAACTGGTGACTATAAAGGCATTGATTGGGCGTATCATGAAGTGTGTGAAGAAACAGGGATGGAACAAGATGGGATTTGTCCCTCCTATATAACAGGAGATAAATATCTTATGGCCCATCGAAGATTTGATACTGAGAAATGTGTGGCCACACTCAAACGAGGTGATTGTCAGTCGTTTGTCTTGTCAGTATAAATCGGAGTTCGATGAACATGATCTTGGCTAAATAAGGGTGACACAGATCTTGCCTTATGCCAGATCGAGATATAGCGACGAAGGGATTATGGGAATAGATGATTCCAGTACAAGTGGGAGATTGTTGGGAATGTCCTGAAATCTATTGTACTTACTCTAAGTGAAAGTCGTATTGTCGAGACGAGACAATCATATGACACTGGGCAGTCATAATGCTTTGCTAGAAGCCACTTATGATCAATGAGTTTAGAACTCATTGCTAGTGTTATATGATCCTACAGGGTCACACACCTAAGCAACCTAGATCAGCAATACAATGGGTTTCATAAGTAATTATATTTATATATATGTGATATATATATGATATACATATGTGTTATATATATGTGATATATATATATATATATTTGCACGTGAAAGTGATTTGTTTGTAATGGGTCATAATTAATAATTGGGCTAAACCCATTATTACACCTAATATGATTAGGTTACAAATCATGCGTATATATAATTACGTTAACGAGAGATGAATTAGTTGAACCTCTGGCCGCCGTTATTGAACGAGCATAACAAAGGTGAAACCCAAAGAGAGATTTGATCTCGACGGCACTAGTATCCCGTTCCGATCTAGTTTGTGTGCGTGTGGATACCAGTAGAGGCGCAGCACTTGAGGCGCTTTAAGATCTCGATTATCTGAAAATCTTCCGCTGCTAATCACCAGGTAATTCTGAGATCCTAATGATTCAATTACATGAACCCTAGATCCTAGGCTTAGAATTCAGACTAGGGCTGCCTAATTTGATTAGGAACTGCTAGAAATTCCTTCATAAAGTACTCTTCCTCTATTGAGCGTAGGAACAACCATTTTTGATGGAGCTCTCTCTCTTCAAGGAACAACGATGGGGATGGATCAGTCATAGCATGCACCTGCACATCTTTAAGCAAACTGTTAGTTAAAGAAACTCTCTTTTGAATGTTTGAATAGTTCTTTCTATTTATTGTATGTAACACACTCTTTAAGGACTTTAATTTCCAGCATAGTTCCCTGAGATTAGTAGATAGACTTCCAGCGTGAATCCAAGCATTCTCAATTGTGGTTAAAAAGGATGGGTGTTTGATATCTTTATATTGTGTGATATATAGTACAAACTAATTCATATAGTACAAATTAATTCATGCACTGCTTATAACTGTAACCTCTCAGGAAAAAAATCTGGAAATTCAACCTAAGTTCTATATTCATGACCTTTATAAGTTTTATTAGCCTTTTGATTAAGGCTATGAATGCTAATTATAGTTGGAGTAGATTAGTTCGCAAATAGTCAAAATGACTTTTTGTACCATTTACAATTTTTGGTCTATAGTGGTGCGAAGAAAAAAAAACTAAAATATATTGCGGATCAAGTGCATACAGACTATTTTTATGAAAATATAAGCATGGTTCCAAAAAAATAAGTGTTTTAATTAGTCCACAATTCATTTAATTCGTTGTGACTGCAATCCCTTTAAGGTCTAAGCTTCTTTGCAAGCTCCCTTATTATGGTTCCGAACAGGATTAAAAACCATAGAAAGCGGCAATGACATAAACAAAAGGAAAAAAAAGATATGCAACCACCCAAGATTTATCACATAGATCAAACACTACATTATGACACTCTCATCAATTCAACTCTATGTGGTTTACATTTTCACAATAAATCGCCAAACATAGATTCTGAATCATAAATAATAAATAAATAAAAAACACAACACCACTTACCTCATGGTACGATAAACCGGCGAGAGACTCAGATGGAATAGTATGTTCCGTGGGAATTTATTTTTATTCCTTTTGTCAAAATCAAAAGGTGTATGAGAAACTTTGGAGAAGACGTTATACTAGTATTCAACCCCATAGTACATACTAGTACTAAGCCCTGTACTACTTAATGGCAAAGAGACTCTTTTTTTTTAAGAAGTTAAATATGTTTAACACTATATTTTAATATAAAAATGTACTACTATTACTATCAACTTTGAATCTACATTTATATTAAAAATTATAATTTACTGTGAATATATAAAAATAAGCTAAACTAACATTTGAAAGAAAAAATAATCCATTTAACTCAAAAAATATTTTCATGTTTAATCAATACAATATTAATAGTGTGATAATGACATAGAACAAACTGTAAAATATCAAAAATAGAAAATAAAATAAAAATGATTGCATGGAATGCAAGTTAAAACTAACTAGTTTGTAATACGTATTGAAATCAATGTTATAAAAAAAATTGAAGGATGAAATTGCAAATTTTGAAGTATCAAATACCTCTTCTATCCGGACAGCATTGCTTTTGCTCCTAATGCCTCTAAGAGAATTGGGAAGGTTAGTTTTTTTTTTTAATAAAGTTTTGGGAAGGTTAGTTACCTTTTTGTTTTTCTTAGGGTTATCCTTAGATTTTTAGCCTTATCTACTTTTTGTTTTTCTTAGGGTTATCCTTATATTTTTAGCCTTATCTACTTTTTGACTTTCATCCATTTATTTATTTTTCTGTAAAATCATCACCAAAACATGCAAAGTCTATTAACCTCCAAACAAAACGAAAATTTTAATTCAATTAATTCATCCACGAAAAGAAGTCTAAAGAGAACTTTGGTTGATGTATTTACTTTTCTGAAGATAAGCAATTACAAAAAAAAACTGATTTAGAGAGAGAGAGAGAGAGAGAGAGAGAGAGAGAGAGAGAGAGAGAGAGAGAGAGAGAGCAAATTAGAAAAAAATACAGGGAAACAGTATTATATATTTATATGGAAAATGGAACAGTAATTAATCAGAAGTAAATAATTTATTGTTGAACTGATGACTGAAATCTGAGAAATATTAGGAATTTCGTTTTTTATATTATAGAGCTATGGATCTATGCCATTAACTTATAAAAAAACACTATGGCTCTGATTGGTAACCCCTTACCGCAGTGGTAAGGGGTTTACCGCTTTGACGGTCACCAATCACCAAAGTGTTAGCAAAAATAATATTAATTTTTTTTTTCTCTCAGCTTTTTGATACCGCTTTCTCCAACCGCTTGTTCTTACCGCTTTGTACTATTCTGTAACCGTTTACCACTTTCGCTTACCGCTAATCTTACCGTTCCGCTTTTGTTCACCAATCGGACCATATAATATTAGGATATATGCCAATAACTTATAAAAAATAGACACAATCACTATTTATTGGTAGTAAAAATGGTAAATATTAACATGTCCAACCATTAATTTATATTAGTTTTTCTCTGGATTTTCTTCAACTCATGAACTCTTTCGGGTGAATATAATATACAGTACAAAAAACTGCTCGAAAGCCATAGATTATATCTTTTTTAAATGGCTATTAGCCAAAATCCGTGGCTATAATGACCATAGTTACGGATAGCCACGAAAATATTTTGTGGTTATAGACTCGTATTTCGTGGTTATGAACTCGTAGATATTACATAATCGTGGTAATTCATGGCTGATATATCATGGTTTTTAAGATTTTTAACCATGAACAAGTCTCTGTTATTGAGTATTTTATGTGTTTTAAGTTTTTTAGAGTCTTTGATAGGTTTAGGTACATTTCGAATTCGATTGGACGTTTTTGAAGCATTTAGAGCAATTCTACATTATCTAGAGATTTCACAAAGATCACTGGTTGCGTCTGAATAGTGCATCGGTCGATGCACCCCTGATCTAGAATTTTGCGCTAAAAAAATCTGCATTTTTGGAGAATTACAGCTTTTGCCCAGAAGTCGCAAATTTACAAAAAGGCCCAAAACATGTTTTAACTTTATATTAGGAGTTTTAAGTCATTGTTTAGGCTACACTTATTTTTATATTCAGAGAGATTTAGAGCTTGAGGGGCTGATCTGATACTCGACAGAGAGAAGATTTTAAACCCTTGTTCCTTTATTTCTTTTATGATATTGAGTATTCTATTCATTATGATTTGTGTTTCATTGATCATGTCTGTGTAGTTTACCATTTTGGTTTAGGGATTCTCAATAGAGACTTCATGGAAAATTAGGTTAACTGATTAATTGGGACTCATAACTTCTACTTCTCCATCTAGGATTGATCTTAATGCTTAATTTGAATTGACCACTTAGATTATTGATGTTAGGTTGATTGGTCCAATGAAAGTTGATTAATCTGCTAGAAAAGAACCTAGATGAACAATTTGTCTACTCGCAAAGAAATTTGGTTTAAGGAAATTGTGAACGAAGGAACCTAAGATTAATGCATGTTTATAACTCTAGAACTCGCAACGAAACTTGGTTTGCTAGGTTGATGTACATAGTTAAGATTCACAAATAAAGTTGGTCTATTATACTTTGTGATTCTAGTTCTAGAATCATTCTTAATTTGATCATAATTGGTTGATTAGCCTATATTACTGATTTCCTGAGAACTCCCTTGACCTGACGCTTTGCTTATTTGCTTACAAAACGTTTAGTTTACTTTCCTGCTTGTTTACTGCTTTATTATTCTTGATTCTTAGCTTAATAGTACACTTTACAATCTATCACAAGAATCTAGAGTCTTTGGATTCAACCCCCATATACTATGATTGCATATATGTGCACTTGGAGTGTAATTCTAGGGATAGATTTAAGTCTTTTGAGTCTTTGATAGATTTGAGTTTAAAATTTAGACTAGGTTTTTCGTTTTTTGTTTTACTAACTTTTCTTTGCTTTCTCTCGTTCTTTGCGTTTCAGGTTCGACGAAGAATACGTGCAGTCCCGAATCAGCATCGATCGACGCTCTGCTACCGTCGGTTGACACACTTCTCGCAGATCAGATAGTTCATGCATGATCGCGCACTAAGGAGCAATCTGGACAAAGAGATCGTTTTTCTTCAGAATCAGGAGCTTTCAAAGCTTGAGAGGACAAACATGAAGGCACAAAACCAGTGAATATGTTGAATCCCAATGCTCTGATATTGACTCGAGATGAAGTTGGTGTTCTGAGGGACCTTGATGGTAATGCTTACAACAATTAGGGTCAGAGACTTGATGGGGATAGAAATCCTATTGTTCTACCACTTGTCTATGCGGGCGCATGCATGACAAGGTGGAGGTGCTAAAGTACAACCTAATGCACTAGTGATAGGTTGTATAGTTTTCCCTATTCTACTGCAAGTGCACAGTTAATGCAATCGTAGTATATAAGGTATCGAATCCCACGAGGACTCTCAGTCACACAATAGATTAATAGCAGTTCAGATTAAATTAAGCGAAGCAGATGTGAAAACAGTAAGCGAAATAGCAAAGTAAATCAAGTGAGTTTGTGAGCAAGAAGGCGAGGCGTTAGGTTTCAGGAGTTCTCAGGAAATCAGGAACGCAAGCAATCAATCTATCTAAATCCAATCAATAACTATTCTAGAACTCAAACACTGATATAGAATTAACCAAATTCCTTTGCGATAATTCTCTAAGTCTAAGTGCAGCAAACCAAACTTCCGTTTGCGAGAACTAACATATTAAACTAGCATTAATTCCAAGTTTGATATGTTCACAATTAACCTGAACCAAACTTTCGTTTGCGAACAGTTTAATTGCTTATCTAAGTTCTTTCTAGTTAAATTAACCAACTTCCGCTGAATTAATCAACCTAACATCATAACTCTGATTAGCTACTTCAGATTTAGGATTAAGATCAACTTAGATAAAGAACTAGCAGATATGAATCTCTACAGATCAATTAAACTATAATTCTCTGAAATCCCTAATGAGAATCCTTCAACCTAACAGGTAATCTACTCAGACATGTTCATCGAGACAGAAGATATCATAAGTAGAAAACCAAATATCATAAAATCAAATAAGAACTGGGGTTCAAAATCAAGTCTCTTTCGAGAACAAAATCAGCCCCTCCAATCTCCTAAGAGAATAAAACTTAGTTATCAAGCCTAGCCTAAACAATGGCTCAAAAACTCTATTTATAACCTAAAACACGTTTTGGGGCTTCTTTGTAAATATTAGGAACTTCTGGGCAGAATTACAATTTCATCATTCTTCATCAAACCGTCGTTTGGCCCATCTCGCTGGTGCATCGATCGTTGCCACAGGTGTGACGATCGTTGCAACTCGGAAATATCAACAGTGAACTCTATCTCTCGGCTAAATACTCCAATTAGCTCCAGAAAGTGCATAAATCACCAAATATGCTCCAAATGTGCTTGTACCTAATAAACACCTGAAAAGACTCTAAAACATAGTAAAAGACTCGATAAATAACACATATACCATGGTTAAAAGCCCTAAAATCCATGGTATATGGATTCTTACCTTATCAGCTCTAGACCACCATACTATCTTTCTCTAGTCCCTTTCTTCTCTTTCCCTTCTTTAACAACTGATTTTTCCCCACTGGGTATCATTTTATTTTTTTTATCAGTGTTCTTCCCGTTATGGGGTGTACTTTGGACACATTCCATGGATCACATGAGAGATAATAGTGTTTGCTACTATTCCCATGACCACTTCGGAGTTACTAACTCATCCTCAGTTTATTATTTTTTTTTTTTACTTTACAGAAGGGGAGAAGGGAACTAAATAGGACAGGTTTACAGGCTGTGTCAGAACTAACAAGGGAATCCGACACAAAGTATACCAAGCCCTTAGGTGAGAAATCTAAGTCAGTATTAAGGTTGAAGTCAGTAAAAGGATCCTCTGATACCTGAAGTGATGTGGGTGTTCCCAGTAGGTTGATCTGTGATGGGGTTTTCTAATAGTCATAGATAGATCCTGCAACTTCATCCCAATGGTTACTTAAGTTCCTGCAAGTCTTGTAAATCTTCTCAGAAAATCATAGTTTCTTACTTAAACAATTTTGACTCAATAAAACAAAAAA
This sequence comes from Orychophragmus violaceus, assembly GCA_030180135.1. Classification (NCBI taxonomy): domain Eukaryota; kingdom Viridiplantae; phylum Streptophyta; class Magnoliopsida; order Brassicales; family Brassicaceae; genus Orychophragmus; species Orychophragmus violaceus. The sequence continues at coordinate 83,720,101 of CM058234.1, read as the reverse complement.
TTTTGAAAAACGGACTGACTCTTAAGAAAACAGAAAACAAAAGTCAGTAACACCTCCCCCACACTTAAGACACACTGTCCCCAGTAGTGTCCAGCGAAGGATCGGTAAAAAGAAAGAAAGATTGTTAATGGATGTTTTAGTTCTGTCGGGTTTTACCTCTGTCGCACAAGCATCGATCGTTGCACTAAGTGCACCGATCGTTGCTGCGCGATTCTTTCGTATTGTAACGATCGACACAATGGTGTGTCGATCGACGCACTGCGCTTTCACGAACAGTCAGCAAGTTAGCAGGTTAATCCGTATGTTTTTGTCAATTTTTGATCCCTGCAGGCTGAAAACACTAGAGACAGAGTAAAACCGAAGCAAAAGATGTATCGAATAAAGTACACATCATCCAAACAAAGTAGAATCCTAAAAATCAAAAGAAGAAAAGTGCAAAAGAAAAGAAAAAGTCAGAATACAGAACCGAAAGTATGGAGACTAGTCTCACTCGCTCTCATCGTCTATCCCACCATACAGTGCATCGTCATCGGCTGCCTCGGGTGCGGGATCGGTATCAGTCGGAGATCGCTGTCGATGACGTCGGTCAGGTACGGGCTGATGGATCTGTGGTGGCCTCCTGCAGCTGCAAGTACGCATAAAGTTCCAAAGAACTCGAAACATACCATCGGATCTCTCTCTCCACTCTGCCTCAGAATATGCACTGTAAGGCATCGGAGGCTCTGGAAAGGGACCCACAATGTCGACTGGGGCAGGCGCGGGCGCAGGAGCAGGGGCAGAAGATGTCGAAGCTCGTGAGGAAGGCTCTCCCAGCGGATGAGCCATGGTCGGAATCCCACGCTGCGCAGACTCAGGAGGCTGAAATCTCAGTGCCTCTAATGTGTCAATCTGTGTCCATCTGGCAGCGGGAAGCTCGATACCAGTCCTCCCAGTGGTCGGATCAGTGTAAACCCAAATGCGCCCCTCCTTGAGCCAGGTAGCGCTCTGCAGATGGCTGAGATCCAGGAACTCTCGAGCCGTATCACGCTCTGTGCCATGAAGAGGAATCCCACAATACTCAAAAATGGGAGTAAGTAAACTCCCTACCGTCTCCGTACCAGCTCCATCAAACGGCTTCAGCTGCAAATCAACCAAATGCTCTGCGAAAATAGCTCCCAAGTTGAGACCCGCAGTCGGATCTCTCATGCCAGAACCTCTAAACTGATCTCTCAGCCCCATAAACAGCAACTCCATCTCAAGTTTGCGCATCTTGTTGGCCTCAAACTTGCAAAGCAAGCTCCAGCACAAGATACGCGAGACATATCGCAGCACCGGATGTCTCATCTGCACTACTGGTGTGGTCCTGGAGTTGTATCGACCGCTGCCAATACTCTCCCAGAATGTGCGAGCCTCCACCGGATCCCACTCGAGTGGCATGGCTATGCGCCTCGGCGCAGTACTGAACCCGTAGATCCTGCAGAGATCAAGTAGAGGAATCCGATACCTGACTCCCCAACTCATGAAGGTGAAAGCACCCACTGTAGCGCTCCTGTGGTCGGGATCCGAGTAAACCACTCTGCAAGTGGCCAATAGCTGCCTGACCAGCTCAGGATAGAGGTCATAGTGTCGCATCGGCATTGTCCCTAGACCAATGCTTGTGCACACAGCTAGCACCTGCTCATCGATCCCCAGAATCCTGCAGGTGGAGTAGTCCGCGAACTTGGTCGGCTTGATGATCATCCCACACCAACCACTGTAGAGAAGCGAGTCATACTCGTCCCATGAAGAGAGCAATGGCCGCTCTGTGAACTCAGCGGACCTTAAGAAACGTATGAGGTCTTCCGGCCACTGTCTGGTCGTCTGAAATGGTGTGGCGTCCTCTCTGGGCCACGGTAAAGCAATTGGTGGCCCATATCTGTTGTACGGTGCGGGTGACTCTGATTCCCTGTTAAACCATTGAGGCGGTGGGGTGTAGTGTCTTGTTGCTGTGGACGTTGTGGCTCGCTTCTTGCGGGGTTGCCTTTGAGACGCCATCTGCAAAAACAAAGTTCAAACATTTATCAAGTCTCGGCGAAATTTCACTGTGAAATCGCGAAGCATCGACCGTTGCATCTAAGGCATCGATCGTTGCAAGGCGATCTCGCGTTATCGAACATTTCCCAAAATCGCAATGCAACGACCGTTGCTCGAGAGCAACGACCATTGCAGGGCGATTTTGCCGCAACAAATCATCAAAAATCAGTCAAATCCAAGCCACATTGTCTCAAATAAGTTCAGAATCATCATCCATCACCCTAAATCTTCCTAATTACGCATGCATCATCAGTTTTTGGTCCAAAAATCAACAACCCTAAAACCCTAAAAATCCAATCCGAAAATTCGAAAATTGAAGAACATTACCTTGATTTCTTGAGATATGGGTTGGGGAAATGGATTGGGATCGTAAAAATAAGTAAATTGCACTTGGAAACAAGAAATTTGACGAAGAAATGTAGGTTTTTGGGTGGAGGTTCTCGGTGTGTCGACCAACAGAAATGGGGAAGAAGAAGAGAAAATAGGGTTTAAGGTGACTTACCTGGTCGTGGGTGCAACGATCGTTGCTTTAGAGGCAACGATCGATGCTGGTTGAACCAGATTGATTCCGGTTTAGCTCAACGTACCTTAATTTCGATTTAAACCAATTGCAACGACCGTTGCACATGTGAGCAACGATCGTCACACATCTCCAGACTTGTGTTCTGTATCTAATAAAAAACAACTAAAAACGTGAAATCCTAAGGAAAACACAAAAATGAGAAAGAAAAATAATTAAACCTAACAGTGGGTTGCCTCCCACTCAGCGCTTGTTTTAAGTCATTAGCTTGACTTTTGGAAAGAGGTCAGACTCATGGAGGTTTCAACAGAGACTTTGAGTGTCTCTGTGAATGCCTTATCATCCATGGTGGTGTGTAAGCAGTAGCAGCATGATGTCGTCCAAGGAACGTCGGGATGAATGTAGGGTGAGATTGACACTTGGGTGTTTTAACGCTCTTTCCTGCATTCAAAATAGTGGAGTCAGAAGGTTTAAACTTAGAGGATTTATGCTTTACCTTTGGCAAAGTTTTGATGTTCGGAGCTTTTTGTTTATGTGTAGTTTTAGGCCTTGAAGATGCTAGAATAGGCCCTTGTGGAACCACCATCTTCTTGTCAACCACTACTGTGCACTGAACCATATCCTTAGACGTAACGGGAGCTTTCGGGAATGGTAATGGAGGTTTATAGGTTCTTTCTTTAGCAGGTCCTTGAGATATGAGTGAAACTGGTTCCTTTCGGGGTGCAACGATCGGTGCGTGTGGAGCATCGATCGATGCTGTCATCTCAGCTCGTGTTTCAACTATGGTCTCGGGTTTATCCACTTCTTGATCCATTCCAGCCATCTCAGACTCAAATTTCTCTTCTTGGCTTGGTCCCACTTCGATCTGAACTATCCAAGTCAAGAGATCCATGTCAATCTCTGTTGAGTCGGGTGCATTGAAGCTTTCAAACTCAGGCAATTCAACATCAAATTCCCCACTGTCTTCCACAAATTCCACAGCCTTAACTGCTAGACATGATCCATGATCCATCTGTATGTCATCCTGAATGGGAATGTTGCTGGCATGAGCTTCTTGAGAGTCCTTCCTTGAGGTAGAACTTGAAACTTGATCCATCTGTGTGTCCAGCTGCTTCATGCGAGTGCTCAAGGATTCAAATTTCTCATTCAGATTAGTGTACAGGTTCTCCAGCTTCGAGCTGAAAGAAGCTGTGTTCTGCTGTTGCTTTTCAATTGATTGTTCTATCATCATCTCTAGTCTGCTCCTTTGTGTAGGAGGTGCTTGATAGGAAGTGTAGTTATGGTCTCTTGATCCTTGAGCATGCCTAGAACCTTGTCTGTGTTGATGTCCCAATGTATGTCCATAAGAGTCGGCTCCAGCCATATAATGTACCTCAGCAAATTTATCAGTTTTTGCCTCTGCTCGGAACTGTCTCTCCCTAAATAAGATGTCGTGGATGTCATCTATCTTACTCTGCATCTCAGCTACTTGCCCAACCAATACATGGTAATCTGGTAAGATGGGATTTCCTTCCCCATCTATTTTCTGACCTTTTGCGTTGCATATGTGACCCTCTTGGTCTCGTAGAACGCCGTTTTCACCGCGAATCAAAATAACAGGTTCCATGGTGCGGAACCCATTGAACGTCTCAGATCTCAGCATCGCTGTTCTCGCCTTGTGTCGATCGATGCAAGGTGAGCAATGATCGATGCAGTGCGAATCCCTGCGAATCCAAAAATCAAAAACGTGAGTAAACAAGATAATTAAAAAGGATGCTTAGTCTAAATCCTAATACTAAATCTAATGGTGAACTCAAAGAGTCCCCGGCAACGGCGCCAAAAACTTGATAGGTTGTATAGTTTTCCCTATTCTACTGCAAGTGCACAGTTAATGCAATCGTAGTATATAAGGTATCGAATCCCACGAGGACTCTCAGTCACACAATAGATTAATAGCAGTTCAGATTAAATTAAGCGAAGCAGATGTGAAAACAGTAAGCGAAATAGCAAAGTAAATCAAGTGAGTTTGTGAGCAAGAAGGCGAGGCGTTAGGTTTCAGGAGTTCTCAGGAAATCAGGAACGCAAGCAATCAATCTATCTAAATCCAATCAATAACTATTCTAGAACTCAAACACTGATATAGAATTAACCAAATTCCTTTGCGATAATTCTCTAAGTCTAAGTGCAGCAAACCAAACTTCCGTTTGCGAGAACTAACATATTAAACTAGCATTAATTCCAAGTTTGATATGTTCACAATTAACCTGAACCAAACTTTCGTTTGCGAACAGTTTAATTGCTTATCTAAGTTCTTTCTAGTTAAATTAACCAACTTCCGCTGAATTAATCAACCTAACATCATAACTCTGATTAGCTACTTCAGATTTAGGATTAAGATCAACTTAGATAAAGAACTAGCAGATATGAATCTCTACAGATCAATTAAACTATAATTCTCTGAAATCCCTAATGAGAATCCTTCAACCTAACAGGTAATCTACTCAGACATGTTCATCGAGACAGAAGATATCATAAGTAGAAAACCAAATATCATAAAATCAAATAAGAACTGGGGTTCAAAATCAAGTCTCTTTCGAGAACAAAATCAGCCCCTCCAATCTCCTAAGAGAATAAAACTTAGTTATCAAGCCTAGCCTAAACAATGGCTCAAAAACTCTATTTATAACCTAAAACACGTTTTGGGGCTTCTTTGTAAATATTAGGAACTTCTGGGCAGAATTACAATTTCATCATTCTTCATCAAACCGTCGTTTGGCCCATCTCGCTGGTGCATCGATCGTTGCCACAGGTGTGACGATCGTTGCAACTCGGAAATATCAACAGTGAACTCTATCTCTCGGCTAAATACTCCAATTAGCTCCAGAAAGTGCATAAATCACCAAATATGCTCCAAATGTGCTTGTACCTAATAAACACCTGAAAAGACTCTAAAACATAGTAAAAGACTCGATAAATAACACATATACCATGGTTAAAAGCCCTAAAATCCATGGTATATGGATTCTTACCTTATCAGCTCTAGACCACCATACTATCTTTCTCTAGTCCCTTTCTTCTCTTTCCCTTCTTTAACAACTGATTTTTCCCCACTGGGTATCATTTTATTTTTTTATCAGTGTTCTTCCCGTTATGGGGTGTACTTTGGACACATTCCATGGATCACATGAGAGATAATAGTGTTTGCTACTATTCCCATGACCACTTCGGAGTTACTAACTCATCCTCAGTTTATTATTTTTTTTTTTTACTTTACAGAAGGGGAGAAGGGAACTAAATAGGACAGGTTTACAAGCTGTGTCAGAACTAACAAGGGAATCCGACACAAAGTATACCAAGCCCTTAGGTGAGAAATCTAAGTCAGTATTAAGGTTGAAGTCAGTAAAAGGATCCTCTGATACCTGAAGTGATGTGGGTGTTCCCAGTAGGTTGATCTGTGATGGGGTTTTCTAATAGTCATAGATAGATCCTGCAACTTCATCCCAATGGTTACTTAAGTTCCTGCAAGTCTTGTAAATCTTCTCAGAAAATCATAGTTTCTTACTTAAACAATTTTGACTCAATAAAACAAAAAATTTTGAAAAACGGACTGACTCTTAAGAAAACAGAAAACAAAAGTCAGTAACACCTCCCCCACACTTAAGACACACTGTCCCCAGTAGTGTCCAGCGAAGGATCGGTAAAAAGAAAGAAAGATTGTTAATGGATGTTTTAGTTCTGTCGGGTTTTACCTCTGTCGCACAAGCATCGATCGTTGCACTAAGTGCACCGATCGTTGCTGCGCGATTCTTTCGTATTGTAACGATCGACACAATGGTGTGTCGATCGACGCACTGCGCTTTCACGAACAGTCAGCAAGTTAGCAGGTTAATCCGTATGTTTTTGTCAATTTTTGATCCCTGCAGGCTGAAAACACTAGAGACAGAGTAAAACCGAAGCAAAAGATGTATCGAATAAAGTACACATCATCCAAACAAAGTAGAATCCTAAAAATCAAAAGAAGAAAAGTGCAAAAGAAAAGAAAAAGTCAGAATACAGAACCGAAAGTATGGAGACTACTCTCACTCGCTCTCATCGTCTATCCCACCATACAGTGCATCGTCATCGGCTGCCTCGGGTGCGGGATCGGTATCAGTCGGAGATCGCTGTCGATGACGTCGGTCAGGTACGGGCTGATGGATCTGTGGTGGCCTCCTGCAGCTGCAAGTACGCATAAAGTTCCAAAGAACTCGAAACATACCATCGGATCTCTCTCTCCACTCTGCCTCAGAATATGCACCGTAAGGCATCGGAGGCTCTGGAAAGGGACCCACAATGTCGACTGGGGCAGGCGCGGGCGCAGGAGCAGGGGCAGAAGATGTCGAAGCTCGTGAGGAAGGCTCTCCCAGCGGATGAGCCATGGTCGGAATCCCACGCTGCGCAGACTCAGGAGGCTGAAATCTCAGTGCCTCTAATGTGTCAATCTGTGTCCATCTGGCAGCGGGAAGCTCGATACCAGTCCTCCCAGTGGTCGGATCAGTGTAAACCCAAATGCGCCCCTCCTTGAGCCAGGTAGCGCTCTGCAGATGGCTGAGATCCAGGAACTCTCGAGCCGTATCACGCTCTGTGCCATGAAGAGGAATCCCACAATACTCAAAAATGGGAGTAAGTAAACTCCCTACCGTCTCCGTACCAGCTCCATCAAACGGCTTCAGCTGCAAATCAACCAAATGCTCTGCGAAAATAGCTCCCAAGTTGAGACCCGCAGTCGGATCTCTCATGCCAGAACCTCTAAACTGATCTCTCAGCCCCATAAACAGCAACTCCATCTCAAGTTTGCGCATCTTGTTGGCCTCAAACTTGCAAAGCAAGCTCCAGCACAAGATACGCGAGACATATCGCAGCACCGGATGTCTCATCTGCACTACTGGTGTGGTCCTGGAGTTGTATCGACCGCTGCCAATACTCTCCCAGAATGTGCGAGCCTCCACCGGATCCCACTCGAGTGGCATGGCTATGCGCCTCGGCGCAGTACTGAACCCGTAGATCCTGCAGAGATCAAGTAGAGGAATCCGATACCTGACTCCCCAACTCATGAAGGTGAAAGCACCCACTGTAGCGCTCCTGTGGTCGGGATCCGAGTAAACCACTCTGCAAGTGGCCAATAGCTGCCTGACCAGCTCAGGATAGAGGTCATAGTGTCGCATCGGCATTGTCCCTAGACCAATGCTTGTGCACACAGCTAGCACCTGCTCATCGATCCCCAGAATCCTGCAGGTGGAGTAGTCCGCGAACTTGGTCGGCTTGATGATCATCCCACACCAACCACTGTAGAGAAGCGAGTCATACTCGTCCCATGAAGAGAGCAATGGCCGCTCTGTGAACTCAGCGGACCTTAAGAAACGTATGAGGTCTTCCGGCCACTGTCTGGTCGTCTGAAATGGTGTGGCGTCCTCTCTGGGCCACGGTAAAGCAATTGGTGGCCCATATCTGTTGTACGGTGCGGGTGACTCTGATTCCCTGTTAAACCATTGAGGCGGTGGGGTGTAGTGTCTTGTTGCTGTGGACGTTGTGGCTCGCTTCTTGCGGGGTTGCCTTTGAGACGCCATCTGCAAAAACAAAGTTCAAACATTTATCAAGTCTCGGCGAAATTTCACTGTGAAATCGCGAAGCATCGACCGTTGCATCTAAGGCATCGATCGTTGCAAGGCGATCTCGCGTTATCGAACATTTCCCAAAATCGCAATGCAACGACCGTTGCTCGAGAGCAACGACCATTACAGGGCGATTTTGCCGCAACAAATCATCAAAAATCAGTCAAATCCAAGCCACATTGTCTCAAATAAGTTCAGAATCATCATCCATCACCCTAAATCGTCCTAATTACGCATGCATCATCAGTTTTTGGTCCAAAAATCAACAACCCTAAAACCCTAAAAATCCAATCCGAAAATTCGAAAATTGAAGAACATTACCTTGATTTCTTGAGATATGGGTTGGGGAAATGGATTGGGATCGTAAAAATAAGTAAATTGCACTTGGAAACAAGAAATTTGACGAAGAAATGTAGGTTTTTGGGTGGAGGTTCTCGGTGTGTCGACCAACAGAAATGGGGAAGAAGAAGAGAAAATAGGGTTTAAGGTGACTTACCTGGTCGTGGGTGCAACGATCGTTGCTTTAGAGGCAACGATCGATGCTGGTTGAACCAGATTGATTCCGGTTTAGCTCAACGTACCTTAATTTCGATTTAAACCAATTGCAACGACCGTTGCACATGTGAGCAACGATCGTCACACATCTCCAGACTTGTGTTCTGTATCTAATAAAAAACAACTAAAAACGTGAAATCCTAAGGAAAACACAAAAAATGAGAAAGAAAAATAATTAAACCTAACAGTGGGTTGCCTCCCACTCAGCGCTTGTTTTAAGTCATTAGCTTGACTTTTGGAAAGAGGTCAGACTCATGGAGGTTTCAACAGAGACTTTGAGTGTCTCTGTGAATGCCTTATCATCCATGGTGGTGTGTAAGCAGTAGCAGCATGATGTCGTCCAAGGAACGTCGGGATGAATGTAGGGTGAGATTGACACTTGGGTGTTTTAACGCTCTTTCCTGCATTCAAAATAGTGGAGTCAGAAGGTTTAAACTTAGAGGATTTATGCTTTACCTTTGGCAAAGTTTTGATGTTCGGAGCTTTTTGTTTATGTGTAGTTTTAGGCCTTGAAGATGCTAGAATAGGCCCTTGTGGAACCACCATCTTCTTGTCAACCACTACTGTGCACTGAACCATATCCTTAGACGTAACGGGAGCTTTCGGGAATGGTAATGGAGGTTTATAGGTTCTTTCTTTAGCAGGTCCTTGAGATATGAGTGAAACTGGTTCCTTTCGGGGTGCAACGATCGGTGCGTGTGGAGCATCGATCGATGCTGTCATCTCAGCTCGTGTTTCAACTATGGTCTCGGGTTTATCCACTTCTTGATCCATTCCAGCCATCTCAGACTCAAATTTCTCTTCTTGGCTTGGTCCCACTTCGATCTGAACTATCCAAGTCAAGATATCCATGTCAATCTCTGTTGAGTCGGGTGCATTGAAGCTTTCAAACTCAGGCAATTCAACATCAAATTCCCCACTGTCTTCCACAAATTCCACAGCCTTAACTGCTAGACATGATCCATGATCCATCTGTATGTCATCCTGAATGGGAATGTTGCTGGCATGAGCTTCTTGAGAGTCCTTCCTTGAGGTAGAACTTGAAACTTGATCCATCTGTGTGTCCAGCTGCTTCATGCGAGTGCTCAAGGATTCAAATTTCTCATTCAGATTAGTGTACAGGTTCTCCAGCTTCGAGCTGAAAGAAGCTGTGTTCTGCTGTTGCTTTTCAATTGATTGTTCTATCATCATCTCTAGTCTGCTCCTTTGTGTAGGAGGTGCTTGATAGGAAGTGTAGTTATGGTCTCTTGATCCTTGAGCATGCCTAGAACCTTGTCTGTGTTGATGTCCCAATGTATGTCCATAAGAGTCGGCTCCAGCCATATAATGTACCTCAGCAAATTTATCAGTTTTTGCCTCTGCTCGGAACTGTCTCTCCCTAAATAAGATGTCGTGGATGTCATCTATCTTACTCTGCATCTCAGCTACTTGCCCAACCAATACATGGTAATCTGGTAAGATGGGATTTCCTTCCCCATCTATTTTCTGACCTTTTGCGTTGCATATGTGACCCTCTTGGTCTCGTAGAACGCCGTTTTCACCGCGAATCAAAATAACAGGTTCCATGGTGCGGAACCCATTGAACGTCTCAGATCTCAGCATCGCTGTTCTCGCCTTGTGTCGATCGATGCAAGGTGAGCAATGATCGATGCAGTGCGAATCCCTGCGAATCCAAAAATCAAAAACGTGAGTAAACAAGATAATTAAAAAGGATGCTTAGTCTAAATCCTAATACTAAATCTATTGGTGAACTCAAAGAGTCCCCGGCAACGGCGCCAAAAACTTGATAGGTTGTATAGTTTTCCCTATTCTACTGCAAGTGCACAGTTAATGCAATCGTAGTATATAAGGTATCGAATCCCACGAGGACTCTCAGTCACACAATAGATTAATAGCAGTTCAGATTAAATTAAGCGAAGCAGATGTGAAAACAGTAAGCGAAATAGCAAAGTAAATCAAGTGACTTTGTGAGCAAGAAGGCGAGGCGTTAGGTTTCAGGAGTTCTCAGGAAATCAGGAACGCAAGCAATCAATCTATCTAAATCCAATCAATAACTATTCTAGAACTCAAACACTGATATAGAATTAACCAAATTCCTTTGCGATAATTCTCTAAGTCTAAGTGCAGCAAACCAAACTTCCGTTTGCGAGAACTAACAGATTAAACTAGCATTAATTCCAAGTTTGATATGTTCACAATTAACCTGAACCAAACTTTCGTTTGCGAACAGTTTAATTGCTTATCTAAGTTCTTTCTAGTTAAATTAACCAACTTCCGCTGAATTAATCAACCTAACATCATAACTCTGATTAGCTACTTCAGATTTAGCATTAAGATCAACTTAGATAAAGAACTAGCAGATATGAATCTCTACAGATCAATTAAACTATAATTCTCTGAAATCCCTAATGAGAATCCTTCAACCTAACAGGTAATCTACTCAGACATGTTCATCGAGACAGAAGATATCATAAGTAGAAAACCAAATATCATAAAATCAAATAAGAACTGGGGTTCAAAATCAAGTCTCTTTCGAGAACAAAATCAGCCCCTCCAATCTCCTAAGAGAATAAAACTTAGTTATCAAGCCTAGCCTAAACAATGGCTCAAAAACTCTATTTATAACCTAAAACACGTTTTGGGGCTTCTTTGTAAATATTAGGAACTTCTGGGCAGAATTACAATTTCATCATTCTTCATCAAACCGTCGGTTGGCCCATCTCGCTGGTGCATCGATCGTTGCCACAGGTGTGACGATCGTTGCAACTAGGAAATATCAACAGTGAACTCTATCTCTCGGCTAAATACTCCAATTAGCTCCAGAAAGTGCCTAAATCACCAAATATGCTCCAAATGTGCTTGTACCTAACAAACACCTGAAAAGACTCTAAAACATAGTAAAAGACTCGATAAATAACACATATACCATGGTTAAAAGCCCTAAAATCCATGGTATATCAACTAGTTGGGAGGATTCTTGCTGATTACAACATACCTGATGAGTTCTATGCTAATAGTTCTGCGATTATACCATCTCCCATTCAGAGGAATGACTTCGAACTGAAGACTTCCTCTTACACTCTTCTGAGACAGCATCTCTTCCATGGACACCCACATGAGCACCCTATAGACCATATTGAGAAATTTGCGTCACTAGTCACAGGGATGAAGTATAATGGAGTGAGTTATGACTTCCTACAATGTAAGATTGTCGAACACTCTCTTGGTGGGGAAGCTGCAAATTGGCTGAAACATATTCCACCTGGGACTCTGATATATCATGGTTTTTACCGGTTTTAGACCATGATATAAGTATGTTTTAGAGTCTTTTGGTGTTCCTTTAGAGTCTTTTGCAGGTGTTATTAGGTACATGCACGTTTGGAGTGGATTTGGAGATATTTGAGCTATTTGGAGCATTTTGGTGTTTTGACCCGAAAGATAGAGTTCCTTGTCCAGAACAGAGATCTGTGTCGATCGACGCACATCAGCATCGATCGATGCACAGCGAGTTGGGCCAGTCTCGGCGAGAATTAATGAAGAATGATGAATTTGCAGAATTGCCCAGAAGTTCCAGATATTTACACGGAAGCCCAAGGACGTGATTAAGCTTTATAATTAGGTTTTTACATCAGTTTTTAGAGACGCAATCATACTTTAGAGCTGAGAGTTTTTAGAGCTTTTTGGGGGCTGATCTAATCCTATACTACATCCTGTTTTTTTGGAGAAGATTTCGAACCTCTTTACTTCTTTATTCTCTTTTATGCAATCTATTGATTCATTGATTATGTTTTCATTATCTATGTCTGAGTAGATTCATAGTTAGGTTTAGGGATTCTCATAGGGATTTCATGACTTGCTAGATTTATTTAATTCAGTTAAGGATTCATAACTTTATTTGTTCTTCGATCTAAATTATGTTTAATGCTAGTTCTAACCTGATCACTTAGAATCTAGATCTTAGGTTGCTAAATTGACACGACAATGTGGTTTAGAATCTGGACTATTTAGGTTGAGCAATTGAATTACTCGCAAAGGAATTTGTTTTAATTGAATTGTGAACATTTCGAACTTAATCTTAAAGCTGGTTTAATCTGTTAGGAATTACAAAGGAATTTGGGTTTCTGCAATTAGGCTTAGAGAATTCTCGCAACGACAGTTGGTTAATTCTATATCTGTGTTTGAGTTCTAGAACGGTACTTAATTTGATCATGACTGAATAATTTATCTGCTTGCCTGATTTCCTGAGAACGCCCTTGTAATATCATGTTCCAAGAAATGGTCAACGGGAAGTCAACGAGGGGCATTTCTGTAATTCCAAGAGATGAGGGGCATTTAGGTAATTTTACCAAAATGCAAGCCGGAATTGGAGACGGTCCAAGTGTTCTTATTTTGGTCATAAAGAACATTTAAAAGACCAGACATGGAAGAAACGAAGATTAAATTAGTTTTTCGGACTATCGGGAAAGAAAACCGATAGAACCGACAAAATTCGTAAATTGCATAACGAGAGCTACGGGTGCCCAATGGAGGTGAAACGAATTTCTAAATTCATCTAAGATCATCTAAAACCTGAAAATGAAGCTTGGTGGATTTATATAAGCATCCAAAGAGTTTCTAAAATATTAAACATACAACCAGTTTTTACGAGAAACCGATACAATGTTCGGACAAGCGAGAAGACCTTCTAAAGTACACCAAAAATTATGAGATTTTGACCACATCTCCATTAGAAGATGTAGAAGCTATGGGTGAAAGGAGTAATCAGGATTTGACTCCTAGATAAAGTTATAATTTGTATACCATTAAGGAGTAATTAGTGTCTAAAAATCCAAAATAAATTCTTTGGAGCTTGGGCTTGAACCAGGGTATTTAGGGCTGATTACTAAGATTATATTTGACCCAAATCCAGCTCAGTATGAAGAATGGGCCACGAAATCTAGCCCAATAATTTTAGAAACTTCTTAGTATTTTAGGTTCATGAATCTAAGGTGGTGTGTTGTCATCAATCCAAGGGCTGCATGGAGGAGGCTACAAGTGGATGGTGGTTGATCAAATGCATTTTGTTTTTGGATGGATTTTGGTGGAGAGTTCGTGGCTTAAGATGGAGAGGAAGAGGAGACAAGTGGAAGGTGGACATCACACCACTTTGGCTATAAAAGGAAGCCTCCACCCCTCACTTTTCTTCACACCAAAAATACTTCTCAACAAGAGTAGTAAAGAAGAGAGAAAGAAGAGAGGGAGAAGAGAGGGAGAAGGGAGGAAGAAGAAGGAGGAGGAGGAGGAGGAGCCGGGAGAAGAAGAAGAAGCCGGAGGGAGGAAAGAAGAAGAAGAAGTCGGAGGGAGGAGAGAAGAAGGAGGAGACGGAGGGGGGAGAGAGAGAGAAATGGAGGAGAGAGAGAGATAAAAATAGAAGAAAGATGGGGAAAGGAATATTACTACGTCGGAATATTCCGAAGAATATTCTTCGGAAAGGAATTTTTCCGACGTAATAATATTCTCGATAAACCGGATTTCTTTTATTTAGAAATGGGATAGACGGTTGTAGTAGCCATCATATGAGGGTTATCCGGAGGTTCAGAATCATTCGGTCAACGGTGCGGGTCAAGGTCGGGTCAAAGAAACGGAGGTTCGGGGAAGGTACAGGTTAGCATCGGGTTCGTGTCGGGTCTCGGAGTTCCATCAATCCATCCATCCGTCGTCATAACACTGTGAGTCGGCTAAATTGTGTGATGCATTTAGAATAGTACATATAGACCCATGAATTATAAACCATAGATTTAGGTTGCATACCTTGATGATTGACCTGGTTAGAATGGCTAGGTTGATTAATAACTCGGTTAATTAATTAAATAGATAGGTTAAGGGATGCATGCTAGTTAGCTTATATTCGTTGATAGTTCGTTGATTGCTTGATTGAGTGTTGCATTAGTTGATTGATAGTTCGTTGATTGCTTAGGATTAATGAATAATGAGATATTGGGGAGTTAGTAATTTTACTAACTCTAAACCGACAGATCGAGGACGTATTAAAAGATACTTAGGAAGTGATAAGTAAAGAAGTGGTGTGATTAATGGAGCGTCTACGAGATTAGTAATCCACTAATCCCAAGGTAGCGGATTGAATGAGTAAAGGTTAAGAAAATATTAAAATAGTAATAAACCTAGTTAATTGTTTGTGTGGTGTTGTGATTATTGATTGTGTGATTGTTTAGCTACTTCGGTGTTGGGCCGAGTAGACTGTTGATTGTTTGTGTGATTGCTTGATTGTTTATCTACTTCGGTGTTGGGCCGAGTAGACTGTACTGTAGATACTTACCCTGGTGCGGGACCGAGTAAGTTTGGGTGATGTGGAGGTTGATGATAGGACTTGCGGGATGGATTGGGGATTAAGATAGTGTTTTTGTTTGACCTTGTTGGTATTGCGTGATAGAGTCATAGTGAGTCTGCTTGTTTACATTACTGTTATTAGGACTCTATAGGGCGCGTTAGATTCCGCAAGTCTAGAGATGGCGTTCTGGTACTTCCGACCCGATTGGATCCTCAGGTAGTAACCTGATCAGGCATGTAACTTCGGTAGTGGTTCTAGCAGGTGTTAACCTATGGAGTGACGTCTGTAGGTGTGTGGTCCGGAGAATACGGGGTCGCGTCCTAGGGCCGGATTGCATGGAAGCTTGGGTTATCTAGGGGTAGCCTGAGTCACCGCGTATCGATAGACAGTGAACGGTGTCCTAGCCGTTGGACTTCGTGTTATCGCCTATGAGTCGTGGGAGGTTTTAGCTACCGTGGCGACAGCTAAGTGTTCCCATGGAAGTCACCAAGTTCGCAGAGTGGGCCCAGATGGTGTGGAATTGTGGAAAGTTGCGATAGATAGATCGAGTCTAATCGAGAGCATGTGCCGCAGTGATCTCGATTCCCTTGGTTACTTTGTGTTGTTGTGTTGATATTTGATTGCTTGTGTGTTGTGGAGCTTGTCACGTCTTGGTAGCACGTGACCAGCTATTTATATTTGATTGTTATTTTGGGTTTGAGCGGGATTATTAGATTATTAGCAGCCTTTAGTTGGGAGCCGTCTCACTGGGTAATCTTAGATTGCTCATTAGACTCTTTTGTGTTTTTCAGGTTTGGCATAGCTCGGCGGACGCATAGGACACTCGGAGTAGTCTCGGGTTGGTGTTGGGTATCGATTGTTACGCGTTTTGACTTTATTTTCGTTTGCGGATTTTGTTGGGTACCCGTTAAACGATTTGTATTAGACCGTATATTGTTATGAATTAAGTTTATGATTTTAAAGTAATAAAAACGGAATAATTCCCTGATATACGGTTTCGTCCGAACCGAACACAACTCGTGGAAGCGGTACGGGTTGAGAAGCCTCGTATCGTGGAAACGAGGTAAACGGAGTCAAAGATGGTTTGGTTCGAGACTTTGTCTCCAACCGGATTGTCTCTGGCTTTCGTACTGTGACAAACTCTTCTTGTATGACTGCTCGGGTTCGATCGGTCATGTTCTTGTTTGATTGTTGGTTGATAGGTGTAGTTTTAATCCCTATTCTAACTGCAAGTGCACAGTGATGTAGTTGTAGTACTTAGGGTATCGAATCCACAGAGACTCCGGTCAACGATAGATAAGAACAGAAAAGATTAAACTAGGAGAAAGCAAAGGTGATTAAACTAAAAGCAGAGCAGAAAAGTAAATCAGTAGCAGGAGTGGTTTGTGAGCAAGGAGGCGAAGCGTTAGGTTTCAGGAGTTCTCAGGAAATCAGGAACACAAGCAATCAATCAGTCTGGATCTAATCAGAAACTGTTCTAGAACTCAAAACACGGATATAGAATTAACCAAATTTCTTTGCGAGAATTCTCTAAGTCTAAGTGTAGCAAACCAAACTTTCGTTTGCGAGAACTAACAGATTAAACCAGCATTAAATTCCAAGTTTGATATGTTCACAATTAACCTAAACCAAACTTTCGTTTGCGAGACGTTTAATTGCTCATCTAGGTTCTTTCTAGCTAAATTAACCAACTTTCGCTGCATTAATCAGCCTAACATCATAATTCTGATTAGCTACTTCAGATTAAGCATTAAGAACAACCTAAACAAAGTACTAGCAGATATGAATCCCTACAGATTGATTTAAACTATAGTTCCATGAAATCCCTAATGAGAATCCTTCAACCTAACAGGTAAACTACTCAGACATGTTCATTGAGACAGAAAATATCATAAGTAGAAAACCAAATATCATTAAACAGAATAATTAACAGGGGTTCAAAATCAAGTCTCTTTCGAGAACAAGATCAGCCCCTAAGGCTCTCTGAAATAAAATAAAACTTAAAATAAAGCGTAGTCTAAACAAGTGGCTAAAACCCCTAATATATAGTCTAAAACACGTTTTGGGCTTCTATGTAAATATCTGGGCTTTTCTGCAATATCATCATTCTTCATTAAACCGCCGAGTTTGGCCCATTCGCGCTATGCATCGATCGATGCAGGTGTGCAACGATCGACGCAATCCTCAAATCTAGACAGTGAACTCTGTCTCTCGGCCAAACACTCCAAATAGCTCCAGAAAGTGTCATAATCACCAAATCTGCTCCAAATGTGCTTGTACCTAATAAACACCTGAAAAGACTCTAAAACATAGTAAAAGACTCGATAAAGAACACATATACCATGGTTAAAATCCCTAAAATCCATGGTATATCAACTCCCCCACACTTAGCTCTTGCTTGCCCTCAAGCAAGTAAAGAACCAAAGCATAAGAAAAGAAGTTTGAAAACACAGAAACTCATTTCGTCTTAGGAACTTTCGCATTCACATTCACTTAGTAATCCACTAAAAACTTTCCTACAGAACTCAAGACCACAATATACTTCTCCCACACTTAGCAACTGTCCTAAGTAAACTCCACAATCACATTCAAGCATTCAAATTCACCCTACTGACTTCTGCAAGTATTTAAGTGCGATCTCACCTAAGGAGTATCGATCAAAGGGCACATGGATTCTTACCTTATCAGCTCTAGACCACCATACTATCTTTCTCTAGTCCCTTTCTTCTCTTTCCCTTCCTTAACAACTGATTTTTCCCACATTGGGTATAATTTTATTTTTTTTATCAGTGTTCTTCCCGTTATGGGGTGTACTTTGGACACATTCCATGGATCGCACAGGAGATAATAGGGGTCTCTACCACTCCCGTGACCACTTCGGAGTTACTAACTCATCCTCAGTTTATTATTGTTTTTTTTTTATGGAAGGGGAGAAGGGGACTAAATAGGATAGGTTGACCGGCTGTGTCAGAACTAACAAGGGAATCCGACACAAAGTATACCAAGCCCTTAGGTGAGAAATCTAAGTCAGTATTAAGGTTGAAGTCAGTAAAAGGATCCTCTGATACCTGAAGTAATGTGGGTGTTCCCAGTAGGTTGTTCCGTGTCTGAGATTTCTAATAGTCATAGAGGCTCTGCAAGTCTGTCCAATGGTCACTTAGTTCCTGTTCAAGCGAAAATTTTCCTCGAAAAATCATAGTTTCATACAAATTTTGACTCAATAAAACAAATTTTGAAAAACTTAAGAAAACAAAAGCGTGCGTCAGTAGCTCCTCCCCCACACTTAAACTACACTGTCCCCAGTGTAATCAAGGCATGAGCTCGGTGAGAATAATAATCAAATTTGAAACAATCCGAAAAGTTGCAGATTACTTACCTGATGTCGCCATGTGTCGATCGATGCCACAAGGGTGTCGATCGATGCACGGCGAATATGCTCGCGGTTACGTAGATAACCGATGTCTGAACTGCAATCGAATCGGTTAACCATACATCGCAACTGCATCGACCGATGCACTAGGTGTGTCGATCGATGCAATGCGATTTTGCCTGTTTCTCTCGGCTTTGAACACACTTAAACAGAAAAATTAAAAACACCAAAATCAAAACGAAAAATGAAAATAAAAACGAACCTAACAGTGGGTTGCCTCCCACTCAGCGCTTGTTTAAAGTCAGTAGCTTGACTATGGGATAGAGGTTTGATTCATGGCGGTTTCAACAGAGACTTTGAGTGTCTCTGTGAATATCTCTTCATCCAAGGAGGTGTGTATGCTGTCGGATCATGAGGTTTCCCAAGGAAAGAGTAATCAGAATCAGGGCGGGAGCGAAGCTTGGGCGGTCTACTGCGTTTTCCTGCATTCAAAACAATGTAAACAGAAGGTTTAAGCTTAGGTGATTTGTACCTTACCTTTGATGCAGATCTGATGTTTGGGGCTTTCTGCTTATGAGCAGTTGCAGGTACTGAAGATGTTAGAGCAGGTTCAAGAGGAACTGCCATCTTCTTCTTTCCACTATCAGATATTGTAGTTCCACCAATCTGAACTTCTTCTTTCATATGACCATCAGTGGAGATCATCTTCTTTGCATGAACTCGCGAAGTTTCAACTGGTGGTGTTTTATTCACCTTCTTATCTATCACTTTCATGCAGTTAGACACTTCTAGCTCTTGTTTGGAAGGTTTAGGAACCTTAGGATATGGCACAGGGGGCTTATAGACTCGTTCTGGTACTGTTGCAGGTTTCTGGTCATGTCTGCGTTTTGTGTCGATCGTTGCATGATGTGTGTCGATCGATGCAGGGCGATTCTGATTGTCGTAAGAACTCGAAATTGCCGTCAGAACGGCGTGTCGATCGACACTAAGGGGGTGTCGATCGATGCATGTCTCAGACAGACAATATTCATCCAGAAAATCCGAGATTATGCTCTCTTCTTCACCTAGCAACTCAATCTCATCCCTTAAGGTCACAGCTCTGATGGATTTGTACTGTTCAGCTTTCTTAGCTTCATTTTGTCTTTGTATTGCTCCAGCTGTCTGCTGAACTTGGACATCTAGCTCCTTCACATGTGTGCTCAAGTATTCAAACTTCCCATTCAGATTTTCATGTATATCATCGAGCTTCCTGTCGAAGTCCACAGCAGTCTTAGTCTGATCCTCTAGCAGCTGCTCCATCATGGATTCCATCTTGCTCTCATAAGCATTAGCAGCTGGAGGTGCCTGATAGGAGGGTGATCCATACATGTTTCCCTGAAACCCAGAACCATATATGTAGTTCCTCTCCTCTTCCTGTCTTTCCAGTAACTGCTCCATCATGCTTATCAGCTTATTAGACTGTGTATTGTGAGGAGGAACATGCTGATATGATGGAGATTCATAGTCTCTGGTGAATGAATTGGAGCCATAGCCTCTGCAGAACGAGTTATTCTGCTGATTTTCCAACATCCGTTCCATCATTCCCATCATTCTTTCGCACTGTGTCGATCGATGCAGAGTAGCGTCGATCGATGCAAGCTCGAGAATGCAACGATCGACACACATGGCAGTGTCGATCGATGCAAAGAGATTACAGGCGTACCTGAAACGCAAGAACAGAAAAAAAAGAAAAAAAAATTAGTAGCAAAAATTAAAAACGAAAATCCTAGTCTAAACCCTAAGTTCAAATCTATCGAGGACTCAAAAGAGTCCCCGGCAACGGCGCCAAAAACTTGATAGGTGTAGTTTTAATCCCTATTCTAACTGCAAGTGCACAGTGATGTAGTTGTAGTACTTAGGGTATCGAATCCACAGGGACTCCGGTCAACGATAGATAAGAACATAAAAGATTAAACTAGGAGAAAGCAAAGGTGATTAAACTAAAAGCAGAGCAGAAAAGTAAATCAGTAGCAGGAGTGGTTTGTGAGCAAGGAGGCGAAGCGTTAGGTTTCAGGAGTTCTCAGGAAATCAGGAACACAAGCAATCAATCAGTCTGGATCTAATCAGAAACTGTTCTAGAACTCAAAACACGGATATAGAATTAACCAAATTTCTTTGCGAGAATTCTCTAAGTCTAAGTGTAGCAAACCAAACTTTCGTTTGCGAGAACTAACAGATTAAACCAGCATTAAATTCCAAGTTTGATATGTTCACAATTAACCTCAACCAAACTTTCGTTTGCGAGAAGTTTAATTGCTCATCTAGGTTCTTTCTAGCTAAATTAACCAACTTTCGCTGCATTAATCAGCCTAACATCATAATTCTGATTAGCTACTTCAGATTAAGCATTAAGAACAACCTAAACAAAGAACTAGCAGATATGAATCCCTACAGATTGATTTAAACTATAGTTCCATGAAATCCCTAATGAGAATCCTTCAACCTAACAGGTAAACTACTCAGACATGTTCATTGAGATAGAAAATATCATAAGTAGAAAACCAAATATCATTAAACAGAATAATCAACAGGGGTTCGAAATCAAGTCTCTTTCGAGAACAAGATCAGCCCCTAAGGCTCTCTGAAATAAAATAAAACTTAAAATAAAGCGTAGTCTAAACAAGTGGCTAAAAACCCTAATATATAGTCTAAAACACGTTTTGGGCTTCTATGTAAATATCTGGGCTTTTCTGCAATATCAGCATTCTTCATTAAACCGCCGAGTTTGGCCCATTCGCGCTATGCATCGATCGATGCAGGTGTGCAACGATCGACGCAATCCTCAAATCTGGACAGTGAACTCTGTCTCTCGGCCAAACACTCCAAATAGCTCCAGAAAGTGCCATAATCACCAAATCTGCTCCAAATGTGCTTGTACCTAATAAACACCTGAAAAGACTCTAAAACATTGTAAAAGACTCGATAAAGAACACATATACCATGGTTAAAATCCCTAAAATCCATGGTATATCATTGGTCGGTCAGCTCGTCGGTCAGCGGAAAACAGGAAGGGGGCGTTACAAAAGGTGGTATCAGAGCATGGTTCGTCATTGGTTCGAAAATTCCGGTTTTTCAAAGTTTTCAATGTTTTATCGAGTCAAAATGTGTCGCCAAGGCAACCATTAGGAATCCGAGTCGCGTCCGTCAAACCGGGGGATTGGGTAAATTAGGAAATTTGCTAGGATTGTACTAACAGTTTTGTGTTTTGGTGCCGTCACACATCAGAGTTGTCGTAGGAGGATTGATGTGTGTGTGTGGTTTGCGACAACATGATGAGTGACATCAGCGTGGAGGACCGTGAGTCGATTGAATCTACTCCAGTTAGTCCATGGTCATACTCCTAGTATGCAGAGTGCTCCCATATTTCGCAAGCCTATTCCGGAGCATGTAATGACCAGTGTCGAGCCAGCTGACCGCTCCACTCATTCCGGGGCCACCTTATGATATGGCTACATCCGGAGTACCACCTTCAGCAGCGCGTGCGTCGCCAATATTCATCCCCGATGACCTGGTGATCAAGTTATCAGAGACTCAAGAGTTCAGGGTCACTCAGCAGCAGCCACCACCACCGGATGTTTCCATCATTACCACCAGTGTTACCCAGGAGTATCACTTGTCGCCACCACCAGCACAACTCATGCCTTGTTTCATTTGCAGCCGAGAAGTACATTGCACTCTTTTAGTGTCATGATCGAGACCGCGTCGCTCCGCCACCACCACCACACTCATTCCATCCTCCTGGCGCACATGTCGATTAGGATCCACATGAGTTGTACCGCTCATGTTGGAGATTAGGAAGTCGATTAGGCCCAGGTAAGTAAGGGCTCTAACTCGCATTTTGATGTGTGTATATCGGTTGTGTGTAGTCTTTTGGGACAAATTGGAAACCGCTAGTATGTAGACTCCGACGGACCTACATATCTAAAACTCTATGCGGTGAATAGATGTTTTATTTACGTAGTGGATGTGGAGTATTTCAGTTGTTGTTTTTGTTGGAATTGTGTCCAGTAATCTCGGTACTGTCTCTAGAAAGTAAGAGTATGTCAAAGATCAGACATAAGTCATATAATACTGGGGGTCATGATGGCTTGCTAGAGTCCGCTCATGATCTATAAGTCTTGGACTTATTGCCTTTATTATATGATCCCATATGGGTCACACGCCTAAGCTAACAGGAAATCGTGTAGGAACGGTTTAGCAGGAGTATGGTAAAAGTGCTAGGCATTTACTATACTTAGAGAGAATAAGAGGGTTTAGCCATTGTGCATCGATCGATGCATAAGGTGCAACGATCGATGCAATGCGCGAACGCCTCGGAGTTAATTGGCATTTGGGCCAAATGGCCCAAAACGAACTGAACAAGTTTTATATAAACTTAAGACGAGTTCAGGTCGATGGTAAGCCCTAGCCGCGACTCTCTCTCTCCCTGCGACCTCCCACAGCTCGGTCTAGCAGCCTTCTTCCTGCTCGGTGTGCGTGTGTGAACCTCTGGAGGAGTTATCACTCGGTGGCTCTCTGATCTCTGACCTGTTCTTCCTTTCCGCTGCAATAACAGGTATAAGGTGAGATCTACTTATGTTTCTATTCAAGAGAACCTAGATCTGGCATGTTTAGGATCAAGTAATCTGATGAATTGAATCAGGATTAACTCACCGAGAGATCCATCAGTGGTATCAGAGCCATTGGTTCTGGTTCTTCTTGTTTAGATTCAAGTTTAGGATTGTTTTCTTGTTTAAGAAGTGTTTTGAATCAATTACTGATAAGATAAATCACTTAAGCAACAAGGAATTGAAACCTAAACACATTTGAAATCGCAAAAATCCAAGCTATATTGATTTGGAAGAATGCGATTTTCATAAAGAAGTATCGGCTGTGATCGCGATGCATCGATCGATGCGATCGCATGATCGGTCGATACAACCACGAGAGATCGCATTGCATCGATCGATGCAATGCAAGGATCGATCGTTGCAGTCGCGAGAGATTGACCGTGATCGCATGGATCGTTCGAACGATCGCATGGATCTCGCAAGAATCTCTCGGCCAAACCTGATAACCGTTCGTGCACGCATGAGAGCATCGATCGATGCAGGATCGATGAACGATCGTTGCAGGATCGATGCTGAGAGCATCGATCGATGCGGTTAGGGTTTAGACTCGGTTTAATTTAATTAAAATTAAACGTCTCGGTTTAATAAACAGATTTAATAATTTTATTAAGTCTGGTTAAACCGGGATAAGAAATCCAATGTCGAAAGAATTATTGGATTTAGTGCCTAAACCAGGATTTTCTAATTTGATTTGGTTGGACCAAATAAATTGAGAAAATCCGGTTTAGTAAATAACCGGTTGACAATTGTGGTCGTCGTAGTAATTAATTTTGGTTAGACCAATTTTAATGAACCAGACCGGTTATGTCATTTAATTGGACAATTGGGTTATGTCTTGGACATGGACCAATTCTTGGGCCTCGGGCCAAGAAGTTAAAACAATTGGGCCAATTATTTGAGTCTCTTCTTTAGATTAATTTAAAATTTATTTTATAAAATTTTAAAATCGATTTTAAATTAATAAGTTTCCAAAATTTTGAAATTAGAAAGTTTCTTAAATTAGAAGTTTCTGAATTTGCATGTTTTGGATTTAAGGAAAGTTTCCTTTTTAGAAAGTTTCCTAAAATAGTAGGTTTCCTAAAATAGAAAGTTTCCCGAAATAGTAATCTTCTATTTTGGGAATGAAATTTTAATAAACCTACGAACCTCATATAATATCAAGCGTTGGATGTCTTGTCCATTCTATGTCAGCTGTCAAAGCCCATTCAATTGTATTCATGGCCTTACAGTGTGAGGATGTCTGCTTTTGCGTGGGTAAGACGGTTTGTGATTCATAAATGTCATTGGGAGTCCCAGACATTAATGATTACATGACTGTATAATCTGGTTTTCTTGACTAGGCCATCGGGAGTCCCGGGCCTTGAGACATCAGAATGGATTGGGCCTCGGGCCCAGATTCACAACCAAGAGTTATATCACGGATATAATTAGCCGATACAGGGCTTACCGATATAAGCTAAGGTTGGGTGACGGCCAGTGGCCCACTTTAATCTTAGTTATATGTGGATCTTGGAATCATTATATTCTATTGAGGGTAACTTATGTTATTGAATATAATGCGTGATTAATCATATTAAATTTAATACGAGATTAATCATTTTGAACATATTAACTAAAATCCTTTTATCTTATATTTCAGTTATGACTAGCACAAACAATCAAAACACTTTCTCGATCCGGTCTATCCTTGGGATGGACAAGCTGAACGGATCAAATTTCTTGACTTGGTCACGGAACCTGAGGCTAGTCCTCAGGCAGGAGAGAAAGGACTATGTTCTTGAGAGAACTCTCCCCGTAAGGATCGGGTCCAATGCCTCCCATGCAGTATATGATGCTTGGAATAAGCATTATAATGATGCGGTAGATGTGCGTGGTCTGATATTGGCTACCATGGACTCTGACTTGCGGGAGCAATATGAGAACATGGAGTCGCCAATAGAGATGATCAGCAGCCTGAAATTGAAATTTCAGGAGCAGATAAGAGTGGAGAGATACCAGTTGGTTAAGTCTCTCACTAGCTGCAAGCTACCAAATGATAATCCGGTGAGTCCTCATGTCAGTAAAATGATAGGTTATATTGATAACCTGAGGAAACTGGATTATCCAGTTAGCCAAGAATTGGCAACTGAGATCATTCTGCAGTCACTGCCGTCAAGCTATGATAAGTTCAGGAAGAACTATATCAAGAAAGGCTTAACGAAGACGCTAACTGAACTGCATAATATGCTCAAGACGGTTGAGCAAAACGTGAAGGGTAGGTTTATGAAACCTAGTACTGACAAGGGTGAAGACAAAGTTGTCCAGATTTTGAATCATGGCAAGCGTGTGTCTTCTGAGCTCAAGTCAGATACCTCTTACGTTGGTAAGTGCTGCTACTGTAAAGAGATAGGGCATTGGAAGAGAGATTGCATAAAATTCATGGAAGACGATGAGGAGTTAAAGTTAATGTATGAGACTACTTCCTCAGGTATTCATGTTATTACTTCAAGTTCTACCTTGCAGGTATTGGATACTGGTTGTGGCACTGATATTTGTTGTAATATGCAGAGCCTGAGCAACAGTAGAACGTTGAAGGAAGGGCAAGTGGAACTGCATGTCTGGAAGGAGCCATGGAAGCTGCCTCAGTCATAGGGTTTTCACTTGTAGATACCTTCAAGGCTTGGTTTTGTATTAAGTAATTGCTACAATCTACCTGCTTTAAGCAGAGTTGTTTTTCATTTTCTTATAAGAATTTGAATGTTTTTCATTTTGATAAAAGACAAGGTTTTGTTCTTTTGATCTTAATGAAATATTAATTGTAGCACCCTATTCAAGGAATGGGTTTTATATCTTAAACCAAAGAGTGCCTAAATATAACATAAATACCGAATTGGTTTAAATCTGATGAATTAAACCTGAATTTTCTTGGTATAAAAGTCTTGGTCACATAGAGTAAGACGGATTCAGAAATCTCATAGTTATGGACTGTTGGGCTCATTTGATACGATATCTTTTGAGACTTGAATTCTGTTTACTGGACCAAAAGACAAAGGGCCCATCTTAGCCGAGCTAGAGAAAGGCCCAAAGGCTTATTGGAGATTGAACATACTCATGTATGTGGTCCGATGAGCAGAAATGCCAGAGAAAATTTCTTATACCTCATTGTCTTGACTGATTAATTCAGTGAGTAAGACTGTGTTCATTTGATGAGACACAAGTCGGAATTCTTTGACATGGTCGAAAGAGTTCCAGAATGAGGTATAGAACCTAAGTGACAGAAGTATTAAGACTCTGAGTTAAATCAGAGTGAGAATACTTAAGTCATTGATGGTGTGATCATCTGAATGAGTGTGAAGTCGTTTCACAGCTCAATTCTCCTGAAAAAACCTGGAGGTGTTTCTGTGAGAAAGAATCAGATCTTATCAGAAATGATTAAAGATGAGTCACACGAATCTTCCATGATATTTTAAGAATAACGCTCTAGAAACATCTAAGTTTACGCTGAAATAGTTCCACTAATATCAGTTGAAAGACACCACGTTAATGTGGATTGGAATCGATCCAAATTTGTCTTTACTGAGCATTTGTAGTTGTGCTACTTCGCTGGTTGTCCTAGAGAAACAAAGGCTTGTTACTTTTACGTCCAATCTGTTTTCTAAGAAGGGAAGTCATTTTCAAAGAAGAACAGTGGGAGTAAAAGCATAACTCGAAGTTTTCTTAGGGAAACCAAGGCTCGGTATTTTTACGACCATTCTGTTTTCTAAGAAGGGAAATTACTTTCCAAGAAGAACAGTGGGAGTAAAAGTATTTTTACGACCATTCTGTTTTCTAAGAAGGGAAGTTACTTTCCAAGAAGAACAGTGGAAGTACATCTCGAAGAAATTCGAGAAATACAGGAGGTTGCTTAACCTATTGAGGGAGAGCAGCAGAAGGATTTACAGATTTCTGTAATATCTGCACCTGTGGAGCCTGAAGTTCGCAGATATGAAAGAATCAGTCACTAATCCGAGAGTGAATTCTCGTCATTAGTTCAGCCTGATGATCATTGAATGTTCGCATGATCTGATGATCATTGAAAGCGACGAATCTGCGAAATTCAAAGAAGCGAAAGTGAGCCTGGACTCCGAAAAATTACATTTTGTGTAAGTTAGCTTCATCGATCCATTCATGGATGGAAGCAAACATATCGGAGTTGGAATCTTCGTTCTGCTGAAGTAGTCAAGGTTTTGACTTAAAAACAGGAACGAAATGGAACTGTGCGTTTACTAAAAGATAAGTGGGAGCAATATTGCATTTCTCATAGTATATGTCGATGACATACAGATTCTCGGATATAACGTCCCAACGCTGTAGTCGGTAAAGGACTAGCTTGGGAGTTGGTTTAAATGATTGACATGGGTAAAGCCACGTAGTTCTTGGATTTTGGATCTAAAGATAGAGATCCAAAAGAGCTGGTAGGACAAAGTCAGGATTCTGAAATTGACAAAGTCCTACACGTTTTTGAGCAATCCAAGAAGGGTTTTATGCCAATGTCACATGGCATTAAGTTAAGCAAGATACAGTATCCTACGATAACTGCTGAGCTTAAATACATGGATAGGATTCCATATGCTTCGGTAATTGGATCTATCATGTATGCCATGAAACGTACTTGTTTGATGTTGCTTTAATGTTAAGCAAGACAAGTAAAGACCAGTCAAATCCAGCAAAGAATCAAGTTTCCTAAAGTATGTCCTAAAGTATTTGAGGAATACTAAGGATAAGTTCTTGATTTACGGAGAAAGTGATGTGCTACAAGTCAGCAGAGTCTGAAAGGCAAGTTTCCAACAGACAAAGATGATTTCCGGTCACAGTCCGGTTATATCTTGTGTCTGTCTGGCGGTGCAAGGCACTGTTGCTGACTCCATGACTTAAACTGAACATTTCGCAGCTTGGAAAGCGGCGAAAGAGGTTGTTTGGAAAGAAGAGTTCGTCACTGAACTTGATGTGATTCCCAGCATAGATGAGACTAGCTGCACATCAGAGGTCCAAACACCTTGAGATAAATGACAGAGATGTTAAGTAGATCAGCAAGTTTCAACAAATGAGAACGTTGCTAATCTATTAACAAAGCCACTCCTTAGCCCTAAGCACGAGTCACGGACTGTAGCTGTAGGATAAAGTGAAGTTAAGATATAAATCTTAATTTCAGTGGGAGTTAGTAAAGGGCTTTATTTAGTTATTGATATGTTCTTGTAAAACATTTGAGATGTTTAATAATGAAATTATTATTTCAAGATTATTTTAACTGTGATGAAATAATCGTTCCAAAGTGATATGAACCATTTTATAGGTCATCGAAGTAAATGACTTGATCTTGAGTCATCGAAGTCATTTAGCTTGATCATGAGACCCTATATTTGATAGATGTTTTATATCATCCCGTCCCTAGTCGAAGGTTGTTGAAATTGGAACACCAACAATCGTGTGAGACTGGATTGGTACGTGACTTATGACAAAGTCTCAGTGTGTCATAGATGCGCGGCATCAAAGTCAGTACATAGGTGTATGTTTGGGAACATACGACCGGACAAGACCCGCTTATAAGAACTCTTCAGGATATTTATATCTGTGTCATAAGAGATTCTTACTACGACTATAGAGTATAGTCCTTAGACCTGAGTTCGCATGCATGTGACTGCACATGGACTGATGCACTTTGATCATTGTCTAACGCTGTCGTTCTGCGATAGTTATAAGGACCTTGTTTGGGTACATTGTGAAGTGAGTAGTTTACAGTGATGGAACAAGACGGGATTTGTCCCTCCAATATAAATGGAGTGAATATCTCTAGGCCAATCGGAGATTTGAATACTGGAAAATGCATGGCCATGCTCAAACGGACTGTCCCGAGTCGTTTGGATTGTCAGCATCAAATCAGAGTCCGATGAACAAGATTAGGCTCTATAAGGATGACACTAATCTTGCCTTATGACTAATCGAGATATTGAGACAACAGGATTATAAATACAGAGATTCCAGTACAAGTGGGAGATTGTTGGAATTGTGTCCAGTAATCTCGGTACTGTCTCTAGAAAGTAAGAGTATGTCAAAGATCAGACATAAGTCATATAATACTGGGGGTCATGATGGCTTGCTAGAGTCCGCTCATGATCTATAAGTCTTGGACTTATTGCCTTTATTATATGATCCCATATGGGTCACACGCCTAAGCTAACAGGAAATCGTGTAGGAACGGTTTAGCAGGAGTATGGTAAAAGTGCTAGGCATTTACTATACTTAGAGAGAATAAGAGGGTTTAGCCATTGTGCATCGATCGATGCATAAGGTGCAACGATCGATGCAATGCGCGAACGCCTCGGAGTTAATTGGCATTTGGGCCAAATGGCCCAAAACGAACTGAACAAGTTTTATATAAACTTAAGACGAGTTCAGGTCGATGGTAAGCCCTAGCCGCGACTCTCTCTCTCCCTGCGACCTCCCACAGCTCGGTCTAGCAGCCTTCTTCCTGCTCGGTGTGCGTGTGTGAACCTCTGGAGGAGTTATCACTCGGTGGCTCTCTGATCTCTGACCTGTTCTTCCTTTCCGCTGCAATAACAGGTATAAGGTGAGATCTACTTATGTTTCTATTCAAGAGAACCTAGATCTGGCATGTTTAGGATCAAGTAATCTGATGAATTGAATCAGGATTAACTCACCGAGAGATCCATCAGTTTTGAGTAGCAGAGTGGTTATATTGCATACTCATGATGGTTGTGAATGCAATATAGTTACGATGTGAAAATAGATGATGGTCCGAGCAGACGGTTTCCATCAGAACCCTAAGAGACAACTGCAATCGCCGATCTGCTTGATTGATTGTGTGTGATTGATTGCCTTGCTAGGTTGTTAGAATTGTGAATTGTTGTGATTGCTCGCTAGGTTGGTAGTTGTTGAATTTGAATCTTTGCATTTCGTCTAATCGCTAGGTTGCTAGAAAGTGATTTTTGATTTTAATTAGTGAAATCGTTTGGTTTTCTTGGGTAGAATTGTTTTTGGTAAGAAAAGATAAAGAACCCCTTAGATAGAAATAAGCTTAGAATTGTGAAAACGGGTTTTAGAAAGCTTATTCGAGATTGAGCGGAATGATATGATATTGTTATTTAGCCATGTGTGACCGCAAGGTACATGACTAAATAACCATATTTCTATGAGGAAGTGATATCAGGATTAAGTTAAAAGAGGTCTAACCGTTCCAGTGTTGTTGAGGTTGTTGATGTAGGACGTGTGGGCGATTGACGAGGACATGAGAACGAACCCGAACCCGAGAGACGAGATGTTATTTCAGAAAGCAGTATGACCCGATCCTGCAAGAATGTTAGTGTGGATTCAGAAAATAGTTTGGGTATCAGTGGCAGAAGAATTCAAGACGGATTCGTTGATGAGTTAGTGAAGAGATCCAGAAGCACCAAAGTCAGTGGAAGCGTCCGTTTGAGGGAACAGTTCTGGAGTCAGCAAAGCGTGGAGATAAGTGATCGAGGAGGATCGAGGTGTGCATGAGTATGGCGGTTTAGTTGGAAGGAAGAAAATCGATATGTCAATCGAGGCGGTAATCATTGAAAACAAGTTAAGCGATGGGAATGGAGGGCGAGTTATTATTGCGTGATCGGAGAAGCCTGGAGCATTGATCGGCGCAGAGAGATGTATGAAGCGAAACATAGCAATTGAGTTAGAATTGGTGGATTTGAGAGTCAGAGATAGAATCGATGAAGGAATCGAATGGAGGGAGAGTCGGTGTTGTGCCATTCACGGAGGTCGAAGCAAAGTGGGTAAGTCAAAAGTGTCGATTCAAGACGATCATCAGTTGGCGCAAAAAGTTTGAGGAATTAGTATGGATCCTTCCGACGAAATCAGTGGTTGCGGGATCAGGGTTGAATCAGAAGTTCGCTAAAATCAATCAAAAATGAGGAACCAAGAAGCGATCATGTGTCACGTTTTTCAGTCTGAGGAGTCCAAGGCATCAACATGTAGAGAAGTTTTATGCAAGACGGTGTTTCAGAGGTCAGTGAGCATCAGGAGTACAGTTCAATTGGTTCAGCGTCTGAGCATTGGAGCGGTGGAATCAGTTCAGAGTGGCGACTTACATGGTTCTGTTCTGATTCGAAGTTTATAGAAACGGAGAATTCGGGGACCGAATTCCTGTAAGTGGGGAAGAATGTAATATCCTGTTCCAAGAAATGGTCAACGGGAAGTCAACGAGGGGCATTTCTGTAATTCCAAGAGATAAGGGGCATTTAGGTAATTTTACTAAAATGCAAGCCAGAATTGGAGACCGGCCAAGTGTTATTCTTTTGGTCATAAAGAACATTTAGAAGACCAGACATGGAAGAAACGAAGATTAAATTAGTTTTTCGGACTATCGGGAAAAGAAACCGATAGAAACGACAAAACTCGTAAATTGCATAACGAGAGCTACGGGTGCCCGATGGAGGTGAAACGAATTTCTAAATTCATCAAAGATCATCTACAACCTGAAAATGAAGCTTGGTGAATTTATAGAAGCATCCAAAGAGTTTCTAAAATATTAAACGTACAACAAGTTTTTCCGAGAAACCGATACAATGTTCGGGCAAGCGAGAAGACCTTCTAAAGTACACCAAAAATTATGAGATTTTGACCACAGCTCCATTAGAAGATGTAGAAGCTATGGGTGAAAGGGTTCAGCAGTATTTGACACATATATAAAGTTATAAATTGTAGACCATTAAGGAGTAATTAGTGGCTAAAAATCCAAAATAAATTCTTTGGAGCTTGGGCTTGAACCAGGGTATTTAGGGCTGATTACTAAGATTATATTTGACCCCAATCCAGCTCAGTATGAATAATGGGCCACGAAATCTAGCCCAATAATTTTGGAAGCTTCTTAGTATTTTAGGTTCATGAATCTAAGGTGGTGTGTTGTCATCAATCCAAGGGCTGCATGGAGGAGGCTACAAGTAGATGGTAGTTGATCAAATGCATTGTTTTTGGATGGATTTTGGTGGAGAGTTTGTGGCTTAAGATGGAGAGGAAGAGGAGACAAGTGGAAGGTGGAGATCACACCACTTTGGCTATAAAAGGAAGCCTCCACCCCTCACTTTTCTTCACACCAAAAATAATTCTCAACAAGAGTAGTAAAAAAGAGAGAAAGAAGAGAGGGAGAAGAGAGGGAGAAGGGAGGAAGAAAAAGAAGGAGACGGCAGGAAGAAGAAGGAGGAGGAGGATCCGGGAGAAGAAGAAGAAGCCGGAGGGGAGAGAGAGAGATAAAAATAGAATAAAGATGGGGAAAGGAATATTACTACATCGGAATATTCCGAAGAATATTCTTCGGAAATGAATTTTTCCGATGTAATAATCTTCCCGATAAACCGGATTTCTTTTATTTAGAAATGGAATAGACGGTTGTAGTAGCCATCATATGAGGGTTATCCGAAGGTTCGGAATCATTTGGTCAACGGTGCGGGTCAAGGTCGGGTGAAAGCAACGGAGGTTCGGGGAAGGTACGGGTTAGCATCGGGTTCGTGTCGGGTCTCGGAGTTCCATCAATCCATCCATCCGTCGTCATAACACTGTGAGTCGGCTAAATTGTGTGATGCATTTAGAATAGTACATATAGACCCATGAATTATAAACCATAGATTTAGGTTGCATACCTTGATGATTGACCTGGTTAGAACGGCTAGGTTGATTAATAACTCGGTTAATTAATTAAATGGATAGGTTAAGGGATGCATGCTAGTTAACTTATATTCGTTGATTGATTGATTGAGTGTTGCATTAGTTGATTGATAGTTCGTTGATTGCTTGATTGGGTGATGCATACATATAGAACTGCATGCTAGGACATATATGCATATATAAGTATTTAAGAACGTATCTAGATGAATCTATATATGGAAAATTATGAGTTGATTAAAATACGGTTAAATGACATAACACACTTAGAATATAATAACGAGGTAGATTAATGAATGAAAATTAATGAATAATGAGATGTCGGGGAGTTAGTAATTTTACTAACTCTAAACCGACAGATCGATGACGTATTAAAAGATACTTAGGAAGTGATAAGTAAAGAAGTGGTGTGATTAATGGAGCGTCTACGGGATTAGTAATCCACTAATCCCAAGGTAGCGGATTGAATGAGTAAAGGTTAAGGAAATATTAAAATAGTAATAAACCTAGTTAATTGTTTGTGTGGTGTTGTGATTATTGATTGTGTGATTGTTTAGCTACTTCGGTGTTGGGCCGAGTAGACTGTTGATTGTTTGTGTGATTGCTTGATTGTTTATCTACTTCGGTGTTGGGCCGAGTAGACTGTACTGTAGATACTTACCCTGGTGCGGGACCGAGTAAGTTTGGGTGATGTGGAGGTTGATGATAGGACTTGCGGGATGGATTGGGGATTAAGATAGTGTTTTTGTTTGACCTTGTTGGTATTGCGTGATAGAGTCCTAGTGAGTCTGATTGTTTACATTACTGTTATTAGGACTCTATAGGGCGCGTTAGATCCCGCAAGTCTAGAGATGGCGTTCTGGTACTTCCGACCCGATTGGATCCTCAGGTAGTAACCTGATCAGGCATGTAACTTCGGTAGTGGTTCTGGCAGGTGTTAACCTATGGAGTGACGTCTGTAGGTGTGTGGTCCGGAGAATACGGGGTCGCGTCCTAGGGCCGGACTGCATGGAAGCTTGGGTTATCTAGGGGTAGCCTGAGTCACCGCGTATCGATAGACAGTGGGAGGTTTTGGCTACCGTGGCGGCAGCTAAGTGTTCCCGTGGAAGTCACCAAGTTCGAAGAGTGGGCCCAGATGGTGTGGAGTTGTGGAAAGCTGCGATAGATAGATCGATTCTAATCGAGAGCATGTGCCGCAGTGATCTCGATTCCCTTGGTTACTTTTGTGGTGTTGTGTTGATATTTGATTGCTTGTGTGTTGTGGAGCTTGTCACGTCTTGGTAGCATGTGACCAGCTATTTATATTTGATTGTTATTTTGGGTTTGGGCGGGATTATTAGATTATTAGCAGCCTTTAGTTGGGAGCCGTCTCACTGGGTAATCTTAGATTGCTCATTAGACTCCTTTGTGTTTTTCAGGTTTGGCGTAGCTCGGCGGACGCGTAGGAATCTCGGAGTAGTCTCGGGTTGGCGTTGGGTATCGATTGTTACGTGTTTTGACTTTATTTTCGGTTGCGGATTTTGTTGGGTACCCGTTAAACGATTTGTAATAGACCGTATATTGTTATGAATAAAGTTTATGATTTTAAAGTAATAAAAACGGAATAATTCTGTAATATACGGTTTCGTCCGAACCGAACACAACTCGTGGAAGTGGTACGGGTTGAGAAGCCTCGTATCGTGGAAACGAGGTAAACGGAGTCAAAGATGGTTTGGTTCGAGCCTTTGTCTCAAACCGGATTGTCTCTGGCTTTCGTATTGTGACAAACTCTTCTCGTATGACTGCTCGGCTTCGATCGGTGATAGGAGTCAGGTTTTAATCCTATATCTAACTGCAAGTGCACAGTTCACTAGTTGTAGTATATAGGTATCGAATCCACAGGGACTCCGGTATTCAATAGCTCAAGAACAGGAAATTAAACTAGGAAGAAAGCAATGTGATTAAATGAAAAGCAGTGCGAGAAAGTAAACAGAAAGCAGAGATTATTGGTTGTGAAAACAAGTTATTAAGAGCGCTAAGTCTAGGACGTTCTTAGGAAATCAGACAAGCAGACAGTTCATTCAGCAAGGATCTATTTAAGCACAGTTCTAGAACTCAAAACACAGATATAGAATTAACCAAATTCCTTTGCGATAATTCTCTAAGTCTAAGTGCAGCAAACCAAACTTTCGTTTGCGAGAACTAACAGATTAAACTAGCATTAATCCCAAGTTTGATATGTTCACAATTATCCTAAACCAAACTTTCGTTTGCGAGAAGTTTAATTGCTCAACCTAATTAGTTAAGATTCCTAAACCCCACTTCCGTGACGTATTTAGCAACCTAAGATCTAGATTCTAATTGATCAGGTTAGAACTAGCTTTAAGCACAATTAGATTGAAGAACATATATAGTTATGAATCCTTAACTGAAATAAACAAGTCTAGCAATTCATGAAATCCTATGTGAGAAACCCTAAACCTAACAAGAAATCTACTCAGACATAGATAATGAAAACATAATCATATGATGAATAAATTGCATAGAAGATAAAGAATAAAAGGGGTTCGAAATCTTTTCCAAATACAGATGAAGTAAAGGTTCAGATCAGCCCCAAAAGCTCTAAAAATCCTCTGTTCTTAATTATGAAAGCGTATCTTAATAAAACACCAAAAACTTAATTATATAGGTCTAATCTCGGCCAGGGGCTTCTTTGTCAATATCAGGAACTTCTGGATCAGAGTGCAATATCTTGACTCTTCATAAACCGCCGAGTTTCGGCCCATCTCGCTGGTGCAACGATCGATGCTAGAGTGCAACGATCGACGCATTTCTCTGTTTCGGACAGTGAACTCTATCTCTCGGCCAAACACTCCAAAAATCTCCAAAAAGTGCCATAATCACCAAATATGCTCCAAACCTGATTATACCTGTAAAAGACTCTAAAAGAACACAAAAAGACACTAAAACACACTTAATATCATGGTCTAAAACTAGTAAAAACCATGATATATCAACTCCCCCACACTTAGCCTTTGCTTGCCCTCAAGCAAAACAGAGAACTAAAGCTTGGTGAAGAGGTTTGAAAACTCTTCAGAAACTCATTTCATCCTAGAAGCTACAATACTCAGATTCCCCTTAGTAAAGCACTGAAAGAATCAATCACAGGATATCAAGACCAACATGTACTTCCCCCACACTTAACAACTGTCCTAAGTAAACTCCACAATCACATTCAAGCATTCAAATTCTCCCTACTGACTTCTGCAAGTATTTAAGTGCGGTCTCCCTTTCTTCTCTTTTCCCTTCTTTAACAACTGATTTTTCCCACATTGGGTATCATTTTATTTTTTTTATCAGTGTTCTTCCCGTTATGGGGTTTACTTTGGACACATTCCATGGATCGCACAGGAGATAATAGGGGTCTCTACCACTCCTGTGACCACTTCGGAGTTACTAACTCATCCTCAGTTTATTATCTTTTTTTTTTTACTTTATAGAAGGGGAGAAGGGGACTAAATAGGATAGGTTGACAGGCTGTGTCAGAACTAACAGGGAATCCGACACAAAGTATACCAAGCCCTTAGGTGAGAAATCTAAGTCAGTATTAAATTGAAGTCAGTAAAAGGATCCTATGATACCTGAAGTGATGTGGGTGTTCCCAGTAGGTTGATCTGTGTCTGGGTTTTCTAATAGTCAGAGATAGATCCTGCAACTTCATCCCAATGGTTACTTAAGTTCCTGCAAGTCTTGTAAATCTTCTCATAAAATCATAGTTTCTTACTTAAACAATTTTGACTCAATAAAACAAAAAATTTTGAAAAATGGACTGAATCTTAAGAAAACAGAAAGATAAACGTCAGTAGCACCTCCCCCACACTTAAGACACACTGTCCCCAGTAGTGTCAAGCGAAGGATCGGTAAAAAGAAAATAAAAATTGTTAAAGTTCTGTTGAGTTCTGTCGGGTTTACCTCTGTCGCTCAGGCATCGATCGTTGCACCAAGTGCATCGACCGTTACTTGGCGATTTTCGTGTATGGTCGATCGTTGCTCAGAACTGCAACGATCGCTGCAATGCGATTCCGATCGTGTTGTGACGATCGACACAGAAGTGCGTCGATCGACGCACTGCGAATCTGTCCGAGACCTGCAACCATAAACTCACCAGAAACAAAAACAAACGTAAAATCCTAACAAAAACACCAAGAATTAAGTAGAAAAACACTAGTACCTAATGGTGGGTTGCCTCCCACCCAGCGCTTGTTTAAGGTCAATAGCTTGACCGGACGGACAAGATTTTTCAGGCACCAGGAGATCCCAACAGAGACTTAATCTGTCTTTGTTCAAGTCTCCTCATCCAAGGTGGCGAGTAGGCTGTTGCAGAATGCTCATGTCCAAGAAAAGATGGAGTAAAACGCGCCCCAGGATCTATAATCACAGTGTCATCAGGCTGCTCATCATCTGCATTCCTTATGGTGAATGTCTGCCCATCTATCAGTGGTCTACGCAGCTTATCCATCTCATAACGCAGCGGCTCATCTCCCAG
The DNA here is from genome assembly GCA_030180135.1 of Orychophragmus violaceus. NCBI lineage: Eukaryota > Viridiplantae > Streptophyta > Magnoliopsida > Brassicales > Brassicaceae > Orychophragmus > Orychophragmus violaceus. Next base: position 83,682,800 of record CM058234.1, on the reverse strand, counting down.
ATGGAGGTCTATCAGGCTGTTCCTAACATCTATCACCGCTCCTGCTGTAGCCAAAAATGGTCTTCTAAGCAGCAATGCTTCATCCGGTTCACAGTCATATCTCAGCACTAAGAAGTCTGTTGGAACTAAGTAGTTTCCAACTCTCACTGGGATGTCCATCAGGAGTCCTTCAGGAACTCGTATGGACTGATCAGCTAGGAGAAGAGAGGTCCTAGTAGGAGTAAAATCTAGCATACCCAGCTTCTCTGCCACAGAGGCATCAAACTTCCAGCAGCTCCTAAGTCACACAGAGAACGCCTGAAACTATCCTCAAAGATAGAACAATCAAGCACAAAGACTCCAGGATCAGGCAGCTTCTTCGGGATCTTGGTTAACAGAACATCACTAATATGCTGAGGAACTATAACCACCCAGTCTCTCAGCTCTTCATCTAGAGGCAGCATCTTGTTCAAATACCTCTGCACACATGGATGATAAGGTGGATCATCAGAAGATGGAATTTCTTCCAATTCTTCACCAATCTCCTCTAGCTTCTTAAGCTCTTCAATTTCTCGCTTAATCACTTCAGACACTGGGGAGTGTTGTCTAACAATCTGCGCATAAATCTCTTGTTGAGAGATCTCAGAGACTCCAGAGAATAAGCCATCAAGCTCTAAATCTGCATCAATACCATCATCACTCAGCGAATCTGTCTGTTCACGACGTGCATCGATCGACACTAAGTGTGTGTCGATCGTTGCAATGCTGCAATTTCCACCCGAGAGTTTTTCACCAAAATCCGGGATTTCTTCTTCCTTCACCAATTCAGATGTACTTAGCTCAAATTTTTCACCTAGGTGAGATCCATCATTAACGTACACAGACCAGGCCTTAATATGAGTGTATGCTAGTCCTTTTCCCTTTATTGAGCTGGAAATCTGGTTCACCTGAGTATCCAACTGCTTCATATGAGTGTTCAGGGACTCAAACTTCCCATTGAGGTCTTCATAGACAGCATCTAACTTCTTGTTGTAGTCCACAGAAATCTTGGTCTGACTCTCCATTAGTTGTTCCATCATAGCTTCCATTCTACTCTTATGAGCTTTAGGTGCAGGAGGATTCTGATAAGATGAAGACCCATAGGTTCTTTGAGTACCTTGTCCAAAGGTCTTCTGAAAACCACTAGTCTGTCCAGAATTAGATGAGTTGCAGTTGAAAGCACTTTTCTGTCCTCCATTGAAGAATCTGTTTCCTTGTTGATTACCAAATCTATTACCTTGGAATCCAGAACCTCCTATGTAATTCACATCTTCCTCCTGAGTGTCCACCTCAGTTTGAATTACCTCTACATCTTGGGCAAAGTGGACAGCTTTCTTACCTGCTAGGAGATTGCAAACTGTGTCCAGCCTAGATCTAATATCAGTTATATCAGAATTCTCTACACTTCTACCAGATTTCTTCCTCCTCTCATCCATAGTCTTGCAGCTGTTGCTGCCTATTAGATTCTCAATCAATTGCTTAGCTTGTGTAGGGGTCCTGGTGTTGAAGTTAGCATTACTGGAATTGTCCAGTGCAGACTGATATGGAATATCTATGCCTCTGAAGAAAATGCCAATCAACTGAACTTCAGTGAATCCATGGTGTGGGCAGTCACGCTGATACTGCTTAAATCTCATCCATGCAGTCTTTAAAGGCTCCACAGCTCCTTGGGAAAAGGTGAGTATGTCCTGTCTGGACTGGTCTGAGCGCGCATCATCATAGAAGTGACGCAGGAACTCACTCTTTAAAGCTGCCCAAGTAGTATACTGAGCAGGTGCCAGCTGCTTTAGCCATGCACTAGCGTCTCCAGCAAGACTGTGCGGAAAGAGCTTAAGGAACAGATAGTCCGGGCAGACTCCATCATACTTCATGCCATTGACTACGTCCTCAAACGAATCAATGTGATCCATAGGCTGCTTCGTTGGGTAACCGTGAAATGCATTCTGTCTCATCAGCGAGTAGTAGATGGTTTTGATCTCAAAATCGTTCCTCTCAAAAGCAGGAAGCACTAAAGCTGACCGGTTTGCGTGAAACTCATCCGGTCTGTTGTAGTCAGCTAAAGTCCTCTCACGTACAACCATCTCTCTACCTTGGGACTGTCCTTGACCCTGGTTCTGCTCCTGTTGCTGTTGCTCAGGAGGATCAGGGATGACATTGTTGGGAATGTCCTGAAATCTACTGTACTATCTCTAGAAAGTATGATAAGTGTCGAGATCAGACATAAGTCATAAATACTGGGTGATCATGATGACTTGCTAGAGCCCGCTCTTGATCTATAAGTTTAGGACTTATTACCAGTATTGTATGATCCCAAAGGGTCACACACCATAGCTAACGGGAAAGTTAAATGGAATTAATACGGTAAGATGCAAGGCATTTACTGTATTTGTACAGAGAATTGGGCCAGACAAAATACAGTTATTTTGTCTGATTTGGGTCTTGGGCCCAAAAGCCTAATAGGCCATTAGTTTAATCACTTGGGCCCATATAAGGAAGAGGGGAGGCGCCAGAAACACATGCAGTCTGCGATTTTATTTTAGGTCTGGCCGTCCTCTCTCTCTCTGTTGATTCCAGCTTGGTCTAGCAGCCTGATCCAATAGCTTGTAAGAGTGTGGATACCTAGGAGGAGCCGGTTTCTATCAGCTCTTGCAGATCTCGACATTACCAATCAATCCGCTGCACTCTAAAAGAGGTAATGATCCTGATCTGTATGATTCAACTGCAAATCACCTAGATCCTAGATAATTATGTGCTAGGCTGTAATCTGACAATTACACCATGAACACACATAATCCTTCAGTGGTATCAGAGCCTAGGTCGTTAGGTTTTTTCTTTTTGGATCATACTAGGTTGTTTATTAGTTTGATGAATCGATTTTAATGAGTAAAATTGATTGAAACTTGGAAAACCTAGAAATAAGAAAAACGATAAGATTGTTGATGTTCAATCGATTTGTTATGTTTCGATCGCTTGTTGAAACGAATCGCATGTTGACATAAGGCAAATTAATTATCATTCGGTTTCAATGGCTTGTTGACTTTGTTAATCACATGAGAAACAATGATTGGTTTGTTAAGTGAATCGATTTGTTGTATTAGAAAAGGACAAAATTGTTTTGTCTTCTAGTTATGTCACGATCGAATCATAAGTTAGTTTTGTTAAGGTGATCAATCGCTTTTGACTTTGATGATTGTTTTGTCTTATGTGAAAGTCAATCACGTGTTAACCTTGTGAAGTGCATATTCGATTATTGAATTGAATAAAAGGACAAAATCATGTTTGTTAATTGACTTTTGGTTTGTTAATGTGATCGTAATCATAAGTTGAATTTGAAAAATGACAAACGACCTTTTGGCTTCATGTGGTTGTTATGATACGATTTTGTTGAGATCAAAATCGTTTTATTCATATGTGAATCACATGATCATTTTTTATGTAAGCAATTATTTAATTAATTATGGTTTAAGCGGTTAACCCAAATCGCGGTTTGCTGGAAATTATTTAATACAATTGGTATTATTTAGTTTCTGGTTAAACCGGATTTAAATTCAAAAATTGAATTTTAACCTAAACCGAAGGCTGGTCTAAGTTTGATTTGGTTGGACCAAATAATTTATAGCTGGTCTGGTTTAGTGAATAACCAGTTGGATTTAGTAGTTAATTTGGTCTCGGACCAGAATTAATGAACCGACTCGGTTATGTCAAATTATTGGGCCAACTGGAATTCTGTGGTCTTGGGCCAAGAATTGGGCCTATAATTTGTGACCCATCCGAAAACTTTAATAAAATATTAAATTAGAAATTTCTATTTTTAGTATATTTCTAAATTTAGAAAGTTTCTAAAATAAGTAAGTTTCCCAAAATAGTAATCTTCTATTTTTGGAAAGAAAACCTAAAATCCTCAAAAACAATATCAAGCTTGGATGTCTTGCCCAATCTTGTCAGCTACTTAACGCTTATTCAATTACAGATATGGCTTACAGTGTGAGGTGTCTGTTTTTGCGTAAGTAAAGTAGTATATAGTCACTAATTTCATTGGGAGTCCCAGACTTTAGTGATTATTTGGCTGTAAGAGATTGGTTTCCTTGACTGGGCCATCGGGAGTCCCGGGCCTTGAGACATCTGGTGTATTGGGCCTTGGGCCCAATTCACAACCGAGAGTTATTGGATATAACTAGCTGTGTGTATGCTTACCAAGTAAAGCTAATTCCGGGTGACGGCCAGTGGCCCACTTTGGTTTTAGTTAAACATGGGTCTCGGAATCATTGCATTCTTATGAGGTTAAACAAAGAAATTTTGAATGCAATGCGAGTTTTCTTATAAGTTATTAAGATTACTCTTTTATGAACTAAATAACTAAAACTCTATTTATCTCTAAATTTCAGTTATGACTAGCACAAACAATCAAAACACTTTCTCGATCCGGTCTGTCCTTGAGATGGACAAACTGAACGGATCAAATTTCTTGACTTGGTCGCGGAACCTGAGGCTAGTCCTCAGGCAGGAGAGAAAGGACTATGTCCTTGAGAGAGCTCTCCCCGAGAGGATCGGGTCCAATGCCTCTCATGCAGTATATGATGCTTGGAATAATCATTATAATGATGCGGTAGATATGTGTGGTCTGATATTGGCTACCATGGACTCAGATTTGCTGAAGCAATATGAGAACATGGAGTCGCCAATAGAGATGATCAGCAGCCTGAAATTGAAATTTCAGGAGCAGGTAAGAGTGGAGAGATACCAGTTGGTTAAGTCTCCCACTAGCTTCAAGCTACCAAATGATCATCCAGTGAGTCCTCATGTCAGTAAAATGATGGGTTACATTGATAACCTGAGGAAACTGGATTATCCAGTTAGCCAAGAATTGGCAACTGAGATCATTCTGCAGTCACTGCCGTCAAGCTATGATAAGTTCAAAAGGAACTATATCAAGAAAGGCTTAACGAAGACGCTGACTGAACTGCATGAAATGCTCAAGACAGTTGAGCCAAACGTGAAGAGTACCCTGTATAATCTCATAAAGGAGAAGGGTAGGTTTACTAAACCTAATGCTGACAAGGGTGAAGACAAAGTTGTCCAGATTTTGAATCATGGCAAGCGTGTGTCTTCTGAGCCCGAGTCAGATACCTCTTACGTTGATAAGTGTTGCTACTGTAAAGAGACTGGGCATTGGAAAAGAGATTTCAATAAATTCATGGAAGATTATGAGGAGTTGAAGTTGATGTATGAGACTACTTCCTCAGGTATTCATGTTATTACTTCAAGTTCTACCTTATAGGTATTGGATACTGGTTGTGGCACTGATATTTGTTATAATATGCAGAGCCTAAGCAACAGTAGAACGTTGAAGGAAGGACAAGTGGAACTGCATGTCTGGAAGGAGCTATGGATGCTGCCTCAGCCGTAGGGTTTTCACTCGTAGATGCCTTTGAGGCTTGGTTTTGTATTAAGTAATTGCTACAATGTACCTGCTTTAAGCAGAGTTGTCTTTCATTTTCTTGTAAGAATTTGAATGTTTTTCATTTTGATAAAAGACAAGTTTTGTTCTTTTGATCTCAATGAAATATTGATTGTAGCACCCTATTCAAGGAATGGGTTTTATATCTTAAACCAAAAAGTGCCTAAATGTAACATAAATACCGAATTGGTTTAAATCTGATGAATTAAACCTAATTTTTCTTGGCATAAATATTTTGGTCACATAAAGTGAGTCGGATTCAGAAATCCCATAGTTATGGACTTTTGGGCTCATTTGATCGGATATCTTATGAGACTTGAATTCTGCTTACTGGACCAAAAGACAAAGGGCGCATCTTAGCCGAGCTAGAGAAAGGCCCAAAGGCTTATTGGACCTTGAACATACTCATGTATGTGGCCCGATGAGCAGTAATGCCAGAGAAAATTTCCTGTACTTCATTATCTTTACTGATTACTTCAGTGAGTATGACTGTGTTCATTTGATGAGACACGAGTCAGAATTCTTTGAAATGGTCGAAAGAGTTCCAGAATGAGGTATAGAATCTGAGTGACAGAAGTATTGAGACTATGGATTAGATCCAAGTGAGAATACTTAAGTCATTGATGGTGTGATCATCTGAATGAGTGTGAAGTCGTTTCACAGCTCATTTCTCCTGAAAACCTGGAGGTGTTTCTGTGAGAAAGAATCAGATCTTATTAGAAATGATTAAAGATGAGTCACACGAATCTTCCATGATATTCTTTAAGAATAAAGCTCTAGAAATATCTAAAGTTCACGCTGAAATAGTTTCACCAATATCAGTTGAAAGACACTGGAAATGATCCAAATTCGTCTTTACTGAGTATTTGTAGTTGAGCTACTTCGCTGGTTGTTTTAGGGAAACCAAGGCTTGTTACTTTTTACGTCCATTCCGAAAACGAAGTTAGGTTGTTCGGAATTCTGTTTTCTAAAAGGAAAGTTGCTTTCCAAGAAGAACAGTGGGAGTAAAAGTATAACTCGAAGAAATTCGAGAAATACAGGAGGCTGCTCAACCTGTTGAGGGAGAGCAGCGGGTGGATTTACAGATTTCTGTAGAATCTACACCTGTAGAGCCTGAAGTTCGCAGATCTGAATGAATCCGTCACTAATCCGAGAGTGATTTCTCGTGATTAGTTGCCATGATCTGATGATCATTGAAAGTGACGAACCTGCGAAATTCACAGAAGCGAAAGTGAGCCCGGACTCCGAAAAATTACACTGTGTGTAAGTTAGCTTCATCGATCCATTCATGGATGGAAGCAAACATATCGGAGTTGGAACCTTCGTTCTGTTGAAGTAGTCAAGGTTTTGACTTGAACAGGAACGAAGTGGAACTGTGCGTTTACTAATAGATAAATGGGAGCGATGTTGCATTTCTCATAGTGTATGTCGATGACATACTGATTCTCGGAAATAACGTTCCAATGCTGCAGTCGGTAAAGGACTGGCTTGGGAGTTGGTTTTATGATTGATATGGGTAAAGCCACGTATGTTCTTGGATTTTGGATCTAAAGATAGAGATCCAAAAGAGCTGGTAGGACAAAGTAAGGATTCTTAAATTGACAAAGTCCTACACGTTTTCAGCATTCCAAGAAGGGTTTTATGCCAATGTCACATGGCATTACGTTAAGCAAGAAACAGTGTCCTACGATAACTGCTGAGCTTGAATGCATGGATGAGATTCCATATGCGTCGGCAATTGGATCTATCATGTATGCCATGTCACGTACTTGTTTTGATATTGCTTTAATGTTAAGCAAGACAAGTAAAGACCAGTCAAATCCAGCAAAGAATCACTGGATAGACGTAATGAATATCCTCAAGTATTTGGAAAATACTTAGGATAAGTTCTTGATTTACGGAGAAAGTGAGGTGCTACAAGTCGGTAGAGTCTGAAAGGCAAGTTTCCAACAGACAAAGATGATTTCCGGTCACAGTCAGGTTATATCTTGTGTCTGTCTGGCGGTGCAAGGCACTGTTGCTGACTCCATGACTTAAGCTGAACATTTCGCAGCTTGGGTAGCGGCGAAAGAGGTTGTTTGGAAAGAAGAGTTCATCACTGAACTTGATGTGATTCCCAGCATAGATGAGACTAGCTGCACATCAGAGGTCCAAACACCTTGAGGGTAGGTATAACCTATTCCGTGAGATAAATGACAGAGATGTTAAGTAGATCAGCAAGTTTCAACGAATGAGAACGTTGCTAATCTATTAACGAAGCCACTCCTTAGGCCTAAGCACGAGTCGCGGACTGTAGCTGTAGGATATGTGAAATTAAGATGTAGTCTTAATTTCAGTGGGAGTTTGTAAAGGGCTTTATTTAGTTGTTTTGAAAGGTTCATGTAAACATAATATTTTATGTTTATGAAATTTATGATTTCTGGATTATTTTAACTGTGATATAAATAATCGTTCCAAAATGATTCATGTCATTATATATGGGCCATCGAAGTACATGAGTAGACTTGATCCTGAAACCCCATATTTAACGAAATGACATAAATCATAGTGTCCATAGTCGAAGGTTGTTGAAATTGGAACACCAACAACCACTTGAGACTAGATTGTGTTGAGACTTATGACCAAGTTTCGAGGGGTCATAGATGCGCGGCATCAAAGTCGACACATAGGTATATGTAGGGGAGCATATGACCGGACATGGCCCGCTGATGAGAACTCTACAAGATATTAATATCTGTGTCATAAGAGGTTCTCATATACGACTATAGAGTATAGTCCTTAGACCTGAGTTCGCATGCATGTGGCTGCACATGGAGTGATGCGCTTTGATCATTGTCTAACGCTGTTTCGTAACTGGGAGCTATAAGGACCTTGGTTGGGTGTATTATGAAGTATGTAGTTCATAGTGATGGAACAAGATGGGATTTGTCCCTGCCGTTTATCGGAGGTAATATCTCTAGGCCAATCGGAGACTTGATAGCTGGTAAGAGAGTGGCCACTCCCAAACGGACTTGCCCAAGTCGTTTGCATTGTCAGTATCAAATCTGGTCCGATGAACATGGTCTGGCTATATAAGGATGACACGCATCTTGCCTTATGCCAGATCGAGATATTGAGACAAAAGGATTAGGGAATGTAGGATTCCAGTACAAGTGGGAGATTGTTGGGAATGTCCTGAAATCTACTGTACTATCTCTAGAAAGTATGATAAGTGTCGAGATCAGACATAAGTCATAAATACTGGGTGATCATGATGACTTGCTAGAGCCCGCTCTTGATCTATAAGTTTAGGACTTATTACCAGTATTGTATGATCCCAAAGGGTCACACACCATAGCTAACGGGAAAGTTAAATGGAATTAATACGGTAAGATGCAAGGCATTTACTGTATTTGTACAGAGAATTGGGCCAGACAAAATACAGTTATTTTGTCTGATTTGGGTCTTGGGCCCAAAAGCCTAATAGGCCATTAGTTTAATCACTTGGGCCCATATAAGGAAGAGGGGAGGCGCCAGAAACACATGCAGTCTGCGATTTTATTTTAGGTCTGGCCGTCGTCTCTCTCTCTGTTGATTCCAGCTTGGTCTAGCAGCCTGATCCAATAGCTTGTAAGAGTGTGGATACCTAGGAGGAGCTGGTTTCTATCAGCTCTTGCAGATCTCGACATTACCAATCAATCCGTTGCACTCTAAAAGAGGTAATGATCCTGATCTGTATGATTCAACTGCAAATCACCTAGATCCTAGATAATTATGTGCTAGGCTGTAATCTGACAATTACACCATGAACACACATAATCCTTCAGACATTCCCTTCAGCATCAACCCTTTGCCAAGCAGCATTGTATGGGTTGTTATCTCGGTCCCTCAGGGTACCTTCAGCATCACGTACCAGAATCAAACGCTCTCGCACCATCCTTTCTCTTCTTTCTCTTATGTTAGCTCTCTCTAAACGTCCAAGTTCTTCAAGATCGAGATTAACTAAGTCCAAGTTCGGATTACTTCTAGTTTTCTGCGTCAGCATAAACTGTCTGTAATCGTCCGGCAACGATCGATGCTATCAGTGCAACGATCGCTTCAATCTCTGAATCGCCTAGTGACGATCGGTGCAAGGGTGCAACGATCGACGCAATGCGATATTGGTACCTGCGACAGAGAGAAAAACAGACAAAAATCAGCAACTAAAAAAAACAAAAATAAAAACGAAAAGAAAACGAAAAATCCTAGTAAAACCCTAGGTTCTAAGCTATCGAAGACTCAAAGAGTCCCCGGCAACGGCGCCAAAAACTTGATAGGAGTCAGGTTTTAATCCTATATCTAACTGCAAGTGCACAGTTCAATAGTTGTAGTATATAGGTATCGAATCCACAGGGACTCCGGTATTCAATAGCTCAAGAACAGGAAATTAAACTAGGAAGAAATAAATGTGATTAAATGAAAAGCAGTGCGAGAAAGTAAACAGAAAGCATAGATTATTGGTTGTGAAAACAAGTTATTAAGAGCGCTAAGTCTAGGGCGTTCTCAGGAAATCAGACAAGCAGACAGTTCATTCAGCAAGGATCTAATTAAGCACAGTTCTAGAACTCAAAACACAGATATAGAATTAACCAAATTCCTTTGCGATAATTCTCTAAGTCTAAGTGCAGCAAACCAAACTTTCGTTTGCGAGAACTAACAGATTAAACTAGCATTAATCCCAAGTTCGATATGTTCACAATTATCCTAAACCAAACTTTCGTTTGCGAGAAGTTTAATTGCTCAACCTAATTAGTTCAGATTCCTAAACCCCACTTCCGTGACGTATTTAGCAACCTAAGATCTAGATTCTAATTGATCAGGTTAGAACTAGCTTTAAGCACAATTAGATTGAAGAACAGATATAGTTATGAATCCTTAACTGAAATAAACAAGTCTAGCAAGTCATAAAATCCTATGTGAGAAACCCTAAACCTAACAAGAAATCTACTCAGACATAGATAATGAAAACATAATCATATGATGAATAAATTGCATAGAAGATAAAGAATAAAAGGGGTTCGAAATCTTCTCCAAATACAGATGAAGTAAAGGTTCAGATCAGCCCCAAAAGCTCTAAAAATCCTCTGTTCTTAATTATGAAAGCGTATCTAAATAAAACACCAAAAACTTAATTATATAGGTCTAATCTCGGCCAGGGGCTTCTTTGTAAATATCAGGAACTTCTGGATCAGAGTGCAATATCTTGACTCTTCATAAACCGCCGAGTTTCGGCCCATCTCGCTGGTGCAACGATCGATGCTAGAGTGCAACGATCGACGCATTTCTCTGTTTCGGACAGTGAACTCTATCTCTCGGCCAAACACTCCAAAAATCTCCAAAAAGTGTCATAATCACCAAATATGCTCCAAACCTGATTATACCTGTAAAAGACTCTAAAAGAACACAAAAAGACACTAAAACACACTTATATCATGGTCTAAAACTAGTAAAAACCATGATATATCAATCGGTCATGTTCTTATTTGATTGTTGGCCGGTCAGCTCGTCGGTCAGCGGAAAACGGGAAGGGGGCGTTACAGCCCTAGACTTAGCGCCTTTAGTTAACTGCTTTCAAACCGATCTTGCTACTGATTTAATTTCTTGCACTGCTTTTAGTTTCTCACTACATTTGCTTTCTCTTACTTTAATCTTGACCGTTCCTAATCTATCGTAGCTCAGAGTCTCTGTGGATTCGATACCCTAAGTACTACATTCACATCACTGTGCACTTGCAGTTAGTATAGGGATTAATTCTTGACCTATCAAGTTTTTGGCGCCGTTGCCGGGGACTCTTTTGAGTCTCCGATAGATTGGAACCTAGGGTTTAGACTAGGATTTTTATTTTTTGTTTTACTTACTAATTTTCTCTGTTTTTCTCTGTCGCAGGTACTGATTTCGCCTAGCATCGATCGTTGCATCCTTTGTGTCGATCGTTACCAGGCGATTGGAGTTGAGTCGATCGTTGCCATCTAGCATCGATCGTTGCAATGCGATTACAGACGGTTTATGCAGACGCGTGATACCAGAAGTAATCTGAATTCTAATCTCTTTAATCTCCAACTTGAAGAGCTTGCTAGACTAGAGAGGACTAACAGGAAAGTTCAAAGAGCAAGGATGGTTCAAAAACGTCTGATTATAATGCCCGATGCTCAAGGTACCCTGAGGGACCGAGATAACAATCCGTACAATGCTGCTGGGCAACGGATTAATGCTGAAGGTAATGTTATCCATGATCCTCCTGAGCCTCCACGACAGGAGCAAGGACAAGGCCAAGGACAAGCCCAAGATAGAGAGATGGTTGTTCATGAGAGGACTTTAGCTGACTACAACCGTCCGGATGAGTTTCATGCTAACCGGTCAGCTCTTGTACCTCCTGGTTTTGAGAGGAATGACTTCGAGATCAAGACCATCTACTACTCTCTTCTGAGGCAGAATGCCTTCCATGGTTTCCCGTCTGAGCAGCCTATGGATCATATTGATGAGTTTGAGGACATAGTCACTGGGATGAAGTACGATGGAGTGTGCCAGGACTATCTGTTTCTCAAACTCTTCCCCTACTCTCTCGCTGGAGATGATGCTGCGTGGCTGAAACAACTTCCACCTGGGAAGTTTACTACTTGGGATGCTGTTAAGAGTGAGTTTCTGAGACACTTCTATGATGATGCTCGCTCTGATCAGTCGAGACAGGACATTCTCACCTTCTCCCAAGGTCCTATAGAGCCTCTGAAGGCTTCTTGGATGAGATTTAAGAAGTACCAGCGTGACTGCCCGCATCATGGATTTACTGAGGTAACACTGCTGGGTATCTTCTTCAGAGATATAGATCTCCCTTATCAGATTGCGTTGGATAATTCCAGCAATGGAAATTTCAACACTAGGACTCCTGTGCAAGCTAAGCAACTGATAGATAACCTAGTAAGCAGTAATAGCTGCAAGACTACTGATAGGAGAAGGAAGGAGTCTGGTGGGAAGATAGAGAATCTAGAGATTGCTGATATTAGATCTAAGTTGGACACTGTCTGTAATCTTCTAGCTGGGAAGAAAGCTGTCCATTTTGCTCAGGATGTTGAGGTTTTTGAAGCTGAAGAAGAGAACCAGGAAGAGGATGTGAACTACATTGGAGGATCTGGTTTTCAAGGTAACATGTATGGAAATCAGTCTAGTAATAGGTTCTTCAATGGAGGACAGAAGAGTGCTTTCAACAGCTACCAAAAATCTTCTGGATTTGGACAGACTAGTGGTTTTCAAAAACCTTTTCAGCAAGGTAATCAGAGAACCTATGGATCATCTTCTTATCAGGCACCTCCTACTTCTAGTGCTCATGAGAGCAATATGGAAGCCATGATGGAACAATTGATGGAGGGTCAGACCAAGAATGTTGTGGACTTCAACAAAAAGTTAGATGCTGTCTATGAAGATCTTAATGGTAAGTTTGAGTCATTAAGCACACATGTGAGGCAATTGGACACACAAGTGAGCCAAATCTCAAGCTCAGTTAAAGGAAAAGGTGTAGCAGAAACCCACATCAAGGCTTGGTCAGTCTATATTTATGATGGATCAACCCGGGGTGAAAGATTTGAGTTGAACACAGCTGAACTGGTAGAAGAGGCTGAATTTTTTGAAAATGAAGAAAAACTCTCGGGTGGAATCTGTGAAAAAATTAGATGCATCGATCGATGCACCCTATGCGTCGATCGTTGCAAGTCGTGGACAGACAGATTCTAGTGTTTCTCTTGGAGCTGATGCAGAAACGGATCAAGAGCTTAACCGCTTATTCCCTGGAGTGTCTGAGATTACTCAACAGGAGATTAATGCGGTCAGATAGCTGGGAGAGACGGATGAGAAGTTTGAAGAAGAGCCACATTCTGATGATCCGCCATATCACCCTTGTGTGCAGAGATACTTGGGGAAGATGCTGCCTATGGACGAAGAGCTGAAAGATTGGGTGATAGTGGTCCCTAGACAGATCAGTGAGGTGTTGCTAACCAAGATCCCTAAGAAGCTACCTGATCCTGGGATTTTTGTGCTAAGTTGTTCTATTTTTGAGGATGGTTTCAAGCGCTCTCTGTGTGATTTAGGGGCTGCTGGAAGTCTCATGCCATATTCTGTAGTAGAGAAGCTGGGTATGATGGATTTTTCACCCACTAGGACCTCTCTTGTCCTAGCTGATCAGTCAATAAGGATTCCAGAAGGAGTTCTTGAGGACGTCCTAGTGAGAGTTGGGAACTTCTTGGTTCCGACAGACTTCTTGGTGCTTAAGTACGACAGTGAACCTGATGATGCTTTGATACTGGGAAGACCATTTTTAGCCACAGCTGGAGCATTTATAGATGTGAGGAACAGTCTGATTGATCTCCATCTGGGAGATGAGCCCCTGCACTTTGAGATGGACATGCTGCGCAAGCCACTGATTGATGGGCAGACCTTCACAATTATGGATGGAGATGGAGAGCAGACAAGTGACACTATGGTTTCAGATCCTGGAGATCATTTCATTCCTTCCTTACTTGGACGAGCTCACACTGAGACAGCTTACTCTTCGGCTTGTATGAGGAGACTTGCACAGAGGCAATCACAGTCTCTGTCAGGATCTCCAGGAGCCTAAATCTTGTTTGTCCGGTCAAACTAATGACCTTAAACAAGCGCTGAGTGGGAGGCAACCCACTGTTTCGTTTTTGCATTTTGATTTTTGGTGTTTTTGTAGGATTTTACGTTTTGTTTCTGGTTTTGTTGAGTTTTGTCTGCAGCTCTCGGAGAATTCGCAGTGCGTCGATCGACACAACATGTGTGTCGATCGTCACAACACGAGAAATCGCATTGCAGAGATCGATGCGGTCCTGAGCAACGATCGACCCATGACGCAAATCGCCCTGCAACGATCGACGCACTTAGTGCAACGGTCAATGCAGGTGCGACAGAGGTAAAAATCAGACAGAACCCAACTCATCCATAACATTTTTCTTTCTTTTTACCAATCCTTAGCTTGACACTACTGGGGACAGTGTGTTTTAAGTGTGGGGGAGGTGGTACTGACTTCTATCTTTCTGTTTTCTTAAGAGTCAGTCCTATTTTTCAAAAAATTTGGTTTCATTGAGTCAAAACTAGTTTAAGTAGGAAACAGTGAATTTTTGAGAAGTTAACAACATCTTGCAGGAATTTAAGTGACCATTGGGATGAAGTTGCAAGTTCTATCTATGACTATTAGAAAACCCAACACGGATCAACCTACTGAGGACACCCATATCAATTCAGGTATTCAGAGGATCCTTTACTGGCTTCACCCTTGTAAACCTGACTTAATTTTCTCACCTAAGGGCTTGGTATACCTTGAGTCGGACTCCTCTGTTAGACTCTGACACAGCTTGTAAACCTATCCGAGTAAGGTTCCCTTCTCCCCTTCTCTAAAGTAAAAAAAAAAAGGAGAATAATAAACTAAGGATGAGCTAGTAGCTCCGAAGTGGTCACGGGAGTGGTAGCTACCACTATTACCTCCTGTGCAATCCATGGAATATGTCCAAAGTACACCCCATAACGAGAAGAACACTGATAAAAAAAATGATACCCAGTGGTGTGAGATCAGAGATTCACACCAAGAATTTGTAATCGTGGATTTGGACTTTTAGGTATAAAAATGGTATAGTTTCCTATGAATCAAAGACTTTATTGAGATTGATCGTCGAGATAGAACAAACACAATCGAAAAGAGAGTACAAAAGTATGATGATCGAGCTATCTAGTCGAAGTGTTCTAAGCTAGGGTTGGAATGTCTTGAATGAATCGCCACTTCTCCTTTAAACAGTCTCGACTTTGATCTTCTTGTTCCGATATTTCGGCCTCGCCGTCATAACGATCTCCGAGATTTACGTGGATCAGTTGAACCGACGAAGACCAAGTTGCTCTATCTCCACGTCGTCTCCTGCCGAGCTCGAGCTCGATCGCCTCTCACTTCGGCATCGCTTGGGCTTTGTCAAGGTGTCATTCGTTTGGGCCCAACAAATGGATCAGCTCGTCTCTTTGTCTTTGATTCTGGAACGGGCTCAGAAGTATGGGCCTTTGTCTTATTTGTTAATGGGCCGGATTTCCTAGAGGGAAATCCAGTACCAACAATAGCCCCCCAACCCATTAATTTTGACAGGTCGAGGTTAATGGGCGGTGGACGTTCTTTGGGAATACGCGCGCGTGCTTTAGACATTAGAGAAACCCTAATGATTGTTTTCGCCTCGTTCGCGGATCTTGTTTTAATCGGATGGTCAAGGGCAAGCGCGTGAGACGAGCTGAACTGCTTTTTAGCGCGTCAGCAGTCGTGGCGTGTATTTATGTTGAGAATTTCATCTCATGCCCTAGATCTGGTCGGTCATCAACGGCTAAGATTCGAGGGTCGCGAAGAGTCTTATCAGGCTCCTTCTTTTGCTGATGTGACCTAATCATCGCGCATTCGTGACCGTTGATCTTAAATCAACGGTTATAGTAAAAGGAAAGCGAGCAGTCCGAATCGTCTCGATTTCTTCAGTAATTAATACGAGTTTGGGAGTTGTACGGACGATATCTTGCACGATTTCTGCTATAGATAATTATACATATCGTCGAAGGCAGCCTTTTGCCTTCTCACTTTTATTCTGTTTCTTTAAGGTTTTTCCTCTGTCGTCAGAAAAGTTCTTTCCGGAGATTTTCTGTTTTCTTTACTCCGACACATCTTTTCTCATGGCCTTGAGAGACCCGACGGGAGCGAGCACGAGTGCGGCGGCGGGATCATTCGGTCCGCACCCACCGTCTTCATTAACTGTAAACCATATTCAGCAGTTGAGGGCGCTTTGCCGGATTCCGCCGGAAGTAGAAATCGTCATCCCCTCTCCGGCGGTGTCCCCCGAAACGGTCGTAGAAGGCTACTGCTGCGCCTCCTACACTTATTTCGAAAAATGTGGGCTCTTCTTTGTCATTCCCCGTCTTATTCTCTTAGTGCTGGCCCAGCTCCAGTTGGCGTTTCATCAGATGATGCCGAATTTCGTTCGATACGTTATCGGACTTGGAGTCAGGGCCGCGGAGGAGGGGGTCGAGTTTGGTCCCGAGGAGCTAACGCGGGTTTTCTCGGTGAAGCAAAATTCTCGCTTTCCGGAGACGTATCGTCTTTATCCTCGGTTCGGGAGGCTCCTTGACGGTCTCTCGTCGAGGGATGGATGGAAGGACCGATATTTTTTCTTCAGGATGACCCATCACTCGGTCGGAGAGTTCGATTGCTCGGTCGTTCCTTCACGGTGGGAAGGCAATGTTGGTAAGACTCTCGGTTTACTACTCGATCCTCTCCCCTCTTTCTCTTTTTTTTTGTTATTGTCGGTCCGATTCTTGATCGGTTTTAGTCTGCATCACAGAGTTTCCCGAATCGCTTGATTTCAACCCTGTTACGGAGGCCTTAATAACCCGAATGAGGAGAGGTACTGTCAACTGGGACAGTTTCACAGTGGAGCGTGTGCAGGCTGCTCTGAGGATCGACCTGGGAGGGATTCCACGGGATCGATTTCGGGACTCGCTGCTTCCTCCGGTGCTTCCCCGGGTTTCTCCGGTTCGAGCTGTCCGACCTCCGCTTCGTATAATCGAGCAGGCATGAGAAAGTGAGTCGTCTGTTTGTGACTTTTTGTTCGTCATTATTTGGGAAGGCCTAAGCCTTACTCTTTTTTGATAATTCTACAGGTCGTCCTCCTTTGGGTGAGAGTTCGGACTCTAGCACTCCGCCTCAAGAGAAGTTGTCTCGGAGATCGAGGAGTCGTCGAAACGGGAAGGACCCTATGGAATTGGCGAAGAGGGTGAGGGACGGGAGTCTAAGCGACGCAATCTTTTTTGCCATGTGTGATTCTCCTCTCCCTCGCCCAGTTATTCTTCCGAACTCTGAGGCTTGCGATGCGGCCGCAGAGACGTGTCGGGATAGTGTCCTGAAATCACACTTGTACTCACTCCTGATGATAGTTGTGTGTCGAGATCAGACATTCGTATAATACTGGGTGGTTGCAATGTTTTGCTAGAAGCCTCTTGCAGTCTGTAAGTTGTAGACTTACTACCAGTATTATATGATCCTATAGGGTCACACACCTAAGCAAACTGGAAGCTACGACATGGGAATGATCATTTTGGTAATGATCATATTAATGTGCATTGGATGTGCATTATAATTGATATAATGGTGTTGTGTCGATCGACACAGCTTGTGTGTCGATCGACACAGTTCGGAATTTCCGAAACAGCTTTTCGGGTTGGGACTTAATTAAGTTTGGCCCGTTAAGCATGTTTAGGTCATATAAAACTCGAGAGTTTCGACCTAAACAGTGAGCCGTCCACTTTTCTTGACAGAAACAGTAGACACACCAGAGAGATTCGAATCCTGTTGATCCGGCACTAGCATCCCGTTTCCAGCGAGCGTGCGTGTGTATCTGGTAGAGGCAAGGCATCTGCGTTGCTCCACTGATCTCGTTCACCATTCTCATTCCGCTGCCAGTTCAAAGGTAAGAACGAGGTTGGTTTTCATTCAATATATCAAACCCTAGATCCTAGGGGATCCAACAGTGGTATCAGAGCGTTGTTAGGGTTTAGCTATTGAATCTGATGCAAATAATTAGAAACTTGATGTTGTTGAATTGATTGTTGCATGTTGAAATCGTGTTTTCATGTTTTATTCTCGGTTTTGTTCTTGTTGAAAAAATCGATGAACTGTTGAAATCGCACTGTGTCGATCGACACAAAGCGTGTGTCGGTCGACACGCCGCGAAATAACACGTAAAAATTTAGGGTTTGTCGCAGAGTGTCGATCGTCACAAAGCGTGTGTCGGTCGAACCAGAGCGGAAACTCGCGTAAAATATTTAGGGTTTGTCGCAGAGTATCGATCGACACAAAGCGTGTGTCGGTCGATACAGAGCGAAAACTCGCAAATAATTTTAGGGTTTCGATCTGAGATCGAGTACCCAATTTCCTGCTGTGGCGATCGATACATTGGGTGTGTCGGTCGACACAGGCAAAGCGAATAAATAGATCGGTTCAATTGTATTGGACCGGTTATCTCGCTCGGTTAATTTTAATTAACCAATTGGTTCTGGTTTGGTAATGTCGATCGACACACAGTGTGTAACGATCGACATGGACCATTAAACCGAACCGGTTCAATTGGATTGAATCGGTTGTGTAAATTCGATCCGGTTTGACCGGTTATCGAAGAACGGTTTAAGTCTGGTTGCGTCGACCGATGCCAATGGTTGGCATCGATCGACACAACATTCGCAGATATGCTGGTTGGACCACAAATTTGCAGATACCAGAACAATTCAATCCTAAAAGTTCTAGATGAATCTGAACTTAAAACTGAAAGTTTTAAAATAAATTAATAAATTCTTGAATGTATATTGGATATGCATCAAGATAAAACGGTTCTTTCCCTCAACTAAATATCAAGTGATCTTGATGTCTTGCCCGATCTTGTCTACTGTCAAGACTCGTTTCGTTGTTGGATAGCCTTGGAGTCCTTGGTGTCCACAGCTACATGAGTAAGGCAGGTGATCATTGATAGACTTGCAGTGCGACTGTCAATGATCACGAGACTGAAGAGATTGGTTTACTTGACTGGGCCATCAGAAGTTCTGGGCCCAGAGACATCAGAGTAGATAAGACATGGATTGTCTCATCTGCGACCAAGAATTGTACTGGGTACAATTAGCAATGATTTGCTTACCTAGATAACTGAAGTTTGGGTGATGGCGAGTCGTCCACTCAAGTTTTGGTGATCTGAGGATCTTGGTTCATTGTATTCATCTGAGGAAACATAGTTTTGAATACAATGCGAGTTTTTCTTATTAGATAAGAATTCTCATTTCTTGAGCATTATAACTAAAACCTCTACCTCTTTTAATTACAGCTATGTCTGTCTCAACTCACATCAACACTTTCTTGCTAAGATCCGTCCTTGAGAAGGACAAGTTAAATGGATCTAATTTCTTGGAATGGTATCGGAACCTGAGAATAGTTCTCAGGCAGGAGAACAAGGAATATGTCCTTGAAATAGTTCTCACCGAGAGGCCACGTTCCAATGCCCCGCAGACAGAAAAGAATGCTTGGGATAAGCATTCAGCTGATGTCAAAGATGTTAATTGTCTAATGCTGGTGACTATGAACTCTAAGCTGCAGAAGAAATATGAGAACGTGATGTCACCCATTGAGATGATTAACAGCCTGAAAGCTTTGTTTTAGGAGCAAGCTCGCACAGAGAGATACCAGACGGTTAAATCTCTCATGGATTGCAAGCTGGCTAAGGACAGTCCAGTAAGTCCTCATGTCCTTAAAATGATGGGTTACATTGATAACCTGGGGAAACTGGACTGTGCCATTACCCAGGAGCTAGCCACTCACATGATTCTGCAGTCTTTGCCGTCGTGTTTTGATCAGTTCATCATGAACTACAACATGCAAAACATGACTAAGACATTGACTGAGTTGCACGGCATGCTGAAGACAGCTGAGCCGAATCTCAAGAAGGCAACTCCCAGTGTACTGATGGTACAAGGGGGTAAAAGGTTTAAGAAACCTAAGAAGGATAAGGGAAAGGCCCAAGTTGTCCATACTAAAAGTCAGGACAAGCCCAAGCCGAAACCCAAATACGGGCCTTCTCCTGAGGATAAATGCAACTACTGCAAGCAGTTAGGGCATTGGAAGAGAGACTGCAAGAAGTTCATGGAAGATTACAAGAAGCTGAAGAAGACGTATGATGTGTCTGACTCAGGTATTTATGTTATCGAACTTAATGTTATATCTTCTAGTTCTACTTCGTGGGTATTGGATACCGGCTGCGGTGCTCACATTTGTACTGATGTGCAGGCACTAAGAAACAGTAGAACGCTAAAGAAAGGACAAGTGGAGCTATGGGTCGGGAATGGAGCTAAGGTTGCTGCACTGGCCGTAGGCACCTATGAATTGTCTTTACCTTCGGGCATGATTTTAGCTTTGAATAATTGCTACTTTGTACCTGCGATTAGCAGAAACATAATTTCAGTTTCCGTTTTGGATTTGGAAGGTTTTGATTTTGCTGTTAAGAATAAAGTTTGTTCTTTTAATCGTGATGGTACATTTTATGGTAGCGCCCCATTAGAAAATGGGTTATATGTTTTAAATCAAGAAATGCCTATCTTTAACATAAATACAAAGCGGTTTAAGTCAAATGATGAAAACCCGACCTTCTTATGGCATTGTCGTTTGGGCCATATCAATGAGAAACGCATTCAGAGACTCCATCGTAATGGGCTTCTGGGCTCATTTGATTTTGAATCATGTGAGAAATGCGAATCTTGTTTGATAGGCAAAATGACTAGAGCCCCTTTCAACAAACCAAATGAAAGGGTCAATGATTTATTGGGCCTTGTTCATACTGATGTATGTGGGCCAATGAGTAATGTTGCTAGAGGAAATTACAAGTACTTCAATACCTTCACCGATGATTTCAGTAGGTATGGCTATGTCTATTTGATGAGACATAAGTCAGAATCCTTTGATAGATTCAAGGAATTCAAGAATGAAGTATAGAACCAACTTGGCAAAAGTATCAAAGTTCTGCGATCGGATCGCGGAGGAGAATACTTGAGTCAAGAGTTCAGCGACTATCTGAGCGAGTGTGGAATTGTTTCACAACTCACTCCTCCTGGAACACCTCAATGGAATGGAGTGTCAGAGAGGAGGAATCGAACCTTATTGGATATGGTTCGGTCTATGATGAGTCATTCAAATCTTCCATTATCCTTTTGGGGATACGCTCTAGAAACGTCTGCGTTTACACTAAATCGAGTGTCATCTAAATCAGTGGAAAAGACACCACATGAATTGTGGACTGGGAATGTTCCAAACCTGTCTTTCCTGAAGATTTGGGGTTGTGAGGCTTATGTCAAACGTTTAATCTCTGACAAGCTCGCACCCAAATCAGATAAATGCTACTTCGTTGGTTATCCTAAGGAAACCAAGGCATACTACTTTTACAACCAATCTGAGAACAAAGTATTTGTTGCTCGGGACTGTTCTTTTCTTGAGAGGGAGTTTCTCTCTAAGAAAAACAGTGGGAGTAGAGTACATCTTGAAGAAATTCAAGACTGTTCAACCTGTTGAGGAAGAGCAGCAAGTGGATCCACAAAGTTCTGTGGAACCGGCGCCTGTGGAGCCTGAAGTTCGCAGATCCGTAAGGATCCGTCACGAACCCGAGAGATACTATGGATTTCTCGTGACCAATTCTAATGATCTGATGATCATTGAAAGTGACGAACCAGCGACCTTCGCGGAAGCAATGATGGACCCGGACTCCGAAAAGTGGCTTGGAGCCTCTAAATCCGAAATGGGATCCATGTCAGAAAACCAAGTATGGTCCTTGATCGATTTACCTAATGGTGTAAAAGCCATTGAGTGTAAATGGATCTTCAAGAAGAAGATTGACGTGGATGGCAATGTACAGATTTACAAAGCGAGGCTGGTGGCTAAAGGTTTCAAGCAAATTCATGGTATTGACTATGATGAAACCTATTCCCCAGTCGTTATGCTTAAATCCATTCGGATTCTTCTAGCGATTGCAGCTCATTATGACTATGAGATTTGGCAAATGGATGTCAAAACCGCATTCCTGAATGGTATTCTGGAAGAGGATGTGTACATGACACAGCCTGAAGATTTTGTCGATCCTAAGAACGCTGGGAAAGTATGCAAGCTTCATAAATCCATTTATGGATTGAAGCAAGCATCACGGAGTTGGAATCTTCGTTTTGATGAAGCAGTAAAACAATTTGGTTTCATCAAGAACGAAGAGGAACCATGTGTTTACAAGAAGACTAGTGGGAGCAAAATTGCGTTTCTTGTACTGTATGTCGATGACATACTCCTCCTCGGTAATGACGTTCCGTTGCTTCAGTCTGTTAAGACTTGGCTCGGAAGTTGTTTTTCCATGAAAGACATGGGAGAAGCCGCGTATATTCTTGGAATCAGAATCTACAGAGATAGAGTGAACAGGCTGGTTGGATTGTGCCAGGACACTTATATTGATAAGGTACTGCACAGATTCAGGATGCATGATTCCAAGAAGGGCTTCATACCGATGTCTCATGGCACCAGTCTCAGCAAGAAGCAGTGTTCGGCGACACCTGCTGAGCGAGAACGCATGAATAGGATTCTTTATGCTTCTTCAATAGGATCTATTATGTATGCCATGCTCTGCACTCGTCCAGATGTAGCTTACGCGTTAAGCATGACGAGTAGATACCAATCTGATCCAGGTGAAGTTCACTGGACGGCTGTCAAGAATATTCTCAAGTATTTGAGACATACTAAGGATAAATTCCTGGTGTATGGAGGAAGTGAAGAACTTGTGGTGAATGGATTCACCGATGCGAGTTTTCAGACGGACAGAGATGATTTCCGATCACAGTCTGGATATGTCTTTTGTCTAAATGGCGGTGCAGTGAGCTGGGAGAGCTCTAAGCAGAATACCGTAGCTGATTCCACGACGGAAGCTGAATATGTTGCTGCTTCAGAAGCGGCAAAGGAAGCTGTTTGGATCAAGAAGTTCATGACTGAACTTGGTGTGGTTCCTAGTATCTTGGAGCCAGTGGCTTTGTTTTGTGACAACAATGGAGCCATTGCTCAGGCGAAAGAACCCAGGTCACACCAGAAGTCCAAACACGTGGAGAGGAGATATCACCTGATTCGTGATATCGTCAATAGAGGTGATGTGAAGATCAGCCGAGTTCCGACAGACGAGAATATCCTTGATCCTCTGACTAAGTCACTCCCAAGGCCTAAGCATGAGAGTCATACGACTGCTGTAGGCATTAGAGATCTTAAGATGTAATCTTGATTCTAGTGTGAGTTTTAGTATTTTGTTTTAGTTATAATAAGACGCTCTTGTAAACATTCTTTTGGAAATGTTTAATGAAATTTGATTTCAGCATTATTTATTGTGATCTAAATAATGGTCCCAAAATAAGTTTATGACATATTATAGGTCATCAAGTTGAGGACTTGATCATGAAACCCTATAAGTTAATAAATTATGTTTTGTCCCTAGTCGAGGTTGTGGAATTGGGACACTGACAACCGTTAGAGACTAGATTGTGAGGTGACTATTGGCTAAGTTTCATGGAGCCAATGATATGATTATCGCAGTCAGTCACATAGATATATGTTAGTGAACATATGATCGGACATGACCCGCTAATGAGAAGTCTACAAGATAGTTATATCTGTGTCATAAGAGGTTCTCATTACGACTATAGAGTATAGTCCTTAGACCTGAGTTCATCATGCTTTCTTGCATATGAATTGGTACACTTTGACTTTGTCAAACGTCGACCCGTAACTGGCGACTATAACGGCACTGTTCAATTATATCATGAAGTGTGCGTTGAAACAGGGATGGAACAAGATGGGATTTGTCCCTCCTGTATAATGGGAGATAAATATCTCAGGGCCTATCGAAGATTGAATACTGAGAGAATGTGTGGCCGCACTCAAACGAATTGTAGTTCAGTTGTTTGTAATGTTCAGTATGAGATCAGGAGTTCGATAAACACGATGTTGTCTTAATAAGGATGACACCAATCTTGCCTTATACCAAATCGAGATATAGAGACAAAAGGATTATAGGAATAGATGATTCCAGTATAAGTGGGAGATTGTTGGGATAGTGTCCTGAAATCACACTTGTACTCACTCCTGATGATAGTTGTGTGTCGAGATCAGACATTCGTATAATACTGGGTGGTTGCAATGTTTTGCTAGAAGCCTCTTGCAGTCTGTAAGTTGTAGACTTACTACCAGTATTATATGATCCTATAGGGTCACACACCTAAGCAAACTGGAAGCTACGACATGGGAATGATCATTATGGTAATGATCATATTAATGTGCATTGGATGTGCATTATAATCGATATAATGGTGTTGTGTCGATCGACACAGCTTGTGTGTCGATCGACACAGTTCGGAATTTCCGAAACAGCTTTTCGGGTTGGGACTTAATTAAGTTTGGCCCGTTAAGCATGTTTAGGTCACATAAAACTCGAGAGTTTCGACCTAAACAGTGAGCCGTCCACTTTTCTTGACAGAAATAGTAGACACACCAGAGAGATTCGAATCCCGTTGATCCGGCACTAGCATCCCGTTTCCAGCGAGCGTGCGTGTGTATCTGGTAGAGGCAAGGCATCTGCGTTGCTCCACTGATCTCGTTCACCATTCTCATTCCGCTGCCAGTTCAAAGGTAAGAACGAGGTTGGTTTTCATTCAATATATCAAACCCTAGATCCTAGGGGATCCAACAAGACGAGGGAAGTCCCTTCCTCTCCGATTGTTGGGGAAGCGGACCCGGTTTCGTTCAGGGAGCCGGCATCGCGCGGTCCTTGCCCGAATGATTCGAGGAGGCCGAATGGCCAGAGTGGAGGTGAAAACCTTTCCCCCGCACCGAAGCGCCAGAGGATTGACACGGAGGTGAGCTCTAGTAGTTCGAGCGAGGATGTTGGGGCACTCGGGGGCTCTGCCGGTTTATTAAGGCGCTTTGGACCTACGGGCGTTCGGCTTTCGGCCGTCGGGGACATGGTCCTTGGTGATTTGTACACCGAGATGGCGACAGCCACCGGGAAGGTAACAATTGTAGCTCTTTGTTTTCGCCTCTCTTTGTTTTTGTACGAGAGGCTTTAACATTCGTGTGCTTATGTAGTTCCTGGAGGCTACGAACGGGCTCGTGGCCCAGTCCGAGCGCGAGCTTCGCGGGAGGTTGCAAGTAGGCGAGCTCGAGGCCGCCAGGAGTTCGGCCCGCATTTTGACCACGGAGCTGCAGGATTCCTTGGCTCGAGAGGGGGAGCTTGAAAGGAAATTGGCTAGGTACAAGGGAATAGAAGCTCGGTTATTGGTCCTCGAGAATCATGAGGAAGATCTTTTTCAGAATCTTCGGGCGGCTGAAGGTCGGACACTGGCCGCCGAAGAGGCGAGTTGGGTTGCAACTGCGCGAGCCGCTCAAGATCGAGCCGACCTGGAGAGGGTCCTCATGGGGAGGGACTTCGACGTGAAGGTCGCCGCTCACGAGGCGAGGAAGAAAATGAGCGGGGAGTATTTGGAAATCCTTAAAGAGATCAAGGAGAAAAGCGAAAGGCGAAAGCTCGAGACCAGCGCTGAGATTCGCCTCCAAGAAACCCTAGCCAATATCGAACTCATCACAGAGTTTGCTTCCGGCGAGCTTGACTTGACTCGGGAAGTGTTGAGGTTGGCCGACAAGAAGAGGGCGGCCATGGAAGAGATGAACACCGCGGCGGTCGCTGATTTCAGTGTTGGCAAGTTAAACTTGCCAACTGTGTCGAGCGACTGGTTATTTTGGCGCATGCTCCGCCGCCGGCTGCTTCCCATCTTGATCAGTACGGATCGAATCTCCCGACCGGGGTTGTATCTGCCAGTGATCAGGCGGAGGGTGAAGACGAAGCTTCCTCGCGATCGCGGCGATTTTGATTGTTCTGTCGTTGCCCGAAGGGGTTTTTAATTTCTTTTTTGAACCTTCGCTTGCCCAAGGGGGCTTTTTTATTCGAACTTGAGGACATCGTGTCCTCTTTTCAATGAATTTCTTTTTGAGTCTTTCATGCCTTAGCGTAGACTTTACTGTTTTAACACCTTAGCACGAAGTCGTTCTAGCTCGATTTCGAGCTATGCAGTATGAACTTGTTGTTTAATGGGAATTTTTAAGTATATGATAAACCGAAGTAGACTTACAAGATCCGTTTTGAATGTGCGCGGAGATCTTTCCGTATGATCGGCTGCCTTGACTTCGCCATTTTCGCTTAGAGGGAGAGGGTAGCCCCCTAATTCTTCTAAGCTCTATAAGGTTGGGAGAATTTTAGGTTTGCGAGAGGTCGTTTCGGACCGCTTAATTTCGAAGAGATAATTTCATATCACTTGATTCTGAAGAGATAATTTCACATCACTTTGGCTTTTGAAGAGATAATTTCATACCATTTTTATTTGGGGGAGGCCGTTTGAGGTCTCTCAGAAGGGATAATTTCATATCACTTGTTTCTGAAGAGATAATTTTATATCACTTTGGCTTTTGCAGAGATAATTTCATATCACTTTGTCTTTTGCAGAGATAATTTCATATCACTTTGTAGAATGTAATGGTGAGGTATTTCGCAACGGCTCTAACTTTTACGACAGAAAGAGACATTGGATTGAGAGACTTATTTTGATTTCATAAAGATAAGTTAGTATGACTTCGTTTGAATTTGTTGAGCTCGATAAGAGCTTTGTGTTGGGGGGGGGGGGGGGCGGCTGCGCTCGAATTCGAGCTGCCTACGTACCCTTTTAAGGGGATCAAGCCATTTCGTAGTTCAATTATGTTGATGTACTCTTAGTGAAAGTACTTTTTGAGGTTGATGATGTTCCAAGGTCGTAGTTCAGGTTTCTGGGTTTCTACCGATTTGAGTCGGTAGACCCCGTCCTTCACAACGTCGGTAACCTGGTAAGGACCTTCCCACTTTGCTCCTAACTTTCCAGCGTGTTCTTCTTTTTTATGGTCGAACACTTGCCGTAAGACGAGCTCTCCTACTTGAAACCTTCGAGTTTTGATCTTGGAATCATAGTAGCGAGCTGCGGCTTGTTGGTAGTTCTGGATTCGAGCTAGTGCGAAGTTCCTCCTTTCATCGCCGAGATCGAGCTCGTCAGTTATCATCTTGTTGTTAAGTTCCTCTTGCCGTGGGCATTCTTCTCTGCGGATGCTTGACACGAGGATTTCGGCTGGTACTACCGCCTCAATTCCGTAAGCCAGCGAGAAGGGGGTCTCGCCGGTGGATTTGCGAGGGGTAGTCCGATAGGCCCAGAGTACGGCTGGGAGCTCGTCGCTCCAGTTCGTTTTGCACTCATTGAGCCTTTTCTTTAGGTTGTTCATGATTGCCTTGTTAGCTTCTTCTGCCAGCCCGTTCCCTTGAGGATAGCGTGTTGTTGAGTAAGTCAGCTTTATGTTCCAAGTTCTACAGAACTCTTTGAACGTGTTCGATATGAACTGGGGCCTGTTGTCATTTACGATCTCGTGGGGTAGTCCGTGTCGGCAAACGATGTTTTGCCAGATGAACTCCTTAACGTGAACATCTTTGACTTTTTGGTACGACTCTGCTTCAATCCATTTGGTGAAGTAGTCCGTCATTACCAGTAAGTGTGTGGCTTTCTTTTTGCCGGATGCGACTAGGGGTCCCACGATGTCCATCCCCCATCGCATAAATGGATATGGTGATGAGATAGAGGAGAGTTTCTCCAATGCTTGGTGGATAATCGGGGCGTGCTTTTGGCACTTGTCGCATTTGTTGGAGAAGGACTCGCATTCGGTGGCCATTGTTGGCCAAAAGTAGCCTTGCCTTTACGTACGGCCAGGGCTCGTCCTCCGGAATGGCTCCCGCAGGACCCATCGTGGGCCTGTGTGATCACGGCTAGGGCTTGTTTTTTATCGAGGCATTTGAGGTAAGGTCCGGAGAGACTCCTTTTGAAGAGCTCTCCTTGCGTGATGCAGTACCTTGCACTTTATGTTTTGAGTTTTCGTGCCTCCCATTTGTCGTCGGGAACTTCGCCGTTTGTAATGTATCGAATGATCGGAGTTCTCCAATCTTTGTCATTGTTAGGCTCGGGTCCTTGACTAGTGGATGCGGCTTGGATTGGTCCATCGGGGATGTTCGCGACGTATATAGCGTTTCTTGGATCGAGGTCATCGTCAATCTCGATGACGTCACGACTGGTGTCCTTGAGACATTCTTTGTGCTCGACATCGTCCTTTATGGCGGGCTCGTCTTCTTTCAAAGATAGAGCTTTTAGGGCTATGTCGATGCTTGGTTTTTCGATCCCCTCGACTGGTATGATTCTTTTGAGGTTAGGATCTGATGTCGACGCTAATGCGGCTAGGGCATCGGCTGTGGTGTTTTCCCCTCGCGGGATCCATGTCAGATCAAAGGATTCGATCTGTTCGGCGAGCGTGTGGACTACCCGTAGGTATGCTTCCATCCGTTCGTCTTTGGCCTCGTAGTCGCCGTGATATTGGCTCGTGACCAACTGGGAATCGCTGAAGGCGTCTACTTCTCGCGCTCCTATTGCTATCGCTAGTCTGAGCCCGGCTATTAACGCTTCGTATTCTGCTTCGTTATTTGATGCGGGGAAGCCCAGTCTGAACGACTGTTCTAATACTTCGCCTGTGGGGGAGACCATTTTTACTCCGACTCCAGATCCTTGCCTCGATGAAGCTCCATCGACGTAGAGTTTCCATTTCTTGGTGGAGGTCGGGTCGAGTTCGATGGTCGGAGGGAGCTCGATTATGAAATCTGCCAGCACTTGCGCTTTTAGGCACGTTCGAGCTTTATATTCTATGTCATACTCGCTGAGTTCGATAGCCCACTTGACCAGTCGACCTGGCTGGCTTGGACTGTGAAGAATGGTTCTCAGTGGCTAAGAGGTCATCACTATGATCGAGTGCGATTGAAATTATGGTCGGAGTTTCCGAGCTGATGTCACTAGCGCTAAGGCGAGTTTTTCCATGGCGGGGTACCTGGTTTCAGCATCGATTAAGGTCTTACTGATGTAATACACCGGCCGTTGTTCGTTCTATTCTTCGCGAACCAGGACTCCACTTACTGCTGCCGTGGAAACAGCTACGTAGTGTTGGGAATGTCCTGAAATCACACTTGTAATCACTCTAGAGATAGTTGTGTTGTCGAGATTAGACATTCATATGATATTGGGTAATCATAATGCTTTGCTAGAAGCCACTTATGATCTATGAGTTTAGAACTCATTACTAGTATTATATGATCCTACAAGGTCACACACCTAAGCATACTGGATATACTTCATGTGGGAATGATCATTAATGTAATGATCAAATTAAAGTGTACGTGTTTTGAGAGTGTGTCGATCGATGCAAGTCATAGGTCGAAACAATGTTTTGATTTAATGACTTAATTAATCTCGGTTCGGTCCGGTGATTAATTAGGTTTTCCCAGGTCTATATATATGTGATATAGCACGACCTGGAACACAAGTTTTTGCCCTAGTCGCAGCCACCTCTCAGAAACACAGGCATCCCGAAGAGATCCGATCTCCCGACACTAGCATCCCGGCGGATTCCAGTTTGTGTGCGTGTGGATACTAGTAGAGGCGCAGCACTTGAGGTGCTTTAAGATCTCGATTATCTGTTCATCTTCCGCTGCTAATATCCAGGTAATTTCGAGATCTCATGATTCAATATACATGAACCCTAGATTCTAGGCTTGGAATTTATACCTAGGGTTGCTAATCCTGATTAGAACTGCTAGAATTCCTTCAGTGGTATCAGAGCCAGGTTTCAAGTTGAATCGCACTCTGAGTTATCGCCCTACGTTGATCATTGCTTTCGGCTTGCAACGATTGACACAGCCAGAAGATCGCATTGTGTCGATCGTTGCAAAGTGTTGCATCGATCGACACAGACCGAAAATCGCATTGTGTCGATCGACACAAAGTGTTGCATTGATCGACACAAAGCGACACGACTGGTTCAATTGGATTGAATTGGTCATTGCGATTGGTTTAGTTGGTTAGACCGGTTGATTGCGACTGGTTTGATTTGGTTGGTGACGATCGATGCTAATGTAGCATCGATCGATGCTGGCCGGTTATTGAAGCCGGTTCAATTGGATTGAACGGTTATTGCAATTAGCTTAAACCGGTTTGACGGGTTAATTGTGGTTTATGATATCGATCGACGCAAGTGTTGTGTCGATCGATGCTAACCGGTTATCGAACCGGTTCAATTGGATTGATCGGTTATCGAAAATTGGTTATGGTATGTTGCATCGATCGATACTAGTGTAGTATCGATCGACAAAGAATTAAATTGTTCGGTTATTGAACCTGCAATTACAGAACCAAACCAGAATTAAACCCACTTCTTAGAATTATTAAATCCTAATTAGATTAGTTGTCTTATAAGTTCTAAACCTTAATGGATGCATATATGATATGCGTTAGACCAAAAGTTTCGTTCCTCAACTAAATATCAAGTATGTTTAGATGTCTTTCCAATCTTGTCAACTGTCAAGACTTGTTTCATTGTGCGATAGACTTGCAGTGCAAGATGTCCACAATTACATAAGTAAGACAGGAAGTAATCGTTTTGATGGACTTGCAGTGCAAGACGTCAACAATTACATGACTTAAAAAAATTGGTTTACTTGACTGAGCCATAATATCGTTTTGGGCTCAGAGACATCAGGTGGATTGGACATGAGATGTCAATCCACAACCAAGAGTTATATTGGATATAACTAGCAAAGTTGTTGCTACCTAGATAGCTAAAATTTGGGCGATAGCCAGTGGCTCACTCAAGTTTAGTGAAGTATGGGTCTTGGATCATTATATTCATTTGAGGAAACATTGTTTGAATATAATGCGAGTTTTCTTAATAGTTAAGATTTCTCATTTCTTGAACATCATAACTAAACCTCCCTTGTTTTTCAGCTATGTCTAGCGCAAACCATCATAACAATTTCTCCCTGCGATCCGTCCTTGAGAAGGACAAGTTAAATGGATCCAACTTTCTTGAATGGTATCGGAACTTGAGAATTGTTCTCAAACAGGAGAAGAACGACTATGTCCTTGAGATAGTTCTCCCCAAAAAGTACTGAGCCAATGCCTGGCAGTCAGAAAAGGATGCTTGGGATAAGCATTCTAATGATGTGGTCGATGTGTGTTGTCTCATGTTGGCTACCATGAACTCGGACTTGCAGAAGCATTTCGAGAACGTGGAGTCGCCAATAGAGATGATCACTAACCTGAAAAGTATGTTTCAGGAGCAGGTACGAACTCAGAGATACCAGACGATTAAGTCTCTAATTGAGTGCAAGCTACCAAAGGACGGACCAGTTAGTCCTCATGTCATTAAGATGATGGGTTATATTGATAACTTGGGGAAACTGGATTGTCCCATTAGCCAGGAGTTGGCTACTGACATCATTCTGCAGTCACTGCCGTCAAGCTATGATCATTTTGTAATGAACTACAATATGA
This sequence comes from Orychophragmus violaceus, assembly GCA_030180135.1. NCBI lineage: Eukaryota > Viridiplantae > Streptophyta > Magnoliopsida > Brassicales > Brassicaceae > Orychophragmus > Orychophragmus violaceus. Next base: position 83,651,248 of record CM058234.1, on the reverse strand, counting down.
ATAACTTGACAAAGACTTTGACTGAGTTACATAGGATGCTCAAGACTGCTGAACCTACCATCAAGAAGGACACCCCAAATGTCCTTATGGTACAAAAGGGTAAAAAAGTTTAAGATACTTGGTAAGAACAAAGGTGATGGCAAGATGAGCTCGATTGTGAATCCAAGCGAGTCTGGCCATGCTCCTAAGGTTAAACCTGGTCCTTCTGAAGATGTTAAGTGCTATTATTGTAATGGTTATGGGCATTTGAAGAGAAACTGCAATAAATTCTTAGAAGATTATGAGAAGCTGAAGAAGACGTACGAGACTTCTTCTTCAGGTATTTATGTTATAGAAGTAAATGTTACTTCTTATGGTTCTACTTATTGGGTATTGGATACCAGCTGAGGTACTCATATTTTGTGAAAATGTGCAGGGCCTAAGCAAAAGTAGGATTTTGGAGAAAGCACAAGTGGACCTGCGCGTGGAAAATGGAGCAAGAGTTACTGCATTAGCCGTAGGAACATTTCATTTGTTTTGCCTTCTGGCTTGGTTTTGAACTTAAGAACTGCTACTATGTACCTGCTATAAGCAGAAATACTATTTTTTATTCCTTGTATGGATATAGAAGGATATCAGTTTTCAAATTAAGAATAAGTGTTATTCATTTGATTACAATGATATATTTTATGGTAGCGGTCCATTAGAGAATGGATTTTATGTTCTAAAACAAAACGTGTCTATCTATAACATTAGTACCAAGAGATTCAAGTCAAATGATACGAATCAAACTCTTTCTCTGGCATTGTCGTTTGGGCCATATAAATGAGAAACAGATTCAGAGGCTCCACAGTGATGGGCTTTTGGGCTCATTTGATTATGAATCATGTGAGAAATGTGAATCTTTTTTATTGGGTAAAATGACGAAGGCCCTTTTCAACAAAAGGTAGTGTTGATCGACAAAAAAGGTGCAACGATCGACACAGGTCGCGAACGAACAAAATGAAAGGGCCAGTGAATTATTGGGATTTATACATACGGATGTGTGTGGCCCAATAAACACAGGTGCTAGAGGAAAATTTCAGTACTTCATTACCTTTACTGATATTTTCAGTAGGTATGGTTATGTCTATTTAATGAGACATAAATCGGAATCTTTTGAAAAGTTCAAAGAGTTCCAGAATGAAGTACAGAATCAACTTGGCAAAAGTATTAAAGCTCTACGATAAGATCGTGGAGGTGGATACTTAAGCTATGAATTCAGTGATCATCCGAGAGATCGTGGAATTGTTTCACAACTCACTCCTCCTGAATCGGACTTTATTAGATATGGTTCGATCCATGATGAGTCACTCAGATCTTCCAATATCCTTCTAGGAATACGCTCTAGAAAAGTATGCGTTTACACTAAATAGGGTTCCATCAAAATCAGTTACAGAGACACCACATGAGATGTGGACTGTTAATGTTCCTGATTTGTCTTTCATGAAGATTTGGGGTTGTGAGGCTTATATAAAACGTTTAATCTCTGATAAGCTCACACCCAAATCCGATAAGTGCTACTTCATTGGTTATCCTAACGAAACCAAGGCATGTTACTTTTACAACCGGTCCGAGAACAAATTGTTTGTTGCTCGGAACTATGTTTTCTTGAGAAAGATATTTTTTTTTCAGGAAGAGCAGTGGGAGTAAAAGTAGAACTCGAAGAAATTCGAGAATCACAGGAGACTGCTCAACCTGATGAGGAAGAGCAACAGTTAGATCTACAAAGAGTTGTAGAACCTACAACTGTGGTGCCTGAGGTTTGCAAGGATCTGGTGAATGTATATTCGATATACATTCAAATAGCGAGTTTCTGAAGAAGTGTCGATCGACACAAAGGTGTATCGATCGACACAGATCGCGAATCAAAATATTGATTTTGGTTTATGACTTAATTAACTACGGTTTAAATCTTGGTTAATTAGGTCGTGGTAAAAGTCTACATATGAGATATGTGTGCGACTTTTACACAAAACTGAAGCTCGCAGATCCGAAAGGATCCGTCACGAACCCGAGAAATGTGGATTTCTCGTGACCAATTTCCATGATCTGTTGATCATTGAAAGTGACGGGCCTGCGAATTTTTAAGAAGCAATGATGAGCCCTGAATCCGAAAATGGTAATATTCTGATATACAAAGCTAGGTTGGTGGCAAAAGGTTTCAAGCAAATTCATGGTATTGACTATGAAGGAACCTATTCCCCAGTCACTATGCTTAAGTCCATTCGGATTCTCCTAGCAACCGTCGCTCATTATGATTATGAGGACGAGCAGATGGATGTGAAAAGTTTTTTCTTAATGGAATTCTGAAAAGGATGTGTACATGACATAACCTGAAAGTTTCATTGATCCTAATGCTGCTAGGAAGATATGCAAGCTTCATCGATCCATTTCTGGATTGAAGCAAGCATCTCGGAGTTGGAATCTTCGTTTTGATGAAGCAGTCAAAAGGTTTGACTTCGTCAGGAACGAAGAGGAACCGTGTGTTTACAAGAGGACTAGTGGGAGCGCAGTTTCATTTCTAGTATTGTATGTTGATAACATACTACTTCTCGGAAATGAAGTTCCATTGTTTCAGTCTGTTAAGACTTGACTCGAAAGTTGTTTTTCGATGAAAAATATGGGAGAAACCGTATACATTCTTGGAATAAGAATCTATAGAGATAGATTGGACAAGCTAATTGGATTGTGTCAAGATACTTATGGTGATAAGGTCTTGCACAGGTCCAGTATGCATGATTCCAAGAAGGGATTCGTGCAAATGACTCTTGGTATTACTCTTAGCAAGACGCAGTGTCCTTCGACACACGCTGAGCAAGAGCGAATGAGGGTCAAATTACTGCTAAAGGCATTAGATGTCTTAAGATGTGGTCTTAATTTTAGTGGAGTTGTTGTTGTTGATCTTAGTTATGATATGATGTTCATATAAACATAATATGATTATGTTAATGAAATCTGACATCTGTATTATTTAATTATGGTTATTAAATAATAGTTCCAAAGTAATTTATGACATTTTATAGGTCATCAAGTATGTGACTTGATCATGAAACCCTATAAATGATAAATGACATAAATTATGTTAGTCCCTGGTCAAGGTTGTTAAAGTGGGACATTAACAACCGCGTGAGACTAGTATGTGAGGTGACTGATGACTAAGTTTCATGGAGTCATTAATAAGAGTATTAAAGTCAATCACATAGATATGTGTAAGAGAACACATGATCGTACATGACTTACTAATGAGAACTCTATGGGATAGTTATATAAGTGGTATGAGAGTTTTCATTACGACTATAGAGTATAGTCCCTAGACCTGAGTTCATCATGTTTTCTTACATATGAATTGGTCCGCTTTAACCTTGTCAAACGTCAACCGTAACTGGTGACTATAAAGACATTGATTGGGTGTATCATGAAGTGTGTTAAGGAACAGGGATGGAACAAGATGGGATTTGTCCCTCCTATATAAAAGGAGATAAATATCTCAGGGCCCATCGAAGATTTGATATTGAGAAATGTGTGGCCGCACTCAAACGAGGTGATTGTCAGTCGTTTATCTTGTCAGTATAAATCGGAGTTCGATGAACATGATTTTGGCTTAATAAGGATGACACGGATCTTGCCTTATGCCAGATCGAGATATAGAGACGAAGGGAATATGGGAATAGATGATTCCAGTACAAGTGGGAGATTGTTGGGAATGTCCTGAAATCACACTTGTAATCACTCTAGAGATAGTTGTGTTGTCGAGATTAGACATTCATATGATATTGGGTAATCATAATGCTTTGCTAGAAGCCACTTATGATCTATGAGTTTAGAACTCATTACTAGTATTATATGATCCTACAGGGTCACACACCTAAGCAGACTAGATATACTTCATGTGGGAATGATCATTAATGTAATGATCAAATTAAAGTGTACGTGTTTTGAGAGTGTGTCGATCGACACAAATGTTGTGTCGATCGATGCAAGGCGCAGGTCGAAACAATGTTTCGATTTAATGACTTAATTAATCTCGGTTCGGTCCGGTGATTAATTAGGTTTTCCCAGGTCTATATATATGTGATATAGCACGACCTAGAACACAAGTTTTTGCCCTAGTTGCAGCCACCTCTCAGAAACACAGGCATCCCGAAGAGATCCGATCTCCCGGCACTAGCATCCCGGCGGATTCCAGTTTGTGTGCGTGTGGATACCAGTAGAGGTGCAGCACTTGAGGTGCTTTAAGATCTCGATTATCTATTTATCTTCCGCTGTTAATCTCCAGGTAATTTTGAGATCTCATGATTCAATATACATGAACCCTAGATCCTAGGCTTGGAATTTATACCTAGGGTTGCTAATCCTGATTAGAACTGCTAGAAATTCCTTCAGGTAGAGGTAGAGGGGTTCCCCTTCTACTGGTTTCGCCAGTATAGGTGGTTCGCTTAGGTAAGCTTTGAGCTGTGTGAACGCTTCTTCACACTTTTCGTCCCAGAGGAACTTCTTGTTCGCTTTGAGCAAGTGATAGAAGGGTAGACATTTATCAGTCGACCTTGAGATGAAACGGTTCAGAGCAGCTATTTTGCCAGTCAGACGTTGGACTTCTCGCGTTGTTCTGGGAGATTTCATCTCCATAAACGTTGCGATCTGTTTGGGTTTCGCTTTGATCCCTCTTTCGGTTACTAAGTAACCAAGGAATTGTCCTGATGGGACCCCGAATGTGCACTTCGCTGGGTTGAGTTTCATCCCGTATTTATTGAGAATGATAAAGCATTCTTTTAGTTGGGGGATGTGATCCTCATACCTGGAATATTTGACCAGCATATCGTCGATGTAGACTTCCATAGTTTTGCCTAGGAGTCCCGAAAACATCTTGTTGACGAGGCGTTGGTCAGTTGCCCCTGCGTTTTTTAGTCCGAAGGGCATGACTTTGTAGCAGTATGTGCCTCGATCAGTTATGAACGAAGTCTTTTCTTGGTCCTCGGGGTTCATTAATATTTGATTGTACCCCGAAAAAGCGTCCATGAAGGATAGTAGCTGGTGTCCAGCGGTGGCTTCGACCAGTCGGTCGATGTGCGGAAGTGGGAAGCTGTCCTTTGGACATGCTTTGTTGAGATCCGTGAAATCTACACAGACTCTCCACTTTCCGTTCTTTTTCTTAATCACTACGGGATTTGCGAGCCAGTCGGGGTACTTGACCTCTCTGATCAATCCGATTTTTAATAACCGATCGACCTCGTCGTTGACGGCTTTAGCTCGCTCTGGACCTTGTTTTCGACGCTTTTGTCTTACCGGTTTGTAGGTTGGGTCGACATTCAGCTCATGGCTGGTTACGTCAATGTTGATCCCTTTCATGTCAGCTGAAGACCAGGCAAAGGAGTCGACATTCTGTTTAAGGAAAGAGACCAGTTCATTTTTGACTGGCTCTGATAGGTCGATTCTGATGCCAACAAGTCTTTCGGGATGAGCATCGTCTATGCAAACTTGGGTCGTGAGGTCCTTTGGGGGTCCTATTTGACTTGGGTCGTTCGACTTTTTGGTTTCCATGGTGGCGAGCTCCTCCTCTTTCTGTAATTGCTACGCAGGAGATTTCTCGATCTGCTTGTATCCATTCATGTAGCAATGACGGGAAATCTTTTGACTTCCGTAAATGGTTTTGACTCCTTTGGGAGTTGGGAATTTTACGCATTGATGGTAGGTCGATGGTACAGCTTTCATGTCGTATATCCATGGTCGACCTAGAATTGCGTTATAGGGAGCTGGCCGGTCCACTATGATGAACTCCGTCATTCTTCGAACTCCTCCAGCAATTACTGGGGCGAAGACAGAGCCCATCGAGTACGTTGTTTCGCCAGCGAACCCTACTAGTGGTGTCTTTTCTTCCACGATTTCGGAGTCGTTGAAGTCCATATTTTTGAACGCATCGTAAAAGAGGACATCTACCGAACTTCCTGTGTCAATCATTATCCTTGAGAGTTCGACATCTCCCACCACTAGACAAACGAGGAGAGCGTCGTCGTGTGGTTTGTCGAGATTACTTGTCTCGCTCTCGTGGAAAGTGATTTCGTGGTCTGGACCTAACATTGGAATTTTCCCCCCTTTGTCAGTCTTGACTCTTCTTTGAAGAGCTTTGATTGAATTGACCGAGTCTCGGCAAAGCTTGGAGCCACCGAAGATGAAGTCGATTCGTTTAGGGGGTATAGACCGTACACCCCACCCCCCCCCCCCCGGCAGAGGCGAGGGAGATTGATTCGTGAGCGTAAGCTCTTAACGGGAACCGGAGGTAGCGCCGAACCTTCCGGGGTGCCGCTTAAACTGAGCTCGCCGAGAATAAACTCGACTCTCTTTCGCGACCCCTGAGGGAGTGTTTCGGGATATTCCGGCTCTTTTGACCGTTCTCGTTTGTTTTGAGAAGGCTTTTTGGTGTTCGACTCTTTGGTCTGTTTGCCTTTTTTTGTCGGATGGAGTTTCCTCCTCAACTTCTGATCCTTGTTTCCTTTCGGACTCTCGCTTTTGGGCCTCGGCTTTAGCTCGAGTATAGCAATCTTCAGTCGAGTGTCCCCTTTTGTTATGAAAATCACAGAATTTTTCTTTGTCGAACTCGAATTTCTTCGAGCTCTTCGGGATCTCGACCGAGTTGACGTTCCCTGATTTATGGGAATCCTTTTTCGGGTTCGAGTTCTGCGAGCCCGACGGGTTCTTTTCTTTTCGATTCTTTTCTCTGAGGGCCGTAGTTTCGTCCTCGAGGCGAGCAAAGGCCGATGCGCGATGGAGGGCGTCATCGAGTGTTTGAGGTTCGCTGACTGTTATTTCCTCGCGGAATCTGGTCGAATACCACAGTCCACGTCTCAATGCTTCTATAGCTACTTCGTCTCGTGGGTTGGCGATTTTGGATTTTATTTCCTTAAATCGGTCGATGCACGAGCGAAGTGTTTCGTCGGGTTTCTGAGAGACGCCAAATAGGGCTGCCTCAGTAGTCTTTTCCTCGATAAAGACGGAATACTATTTGAGGAAAGCCGTCATGAACTGGGTGAAGTTGTCGATTGACCTTTCTTCCAGTCCGGCAAACCATTCTAGGGCAGAGCCTGATAGGTTTTCGGCGAAAAGCCTGCAGAAAGCCGGCTCCCTCTCCTCGTCGGTAAGGTATACCCTTGCCATTTCTAGTCTGAATGCCCTGATATGGGCTTTCGGGTCCGATTTCTCAGAGAATTCTGGGAATTTCGTCTTTTTTTATTTCTCGGATCCTTGCGAAGGCGATCCGGTCCGTGAACGGCGTTTGTCGCGTTTCTTCGATTACTCGATCGATGTCAGGAGCCGCGCTCGTTGCCATGTGAACTTTCGAGCTTAGACTGTTGAACTGGGCCTTAGCCTGCTCGATGTACTGTCTAAGCATATCGTGTTCATCGCTTGTTGCAGACGTGAACTGGGCTTGTGCCTGATTTGACGTTTGTTCCGGGAAAACGGGGTCGAGGAGATCGATTGTTGGAACCGATCTCGTTTGGTCGACCTGCGGCATTCGGAACTGTACCGTATTTGATCCGTTAAGGAGTCCCGAGCTCGAGACGAAGGCAGAGCCTCCTAGTTGTCTCGGCCGGATATCAGGGTTGTTCGGGAAAGGTGGTGGCCCAGGTAATGGTCAGTTTCCTGATCCAGTTGGATCTGTGACCATTGAACTCGAACTGAATGGAGTCGGTATCGCGATAGGGTCATTATAGGGCGGACGCCGCTACTTGACGTGTTAGCGAAATTTCCCGACGCTCCCGGTGGAGTTATCACCTGGGAGAAGTCCAAGCGCGTACGCGGTGGAGGACTTATGGGGGTTCGTATTGATCTACCCCCTTGGTGTCGGCTGGCAAGCTCTTCAAGGCGGGCGTTAAGGCGCCATTCCTGTTCATCGAGTTGCGCGGCCAGAGAGCGGTTTGCGATCTCTTAGGCCCTTGCGCTTCCCTCGTTGTTTCTAGTTCGGTCTACCAATAGGCTTAACATCGAACGAATTTCAGCGAGGTCGTTTGGGCCTTGTCTCTGTGGAGCAGAAGGCAATGGTGAATTAGGTCGGGTTATTCCAGATCCACCTCCTGAGACAGGGGCGGGAATCGAGTCATTTCTCACCCATACCCAGTTTCTGCTCGGATCGTTAGTGCCTGACAAAACATTTGCCGGAGTCTGGCTCGTAGCGATCGTTTGAGCGATAGAGCCGGCTGGTGCCGAGGTCATGGAGACTGAGACAGAGCTCGTCAACGCGCCGTCGGTCTGGCCCATGTTTCTTACCCCGGTAGTGTTCTGAGGAACGTTGTCGACCGTTTGAGGGTGGTCAACCGGTGGTGTGGCGCTGGGAGAGCCAGATTGGTCGGGATTCATCTCGATCTATCGGATCTATGATCTGATTCTTAAGACAGGAAAAGCTATAGATAGTCCCCACAGTCGGCGCCAAATGTGAGATCTGAGATTCACACCAAGAATTTGTAATCGTGGATTTGGACTTTTAGGTATAAAAATGGTATAGTTTCCTATGAATCAAAGACTTTATTGAGATTGATCGTCGAGATAGAAAAAACACAATCGAAAAGAGAGTACAAAAGTATGATGATCGAGCTATCTAGTCGAAGTGTTCTAAGCTAGGGTTGGAATGTCTTGAATGAATCGCTACTTCTCCTTTAAATAGTCTCGACTTTGATCTTCTTGTTCCGATATTTCGGCCTCGCCGTCATAACGATCTCCTAGATTTACGTGAATCAGTTAAACCGACGAAGACCGAGTTGCTCTATCTCCACGTCGTCTCCTGCCAAGCTCGAGCTCGATCGCCTCTCACTTCGGCATCGCTTGGGCCTTGTCAAGGTGTCATTCGTTTGGGCCCAACAAATGGATCGGCTCGTCTCTTTGTCTTTGATTCTGGAACGGGCTCATAAGTATGGGCCTTTGTCTTATTTGTTAATGGGCCGGATTTCCTAGAGGGAAATCCAGTACCAACAAGTGGGGAAAATCAGTTGCTAAGGAAGGGAAAAGAGAAGAAAGGAACCAGAAAAAGATAGTATGGTGGTCTAGAGCTAACAGAGTAAGAATCCATGTGCCCTTTGATCGATAATCCTTATGTGAGACCGCACTTAATATTGTTAAGAAGTCAGTAGGGTGAATTTGAATTGCTTGGATTGATTGTGGAGTTTACTTAGGACAGTTGCTAAGTGTGGGGGAAGTATATGTTGGTCTTGATGTCTTGCAGGTGATTCTTTCAGTGGCTTACTAAGGGGAATCTGAGTGTTGTTGCTTCTAGGATGAAAAGAGTTTCTGAAAGTTTTCAAACCTCTTCACCATGTTTTAGTTCTCTGTTTTGCTTGAGGGCAAGCAAGGGCTAAGTGTGGGGGAGTTGATATATCATGGTTTTTACCGGTTTTAGACCATGATATAAGTATGTTTTAGAGTCTTTTGGTGTTCTTTTAGAGTCTTTTGCAGGTGTTATTAGGTACATGCACGTTTGGAGTGGATTTAGAGATATTGAAGTTATTTGGAGCATTTTGGTGTTTTGACCCGAGAGATAGAGTTCATTGTCCAGAACAGAGATCTGTGTCGATCGACGCACATCAGCATCGATCGATGCACAGCGAGTTGGGCCAGTCTCGGCGAGAATTAATGAAGAATGATGAATTTGCAGAATTGCCCAGAAGTTCCAGATATTTACACAGAAGCCCCAAGACGTGATTAAGCTTTATAATTAGGTTTTTACATCAGTTTTTAGAGACGCAATCATACTTTAGAGCTGAGAGTTTTTAGAGCTTTTTGGGGCTGATCTAATCCTGTTTTTTTGGAGAAGATTTCGAACTCCTTTACTTCTTTATTCTCTTTTATGCAATCTATTGATTCATTGATTATGTTTTCATTATCTATGTCTGAGTAGATTCATAGTTAGGTTTAGGGATTCTCATAGGGATTTCATGACTTGCTAGATTTATTTAATTTAGTTAAGGATTCATAACTTTATTTGCTCTTCGATCTAAATTATGTTTAATGCTAGTTCTAACCTGATCACTTAGAATCTAGATCTTAGGTTGCTAAATTGACACGACGGTGTGGTTTAGAATCTGAACTATTTAGGTTGAGCAATTGAATTACTCGCAGAGGAATTTGGTTTAATTGAATTGTGAACATATCGAACTTAATCTTAAAGCTGGTTTAATCTGTTAGGAATTACAAAGGAATTTGGGTTTCTGCAATTAGGCTTAGAGAATTCTCGCAACGACAGTTGGTTAATTCTATATTTGTTTTTGAGTTCTAGAACGGTGTTTAATTTGATCATGACTGAATAATTTATATGCTTGTCTGATTTCCTGAGAACGCCCTAGACTTAGCGCCTTTAGTTAATTGTTTTCAAACCGATTTTGCTACTGATTTACTTTCTTGCACTGCTTTTAGTTTCTCACTACATTTGCTTTCTCTTAGTTTAATCTTGACCGTTCCTAATATATCGTATCTCAGAGTCTCTGTGGATTCGATACCCTAAGTACTACATTCACATCACTGTGCACTTGCAGTTAGTATAGGGATTAATTCTTGACCTATCAGACTATGATTACTTGAGATGTCGTTAAAAGAAAATTCCTTAGACACTTCAATGATGATGCTAGATCTATTATTTAAAAGAGGACATCCTACACTTTAAAAATGGTCCTTTGAAAGAAAGTTCCTTAGAGCATCCCCAATGGTGTAACCCCATTGGGGTTCTTAAAAAAAAAATTAATTTATTTTTTATTTTTTTTTTTCGGATCCTAAAAAAAAAAAAATTAAAAAAAAATGAACCAATCACAAGGTGACACATGGCGTGAACAGTGTAAGGATCGGTCCTTATATAAGGATTTTAAGGACCTGTATGTTAACTGTGATGTGGGGCCCACATAATATTATATAATTTTTTTCCTACGGATTCCACCTAAGAACCTCCGTTGCTTCTGCTCTTAGACACTTCAATTAACTCTCCAAATAAGTTCCTAGATAGACCTTAACAATTTATGTTGTTTCAACGTTAATTCGACGTCGTCAAATCAATTAGTCCTAAATTCAATGTTAAATAGTTGTTAATTTTACATCAATTTAATATCGATTTAACAGCATATATTTCATGACAATGATAAAATAATTAAGTCCGTTCCAACATTAATTTGACGTAAACGAATTCGATGTAAAATAAAACAACGTTAATTCGTGGTAAACGAATTCGACGTAAAAACGTCATCATAATTTTTGTAGTGCTCATCTCATAGAAGTTTAAGAAACAATTTATTGTCAGCAGAAGTAATGTAGAAGCAGAATACAGAAGTTTGTCATTAGTTACTTGTGAAATGATTTGACTGCAACAGCTTCTCAAGGATCTGCATATCACTGTCACTGGTCCGGCAAAGTTAATTTGTAATAACAAATCAGGTATACTTACAGCCACAAATCCGGTTTTTCATGATCACACCAAACATTTAGAAGCAGATTATCATATTGTATGTGATCAAATCAAAGCTAGAAGACGGCTCATCATGTTTCTAGTAGTAACATATTGGTTAAATTTCCTTTAGCTTAATCAATGTATATAACAGAATCATTTGTACAGTTGACGATACAAGTTGAATAACAAACTATATTCATTCAATCTTCTTCTCAATTTCTCTCTATACTTGCGAGCTGAGATTCCACCATTAATGTGGATCAATCAAGCTTAATAAATCGAAAAGAGACCAAATTGAAGAACGCAAAATTGTCAGATTCGTTTTACTGTCCATTTTCTTTCTAGTAAACAAACAACCAAAACAGAAACAACAACAAAGAGTCGGAACAAAAGATCACTTTGGGTCAGAACACAAAACTTATTACTATTGAGAAAAGTCTTACAAACCGAAACAAACTGCATAAACAAAGTTGAAAACATAAAGACTATAACCTGACACATACCAGAAAACCATAAACTGGAATCAAAATGATAAGTTTTAAAACAGAAAACTAAAAACAGAGTATCCTGTGAGAAACAGATAGCCTCTGCATGAAACTTTCAGGATAAATCAAGCACCACCAAGCAAAGACTTCGTTCATTATCACCACCACCGACAAAACAGATATGATAAATACTCTTCACCTTCCGTCTAGCCTCACCCCGCCATTGCCTGGCTCAACAAACAACATATCACATTGTATTGAAACGCAATCAGTAAGGAAGGATTGTATCATACATACATGGATATATATATATATAGCTTACTTACATGGAAGAAGGCTTTCGGTGAAGGGGAACATAGCAGGATTCATAAATCGAGAAGGAGGCCTGCTCCTTCTTTTCCAGTTTCCAGCATCCAACTCATACGTCCACAAGTGCGTCCCAGTCGCAAACAAGATCTCCTTCTCTGATGAGGTTATGAATAAGACAATTTCATAATCCATGAACGGCATATCATCTCTGGTTACAAGTACCCAACTTGACTTCTTGCAAACTTCTTTCCACACCCATATGTCAAAGTAATCCGCATGTAGAATTACAAGTGACAGAGATCCTCCCAGATTTATAAGATGCGTAGCAATTGTTATCCGGTCTTCTTCACGTAGATCTTTTGGATACTGAGGCAACTCCATTACTTCGAACCTCTCTTCCATATCCACAGAGAGGATCTTACCAGGATCCTCCAAAGAAACAAGCCAGTAGATCTTTCCTCCTGCAAAGACATGACCAGATCTATGTGGACTAAAATAAACATGCATTGGAAGATGAGGAACGGGGCCGATGCTCCTCCACCCACCAGTGCTGGAAGAATACACCTCACATTCGAGGAGCAAAGCCCTTGCTTCAGTATTTTTACCTTCAACACAGAATATGCGGAAAATTTTGTACTCGCTAATTCCAGGCCCATATGCAACTCCAATACATGGTTCAGTCCAAAACGATGGCCTGCCTTGAGGAAGAAGCAGAGTGTCTTCAGTAGAAGGATTGCAGATCCAGATCTGAAGGTTATAAAAATCGCCTTCATATTCAACAGGAAGTCGGTTGATGCAGCATACTAGTCCATTAAACGATGATATCATGTACATGTAGTGCTCAAGGCTTCTTTCGGACGGATCAACTGTGGCGTGGTGTTGAAAGTTGAACCTTCCTGGCTTTAACAAGTACAACTTCATAGCCTTGTCCATTCTAGGACAGGCTATGTATGAGGGCTTCTTTCTTGATTGAGCTAGATGTTTCTTAGCAAAATATTTATCGCTAACTGAGCCATGCCAGTATCTATTAACCGTTTTCAAAGAACGGACAGACCTTACAGAGAGTCGCGATAAAATGTCACTAAAGACACCATGGGTAGATTCTACCTTATCCCATGTCAGTGATGTCACTCGCCTGCGATACTGAGAGCGCGTTTCGACCATTTTTGTTTGGTTTCAGTTGCTAAGGCTCTGCATTGGAAAAAAAACATTGATTAGCACATAAAAGGGTTTCAGAAACAGATATATAGGCAACATGAATGTGTATTTATGTGACTGTAAGCATCACACAACTGCTAACTACTCATACAATAGCACCCCTTGGTATCAATTAGATAAAGACCAAAAAACAGCTAACAAACACCAAGCAAAAGGGTTTTGAAAAGATGGGAAAATGCATCAAGTCCTCTTTCAATGTATGCATGAGAACAAAAATGAACTGAACCTGATGAGAACATTTTCTAACAAATCCAAAGAGCCAAGATATAGTGATCTAAACAATAAAAATATAGTTGAGTGAACAGGTGAACAGATCGAGAAAGCAGAAACATTATACACCTACACAAATTCAAGAATTTATTACAGAGGCGAAATCTGTTACCACCGAATCAAAATAATTGTTTCATCAGCGTGTTATGTATCTACAAAAAAAAAACGGAACCACAATAATGATCATGCCAAGATCATAATCAAAAGGAAACAAAAAATATATATCATGTTGCAAAATTCAGATCTAATATGAATAAGCAGTGTTATGGAACAACAACAAAAAGAAGGTGATATCATTGAGACCTTTCACCGGCTTTGAGATGCTTCTGGTGAAGTGAGATTTTATGAGTCACAGAAGAAGTTAAATGAACCAGATGGTAAAATAAAAGCTTTATAAAGAGTCTTAGACACACATATACTGTCAACGTATTGCATATCATAATATACTTGCTATATACTACTACTAGAGGGCATGCCTACAAATGTACTTAAGCAAAAGATTTATATCAATGGTAGTTGAATACTATAATTAACTTTCTATGTTACTAAGATTTAGTCGCGTCAACGGTTACAATAATTAACTTGCTAAATAACTTTGTAGAAGATTTGACTAGAGGGAATGCTTGCAAGTCTATTTTAGAAAGAAAGAAGAAGAAAATTACTCTCATGGACAATTTGATATTTTAATTTACTCGGATATAGTATATGAGCAGAGTACAAACTCATACATGCACTGGCTTATAATTGAACCCTCTCATGAAAAATCTAGAAGTTTATCAATGTGAGCAATCATATATACCCACAATTTTAGGCATGAATTCCTAGAAACTTGCACATATAAGGAACAAAAAAAAAAGAGAGAATCAAAATCAACTTTTTGGAAGAAAATGAAATCTGGATTGTGACTAGAAAAATGCACATCTTAAAAGAAACGGAAGCATATAAAACTCATTTGTTGCTTGGTTAGATGGCTAATCATGGGCTCATTGTGAAAACATTCAGCACAAAAAGATCAATAATTTAAATTCAGAAAGGAGAGTTTTCCTCGGAAATCTAAGGGAAGAAAGAAGTCCCCTTATATAGAGCTGCAATCCCCACTCTACACTACACCCATGGATAATCATTCTATCTCAGGCATACAAGCAGAATACAATCCTACTACAACACCTTCAACGAAAACAGGTAACATTTATCTAAGTCCATCAAAACAGAATTTTAGTCAAGGAATTTCTTTCAAGAGGTATAGGCACAAGTCTAGAAAATGTTCAGGCAGAAAAGATGAAACAGGAAATAAGAAAATGGAAAAGAGATGATGAAACCAACTAACCTTGTGAGTTGTGTTCTGCTTCAGCAACAACTCATGAAATTTGCAAGTCCCTCCTTCATCCAGATTCCCCCTTTTGAAAACGAAATTTTGATAATTTAGCAACAAATCCACAACTTAACCCCATGAAGAAGGTTCCCCATGATCACATCAAAATCGATTCAATTCTATCTGGTTTCCGTTTTTATCATCAATCGCTAAACCTCTGTAACGCTAGAATCAGAGTAAATAGCATCGCTTACCTCATAAATAAGAGATAACGGTGAGAGAATAATGTTGAACCATCCAAAAACAGAAACAATTTCATCATGACGGCAAAATAATCTATTTTTGTTTTCTATTTCTTTTTTTCAAGAGAGAAAGAGTATGAGAGAGGTTCTGAAGAACACGTGCATGCTATGAGAGGAAGAAGAATCAATTCGTGTCACTGCTTTTGAGATTATACTGTATATTGGGATTTGGGATATCACCGTTTCAGTGTTAACCTGCCAAATTATATTGTTTATTATTACCGTCACTAATTTAATCACGACCCATTTGTTCCTCCCCCGGTTATTAGAACTCGGTTCGATTCTCAAAAATTAAACCGGAAAAGGATAGCAGCTAGCAGACGGATTGAGCAAGTATAACTATTAAATATTTCATCATCCTAACTACTTTTTGTGACACATTGAAAGGACATGTACACATGAAAATTCGGTCTTGTAATCGAGAGATCACATGGGTTATTTATTTTATTTTGAGCATCTGGTTTTGGTTTTTTTTTCCAAAACATAACAAGAATGATGTTTTGCTTTTTAACGGGTCATAAAATGTATCAAGTTCCACAGAATACAATCATCACAATGAACCAAAATTAGTAAATTTGGGAAACCAAACAATTCCTCAACCCAATCCAAATCTTAAAACCCTAGACCCTAAAAGTTCTATAGGAAAAAAGGACTAGTTTCTTTTCTTTTGACCGGCTCCATCCATAGAGATCAAATCAATTGTCGAGACGCTGAAAGAAGTAGAGATAACCCATGTCTTTAGGTGGATCTGTCGAGATACCTACTTTGCTGTCATTGAATATAACCCAACGACCTTCTTTCATTATGTGCGCCACATAGTGTCCACAGTGTGTTGATGTCCCCATGTGACTTACTATCCCAAACAGCTTGTATCCTGCAACCTCTTTTCAGTTAGGATCATCATGCAACATATGAGATAATTAATAGTAAAGAGTTTTCAAGGAAGAAACTAACTCCCTCCTCCGTCTGGTAATTCACTTTGCGCTGAATTGCTCGAGGAAACGTCCATGTCCGTCATAGATGCATTAGGGTTGTTGAATATCCAATCTGTTGCTTTCTCAACATCTCCTCCCTGGTTATACACAATGTCAGTAGTAAGATCCTCACCAAACTGCAATTAATTTTCTCAAAAACATTAAGAGAAGACTTACTGAGGCTTTGAGTGCCTTTCGAGCAACCTCTTCACCAAAACCAAAGGAGATCAAGGTCTCAACGCTTGATTGATCAACGTCAGATGTCTGATGGGAGATTGGTGCGTCGATATCTATGATACATCATTATATTAGAGATTGGTCAAATCAAGCCACAGCTGCAGACTTGTGGAAATAATTTTCAATTACCTGGATCATCCATGTGAGAAAGTAACCAGTTCATTGCCTCTTCGACCCCAGCATTAGAAGTATTTATGGCGGCTTTCTGGCAATGAAGCTGGTTAAATCCCATTGAGACAAGCTGTGCAACTATCTCCTCATTTGCCACAGGCTGTGCTGATTCCATCACTTCTTCTGGACCTGTATACAGAATTAAGTCAATCATTATTCAGGCAAATTAGATAAAGGTTTTATCATAAAACAACATTCTTGTAAATAAATATAACAACATACCGCCATCTGGCAACAGTTCTTCTCCAGGTTGAAGACCTTTGCTGCGCATGTGGCTGATATCAATGATATCCGGAACATCAATGTACACATCTGTCTCAGCAAATCAAGAAAAAGATAATAAGCATTTATTTACAAGGAAAGAAATGGAATATCAAAAGAGGAATGGAGTTTCAGAAAGAGACCAAGTTTCTTTGGCACCCAGCCTGCCTCCATAACAAACTTCCGCATGTGCAAGACCAAATAATCTGGGAAAGATGTCAAACCAGTTGTCCTGCATAAATGTTCACCCTTACAGACATTAGTTTACTTTCATTCTAGTCTCAGTTGTGCTAGGATTAACCCGGGAAAGAAACATCATACTTGATAGCTGTTGTCTTCCCCTTCAGAGCAGTACTATAGTAATCATGAATCTGCTCCGATGATGCAAAAGTTGCTAGACAAGCTTCTAAAGGAACTCGTGGGCGTACAATTTCATCAGTTGACCTGCTCAGAATAAATATCTTAGATATTGCAGAGAAACTATGACACATATTTAACTTGAGTCAACCAACTCACATATTATTTTCTTCCAGTCCCTTGCCTGCTTTCTGGTTGTTAAAGGCTTCTAATTCATCTTGATCACCAAAAATTTAGCAAAACAAAACACCACATAATTAAGAAACAGGCCAAATGATAAAAGGAAGCGGAAACAGAGAAGAAAGAACAAGATATACCTTTATTAGTTGCCTCCTGCAGAGGAATGTTCAAAGAAAGAATACAGTCTTCCCTCTTATTATATGAGACCTTTCCAGAAGAACAAAGGATCTTTTCTTCTACTCCAAACTTGAAGCTCCTCGAGGGGTCTAAATCAGGTCTCGTGTTGCTGCCACGCTCAACTTTGTCTAGCAAGTAGAGGAAAAATTCAAGAGCATCCTACAAGACAGAATGGTGCTAGTCAGTGTGAAATCTTAATTTAGTAAATAGATGTGTAGAAGAAGCATCACTCAATATAATCTACAAACTTCTAAACATTTTAAAAGATATGGTTTTACCTGCTGTCTCATAGAAGAGAATTCTGCATGGCCTGCAGCAACTACCGATTTGAACATGCGAGGAGGTATTCCTTCTTGTCTCTATTATCGATTAAAACCAAAAAAATATGTAAAGTCATCAGAAATCAACACAATGCAAGATAATGTGTGCCATCTTCGCGTATGTACAATTATTGAAAAGTCATTATGGATAAGAAATTTAATAAACATTTCGAATAAGAATCTTACAGCATCTCCAGTTGCAGCATCCTTCTGCAATTATAAGAATGGGGAAATCAATGTACTGAGGCCAAAAGAGGTGGTTTGGAATAATATATATATATATATATATATATATATATATATATATATATATATATATATATACATTCAAATTTCTCTCTTGAAATAGTCATACCTCTGTTGCAGGAAGAGAATACTTCCCAGATAATAAACCATGTCCAAGCTTTGTTCTGCCACCAACAGCAAATTTCAGGAAAGTAATATGCAAAACCGCAATGTAATTATCGCTCATGGAAATCAGATTAAAAGAAATGCACAGCAAATTAAAACCTAGCGGGAGAAATAACAAAAACTTGAGATGTATCATGCAGATACAGAGCATGCACAAAAATCATGCAAAAACCTTTGTCTTTACAATGTCAAAAGTTCAACCGCATGATAACAGAAACTCCAGAGTATTGAACAGAGTAACAAATGTTCTAACAGAAACTCACAATTGCATATTGAGGTCCAAAGTTGGATCAGCAGGAGCCATCTCAAATGCCAACTTTAAGCTCTGATGTGAAAAGTATCTGCAACAATTTCATAACCAGGAGTTATTATAGTGGATTCTAGAGTAAAAGGTTAGCTTTGTTTTTAGTTATACAAGTACAAGAGGAAACATGGGCAATGGCATCTACTTCAAATATTTGTGTTATGTTTACCTTGATATAAACGAATGGGTCGAGAAAAGAATCTGCATCGTAGCTGCCAAGTAACAACTAGCAAAAGAAATGAAACGGGCATAAGACATCGACAAGGAAATGAAACTCCTGATCAATTTTTAATTACAAAGAGTACCTGTTCCCAAGATTGACAAGTCCGGTATATCCAGGTCCAAAAACTGGTACCAATTCTTTCCCACTCTCTTGTATACGGTTCCAGTCAAAATTCGTATTTTGATCAAGTTCTCTTTCGGCAGTTGTCATTTCTGTCTGAGATTGATATAAACAACCAAAGAAAGTTAAGACAATTCAGATGAAAGATGTTTTTTTTAGCAAAATGGCATATCTTTAAACAGAGAAGATGATCAACCAGTATAAACTGGCAAACAAGGAAAAAAGGATTAGAAAATGAAGTGTCTTTGCAACGAAAAATGAAAACCAAAAAGAAAAACCAAAAAGTAGCTTAATATTGTACATGTCTAGACGTTAATGACGCAACAAATACATGTTATTACGCTGAACGTGTGTATGGGAAATATTGTCTCAAAGCAACCTTAAATGACAAAAACAACCATGTTTTCCGGCACAAACATAATAGCGAAAAAAATGAACTCAAGACTGAAGCTTTCTGGAACAATCAGCACTTGACCCAAAAAAGGGTATCTATACAAACCCCAGCACTACGAGAATACACAAGCTTGAGCCTCTAATAAAAATGCAGTATACGAAAATCATTACCATAGACAAACAACAATATAGAGTGTCAGACAATCTTGACCAAAATAATTTAACAGAATCATCTATTACTAACCTTCTGCATTGAGGAGAAATCAATTCCAAAATGGGCCAGATGCTGAGCCAGGAGCGGGTCCAAAACACTGTCATCTTCCGGATAGGAATAAACATCTGCCAAAATTATTGCAACAGTAAGTGCTAAAGATATTTGAACCCTCAAAAGAACATGAAAATCCACATTTATCAACATAAACTTAAAGTGATGCAGGAAGTTCGCTTCTCCAGCTCAAAGAGAGAACTATCAACTGCCATTATCCATTCGCAACAGTTAAGTCCAGTGACGTATTTGGTTCTTATGAATATGGATTCAACATCTTAATTTTGACAAGGTATGAGGTAGTAAATTTACAATTTTAAACCTCTGAAAGTTCCAGCCACATACAACGAATCATAACAAAACTCCAATAGGTATCACCCTCACGCTGACCTTGACTTAAGGGCATAGAACAGCATCCAAACATAGATGTAATACGGCTGAAGAGTACCTAGAAATTGTAGGAAACAAGACAGATTTTTACCTGCTGCTTCCAAGTCAGCTGTAATAGTTCCAAGCTTTACAGCAAGAGGGTAGGCTGTTTCCTTGTAGTGCTCAACTGCATGGTTGTTTCCACCAGTGCCATCCCAGTTTTTTCTTCCACAGAGAATCATTCCATCGGTAAGATTAAGCCAGAGATTCTCCGTCTTATCACACTTGGCACATTTCCAACCAGTGGGAGGAATGACAACGCCGCTCTTGATCTGCTGCAATGTCAATGCATGTTGACTAACTTGCTTTTCCTCAGCTGTCCAAGCTGCAACTTGCTCTCTCCGCTCAGCACCTACAGCACTCAGTACAGTATCGACCGCAATCCTCACCTGCAATTACAAAATACAAATATAAATAAAACTAAACACGTGCATCATGTTGATGTAAAACCTTTCCCTAATAACAAAGCTAAAACCACATAACATATTGCTATAACCTTCTCTGGTAGTTCAACAGAAGGGAACGGAAGTGACACAAAATCCGGAAGTATGACTATGCTATAAGATTCCTCGTACTCAGTTTCATTGTTGTCAAATCCGCCATCAACTCCTGCAAATTACAAGTAAGAAAATCCTCTCAACATTTCAAATTCAATATCCCAAATGAGATTGTTTTTTGTTACTCCAAAAAATGAGATTGTTTCCTCATTGCAATTCAATGTATACCTATAGCGAGCAGAGTTGGTTTCTTCAGAGGCCGATCCTCGGGAACAGACTTGGGAGTCTCCTTAATGTGCAGATAAACAGGATTTCCCGTCTTCTCGTAGTTCCAAGCAACATAGTCTTTTCCAAAAGCAAGAAAACTGTTCATGTCTACGAACAATCCTCCTTCGGATCTCTACAAACCAGCATCACGGAATCAGCAAACATCGGACGCAGGATAAAGAACTGAATTAAACAGTCGCCGCAAGTTCGAAAGACTAGTCGGTACTTGTACAACAAATAAAAAAAACGAGCTGAGGGATTATCGAGAGAGGTTTACCGGAGTGTCGAAGGAGAGGCAACACTCGTGCTTGTAGATGCGATGGGTGGGTTCGGGGATCTGAACCCTAGACAAGTTGGATCGGAGGAGCTCCATAGGCGTTTCAGAAATCCGGTGAACTCTCGACGGAGACGAGCGAAATGTGATTTTGGTTGTGTGAAAAATATTCGCACGTCTCGTTAAAAAGGAAGGATTCAGATGAGAACGTCGTCGTCCTGCTAAATTCCTTTCCTCTTGATTCTTGCCTTAAGAGCAGATACAACCGTGTTACCCACTAGGGGTTGTTAAAAAAAATTATTTTTTTTTTTTTTTTTTCAGAGGCAAAAAAAAAAAAATTCAAAAAAAAAAATCAATCACGCGTTGACACATGGCACAAACAGTGAAGAATCAGTCCTAATATAAGAAATTTAAGACACGGTTTGTTAAATTTGTGTGGAGTCCACGTGGGACCCACACAATATTTTATATTTTTTTTGCTAAGGATTCTTGTTAAGGATCCCCGTTGGATCTGCTCTAACTTTTGGGTTTCAGAGAATCGCAATAAATCAAAATGAAATTTTTTTTGTTAACATGCTTACAATTTTGTTGTTACGAGGTTTTTGATGCATTTGTATATGTAACATACCAAAAAACTAAACGATATATATAACTATTTTCTTACAATTATATTTGTTTCAATTTTGTTATTTGTTTTTCATCAATTTGCAGTTACCATAGATACAAAGCAAAACGATAGTTAACTATTTTTTTACACTTAACATTGTTTCAATTTTGTTATGTATTTTCATGAATTTGCCACTATTGTTCATACCAAACCAAATGATTGGTATTTATTATTTACAATTAAAATAGTTTCAATTTTGTTATGTGTTTTTCATGAATTTGCAGCTATGTTTTTCATATGAAACCAAACGATAAGTTTTTATTTCTTACAATTTACAATGTATAATCATTTTGTGGTTTGGATGAATTTGCAATTATATTTCAAACCAAGCAAAACGATAGGTATCCATTTCTGTAGTTTTTTTATTTTTCTAATCATTTTGTTTGGTTTGGTATGAATTTGCAGCTATACTTGATACGAAGTCAAATCATATGTATGTCTTAGCAATTAATTATGAAATTTCTTTAAATATTTTTTGTTTCGTAGGGATTGTGTAACTAATCTTTGCTTGATAGTTAACTACTCACCAAGCGGTCTTGGTTAAATTTCACATAGAAAGAAAATTATGCAGGAAGTCAATGAAGTATTAAAGAGAACGATTATATATAGTAGATATTGTTTTGTATGTCCTTTAGAGTTCATATATGTATACATTTATTGTTTTATTACGAAAACATATTTGAATATTAAAATTGTGTTTTTCCTATTTTATCTGTCCATTTAATCCTTTACATTTGTTTTTGGATTCTTCTTAATAGAATATATTTTTGTACATAGTAATTATAACGCCCCTTTCCCATTATCCGCTGACCGTCGAGCTGACCGGTCAACAATCAAACAAAAACATGACAAAGTCGAGCCCGAGCAAATCAAACAGGAAAATTTTGCCACAAGACGAGGCCAGAGACAGATCGGTTTGAGACAAAGGCTCGCACTGACCCGTTCTTGACCCCGCTATCCTCACTTCCACAGTACAAAGCTTCACAACCAGTACTGCTTCCGTGAGTTGTGTCGGTTCGGACTAAACCAATATATCAGGGAAGCATGTTCATTACTGAGTAAATAAACGTTTACATAACGTTTACCGAATAATAAAAACAACTTGCCATTTAATATCAAATCACTAACTCATATAAAAAAAATGGCGCCAAAGCCGAACCGAGAAAAAATCACAAAACGTCGAATCAAAACCCCTCCACAAGCAATCCCGACACTACACCGAGGACCTCCCACGTCCGTCGCTGCTAAACCTGAAAAACACAAAAGAGTCTAATGAGCAATCTAAGATCACCCAGCGAAACGGCTCCCCAATAAAGGCTTATATTCTATCTAACAACAACAAATCCCGCCCAAAACCCCAAAATAACACGCAACAACGATAACGGTCGATCACGTACTACCATGACGTGATAAACCCACAACACAGAAGCATTTGCCGAAAGAAAGGGAAACCATTAAGGGAAATTCAAAGCACTGTGGCACATTCTCTCGATTGGACTCGATCTATCTATCGCGCAACACGAAAACACGCACACACACACACACACACGGGCCCTTCACGATCTCGGTAACTTCCATGGGTTTACGTATTCACCGACATGGTAACTAACCCACGACTCCCAGACGTAAACACGAAGTCTCACGACCTAGGAAACTGTTCTCAGTCCATTGATACACAGTGACTCGGGCTACCCCATGGTAACCTAAGTTTCCATGCAATTCGGCCCTAGGACATGACCATGTATTCTCCGAACCGCACACCTACCGGCGTCACTCAGTAGGTTAACGCCATAATCAGAATCACCACCTGAAGGCCCACGATCCGATTAGGCAGCTACTCGAGGATCCAATCGGGTCGGAAGTACCTGAACGTATTCAAAAACCTAGACTTGCTGGATCTAACGCACCCTAGAGTCCTAGTGCATAAATGTAAACACGCAGACTCGCTGGGACTCTACCACCAATCACAATAATCAACAACCGCAATAATAACAACACAATATCCTGCAAGCCTAACACACACACACCAACACCTCCAATCTGACTCGGTGCCGTACCGAATCAGCAACTACGAACTTAACCGGCCCCGTGACCGGGTTAAGTGTCCACAAGGACCACTCGGCCCAACACCGAGACAGTCTAAACAGGCCTGCACAGAAAGCTCAACAACAACAACCACACATCAACACAATCAACCACACAAGCAAGCCTATTAGGGTTTCTAAAATCTTTTATTCCATTTTTGTCCGCTACCTTGGATTAGCGGACTGCTAATCCGTAGACGGCTCATCCCACACATCACTTCTTAGTTACTCTTTCCCTAATATCTTTTAATAACTCCTCGATCCGTCGGTTTATAGTTAGTAGCCTACTAAATCCCCAACGTCTCATGATTCACTTAATTCATTCATTAACCCTTAACTCGATCTTAAGCCTACTACCGACCCCGTTACATACTATATATGTTCGTTTAGGGTTTACTTTTATCTTTTAATGTCGTCTCAATTTCCTGTACATAGATTCATTCACTATCATTCTTTAATATCATGTAGATGCATATATGGTTCTATCAAGCAACGTATATATGAATGCATCAATCAACAACTCTAACAACCTAACGGCAAACAACGGTTCAATCCTTAACCCTAAGTTCTTAACATGCATCTCAGTTACCTAACCAGTTTATAGTTAACCAATCAATATCAATCGTCAGTCAATCATTCAAATACGGGTATGCAAATCTTAGTTCTATGGCTTTCCGGTTCCCGATCTACATGCATACTAGCTATTCTATGGATTGAGCCGACTCACAGTGAATAAGTCTAAACGACGGTACGGATGCGGATATGAACTCTGAGACCCCAAGCTGAACCCCGAACACTCCAACACGAACTCCGAAGACTCCCGAACACCCCTAGAATCGTCTGAACAATAACCGGCCAGAGTCAAACGCGTTGACCGGCGTTGACCACAACGTTGACCGATCGTTGACCGTCGTTGACCGAGCGTTAACTTTGACTTCTTTTGACCGTTGACCGAAGCTTGGACCATTGACCACCCATTGAACCGGTTGACTGGGCTAAACCAACTCTAATTTACCGGTTTAGTTAAACTGGCCCAAACCAAACCGTTGATCGGCATTGACTTTGGGTTTGACCGGTTTAACCTAAACTGATCTCAATGCTTACTGTAACGCCCTTTTCCCATTCTCCGCTGACCGTCGAGCTGACCGGCCAACAATCAAACAAGAACATGACCGATCGAACCCGAGCAAGTCGAATAGGAAAAGTTCGCCATAGGACGAAGCCAGAGACGGATCGGTTTGAGACAAAGGCTCGCACTAACCCATCCTGGACTCCGCTATCCTCACTTCCATAGTACAAGTTGATCACCTTGCACTACTTAAGCGAGTTGTGTCGGTTCGGACTAAACACAATATCAGGAAAGCATATTCATTTCTAAGTAGTAAATCAAACGTTCAGCACAACGTTTAATCGCCACTTTACAAATCATTTTCATCAATAAATAGTCAACACGAAAATCAATACAAAAGTGGCGCCAAGCCGAACCGAGAGAAAAACCCAAAACCATCGAATCAAAAACTCCGCCCCAAGCCATCCCGAAACTACACCGAGTACCTCCCGCGTCCATCGCTGCTTAACCTGAAAACACAAAAAGAGTCTAATGAGCGATCTAAGATCACCCAATGAATCGGCTCCCCACTAAAGCTTCTAGTCTATCTATCATCTATAGATTCCCGCCCAAAAACCCCAAAATAACAAACAATCAATCAAATAGCCGATCACGCACTACCACGTCGTGTCGAGCCCACACACAATCAATTGCCAAAAGAAAGAGAAGGCGATTAGAGGAAATCGGGAGCACTGCGGCACATGTTCCCGATTGAGACTCGATCTATCTACCGCACAACACCATCTACACCAAAACACACACGCTGGGCTCCTACGATCTTGGTAACTTCCACGGGTTTCCACCGTTACCGATATGGCAACTAACCCACGACTCCTAGCCGTCCACACAAATCCAACGGCTAGGATACCGTTCTCTGTCCATCGATACGCGGTGACTCAGGCTACCCCTAGATAACCCAAGCTTCCATGCAGTCCGGCCCTAGGACGCGACCCCGTGTTCTCCGGACCACACACCTACCGGCGTCACTCAGTAGGTTAACACCATAACCGGAATCACCATGATCCGATTAGGTAAATACCCGAGGATCCAATCGGGTCAGAAGTACCAGAACGTAATCAAACACCTAGACTTGCGGGATCTAACGCACCCTAGAGTCCTAGTGCAGAAATGTAAACACGCAGACTCGCTTGGACTCTAACAATCAATCTCAATCAATAACAACAATCAACTCAACCCCGCATCCCGCAAGTCTACTCACACACACCACCGCTCTGACTCGGCACCGTACCGAGTCAGCACCATAACTTAACCGGTCCCGTGACCGAGTTAAGTAACAACACGGATCACTCGGCCCAACACCGAGACGATCTAAAGGCCTGCACAAAAAGGTCAACCACAACCACACAACAACACAATCACACACAAACAACACACAAACAGGCCTATTAGGGTTGCTAACGTCTTTTAACCAATTTACGCCCGCTACCTTGGGTTAGCAGCTTGCTAACCCGTAGACGGTTCACCAGTCACAACACTTCTCTTTTCTTAACCAATCCTAATCATCTTTTAACAACTCCTCGATCTGTCGGTTTAGAGCTAGTAGCTTACTAAACTCCCCGACGTCTCATCATTCATTACTTAATTCATTTATTCTCGGGAACCCCGACACCATTCCATACTCTATACGTTTGTTCAGGTTTAACTTCCGTATTTTAACTCGTCTTAGTTCCCGTATATAGATTCATTTCATACCGTTCTTTACTTATATATATATGCATATATGGCCCTAATCATGCAACGACTATATGAATGCATCACTCAACGTTACTACCAATCTAACGGCACTCAACAGGTTTAATCCGTTTGAGTCTAACATGCTTCTTTAACCCTAGCCGGTTTAACGTTCCTTCAATCAATCAAATCACAATTCAATTCAATTCAACACGACCGGGTATGCATTCCTATTTCTACGGTTTTCCATTTATTGATCTATATGCAACTACGGTGTTTGAGCCGACTCACAGTGATTGATCAAAATGGCGGACTAGATGCGGATACGATCTCCCGAAACCCGAACCTCTCCGAATACCCGAACACGAACTCCCGAAGCTTCCCGAACACCCGTACACAAACCGCAAATCACAAAACCGGTCGGAGTCAACGCGTTGACCGGCGTTGACCGACGTTGACTTTGACCTCCGGTTGACCGTTGACTTTGACCGTTGACTTTGACTTTGACCAATCTTGAACCGGTTGCCCACTCTGAACCAACTGAACCGATGCAATCAAACCAAACCGACTGAACCATCTTCAATTGAACCGGTTAGGTTAAACCGGTTTTGAGTCAACCGTTGACCGGGTTGACCGGTTAACCTAAACCGACTCAAATCAAACCAAACCATCTTCAATCTTGAACCAAACCAATGCTAAACCAACACCAGTGAACCGGCGGAAGAGAGAGACGGCGGAAGAAGGATTCCGGCGACTTCTCCGGCGTTGACCGGTGGTGGTCCGGCGTTGACCGGCTGGTTCACCCCTTTTTCCGGCGACTCAGGTGACGATCTACATATCAAACTGATCGGAAAGAGGATATCTATGCATCCATGGCTTCAAAACGTCCAGATCTGATGAAGGATGAGAGAGATCCGCCAAAACCCTAACCGCAGCAGCTTTCCGGCCAGATTCCGGCAAGCTCCGGCGACGGCGGTCATGGTTGGCTGGCTGGCGGTTGTAGAGGAGGGAGAGAGGAAGCTACTGAGGTTTGCAGAAGTAGATTTGGGTTTATATTGAAAGAGTTATGGGATTTTTAGTGATAGAAGGTATGAAGAACACTCAAGAACACTTTGAATGTTCTTGAGTTTCTATGAATATTCAAAGGCTTTTTCTGGGTTTCTTGCATGAATCTAGAGAGAAGGGAGAGCTTTTGGTCGTGGGTGAGGCTAGAGAGAGAGTGGGAAGGGTGAAATGAATTTGGATGAGGTGTTTTTGGTGTATTCAACAAAAACCATGCATCACATATGGTCTTGACACCTCACATGGGAGTGGCTGGCGACCTAAGGGTAAAACACCTGTCTCTGGAGCTTCTTCTTGTCCATAAAATCCAGCCCAAAAACGGCCCAATTCAGTTACAAACCCATCTTGCAATTTCTTCTCGGTTTCCTCGGTTTCGCGATAATTGTTTTAGAAAATACTCTAATATTTCCATAACTCCCAAAACTTCAAAAATCTGATTCTCCCTGATGTTTGATGAATTTACCAACTTGAATCACCTCATTTAGAGTTTCCTAGCTCCGATTATGAATTTCCGAAGGTTTCTCGATTTTCCACCCGACAAGCCGAAAAACCCGTTTCTGCTCTGTTTCTTCCAACTCTGGTCTTCTAAATGTTCTTTATGGTTTATAAAGAGAACATTTGGCCCGTCTCAGCTTCCGTCTTGAAATTTGGCAAAATTACTATTTTGCCCCTGGGTTTGGCAAAATTACAATTTTGCCCCTGATGACTTTCTTCTGCCCGTTGACCATATTTTTGGATACGGGGTATCATATTCTTCCCCACTTACAAGAATTCGGTCCCCGAATTCTCCGTCACTACCAGACATCGAATCGGTTGCAAGTTGCTCCGTCATTCGATTCCAACGCTTCCTTACTCGAACACTGCTGCATATCTCTGACTTCTTACCTTCCTGCGCTCTTTCCAATCCTTTCCGTCTAACTGATCTTTGCATTAATTCCCCAACGATCACTCCTTGTCCAGGCTCTTAGTCTTGTCTACCTTGCTTCGCTTCCCTCTTAACGGACTCCATTCGTCTCAAACTTCAGATTCACTCGTTGTTAGCTTCATTACACCCCTTACTGCTTCTTTCTCACACACCAACGTCTCTTTATTCTTTCCACTTAACTGTAGCTTCGTTTCTCGATTTCTGGTCTCGCTTCACTGTGTTACTCCTCTCTTTAACTGACCTTCCTTGAACCTCGATCTTCAGCAAGTATTCACTTTGCTCTGATTCTGACTCTGACTTCCCCACTTCGCTTCGACTTCCACGTCCTTCACGATACTGGTTTGTCTCCCTGAGACACTCTTCAAAAATCTGCATTCCAAACCTGACGTTCTTCTGACTTCCAATTCCCCGTACTAATAACTCCACTCTGATTCCGATACGACCCCTTCCTTCCCGAGCACTCTTCAAGAATTTGACCGTTGACTTTGACTTTGACCAATCTTGAACCGGTTGACCACTCTGAACCAACTGAACCGATGCAATCAAACCAAACCAACTGAACCATCTTCAATTGAACCGGTTAGGTTAAACCGGTTTTGAGTCAACCGTTGACCGGGTTGACCGGTTAACCTAAACCGACTCAAATCAAACCAAACCATCTTCAATCTTGAACCAAACCAATGCTAAACCAACACCAGTGAACCGGCGGAAGAGAGAGACGGCGGAAGAAGGATTCCGTCGACTTCTCCGGCGTTGACCGGTGGTGGTCCGGCGTTGACCGGCCGGTTCACCCCTTTTTCCGGCGATTCAGGTGACGATCTACATATAAAACTGATCGGAAAGAGGATATCTATGCATCCATGACTTCAAAACGTCCAGATCTGATGAAGGATGAGAGAGATCCGCCAAAACCCTAACCGCAGCAGATTTCCGGCCAGATTCTGGCAAGCTCCGGCGACGGCGGTCATGGTTGGCTGGCTGGCGGTTGTAGAGGAGGGAGAGAGGAAGCTACTGAGCTTTGCAGAAGTGGATTTGGGTTTATATTGAAAGAGTTATGGGATTTTTAGTGATAGAAGGTATGAAGAACACTCAAGAACACTTTGAATGTTTTTGAGTTTCTATGAATATTCAAAGGATTTTTCTGGGTTTCTTGCATGAATCTAGAGAGAAGGGAGAGATTTTGGTCGTGGGTGAGGCTAGAGAGAGAGTGGGAAGGGTGAAATGAATTTGGATGAGGTATTTTTGGTGTATTCAACAAAAATCATGCATCACATATGGTCTTGACACCTCACATGGGAGTGGCTGGAGACCTAAGGGTGAAACACCTGTCTCTGGAGCTTCTTCTTATCCACAAAATCCAGCCCAAAACCGGCCCAATTCAGTTACAAACCCATCTTGCAATTTCTTCTCGGTTTCCTCGGTTTCGCGATAATTATTTTAGAAAATACTCCAATATTCCCATAACTCCCAAAACTTCAAAAATCTGATTCTCCCTGATGTTTTATGAATTTAGCAACTTGAATCACCTCATTTAGAGTTTCCTAGCTCCGGTTATGAATTTCCGAAGTTTTCTCGATTTTCCACCTGACAAGCCGAAAAACCCCGTTTCTGCTCCGTTTCTTCCAACTCTGGTCTTCTAAATGTTCTTTATGGTTTATAAAGAGAACATTTGGCCCGTCTCAGCTTCCGTCTTGAAATTTGGCAAAATTACCATTTTGCCCCTGGGTTTGGCAAAATTACAATTTTGCCCCTGTTGACTTTCTTCTGCCCGTTGACCATATTTTTGGATACGGGGTATCACACTTACACAAACCAAATCCATCCCAAATCAATGCAAACCTCCTATGATGAACCAGTTGAAGATTTGAAGGCGGAGGAGCTTCTCCGACGGCCGGCTCCAGCGTTTACCGCGGCGGCGGGAGTGTTGACCGGCGGTTTCCAAGGTTTTCTGGCGACTACTGATGATCTCAGGTGACTGAGAACACTTATAGGTCCATCATGAAGCTGCTGAGGGTGAGAGGGAGCTTGAAACACCAAAGATAAGAGAGAGAACAAGGAGAACTTCGTCGGCGGCGGTTCTCCGGCGAGATTCCGGTGACCTCCGGCGACGGTGCTGGAAGGTGATTAGCGGCGGTTGTAGAAGAGAGTGAGAGGAGTTTAATGGTTCAAGTGGTGAGTGAATTGGACTCATGGTTTGGAAGTTATGGTCTTTCTTGTGGCTTAAGGCATGATGAACACTTAAGTGTTCTTGGTGGTTTCTTGAAGATTCAAGAAGATTGAGGGGTTTCTAAGGTGTTTCTGGAGAGATAGGAGAGAGGGATCGACAGAGAGGGTCTAGAGAGAAGTTGAGGTGATGAGAGTGAAACTTTCTTGGTTCATGAACTTGATTAGACACATTATGCCATGCAAAACTCTCATACATTGCATGGAGGTTTGGAGTGCTGGCGCCACCCACGAGAAGACACTTTTCATGAGCAGATTATTTCTGAGCAAAAATCCTTCCCCAAACCGCCTAAACCAATGCCTAAACCTGTTCTTTCTCGTTGCTTTGGTTTGTCCGTTCTCGCGTTTAACATTTTAGAAATCCCTTGGCTGTTTACATAAATCTTAAAATCCCCAAACACTGATTCTCCATGATTTTATATGAATTTAGAAAGTTGAATCACTCAATTTGGACTTCCATAGCTCTGGTTAAGAATTTTACAAGTTTTCTCGGTCTTATCGGTTTCCATTCGCGATAGTCCGAAAAACCCGTTTAAACTTCGTTTCTTCCACTTCTGGTCTTCTAAATGTTCTTTTGTTGAAAAACAGGAACATTTGGCTCGTCCTGCTTCCGTCTCAACTTTTGGCAAAATTACCATTTTGCTCCTGGATTTTGGCAAAATTACTATTTTGCCCCTGTTAACTTTTCTTCTGCCGTTGACCATATTTTTGGAAACAAGATGTTACATTTTTCCCCACTTACATGAATCCGGTCCCCGAATCCCCGTCACTAACATACTTCGAATTGACACCAAACCTTGTAAGTTGCGTCGGTACACAACCCCAATGTTTTCCTACTCGAACAATGCTGCACAGAACCCACTTTCAATGCTTACTGGCATTCTTCCAATTCATACACACAATCCTACTGAACTTCACACTGCTTGACTACTGTTCCATCCCTCGATTCTCGATGTTGACTGCACTCCTTTACTTTATCCTTCATACTTCTCACTCGACCACTGCTCCAATTCTCGATTCCTGATCTCGCTTACACTTTGCTACTCTTAACTCTAACTGATCCATCTCGAACTTCAGACTTCCGCGGTTGGCTACTTTGCTCTGATTCTCACTTCTGGCTTCCCCATTTTGCTTTGACTTCCACATCCACTTGACATTGATTCGTCTTCCTGGGACACTCTTCAAGAATCCGATCTCCAAATCTGGTTTCACTGAGACTCCCACTCAATTCATACCGTTCGCTTCACTCTGATCTCCACACTGTTACTGACGTTTCTTCACATCTCTTTGCTAACTCATCATACGGACGGCTTCGCTCTTTCTGTTGCTTTACACTGATAACTTTTCCGCTGATACCTCATACTGACTTCTTTAAGGTTCTGGTCAACTGTCTCACGGCTTCATCACACTCCGTCTTGCTTTCGGGTTCGGGTTCGGTCTCATATTCATATCGCATTGTCCATTCCTCCCTGCACTTTAATTCAACAACTTTCACTGGAGCGGTTAGATTCATTCCAATCTATCCCCGATGTCACTTCCCCATAGAAATATTTTTAATTAATCACGTACCAGAAGTGAAAGAAACGGAGCAGAAATAGGCTTTCGGCTTATCGGAATGGAAAACCGAGAAAACCGAGAAAACTTTGGAAATTCATAACGGGAGCTACGGAACTCCAAACGAGGTGATTCAAGTTTCTAAATTCATCTAAAATGAAGGAGAATCAGTTTTTGGAAGTTTGGGGATTTATGGGAACAAGGAAGGATTTTCTAAAAAGTAAAACGTCAAACCGAGAAAATCGAGCAATGGAGAATTAAATGGATTAAGGGATGGTTTAGGAAGCTAATGGCTGGATTAGTGTTCCTAAGACACCTCAGAGGACAGGTGTCCCTCAGCAGATGGCGCCACCTTCCCTTCTTGCATGCATTTGCATGGATCATGTTCATGAACCTAAGGAATAAGCTATCAAATCACTCTCATTTTGCACACAAAAAAACCTCTCTCTAGCTCTCTCACTCACGAGCTCTCTCCTCTCTCTCCCTATTCATCTATATTCATCTCATTCACCCAAAGAACCCAGAAATCCTTTGAATCTTCAAGTTCTTCTTCAACAACACTATGTGTTCTTCATAACTTGAGGAGCAAGAAACACCATAACTTCTTAACCACAAACCCAAATCACATACTACCAAGACCACTAAACTCCTCTTGATCTCCTCTACAACTTTCGGCCATCTCTCACCGTTGCCGTCGCCGGAGGTCGTCGGAATCTAGCCGGAGAACCGCCGCGGCTAGGTTCTCTCTCCCTCTCTCTCTTCCTTTGGTGATTCAAGACTTCTACCATCTCTCAACAGCTTCAGGATGGATCTAGGAGTCTTTATAGTGTCTTGAGCTCAACAACCGCCGCCGGAAAAGCCTCCTCCACCTTGGTCAACGCAGCGCTACCGCCGGTCAACGCCGGAGCTGGTCGCTGGAATCTTCTCCTCCGCCACCATCTTTAAGCCGTTTCTTCAATGTGTGTCGATCGACGCACAGCGAATACTCGGATCAGTCAGCAAGTTAGCAGGTTAGTCCGTTGGAAAATCTAAGTTTTCGATCCTGCAAGCTGAAAACACCGAAAACAGAATAAAATCAAAGCAACTAATGTATCAAATCAAGCATAACATCCAGAAACAATAGCATCCTAAAAATGAAAAGAAAAAGTGCAAAGAAAAACAAGAAAAGATAACAGAACCGTAGTCTGGAGATGCCAACACTAAATCACTCGTCCTCATCAATGCGATCAGTACCACTCGAAGAAACGGGAGTCGGAGAGCGTCGTCTGCGTCGTGAAGGTGCTGGATGGTGTATTTGTGGCTGTCTCCTGCAAGTGCAGGTACGCATGAAGTTCCAGATGCTCCGTAGGATACCATCCTCACGCTCTCTCCACTCTGCCTCAGACATATCACCATAAGGCACTGAGATCTCAGGATAAGGGCCAACATCATCATCAGGGGCAGCAGCAGGCGCAGGAGGTGCAGAGGAAGATGAAGCTCGTGTAGAAGGCTCTCCCAACGGATGAGCCATAGAGGGAACACTGCACCGATCTCTCTGAGGTGGCCGGAATGTCAAGGCATCCAGCGTATCAATCCGTGTATGACGACTGGCAGCAGGAAGATCTATACCATGCTTTTCAGTGCCAGGGTCGTAATAGACCCATACGCGCCCCTCCTTAAGCCATGTAGCGCTCTGCAGGTGGCTGAAATCAAGGAACTCCTTGGCAGTGTTACACTCTGTGCCCTCTAAGGGAATCCTGCAGTGCATGAAAATGGGAGTAAGCAGGCTCCCGACTGTCTCAGTGTCCACGCAATCAAATGGCTTCGTCTGCAGGTCGCATAAGTGCTGAGCGAAAACAGCTCCCAAGTTGAGTCCCT
Source organism: Orychophragmus violaceus (assembly GCA_030180135.1). NCBI lineage: Eukaryota > Viridiplantae > Streptophyta > Magnoliopsida > Brassicales > Brassicaceae > Orychophragmus > Orychophragmus violaceus. The sequence continues at coordinate 83,616,886 of CM058234.1, read as the reverse complement.
TAGTGGGATCTCGCAGAGGACTATCCTCAAACTGGTCCCTCAGTCCAATGAATAGCATCTCCATCTCAAGCTTGCGCATCTTGTTGGCTTCATACTTGCACAACAGAGTCCATCCTAAAATGCGCAGAACATATCTCAGAACCGGATGCCTAACCTGCTTCACCGGTGTCTGTCTCGAGTTGTATCGACCATTGCCAATACACTCCCAGAAAAACTGAGCTTCCTCCGTATCCCACTCAAGACTCATGCCAATACGTCTCGGCTCAGTGCTGAACCCATAAATCCTGCAGATATCAAGAAGTGGAATCCGATACCTGGCTCCTAGGCACATGAAGGTAAAGAAACCTCCTGAAGCACTCCTGTTGTCTGGGTTAGGATAAACCACTCTGCAAGTGGCTAGCAGTTGTCTTACCAACTCAGGGTACAAGTCGTAAGGCCTCATAGGCATTGTCCCTAGACCAATACCCTTACACAGTTCAAGAACCTGCTCAGCAATGCCCAGACTCTTGCAAGTAGAGTAATCTGCAAACTTGGTTGGTTTAATCGTCATGCCACACCAACCGTTGTAGAGCAACGTTTCATACTCGTCCCAGTGATCAAGCAATGGTCTCTCTGTGAATTCCTCGCTCTTAAGCAGCTCAACAATATCATTTGGCCACTCTCTATCAGACTGGATCTCTGTCTTATCTGCTCGGGGCCAAGGTAGTGCTATTGCCGGACCAACTCTCACATAATCCTCAGGAAGTGGTGATTCTCGATGGAACCACTCTGGTGGTGGAGCATGATGAGCTGAAGTAGCAGATGTGGTAGCTTTACGTTTGCGAGGTTGTCTGCGAGTTGCCATCTGCATTCAAGAAAAATTTAAACCATATAAGTCTCGGCAATCTCTCTGTGAAATCGACCAGCAACGACCGTTGCACAAGTGCGACGATCGTTGCAAGGCGATTTCTCAGTCGCAAATTAACGATTCAAAATCGTGCAAAATCAATCCACATTCTCACAAACAGCAAATATCCATCACCAAACAACCTAAATCAAGTCTAACACAGTACGAAATCATCAATTTCAAGCCTAAAATCCCTAATTTCTAAACCCTAGAACCGAATCCGAAAAAGTTGAAAATGAGTGTTCTTACTTTGGATTCACTGCAATTGAGCTAGAGAAATGGATAGAGGGTGTTAAAAAAAGTAAAATCGGGCTTTGAATCAGAGAAAACGATGAAGATTTGAGAGATTTAGAGTTGTGGAGTTTCAGTTGTACGGACGGCGAGAGTGGAGAAGAAGAGAGGAGAAAAGGGTTTAAGGTACTTACCTCGATCGTGGGTGCAACGACCGTTGCAGATGAGCAACGACCGTCGCTTGTGAACCGGGTCGATTCCGGTTTAGCTCAATGTACCTTAATTTTGCAATTTAAACCAATTGCAACGACCGTTGCACAGGGCCGCAACGATCGTCACAATGCGACCCCATCTCCTGGTCGAAATCACCCTGCAACGACCGTTACAATGAAGCAACGATCGTCACACATCTCCAGACTCGAGTTCTGTATCTAAAACTTAACAAAAACAAAAACAAAACGTAAGTTCCTAAGAAAAACACCAAAAATAAGAAAAATAAATACTAAAACCTAACAGTGGGTTGCCTCTCACTCAGCGCTTGTTTAAGGTCATTAGCTTGACCGGACGAACAAGAATCAGGCACTGTGAGATCCTGACAGAGACTTTGATTGCCTCTGTGCAAGTCTCCTCATCCAAGGCGGAGAATAGGCTCTGTCAGTATGAACGCGTCCAAGAAAAGGAGTAAACTGCTCCTCAGGATCCAAAACCATAGTGTGACATGACTGCTCTTCATCTCCATCCATAATGGTGAAGGTCTGCCCATCTATCAGTGGCTTGCACAGCTTGTCCATCTCAAAGTGCAGCGGATCATCTCCCAGATGGAGATCTATCAGACTGTATCTCACATCTATTACTGCTCCAGCTGTAGCCAAGAATGGTCTACCCAGTATCAATGCGTCATCCTGCTCACTCTGGTACTTAAGAACTAAGAAATTTGTTGGAACCAAGTAGTTTCCAACTCTCACCGGGATGTCCTAAAGAACTCCTTCAGGAATCCTTATTGACTGATCAGCTAGGACAAGAGAGGTCCTAGTAGGTCTAAAATCCATCATATCCAGCTTCTCTGCCACAGAGTATGGCATAAGACTTCCAGCAGCTCCTAAATCACAAAGAGAGCGCTTAAAACTATCCTCGAAGATATAACAACTTAGCACAAAAATTCCAGGATCAGGTAGCTTCTTGGGAACCTTGGTTAACAGCACATCACTTATATGTTGAGGGACCACAATCACCCAATCTTTCAGCTCTTCAACAAAAGACAACATCTTATTCAAGTACCTCTGCACACATGGGTGATAAGGCGGATCATCAGATGATGGAATTTCTTCCAACTCTTCACCAATCTCTTCCAACTGCTTAGGCTCTTCAATCTCTTGCTTAATCACTTCAGACACTGAAGGATATAGTCGAATGGAATGTGCATAAATCTCCTGTTGAGTAATCTCAGACACTCCAGGGAATAAACGGTTAAGCTCTAAATCTGCATCAATGTCATAAGAATCCTGCGATTCTGTCTGTTCACGACCTGCAACGATCGATGCTAAGGGTGCATCGATCGATGCAACACTGTTTTCACAGATTCTACCTGAGAGATTTTCCTCAAAATCCGAAAATTCAGCATCTTCTACCAACTCAGTTGTGTTCAACTCAAAATTTTCACCTTGTGCTGATCCATCATTAATGTACACTGACCAGGCCTTAATGTGGGTGTCTACTACTCCTTTTCCCTTGATGGAGTTTGAGATTTGGCTCACCTGAGTGTCCAATTGCTTTACATGTGTGTTCAGAGACTCAAACTTCCCATTTAGATCCCCATAAACAGCATCTAGCTTCTTGTTGCAGTCCACAGCAATCTTTGTCTGTCCTTCCAGCAGCTGTTCCAACATAGCCTCCATCTTACTCTCATGAGCACTAGCAGCAGGAGGTGCTTGGTAAGAAGAAGATCCATATGTCCTTTGATTTCCATGTTGGAAAGGTTTCTGAAAACCACTAGTCTGTCCAAATCCATAAGAGTTTTGGTTGCTGTTGAAAGCACTCTTCTGTCCTCCATTGAAGAACATGTTACCAGACTGATTTCCAAACCTGTTTCCTTGGAAACCAGATCCTCCGATGTAATTCACATCCTCTTCCTGCTCTTCTTCTTCATCATTGATCATCTCAACCTCCTGAGCAAAGTGGACAGCCTTCTTCCCAGCTAGAAGATTGCAAACAGTGTCCAACTTAGATCTAATATCAGCTATCTCAAGATTCTCCATCTTTCCACCGGAGTTCTTCCTTCTCTCATCAGTGGTCTTACAGCTATTACTGCTTACCAGATTATCTATCAACTGCTTAGCTTGAGCAGGATTCCTAGTGTTAAAGTTGGCATTGCTAAAGTTGTCCAATGCAGTCTGATATGGAAGATCTATTCCTCTAAAGAAAATGCCTAAAAGCGTTACCTCGGTGAATCCATGGTGCGGGCAGTCACGTTGGTATTTCTTGAATCTCATCCAGGTTGTCTTAAGAGGCTCAGTAGGACCCTGGGTAAAGGTAAGGATGTCCTGTCTGGACTGATCTGAGCGGGCATCATCGTAGAAATGACGCAGGAACTCACTCTTCAGGGATGCCCAAGTAAAAAACGTCCCAGATGGAAGTTGTTTCAGCCAGGCTGCAGCATCTCCAGCCAGAGAGTAGGGGAAAAGCTTGAGGAACAAATAGTCTTGATTAACTCCATCGTACTTAATGCCAGTGATTATGCTTTCAAACTCATCTATGTGATCCATTGGCTGCTCACTTGGAGAGCCATGGAAGGCTTTCTGCCTCAGGAGAGAGTAGTAGATGGTTTTGATTTCAAAATCATTCCTCTCAAATTCAGGAAGTACTAGAGCTGACCGGCTAGCATGAAATTCATCCGGTCGGTTGTAGTCAGCTAAAGTCCTCTTATGGACAACCATCTGTCTACCTTGGTTATGTCCTTGACCTTGTCCTTGCTCCTGTTGCGGCTGTGGTTGCACTGGAGGATCAGGGTTGACATTCCCTTCAGCATCTATTGGTTCTCCAGCAGCATTGTAAGGATTGTTGTGTCGGTCCCTGATGGTACCTTGAGCATCAGGCTTTATGATCACACGTTCAACAACAACCATCCTTTCTCTTCTAACTCTTCTGTTTGTCCTCTCAAGTCTTGCAAGCTCTTCAAGTCCGAGATTAACGAGATTCAAGTTCTGATTACTTCTAGTTTCACGCGTCTGCATAAACTGTCTGTAATCGTCAAGCAACGATCGATGCTAACAGTGCAACGATCGATTCAATCTCAGAATCGCCAAGTGACGATCGACACAGGAAGTGCAACGGTCGATGCTATGCGATTTCGAAACCTGCGACAGAGAGAAAACAGAGAAAAATAAAAAATCAGTAAAAAAAATAAAAACAAAAAATCCTAGTAAAAACCCTAAGTTCGAAGCTATCGATGACTCTAAGAGTCCCCGGCAACGGCGCCAAAAACTTGATAGGTCTCGAGTTTTACCCTATACTAACTGCAAGTGCACAGTAATTCAATTGTAGTACTTAGGGATCGAATCCACGAGGACTCTAAGCAACGATAGAATCAAGAACTTAAAGAGATATAAACTAGGAGAAAGCAAAAAGAAAATTGTATTCTATTAACTAAAAGCAAGCAGGAAAGTAAACAAGTAGCAGGTTGTTGTTTGAAATCAATAAACTAAAAGCGCTAAGTCTAGGGCGTTCTCAGGAAATCAGACAAGCAGATAAACCAATCAGTCAGGATCTAATTAAACTCAGTTCTAGAACTCAAAACACAGATATAGAATTAACCAAATTCCTTTGCGAGAATTCTCTAAGTCTAAGTGCAGTAATCCAAATTCCTTTGCAATTACTAACAGATTAAACCAGCTTTAATTCCAAGTTTGATATGTTCACAATCTAATTAAACCAAATTCCTTTGCGAGTAATTAAATTGCTCAACCTAAATAGTTCAGATTCTAAACCACACTGTCGTGTCGTATTTAGCAACCTAAGATCTAGATTCTAATTGATCAGGTTAGAACTAGCATTAAACACAATCTAGCTTGAAGAACATCTATTGATGTGAATCCTTAACTGAATTAATTATATCTAGCAAGTCATGAAATCCCTATGAGAAACCCTAAACCTAACTATGAAACTACTCATACATGGATGATGTAAACATAATCAATGAATTAATAGAAATCATAAAAGAGATTAGAATATAAAAGGGGTTCGAAAACTTCTCCAAAACGAATGTAGTACAGGATCAGATCAGCCCCAAAAGCTGTAAAAACTCTCTGCTCTAAGTTATGATAGCGTATGTAAAACAGAAGTTAAGAACCTAATTAAATAGCTAAAACACGACTTGGGGCTTCTGTGTAAAAATCTGGAACTTCTGGACACTTCTGCAATATTGGCATTCTTCATTAAACCGCTGAGTCTGGCCCATTCGCGCTGTGCATCGACCGTTGCAGGTGTGCAACGATCGACGCAGTCATCATATCTGGACAGTGAGCTCTATCTCTCGGACCAAATCTCCAAAACGCACCAATTAGCTCCATAATCTCCACTTTAGCTCCAAACGTGCGTGTACCTAATAAAACCTGCAAAAGACTCTAAAGGAACACAAATAGACTCTAAAACAGACTTATATCATGGCATAAAACCGGTAAAAACCATGATATATCAACATGCGGCTATGCGTGACGATGCGGGTACCCTCGACATGTTTGCAGGGATGATGGGTTACTTAGGGTACGCTGGCGGGGATCTACGACCATTACCACCACAGTTGCAGGCGCCAGTAGTACCACCGATGGGCCATGAGCCGATTCCTGAGGCTCGCGATGTGCCTTTGCTATCCAGTTTACACACCTCTGACTTCATTCCGCTCAGTGGGGGTGATTATTTGTTGAGTCTGTTACCTGCGGAGTTCGATCTAAATATGGAGCCCATAGACCCGTATCAGCATCAGCACTGGGAGCAACATGTGGATGAGCAGGTAGCTATGCTTGAGGATGTTTTGGATCAGCAGGTCGGACCTCATCACCAGCCAAATCCACGACCTGAATCACCTTGTACACCGTTGGATATGTCCACATCACCGTCACCAGGTTCTACCGAGCCATTATCTGAGACCGAGCCATTATCTGAGTCAGAGACGCAGTTCGAGCCAGTCACACCACCAGCAGAGATGTCGGAGTCACCGCCAGCGATGCCGGAGTACCGGGAATGCAGTGCATGCGGAGTGAGAGGATTTCATTTGCACTGATGTCCTCGTCCGGTGGATCCGCGCTACAGATAGTCGTATCAGTCCGTTCCAGTGCCAGACTACTGCCAGGTATGTGGCAACGATGGCCACCTTACACCGATCTGTCCAATTGCTGGACCAGGGCCACGTATGTCGGACGCTTTGTCATACCGTGCGCCAGTACCATAGATGTATCGAGCGGGACCCAGTCGTCGAGATCCTGAGCCTAGTCAGTCGCCAGTAGTTCAGCCGCCTTGACCGCTTGTTATTTTTCAGCTTTGCAGGGCTGAGGGTCACCGTGCATCAGACTGTTTCCGTGATCCATCTTCAGAGCCTACATCTCCTTGTCAGCTTTGTGGTGACTATGGTCACCAGGTTCCAGCTTGCTATCGTGGGCCACGCCCAGCGCCTGCCCCAGTCTGTCAGTTGTTTGGCCGCGAGGGTCATATCGCTCGCATGTGTCCGATAGCCGAGCCGCAGCACGTTAGCGCACCGACTCGAGATGCACACCCGCCACACCCTCCCGGCGCACCTGCCAGCGGATATCTCTGCGAGCCGCGATGCCGCCTGTGTTGGGCATTCTGGTCTTGCTGGGGATGTTAGGATTAGGGTTAGTTAGACCAGGTAGGTATGGGGCACTAACCTTATTTTGATTGTGTACATATCGGCAGTTATGCGTGTCATCTTTGACATATCTCGGATTATGGCGGCGCATTTTTGGGGTTTATGGTTGTGACAATAGCCGTTTTGTAGTATTTCTGATCAAACCTATGTATTAAAACCTCTGTATGTATGATATGTTGTTTTGTATGTATGTTGGATGCAGAACGTTCGGCTTATCATTGTGACTAGCGTAGTGATTGTTTGCATGCTTGTGATGGGTCTGAATGCAAACGTAAATTACCATGTGAAGTCAAATGATGGTCGGAACTGACGACCGTTCATCATGACCTAAACCCAAACTGACGACATATCCAGATCGATCTTGTGATTGCTTGATTGCGTGTGTGTGGTAATTGCTTGCTTTTGATTATTGCTTGTGTGTGTTATTTAATGCTTGATTGGTGCTTTAGATAACTAAGGTCGTGTTTCGTTAATTGGTGTAGCACTGTTAGGTTGCTAGATTTGTTTCATTGACGTGCATGGTAATTGGTAGCCGTTAATTATGCTGATAACACCGTTAGATTGTTAGTTGCGTTTTGTCGGCTTGAGTAGCTCATAGTAATCGCCGTTTGTGTTTTCTTGAAATTGTTAAAATTTCTAGAAATAGAAAGTGTTTGAAAGTTTTTCATTAAAGTGTTAAGCTAACTCGAGAATGGTTTTGACCGTCAATTCACGAGAAAGCGAAATTATAGTGTATCGTTACTTAATCATGAGCAATCGTTGGGTACATGATTAACTAACTATACTTCTATGAGGAAGTGATATCGGGGAATGGATTGAATTGAATCTAACCGCTCCAGTGAAAGTTGTTGAATTGAATGTAGGACGGAACGGACGATGCGATATGAAACGAGACCGAACCTGAACCCGAAAGCGAGATGGAGTGTAAGGAAGCCGCGAGACAGTTGACCCGGACCGTGAAGAAGTTGGTATAAATCGTCAGTGGAAAATGTAGTTACTAAGCCGTGAAGTATGATGAGTTAGCGAAAATATTTGGAGAAACGTCAGCAACAGTATACCAGAGTGAAGCGGTCAATGTGAACTGAATGGAGTCTCAGCAAAGCCGGATTCGGAGATCAGATTCTTGAAGAATGTCCCAGGAAGAAGAGTCAGTATCAGGAAGATGTGGTAGTCGAAGAAAAGTGGGGAAGCCACAAGTGAGAATCAGAGCAAAGTAGTTAATCGCGGATGAGTCCACAGTACGATGTTGGTATTGGATTTCCCTCTAAGAAATCCGGCCCATTAACAAATAAAACAAAGGCCCATAGTCATGAGCCCGCTCCATAATCAAGACGGAGAGATCGACCGTTATCCTTTGTTGGGCCCATACGATCAACATCTTGACAAGAGCTGGAAGAAATTCCATCATCTGATGATCCACCTTATCACCCATGTGTGCAGAGGTATTTGAATAAGATGTTGCCTTTAGATGAAGAGCTGAAAGATTGGGTGATTGTAGTCCCTCAACAGATAAGTGATGTTCTGTTAACCAAGGTTCCCAAGAAGCTGCCTGATCCTGGGATTTTTGTGCTAAGTTGTTCTATCTTCGAGGATAGTTTTAGGCGCTCTCTTTGTGATTTGGGAGCTGCTGGAAGTCTTATGCCATATTCTGTGGCAGAGAAGCTGGGTATGCTAGATTTTTCTCCTACTAGGACCTCTCTTGTCCTAGCTGATCAGTCTATACGAGTTCCAGAAGGACTCCTTGAGGACATCCCGGTGAGAGTTGGAAACTATTTAGTTCCAACAGACTTCCTAGTGCTGAAATATGACAGTGATCCTGATGATGCGTTGATACTTGGGAGACCATTCTTGGCTACAGCGGGAGCAGTAATAGATGTTAGACACAGTCTGATAGACCTCCACCTGGGAGATGAGCCGCTGCATTTTGAGATGGACAAGCTGCGCAAGCCACTGATAGATGGGCAGACCTTCACCATTATGGATGGAGATGATGAGCAGTCAAGTCACACTACGGTTTTGGATCCTGGAGAGCATTTTACTCCTTCTTTTCTAGGACAGGATCATTCTGATACAGCTTATTCTCCGCCATGGATGAGGAAGCTTGCACAGAGACAATCAAAGTCTCTGTCAGGATCTCCAGCAAACTGATCTTGTTCGTCCGGTCAAGCTATTGACGTTAAACAAGCGCTGAGTGGGAGGCAACCCACTGTTTTCGTTTTTGCATTTTAATTTTAGTGTTTTTGTAGGAATTTACGCTTTGTTTCTGGTTTTGGTGAGTTTTTGTTTGCAGGTCTCGGACATATCGCAGTGCGTCGATCGACACACTATTGTGTCGATCGTCACAACACGATCAAAATCGCATTGCAGCGATCGTTGCGGTCCTGAGCAACGATCGATCATACACGAAAAATCGCCTAGCAACGGTCGATGCACCTAGTGCAACGATCGATGCCTGAGCGACAGAGGTAAAACCTGACAGAACTCAACCATTCCTTAAACAAATTTTTGCCAATCCTTCGCTTGACACTACTGGGGACAGTGTGTCTTAAGTGTGGGGGAGGTTCTACTAACTTCTTTCTTTTGTTTTCTTAGAGTCAGTTAAATTTTTCAAAATTTGTTTTATTGAGTCAAAACTTTTAAGTAGGAAACAATGATTTTTTTAGAAGATTAGCAGCACTTGCAGGAACTTAAGTAACCATTGGGATGAAACTGCAGATTATCTCTGACTATTAGAAAACCCAGACATGGATCAACCTACAAAGGACACCCACATCGCTTCAGGTATCAGAGGATCCTTTTACTGACTTCAAACTTAAAACTGACTTAGATTTCTCACCTAAGGGCTTGGTATACTTTGTATCGGATTCCCTTGTTAGTTCTGACACAGCCTGTAAACCTGTCATATCTAGTTCCCTTCTCCCCTTCCATAAAATAAAAAAAAATAAGATAATAAACTGAGGATGAGTTAGTAACTCCGAAGTGGTCATGGGAATGGTAGCTACAACTTTCATATCATGTGCATCCATGGAATGTGTCCAAAGTACACCCCTTAACGGGAAGAGCACTGATAAAAAAAAAAATGATACCCAATGGGGAAAAATCAGAATGCAAAGGAAGGGAAAAGAGAAGAAATGGACTAGAGAAAGATAGTATGGTGGTCTAGAGCTGATAAGGTAAGAGTCCATGTGCCTTTGATCGATACTCCTTAGGTGAGACCGCACTTAAATACTTGCAGAAGTCAGTAGGGAGAATTTGAATGCGTGAATGTGATTGTGGAGTTTACTTAGGACAGTTGCTAAGTGTGGGGGAAGTATATGTTGGTCTTGATGTCTGCAGGTTGATTCTTTCATGTGGTTTACTAAGGGGAATCTGAGTGTTGCTGCTTCTAAGATGAAAAGAGTTTCTGAAGAGTTTTCAAACCTCTTCACTACATTCTAGTTCTCTGTTTTGCTTGAGGGCAAGCAAAGGCTAAGTGTGGGGGAGTTGATATATCATGGTTTTTACCGGTTTTATGCCATGATATAATTGTGTTTTAGTGTTCTTTTGTGTTCTTTTAGAGTCTTTTACAGGTATAATCAGGTTTGGAGCAGAATTGGAGATATTGGAGCATTTTGGGGATTTTTGGAGTGATTGGCCGAGAGATTGAGCTCACTGTCCGATTTTGAGATCATGCATCGATCGACACACCTTTGGTGTCGATCGACACACTAGCGAGTTGGGCCGACGCGGCGGTTTAATGAAGAATGAAGATTTTGCACTTTGGCCCAGAAGTTTCCAGTATTTACAAAGAAGCCTCAGCCGAGATTAAGCCTATATAATTAGGATTTTGGTGTTTATTTTACATACGCTTTCATACTTAGAGCTAAGAGATTTTTAGAGCTTTTGGGGCTGATCTAATCATGTACTTCATCTATTTTGGAGAAGATTTCGAACCCCTGATATATCATGGTTTTTACCCAGTTTAGACCATGATATAGTTGTGTTTTTAGTGTCTTTTGTCTTTGTTTAGAGTCTTTTACAGGTTTAATCAAGTTTGGAGCTAATTGGAGATATTTGGAGCATTTTGGGACTTTTGGGACGTATTGGCCGAGAGATTTACTCACTGTCCGATTTATTGATCATGCATCGACCGACACACCTTGTGCATCGGTCGACACACTAGCGAGATGGGCCGTACGCGTCGGTTTAACAAGTTATGAAGATTTGCAAAGAGGCCCAGAATAGTTCCAGTATTTACACAGAAGCCCCATCCGAGATTATGCCTACATATACTAGTTTTTGGTGTATATTTTACCTACGCTTTACATTACGCTTTGATACTAATAGCTAAGAGATTTCTAGAGCTTTTGGGGGCTGATCTATTTCCTGTATTCACTTATTTTGGAGAAGATTTCGAACCCCTTTATCTATTTAATTTCTTATATGCAATCTATTATTTCTTTGATTATGTTTTCATTAATCATGTCTGAGTAGATCCATAGTTGAGTTTAGGGTTTCTCACATAGGATTTTATGACTTGCTAGACTTGTTCAAATTCAGTTAAGGATTCATAACTATATCTGTTCTTCAATTTAATTGTGCTTAAAGCTAGTTCTAACCTGATCAATTAGAATCTAGATCTTAGGTTGCTAAATACGTCACGGAAGTGGGGTTTAGGAATCTGAACTAATTAAATTGGGCAATTAAACTTTGCGCAAACGGAAGTTTGGTTTAGGATAATTGTGAACATATCAAACTTGGGATTAATGCTAGTTTAATCTGTTAGTTCTCGCAAACGAAAGTTTGGTTTGCTGCACTTAGGCTTAGAGAATTATCGCAAAGGAATTTGGTTAATTCTATATCTGTGTTTTGAGTTCTAGAACTGTGCTTAATTAGATCCTTGCTGAATGAACTGTCTGCTTGTCTGATTTCCTGAGAATACCCTAGGCTTGACGCTTTTAGTTTATTGCTTCACAACCGTTAATCTCCGCTACTGTTTACTTTCTTGCTTCGCAATTTATTTACTTCACCATCTGCTTATTTCTAGTTTAATCTCTACGTTTCTGTTTCTATTGAGACCAAGTGTCCCTGTGGATTCGATAGCCCTATATACTACTTTGACATTGCTGTTCACTTGCAGTTTAGAATAGGGTAAAACTTAGAAACCTATCAAGTTTTTGGCGCCGTTGCCGGGGACTCTTTGAGTCTTCGATAGGACCGAACTTAGGGTTTTTGCTAGAAATTTTTCTTTTTGTTTTTGTTCTTTTTCGTTTTTTTATTTTTTGATTTTGCTAACTTTTTCTCTGATTTCTCTCTGTCGCAGGTACGAATTTCGCCTTGCGTCGATCGTTGCATACCTTGCGTCGATCGTCACTAGGCGATTCTGAGAATTGAATCGATCGTTGCACTGATAGCATCGATCGTTGCTGGACGATTACAGACAGTTTATGCCAACGCAGAAAACTCGAAGTAATCCGAACTCGAGCTTGCTTAATCTCGGACTAGAGGAACTTGGACGTCTAGAAAGGACTAACAGAAGAGAAAGAAGAGAGAGAATGGTACGAGAACGTTTGATCTTGATACCATATGCTGAAGGTACCCTAAGGGACCAAGATGACAACCCGTACAATGCTGCTGGGCATCGGGTTGATGCTGAAGGGAATGTCATCCCTGATCCTCCTGAGCAACAGCAACAGGAGCTGAACCGAAACCAGGGTCAAGGACAGGCCCAAGGTAGAGAGATGGTGGTTCATGAGAGGACACTAGCTGATTACAACAGACCTGATGAGTTTCATGCAAACCGAGCAGCTCTAGTGCTTCCCTCTTTTGAGAGGAATGATTTTGAGGTAAAAACCATCTACTACCAGCTGATGAGACAGATTGCTTTTCATGGTCTTCAAGCAGAGCAGCCTATGGATCACATTGACAAGTTTGAAGACATAGTCACTGGCATGAAGTATGAAGGAGTATGCCCGGACTATCTGTTCCTTAAGCTATTTCCGCACAGTCTTGCTGGAGACGCTAGTGCATGGCTGAGACAACTGGCACCTGGTCAGTATACTACTTGGGCAGCCTTAAAGAGTGAGTTCTTGCGTCACTTTTATGATGATGCGCGCTCGGATCAGTCCAGACAGGACATACTCACCTTTTCCCAAGGAGCTGTGGAGCCCTTGAAGACTGCCTGGATGAGATTTAAGCAGTATCAGCGTGACTGTCCACACCATGGATTCACAGAAGTACAGCTGATTGGTATTTTCTTCAGAGGCATAGATCTCCCTTATCAGACTGCGCTGGATAATTCTAGTAATGCTAATTTCAACACCAGGACTCCTACACAAGCTAAGCAGTTGATTGGGAACCTTATTAACAGCTACAGTTGCAAGTCTATAGATGAAAAAAGAAAGAAATCCGGTGGAAGTACAGAGGATTCTAACATGACTGAGATTAGATCTAGGCTGGACACAGTGTACGATCTCTTAACGAGTAAGAAAGCTGCCCACTCTACCCAAGATATAGAGGTAATTCAGACTGAGGAGGACACTCAGGATGAAGAAGTGAATTACATGGGAGGTTCTGGTTTCCAAGGTAGCAGATTTAGAAGTCAACAGGGAAACAGGTTCCCAAATAGAGTTCAGCAAGGTGGTTTTAAGAAAGCCAACGAGTCTGATAGTAAGGTAGAGACAGGGGCGGATCCACGCCTAGAGGAAGTGTGGCACGTGCCACATACTAATAATATAAATTTTGTTCAACCTAAGATCTTTTGTAAGTCATCAGCTCTCTTGGTTTAAACAGCACGCTAGTGCCCTCACCCACGTTTGTTCGATGTACAATTCTTGCAACTTTTGGTCTTTCAATCTTTTAAAACCACTTTTTTTTTGTCAACTTTAAAACCACTTTATTCAACTCCTTTATTATCTTTCAATAAATGATTTTTTCCTTCGTTTCCTAATTAGCATGTTTTCTATAATTACTTGGTTTTATTCTATTTGCAATAATTACTTTGCTTTTCTTTATTTTTTAAATATGTTTTCTTTATTTTCTATAACTAGTGTTAAGATAGTGTTCTTTATTTTCTTTTCTTTTAGTACTAGTTTTTTCCCAAATAAAACTATAAATTTTTCGCATTTTATTCTCACAATTATTTTTATTTGTTAATACTTACATTAAATAACAATTAAAATAGTTTATATAAATAAAACTATTATGTGAATTATACAATTTTATATGATGCAAAATAATATTAATTTTATAACATTACTCAAAAATAAATTTATCTCGCTTATGGGAAAAATTATTATCTTTTTAGTTTATTCAATGAAATGATTTTAAGACAACACAAAAAATTATAATAATTAATGTAATTTTCATAATAAATATATTTTATTAATATTTAATATTTTAATAAAGTGTGCCCCATATTAAAATTTATTCTGGATCCGCCCCTGGGTAGAGATGATGCTAAGACAGCTAATGGAGAGTCAGACTAAGTACGCAGCAGATGCTGACGCGAAAATGGATACAATCTACAGGGATCTGAATGGGAAGTTTGAGAGTTTGAACACACACATGAAAGAGCTTGATGCTAAGGTTGCAAGAACTGTTGGGCATGCTCAAAGGGAAGAGGGATATCTTCCGGGAAGGACTGATGCCAATCCTAAGTACCAATGCAATGCCGTGACATTAAGAAGTGGTAAGGAGCTGTCATCTGGCCAGAAAAAGCAGTTGAGCGTTGAGGAACTCGTGGAAATTGACGAGCTGGAAGATGAGATACGCAATATTCGCCGCGCATCGATCGATGCATCTAATCAACGATCGTTGCTAAGCGAAATCAAGGAACCGGAGGTCGTAACAAAGTCGCCTAGCATCGATCGGTGCGATAAGAGCAACGATCGACACAAGGAGACTGCAGAAAGTTCGAGTGCTGAAAACCCAAAACAGTCGGCTGAAAGGGTATACAAGCCTAAGATACCTTATCCCAAGAACCCCAGAAAAGCTAAGAATGATAGGCAGTATGCAAAGTGGAAGGAGTTCATAAAGAAGGTTAAGGTTGAAGTACCATTGTTGGATTCCATTGAAACTTCCCCCATGATGAAGAGATGCCTTAAGGATGCAATTTCTGGTAAATGGTCTGACGAGGAAAGTATAATGATGCTCAATGAAGTATGTAGTGCAGTGGTTCAAGGCAGAATTCCAGAGAAATTAAAAGATCCAGGCAGCTTCGTATTAGATTGTGCTATCTACAAGGAGAGGTTCGAAAGGTCCCTATGTGATCTTGGCTCCAGTGTCAATCTGATGCCCCTTTCAGTTGCTAAAAGACTAGGGATGACATATTTTATACCAACTAGGATATCACTGGTTTTGGCAGACAGATCAGTCAGGATTCCCGAAGGAGTAATAGAGGATGTGCCTATAACAGTTGGCAAGTGCGTAATCCCAACTGATTTTGTGGTTCTACAATATGGACAGGAGCCAAAAGACCCATTGATTCTGGGCAGATCTTTCTTGGCAACAGCTGGTGCGATGATTGACTGTCAAGGAGGCAAAATAGTTCTAAATGTGGGAGATCTGAAGATGAGTTTTGACATGAACAAACTGGTAAAGAGACCAACCATCGACGGGCAAACCTTTTATGTGGACACATTGGGTGATTTAGCTGCAGAGTACTTCCATCAATCACATGCTGAGGACCCACTAGAGAGGGCTTTACTGAGTTCTATTTTGGAGTTGGAATACCTACAGGACGAGCCTGCAATGTGCTATACAAGATTGATGGATTCTGTCGAGGTTGCAATGCAGGTAGAAGTGTCTGACGCGGGACTGCAACGATCGACACCATCTAAGCATCGATCGTTGCAAGACGACAGAGACTGGGCAGAGGAAAAGGCTCCGAAAATAGATCTGAAACAACTTCCATCCGGGCTAAGGTACGCTTTTCTTGGACCTAATTCAACATACCCAGTGATTGTTAATGCTAGCCTGAACAACGAAGAGCTCACTTTACTGCTAAGCAAGCTGCGTAAGCATCGCAAAGCTCTTGGCTATTCCCTTAATGATATTTCAGGTATCTCACCAGAGCTGTGCATGCACCGGATACATCTTGAGGATGAGTCCAAGACATCAATCGAACATCAGAGGAGACTTAATCCTAATCTGCAGGAAGTAGTCAAAAAGGAGATTATGAAACTCCTTGACGCTGGAATTATATATCCTATCTCTGATAGTGATTAGGTGAGTCCAGTCCATGTAGTACCAAAGAAGGGCGGTGTTACAGTCGTGAAGAATGAGAAGAACGAGCTGATACCTACTAGGACTGTGACAGGACACAGGATGTGCATATACTACAGGAAGCTTAATGCTGCTACTAGGAAGGATCATTTTCCTTTGCCTTTTATTGATCAGATGCTCGAAAGGTTAGCAAATCATCCTTACTACTGCTTCTTAGATGGCTACTCAGGTTTCTTTCAGATTCTCATCCATCCGGAGGATCAGGGAAAGACCACTTTTACTTGTCCATATGGGACTTTTGCTTACCGTAGGATGCCTTTTGGACTCTGCAATGCACCAGCCACTTTCCAGAGATGCATGATGTCCATATTCACAGATATGATTGAGGATTTTATGGAAGTATTCATGGATGATTTCTCAGTATATGGATCATCCTATAATGAATGCTTAGATAATCTGTGTAAGGTTCTGAAAAGATGTGAAGAGAAGCACTTAGTTCTTAACTGGGAGAAGTGTCATTTCATGGTCAGAGATGGCATTGTGCTTGGACATAAAGTGTCCGAAGCAGGAATAGAGGTGGACCGCGCTAAAATCGAAGTGATGACCAACCTGCAGGCACCTGATTCTGTTAAGTCTATTAGAAGCTTTCTTGGACATGCTGGCTTCTATAGACGGTTCATCAAGGATTTTAGTAGGATTGCTAGGCCACTAACTGCTTTGCTGTGCAAAGACACCAAATTTGAGTTCACTGCAGATTGTCAAACTGCATTTGAACAGATCAAGCAGGCATTAGTGAGTGCTCCCATAGTTCAGCCACCGGATTGGGATTTGCCTTTCGAGGTAATGTGTGATGCAAGTGATTATGCTGTAGGAGCTGTTCTTGGACAAAAGAAAGATAGAAAGCTTCATGCTATCTATTATGCCAGTAGGACACTGGATGATGCACAAAGAAACTATGCAACTACAGAGAAGGAGTTGCTGGCAGTTGTCTTTGCATATGAGAAATTTCGCTCTTATCTTGTTAGCTCCAAGGTAATTGTCCACACTGATCATTCAGCACTGAAGTATCTGATGCAGAAGAAGGATGCTAAGCCAAGATTGTTGAGATGGATCCTGTTGCTTCAGGAATTTGATATTGAAGTGAGAGATAAGAAAGGGGTTGAGAATGGAGTTGCTGACCATCTTTCGAGGATGCTGGTTGAGGAGGACGTGCCAATTAATGACTATTTGCCTGAAGAAAACGTCAATATGGTTGGGACAATCTGCGAGATAGATTTGGACAGAAATCTGCAGAACTGTCGGATTAATCGCGTTGCGTCGATCGATGCTACGTCAGCGTCGATCGATGCATCTATCGGGACAGCAACGATCGATACATCCGACTGTGACGATCGTTGCAGCGCGGATACAGACGCAGAAACTTTCACGATACGTATTGGAAGGCATGAGTTCGAAATTAATGCTGTTGCAACAAATGATCGACCATGGTATGCAGACATAGCCAATTATCTAGCTGCAGAGACTGAACCAGATAATCTGAAAGGATATGAAAAGAAAAGGTTTTTCAGAGAACTTAGGAGGTACTATTGGGATGAACCTTACCTCTATAAGCATTGTTCGGATGGCCTTTATAGAAGATGTGTTGCTGAGTCAGAGGTTCCAGATATCATTTTCCACTGTCATGGATCAGATTATGCAGGACATTTTGCTACATTTAAGACTGTGTCTAAGGTTTTGCAAGCAGGTTTCTGGTGGCCTACAATGTTCGCTGATACTCATTCCTTTATTTCTCATTGTGATGCCTGCCAGAGAAGAGGGAAAATAAGCAGGAAGCATGAGATGCCTCAGAATTTCATTCTTGAGGTTGAGGTTTTTGATTGCTGGGGCATAGACTTTATGGGTCCCTTTCCCTCATCTTATGGGAATAAATTCATATTAGTTGCTGTGGATTATGTTTCTAAGTGGGTAGAAGCAATAGCTAGTCCAACCAATGACTCTTCAGTAGTCATTAAGCTATTTAAATCCATCATATTCCCTAGATTTGGAGTACCTCGGATAGTTATTAGTGATGGAGGATCTCACTTTATTAATAAGGTTTTTGAGAAGCTCCCGAAGAAGCATGGAGTGCACCACCGAGTTGCTACTCCTTATCACCCACAGACTAGTGGACAGGTAGAGGTTTCTAACAGACAAATCAAGGAGATCCAGGAGAAGACAGTTGGGAAGACAAGGAAAGATTGGGCAGCTAAGCTTGATGATGCTTTATGGGCCTACAGGACTGCATTTAAAACGCCATTAGGGACTACTTTGACATTGCTGTTCACTTGCAGTTTAGAATAGGGTAAAACTTAGAAACCTATCAACCCCTTTATCTATTTAATTTCTTATATGCAATCTATTAATTCTATGATTTCTGTTTCATTAATCATGTCTGAGTAGATTCATAGTTAGGTTTAGGGTTTCTCATTAAGGATTTCATGACTTGCTAGACTTGTTTAATTCAGTTAAGGATTCACATGAATAGAATGTTCTTCGATCTAAATTGAGTTTAATGCTAGTTCTAACCTGATCAATTAGAATCTAGATCTTAGGTTGCTAAATACGACACGAGAGTGTGGTTTAGAATCTGAACTATTTAGGTTGAGCAATTAAACTTCTCGCAAAGGAATTTGGTTTAGTTTAATTGTGAACATATCGAACTTGAAATTAATGCTGGTTTAATCTGTTAGTAATTGCAAAGGAATTTGGATTACTGCACTTAGACTTAGAGAATTCTCGCAAAGAGATTTGGTTAATTCTATATCCGTGATTTGAGTTCTAAAACTGTGCTTAATTAGATCCTGACTGATTGGTTTTTCTGCTTGTCTGATTTCCTGAGAATGCCCTAGACTTAGCGCCTTTAATTAACTGCTTTCACCACCAACAATCTGCTACTTGTTTACTTTCTTGCTTTGCTATTTAGTTTACTACAATTTGCTTTCTTCTTAGTTTAAATTCCTACGGTTCTTTATCTATCGAGACCAGAGTCTCTGTGGATTCGATACCCTATATACTACAATCACTTAACTGTGCACTTGCAGTAGAATGGGATTAAAACCTGACCCTATCAATCGGGAATTGAGAAACCGTAGATTTAGAATTGCATACCCGTGTTGAATTGGTTGAATGATTGTTGATTGATCGGACTGATTAATTGTAAACCGGTTTAAGGTTTTGAGATGCATGCTAGAACCGTAGGGTTAAAAGGATTAAACCGTTGTGTGCCGCTAGGTTGTTAGAGATGTTGATGCATACATGTAGACATTGCATGATAGGACCGTATATGCATCTATACGTATTAAGGGAACGGTATTGAATGAATCTATGTATGGGAATTAAGAGGACTTAAAAGACGGAAGTAAGCCTAAAAATGTATAGAGTATGTAACGGGTTTGGGGATTCGGTTTATTTATAAGTTAAGGGTTTTGGGTTATTAAATGAATGAATGAAGCGAATCATGAGACGTCGGGGAGTTTAGTAAGGTATTATCTCTAAACCGACGGATCGGGGAGTTATTAAAAGATACTTAGGAAATGTTAAGAAAAGGAAATGATGTGATTGGTGAGCCGTTTACGGATTAGCAATCCGCTAATCCAAGGTAGCGGATGTTAATGAGTTGTGAGCCGTCTACGGCTTAGCAATCTGCTATTCCAAGGTAGCAGATAAGAACAGATTAAAAGATGTTAGAAATCCTAATAGGCTTGCTTGTGTGGTTGTTTGTGTTGTTGTGTGTTTGCGTTGTTGCTGTTAAGCTTTGTTGTGCAGGCCTGTTACATTTCTGCACTAGACTCTAGGGTGCGTTAGATCCCGCAACTCTAGGTGTTTGGATACGTTCTGGAACTTCCGACCCGATTGGATCCTCGGGTGGCTGCCTAATCGGATTGTGGGCCTTCGGGTGGTGATTCCGGTTATGGCATTAACCTATTGAGTGACGCCGGTAGGTGTGTGATTCGGAGAATACGGGGTCATGTCCTAGGGCGGAATCGCAGGGAAACTTAGGTTACCGTGGGGTAGCCCGAGTCACTGTGTATCGATGGGCTGAGAACAGTGTCCTAGGTCGTGAGACTTCGTGTTTACATCTAAGAGTCGTGGGTTAGTTACCATGTCAGTGACGATGTAAATCCTTGGAAGTTACCGAGATCGTAAGGGCCCAGTGTTGTGTTTGTGTTGTTGGTGTTGCGCGATAGTTAGATCGAGTCTCAATCGAGAGAATGTGCTACAGTGCTCCCGATTTCCTTAATCGCTTTCCCTTCTTTTGGCAAGTGTTTGTGTGTTGTTTGTTTGACACGACATGGTAGTGCGTGATCAACCGTTAACTTTGTTGCTTGTTATTTTGGGGGGTTTTGGGCAGGAAATTGTAGATGCTAGATAGAATAGAAGCCGTAGTGGGGAGCCGTCTTGCTGGGTGATCTTAGATCGCTCATTAGACTCTTTTTGTGTTTTTCAGGTTTAGCAACGACGGACACGGGAGGTCCTCGGTGTAGTTTCGGGATCGCTTGTGGCGGGGTTTTGATGCGTTTTGTGATTTTATCGGTTCGGCTTTGGCACCATTTCGTATTGTGTTTTGGTGGTTGTAATTGAATGGCAAGAAATGTTTTGTAAATGTGTTAAACTTTATGTAACGTTTGATTGACTCAGAAATGAATATGCTTCCCTGATATATTGGTTTCGTCCGAACCGACACAACTCACGGAAGCGGTACAGGTTGTGAAGCTTTCGCAAATAGGTATGCCGATGTAAATGAATCAGATGATGAAGATAATACAAGTGATGTAGATTCAATTGAAGAGGATATAGCAGATGCATCTCATCACATAGAAAATTATGTAAATACCCAAGACGCTTTAAATGATATGACTTGTATGTTTTAATATACTAGGTTTTTCACATATCATATAACAGCACCCATCTTTTATAACATCATTTACAAATTATTAATAGGTTACTTTAACGACGGAGATACATCTTATAAGTGTCAATATTGTAGAGCATACATGTGGTATGGATAACGAATAGGAAAGAGAAATAGACAAATGCAGCCAGATTTTACAATGTGTTTGAAGAAAGGAAAAATCGTCCTACTGAAGCTCAGGAATCCTCCAATGGCGTTTTTGGAATTACTTCTGAATGGTAGTGATTTGTCCAAACATTTTCAGGAATTTATTCTTGCTTATAATATGATGTTCGCGTTCATCTCACTTAGAGTGAAGATTGATCATACCGTCAACGATGGACGTGGACCATATGTTTTCAAGATGCGTGGCCAAAATTATCATAGATTAAGTGCTCTCTTCCCAAACGTTGGAGAGTTTCCTAAGTTTTTGCAGCTATACATTTATGATACGTTAATCCTGTTGGATCCCGATGGATCTAGGGTTTGTTATATTGAAATTTAGAACCAACCTCGTTCTTACCTTTGGCAGCGGAAGAAGATGGTGAACGAGATCAGTGGAGCAACGCAACGCTTTGCCTATACCAGATACACACGCACGCTCGCTGGAAACGGGATGCTAGTGCCGGATCAATGGGGATCGAAAGGTTCTGGTGTGTCTAGTGTTTCTGTCAAGAAAACTGGACGGCTCTCTTGTTTAGGTCGAACTAAACACGTTTTTATTCGACCTAAACGTGCTTAACGGGCCAGACTCAATTAAGCCATAACCCGAAAAGCCTGTTCGGAAAATCCGAACTGTGTCGACCGACACACAAGCTGTGTCGATCGACACAACACCTTTATATCGATTCTTATGTGTATTTCAATACACATAACATGATCATTGCCACAATGATCATTCCCATGTCGTAGCTTCCAGTTCGCTTAGGTGTGTGACCCTATAGGATCATATAATACTGGCAGTAAGTCCACGACCTACAGATTGCAAGAGGCTTCTAGCAAAGCATTGCAAACGCCCAGTATTATACGAATGTCAGATCTCGACACACAACTATCACAGGAGTGAGTACAGGTGTGATTTCAGGACACTATCCCAACAATCTCCCACTTGTACTGGAATCATTAATTCCTATAATCCTTTTGTTTCTATATCTCGATTTGGCATAAGGCAAGATTTGTGTCATCCTTATTAAGCCAATATCGTGTTTATCGAACTCCTGATCTCATATTGAACATTACAAACAACTGAACTACAGTTCGTTTGAGTGCGGCCACACATTTTTCTCAGTATTCAATCTTCGATAGGCTCTGAGATATTTATCTCCCGTTATACAGGAGGGACAAATTCCATCTTGTTCCATCCCTGTTTCAACGCACACTTCATGATAAACTTGAACAGTGTCGTTATAGCCGCCAGTTACGGATCGACGTTTGACAAAGTCAAAATGTACCAATTCATATGCAAGAAAGCATGATGAACTCAGGTCTTAGGACTATACTCTATAGTCGTAATGAGAACCTCTTATGACACAGATATTACTATCTTGTAGACTTCTCATTAGCGGGTCATGTCCGATCATATGTCCACTGACATATATCTATGTGACTGACTGCGATAATCATATCATTGGCTCCATGAAACTTAGCCAACAGTCACCTCACAATCTAGTCTCTAACGGTTGTCAGTGTCCAGATTCTACAACCTTGACTAGGGACAAAATAATTTATTAACTTATAGGGTTTCATGATCAAGTTCTCAACTTGATGACCTATAATATGTCATAAACTTATTTTGGGACCATTATTTAGATCACAATAAATAATGATGAAATCAAATTTCATTAAACTCTTCTAAAAGAATGTTTACAATAGCGTCTTATTATAACTAAAACAAAAACCAAAACTCCCACTAGAATCAAGATTACATCTTAAGATCTCTAATGCCTACAGCAGTCGTATGACTCTCATGCTTAGGCCTTGGGAGTGACTTGGTTAGAGGATCAGCGACATTCTCGTTTGTCGGAACTCGGCTGATCTTCACATCACCTCTATTGACAATATCACGGATCATATGATATTTCCTCTCAACGTGTTTGGACTTCTGGTGTGACCTGGGTTCTTTCGCCTGAGCAATGGCTCCATTGTTATCGCAGAACAAAGCCACTGGCTCCAAGATACTAGGAACCACACCAAGTTCAGTCATGAACTTCTTGATCCAAACAGCTTCCTTTGCCGCTTCTGAAGCAGCAACATATTCAGCTTCCGTTGTGGAGTCAGCTACGGTATTCTTCTTAGAGCTCTTCCAGCTCACCGCACCGCCATTTAGACAGAAGACATATCCAGACTGTGATCGGAAATCGTCTCTGTCCGTCTGAAAACTCGCATCGGTGAATCCATTCACCACAAGTTCATCACTATCTCCATACACAAGGAACTTATCCTTAGTATGTCTCAAATACTTGAGAATATTCTTGACAGCTGTCCAGTGAGCTTCACCTGGATCAGATTGGTATCTACTCGTCATGCTTAACGCGTAAGCTATATCTGGACGAGTGCAGAGCATGGCATACATAATAGATCCTATTGCAGAGGCATAAGGAATTCTATTCATGCGTTCTCGCTCAGCAGGTGTCGCCGGACACTGCTTCTTGCAGAGACTCTTGCCATGAGACATTGGTATGAAGCCCTTCTTGGAATCGTGCATCCTGAATCTGTGCAACACCTTATCAATATAAGTGTCTTGGCACAATCCAATCAGCTTGTTAGTTCTATCTCTGTAGATTCTGATTCCAAGAATGTATGCGGCTTCTCCCATGTCTTTCATGGAAAAACAACTTCCTAGCCAAGTCTTAATAGACTGAAGCAACGGAACGTCATTACCGAGGAGGAGTATGTCATCGACATACAGTACAAGAAATGCAATTTTGCTCCCACTTGTCTTCTTGTATACACATGATTCTTCTTCGTTCTTGATGAAACCGAATTGTTTTACTGCTTCATCAAAACGAAGATTCCAACTACGTGATGCTTGCTTTAACCCATAAATGGATTTATGAAGCTTGCATACCTTCCCAGCGTTTTTAGGATCGACAAAACCTTCAGGTTGTGTCATGTACACATCCTCTTCCAGAATACCATTCAGGAATGCGGTTTTGACATCCATTTGCCAAATCTCATAATCATAATGAGCAGCAATCGCTAGAAGAATCCGAATAGATTTAAGCATAGCTACTGGGGAATAGGTTTCATCATAGTCAATACCATGAATTTGTTTGAAACCTTTAGCCACCAATCTCGCTTTGTAAATCTGTACATTGCCATCCACGTCAATCTTCTTCTTGAAGATCCATTTACACTCAATGGCTTTTACACCACTAGGTAAATCGACCAAGGACCATACTTGGTTTTCTGACATGGATGTCATTTCGGATTTAGAGGCTCCAAGCCACTTTTCGGAGTCCGGGCCCATCATTGCTTCCGCAAAGGTCGCTGGTTCGTCACCTTCAATGACCATCAGATCATTTGAATTGGTTACGAGAAATCCATAGTATCTCTCGGGTTCGTGACGGATCCTTCCGGATCTGCGAACTTCAGGCTCCACAGGCGCCGGTTCCACAGAACTTTGTGGATCCAACTGCTGCTCTTCCTCAATAGGTTGGGCAGTCTCCTGTGCATCTTGAATTTCTTCGAGATGTACTTTACTCCCACTGTTTTTCTTAGAGAGAAACTCCCTCTCAAGAAAAGAACAGTCCCGAGCAACAAATACTTTGTTCTCAGATTGGTTGTAAAAGTAGTATGCCTTGGTTTCCCTAGGATAACCAACGAAATAGCATTTATCTGATTTGGGTGCAAGCTTGTCGGAGATTAAACGTTTGACATAAGCCTCGCAACCCCAAATCCTTAGGAAAGACAGACTAGGAACGTTCCCAGTCCACAGTTCATGTGGTGTCTTTTCTACTGATTTAGATGGCACTCTATTCAGTGTAAACGCAGACGTTTCTAGAGCATATCCCCAAAAGGATAGTGGAAGATTAGAATGACTCATCATAGACCGAACCATATCCAATAAAGTTCGATTTCTCCTCTCCGACACTCCATTCCATTGGGGTGTACCAGGAGGAGTGAGTTGTGAAACGATTCCACACTCGCTCAGATAGTCGCTGAATTCTTGGCTCAAGTATTCTCCTCCGCGATCCGATCGCAGAATCTTAATACTCTTGCCAAGTTGATTCTGTACTTCATTCTTGAATTCCTTGAATCTATCAAAGGATTCTGACTTGTGTCTCATCAAATAGACATAGCCATACCTACTGAAATCATCAGTAAAGGTAATGAAGTACTTAAAGTTTCCTCTGGCAGCAGTACTCATTGGCCCACATACATCAGTATGAACAAGGCCCAATAAATCACTGGCCCTTTCATTTGGTTTGTTGAAAGGGGCTCTAGCCATTTTGCCCACCAAACAAGACTCGCATTTCTCACATGATTCAAAATCAAATGAGCCCAGAAGCCCATTTCGATGGAGCCTCTGGATGCGTTTCTCATTGATATGGCCCAAACGACAATGCCATAAGAAAGTCGGGTTTTCGTCATTGGACTTAAACCTCTTTGTATTTATGTTAAAGACAGGCATTTCTTGGTTTAACAGATATAACCCATTATCTAATGGGGCGCTACCATAATAATTACCATCATGATTAAAAGAACAAACTTTATTCTTAACAGCAAAATCAAAACCTTCCAAATCCAAAACGGAAACTGAAATTATGTTTCTGCTAATCGCAGGTACATAGTAGCAATTATTCAAAATTAAAACCATGCCCGAAGGTAAAGGCAACTCGTAGGTGCCTACGGCCAGTGCAGCAACCTTAGCTCCATTCCCGACTCGTAGCTCTACTTGTCCTTTCTTCAGCGTCCTACTGTTTCTTAGTGCCTGCACATCAGTACAAATATGAGCACCGCAGCCGGTATCCAATACCCACGAAGTAGAACGAGAAGATATAATACCAAGTTCGATAACATAAATACCTGAATCAGACGCGTCATACGTCTTCTTCAGCTTCTTGTAATCTTCCATGAACTTCTTGCAGTCTTTCTTCCAATGCCCCAACTGCTTGCAGTAGTTGCACTTATCCTCAGGAGAAGGCCAGGATTTGGGTTTCGGCTTGGGCTTGTCCTGACTTTCAGCCTGGACAACCTGGGCCTTACCCTTACCCTTCTTAGGTTTCTTAAACCTCTTATTCCCTTGTACCATCAGGACACTGGGAGTAGCCTTCTTGAGGTTTGGTTCTGCTGTCTTCAGCATACCGTGCAACTCAGTCAATGTCTTAGTCATGTTTTGCATGTTGTAGTTCATAATGAACTGATCAAAACACGACGGCAATGACTGCAGAATCATGTCAGTGGCCAGCTCCTGGCTAATGGCACAGTCCAGTTTCCCCAGGTTATCAATGTAACCCATCATTTTAAGGACATGAGGACTTACTGGATTGTCCTTAGCCAGCTTGCAATCCATGAGAGATTTAACCATCTGGTATCTCTCTGTGCGAGCTTGCTCCTGAAACAAAGCTTTCAGGCTGTTAATCATCTCAATGGGTGACAACACGTTCTCATATTGCTTCTGCAGCTCAGAGTTCATAGTCACCAGCATTAGACAATTAACATCTTTGACATCCGCTGAATGCTTATCCCAAGCATTCTTTTCTGTCTGCGGAGCATTGGAACGTGGCCTCTCGGTGAGAACTCTTTCAAGGACATATTCCTTGTTCTCTTTCCTGAGAACTATTCTCAGGTTCCGATACCATTCCAAGAAATTAGATCCATTTAGCTTGTCCTTCTCAAGGACGGATCTTAGTGAGAAAGTGTTGATGTGATTTGAGACAGACATAGCTGTAATTCAAATAAAAGGTAGATTTTAGTTATAAAGCACAAGGAATGAGAATTCTTATCTAATAAGAAAACTCGCATTGTATTCAAACTATGTTTCCTCATATGAATACAATGATCCAAGATCCTCAGATTACTAAAATTTGAGTGGGCGACTCGCCGTTACTCAAGCTTTAGTTATCTAGGTAAGCAAATCATTGCTAATTGTACTCAGTACAACTCTTGGTCGTGAATAAGACAAACTATGTCCAATCCACTCTGATGTCTCTGGGCCCAGAACTTCTGACAGCCCAGTCAAGTATAACCAATCTTTTATCTGTCTAGTGATCACTAACAGTTGCACTGCAAGTCTGTCACTGACCACCTGCCTTACTCATTTTGCTGTGGATACCAAGGACTCCAAGGATACCCAACAACATCAGGAGTTTTTGACAGTAGACAAGATCGGGCAAGACATCAAGATCACTTGATATTTAGTTGAGGAAAAGAACTAATCTTATCTTGATTTATATTCACTATATATATCAAAAATAATAACTTTTAATTAAAACATTTAGTTTTATTAAGTTTAGATTCATCTAATACTTTTAGGATTAAATTATTCTGGTTCATGCAAATTTGTGGTCAAACCAACAAGTCTGCGGATGTTGTGTCGATCGACGCCAACCATTGGCATCGATCGATGCAACTCTGTTTAAACCGTTCTTCGATAACCGGTCAAACCGGATCGAATTTACTTAACCGATTCAATTCAATTGAACCAGTTCGGTTTAATGGTCCATGTCGATCGTCACACACTGTGTGTCGATCGATATGACCAAACCAGAATCAATTTGGTTAATAAAATTAACCGAGCTAGATAACCGGACCGACACACCCAGTGTATCGATCGACGCAACACGATTACGGGTACTCGATCTCAGATCGAAACCCTAGAATTATTTACGGATTTTCGCTTTGTATCGACCGACACACGCTTTGTGTCGATCGATATTGTGCGATAAACCCTAAATTTTATTCGCGAGTTTTCGCTCTGTGTCGACCGACACACGCTTTGTGTCGATCGACACCCTGCGACAAACCCTAAAATTTTACATTTTGCGCCGCGGCGTGTCGACCGACACACGCTTTGTGTCGATCGACACAATGCGATTTCAACAGTTCATCGTTTTTCAACATAGACAAAATCCGAGATTTATTCTATGAAAACACGATTTAGCAAGCAATATACAGATCAACAACATCAAGTTTCGATTTTATATTACCAGTTTCAATAGCTAAACCCTAAGCATGCTCTGATACCACTGTTGGATCCCAATGGATCTAGGGTTTGTTATATTGAAATTTAGAACCAACCTCGTTCTTACCTTTGGCAGCGGAAGAAGATGGTGAACGAGATCAGTGGAGCAACGCAACGCTTTGCCTCTACCATATACACACGCACGCTCGCTGGAAACGGGATGCTAGTGCTGGATCAATGGGGATCGAAAGGTTCTGGTGTGTCTAGTGTTTCTGTCAAGAAAACTGGACGGCTCTCTTGTTTAGGTCGAACTAAACACGTTTTTATTCGACCTAAACGTGCTTAACGGGCCAGACTCAATTAAGCCATAACCCGAAAAGCCTGTTCGGAAAATCCGAACTGTGTCGACCGACACACAAGCTGTGTCGATCGACACAACACCTTTATATCGATTCTTATGTGTATTTCAATACACATAACATGATCATTGCCACAATGATCATTCCCATGTCGTAGCTTCCAGTTCGCTTAGGTGTGTGACCCTATAGGATCATATAATACTGGCAGTAAGTCCACGACCTACAGATTGCAAGAGGCTTCTAGCAAAGCCTTGCAAACGCCCAGTATTATACGAATGTCAGATCTCGACACACAACTATCACAGGAGTGAGTACAGGTGTGATTTCAGGACACTATTGATATATCATGGTTTTTACCCACTTTATACCATGATATACTTGTGTTTTTAGAGTCTTTTGTATTCGTTTAGAGTCTTTTACAGGTTATATCGAGTTTGGAGCTAATTGGAGATATATGGAGCATTTTGGGCATTTTGGGACGTTTTGGCCGAGAGCTTTATTCACTGTTCGATTATTTGATATTGCATCGATCGACACACATTGTGCATCGGTCGATGCAGTCGCGAGATGGGCCTTACGCGTCAGCGTGCCAACTTATGAAGATTTGCAAAGAAGCCCAAGATACTTCCAGTATTTACACAGAAGCCCCATCCGAGATTACACCTATATATACTAGTTTTTGGCTTTTATTTTAGAGGCTTTCATACTGAGAGCTAAGAGATTTTTAGAGCTTTCGGGGCTGATCTATTTCTTTGTATTCATTTATTTTGGAGAAGATTTTGAACCCCTTTGATATTTTAATTTCTTATATGCAATCTATTTATTCCATGATTATGTTTTCATCAATCATGTCTGAGTAGATCCATAGTTGAGTTTAGGGTTTCTCATTAAGGTTTGATGACTTGCTAGACTTGTTTAATTCAGTTAGGATTCATATGATTAGAATGTTCTTCAAACTAAATTGTGCTTAATGCTAGTTCTAACCTGATCAATTAGAATCTAGATCTTAGGTTGCTAAATACGTCACGAGAGTGGGGTTTAGGAATCTGAACTATTTAGGTTGAGCAATTAAATTATTCGCAAAGAGATTTGGTTTGGTTTAATTGTGAACATATCGAACTTGAACTTAATGATTGTTTAATCTGTTAGTAATTGCAAAGAGATTTGGGTTACTGCACTTAGGCATAGAGAATTCTCGCAAAGAGATTTGGTTAATTCTATTATCGTGATTTGAGTTCTAGAACTGAGTTTAATTTGATCCTGACTGATTAACTTGTCTGCTTGTCTGATTTCCTGAGAATACCCTAGGCTTGACGCTTTTAGTTTATTGCTTACAAACCGATTCCTGCTACTGTTTACTTTCTTGCTTCGCAATTTATTTCAATCTTTCTCTGCTTATTTCTAGTATTCATTCCCTACAGTTTGATCCTCTTGAGACCAAGTGTCCCTGTGGATTCGATAACCCTATATACTACATTGACTATACTGTGCACTTGCAGTTTTAGAATAGGGTAAAACTTAGAACCTATCAAGTTTTTGGCGCCGTTGCCGGGGATTTTTTTTTTTTTTTTTTTTTTTTTTTTTTTCGATTTTACTGATTCTTTTCTCTGTTTCTTTCTGTCGCAGGTACGAAATTCGCCTTGCGTCGACCGTTGCACACCTTGCGTCGATCGACACTAGGCGATTCTGAGATTGAATCGGTCGTTGCACTGAAAGCATCGATCGTTGCTGGACGATTACAGACAGTTTATGCCAACGCAGAACACTAGAAGTAATCCGAACTCAAGCTTGATTAATCTTGGACTAGAGGAACTTGGACGTTTAGAAAGAAAGATCAGAAGAGAAAAGAGAGAGAGAATGGTACAAGAACGCTTGATCTTGATACCAGATGCTGATGGAATCCTGAGGGATCCAGAGAACAATCCTTACAATGCTGCTGGGCAAAGGATTGATGCTGAGGGACGAGTGATCCCTGATGAAGTTGAGCCACAAGGCCGGATGGTTGTCCATGAAAGGACATTAGCTGACTACAACAGACCTGATGAGTTTCACGCAAACCGAGCAGCTCTAGTGCTTCCTGCTTTTGAAAGAAGTGATTTTGAGGTAAAGACTATCTACTACCAACTGATGAGACAGATGGCTTTTCATGGTTACCAATCGGAGCAGCCTATGGATCACATAGACAAGTTTGAGGACATAGTTACTGGCATGAAATATGAAGGAGTATGCCCGGACTATCTGTTCCTTAAGCTATTTCCACACAGTCTTGCTGGAGACGCTAGTGTGTGGCTGAGACAGCTGGTCCCTGGACAGTACACCACTTGGGCAGCTTTAAAGAGTGAGTTCCTGCTTCATTTCTATGATGATGCACGATCAGATCAGGCCAGACAGGACATACTCACTTTCTCCCAAGGAGCTGTGGAGCCTTTAAAGACTGCATGGATCAGATTTAAGCAGTATCAGCGTGACTGTCCGCATCATGGATTCACTGAAGTTCAGCTGATTGGTATTTTCTTCAGAGGAATAGATCTTCCGTATCAACAGGCGCTGGATAATTCCAGTAATGCCAACTTCAACACCAGGACTCCTACACAGGCTAAGCAGTTGATAGAAAATCTGATTGGCAGCAACAGTTGTAAGACCATGGACGAGAGGAGAAAGAAAACCGGTGGAAGTGTTGATCTCTCTGAGATGGCTGAATTGAGATCCAGGATGGATAAAATCTGCACTCTTCTAGGTGAAAAGAAAGCTGTCCATTTTGCACAAGAAGTAGAAGTGATTCAAACTGAGGAGGACACTCAGGAAGAAGATGTGAATTTCGTTGGAGGATCTGGTTTCCAAGGAAACAGATTTGGATATCAGCAGGGAAACCGGTTCTTCAACCAAGGACAAAAGAGTGCCTTCACAGGCAATCAGAACTCTTTTGGACAGACTAGTAACTTCCAGAAGCCTTATGTGCAAGGAAATCAGAGAACCTACGGATCTTCATCCTATCAGACTCCGCCTGCAGCAACTGCCTTTGAAACCAGGGTGGAAACAATGTTTGAACAGATACTGGAGAGCCAGAACAAGATCTCTGTAGACCATAACAAGAAGCTGGATGCAGTTTATGAAAACCTCAATGGGAAGTTTGAGACTCTGAGCACTCATGTGAAACAGCTGGACACTCAGGTAAATCAGATTTCAGGTACTATGAAAGGAAAAGGAGTTGCTGAGACTCATATTAAAGCCTGGTCTGTACTTGTTAATGATGGATCTCATCTAGGTGAGAAATTTGAGCTAAGTACAGCCGAATTGGTAGATGATGCAGAATTCTCGGAATCAAGTGAAAAACTCTCGGGTGGAAGTTGTGATGATCGCATTGCAACGATCGACACACACCTTGTGTCGGTCGATGCAGGTCGTGAACAGACAGTGTTATCGGATGATAATGAAACTGATGCAGAATTGGCCCGCCTATTCCCTGATGTGTCTGAGATCACTCAGGAGGAGATTTATGCACAAGCCATTAGGCAATATCCCAAGGTGTCTGAGGTAATT
Organism: Orychophragmus violaceus; assembly: GCA_030180135.1. Taxonomy (NCBI): domain Eukaryota; kingdom Viridiplantae; phylum Streptophyta; class Magnoliopsida; order Brassicales; family Brassicaceae; genus Orychophragmus; species Orychophragmus violaceus. The sequence goes on along the minus strand of CM058234.1, from coordinate 83,584,732 downwards.
AAACAAGAGATTGAGGAGCTGAAGAAACTGGAAGAGAGTGGTGAAGGCTTGGAAGAAATTCCACCACCTGATGATCCACCTTATCATCCCTGTGTGCAGAGATATTTGAACAAGATGCTGCCTCTAGATGAAGATCTGAAAGAATGGGTGATAATAGTTCCCCAACACATCAGTGATGTTCTACTGAACAAGATTCCAAAGAAATTACCTGATCCTGGAGTGTTTATACTTGATTGTTCTATCTTTGAGGACAGTTTTAGACGCTCTCTTTGTGATTTAGGAGCTGCTGGAAGTATGATGCCTTATTCTGTGGCAGAGAAGCTGGGGATGCTAGATTTTTCTCCTACGAGTACCCGTCTTGTCCTAGCTGATCAGTCTCTACGAGTTCCTGAAGGACTTTTAAAGGACATACCAGTGAGAGTTGGAAACTACTTGGTTCCAACAGACTTCCTTGTGCTGAAATATGACTGCGATCCGGATGAAGCACTGATACTTGGAAGACCATTCTTGGCTACAGCAGGAGCTGTGATTGATGTTAGACAGGGTCTAATAGACCTCCACCTGGGAGATGAGAAGCTGCGATATGACATGGAGAAGCTGCGGAAACCACTGATAGATGGGCAGACTTTCACGATCCTGGAAGCAGAAGACGAGCGGGCAGATGGACCTGTGATACTAGATCCTGGAGCGCACTTTACTCCATCTTTTCTTGGGCTGAAGCATTCTGCAACAGCTTATTCTCCACCATGGATGAGGAGACTTGAGCAGAGACAGAAAAAGTCTCTGTCAGGATCTCTAGGAGCCTGAAAAATCTTGTGCGTCCGGTCAAGCTAATGACCTTAAACAAGCGCTGAGTGGGAGGCAACCCACTGTTTTTGTTTTTGCATTTTGATTTTAGTATTTTTTCTAGATTTTACGTTTTTGTTTCTGTTTGGTGAGTTTTTCGTTGCAGGGTTCGATGAAATCGCAATGCGTCGATCGACACACATTTGTGTCGATCGTTACAACAGAAATTCGCACAGCAACGGTCGGTGCACCTAGTGCAACGATCGATGCCTGACTGCGACAGAGGTAAAACCCGAGAGAACTAACCATTCAATCTAATTTTTCTTTCTTTCTTTTAACCAATCCCTTGCTTGACACTACTGGGGACAGTGTGTCTTAAGTGTGGGGGAGGTTCTACTAATTACTTTTCTTTTGTTTTCTTATGAGTCAGTTAATTTTAAAATTTTGTTTTTCGAGTAAAAATTAGTTTAAGTAGGAAACAATGACTTTTTAAGAAGATTAGCAGCATTTGCAGGAACTTAAGTGACCATTGGGATGAAGCTGCAGATCTATCTATGACTATTAGAAAACCCCATCACAGATCAGCCTACTGAGGACACCCATATCACTTCAGGTATCAGAGGATCCTTTACTGACTTCACCTTAATACTGACTTTAATTTTTCTCACCTAAGGGCTTGGTATACTTTATGTCGGACTCCCTTGTTGGTTCTGACACAGCCTGTAAACCTGTCCTATTTAGTCCCCTTCTCCCCTTCTGTAAAAGTAAAAAAAAAAAATAATTAATAAACTGCGGATGAGTTAGTAACTCCGAAGTGGTCATGGGAATAGTAGCAAACACTATTATCTCTCATGTGATCCATGGAATGTGTCCAAAGTACACCCCATAACGGGAAGAACACTGATAAAAAAAATAAAATGATACCCAGTGTGGAAAAATCAGTTGTTAAAGAAGGGAAAGAGAAGAAAGGGACTAGAGAAAGATAGTATGGTGGTCTAGAGCTGGCAAGGTAAGAATCCATGTGCCTTTAGATCGATACTCCTTAGGTGAGACCGCACTTAAATACTTGCAGAAGTCAGTAGGGTGAATTTGAATGCTTGAATGTGATTGTGGCGTTTACTTAGGACAGTTGCTAAGTGTGGGGGAAGTACATGTTGGTCTTGATGTCTGTAGATTGATTCTTTCATGTGGATTACTAAGGGGAATCTGAATGCTGCTGCTTCTATGATGAAATGAGTTTCTGAAGAGTTTTCAAACCTCTTCACTGCATTTTAGTTCTCTGTTTTGCTTGAGGGCAAGCAAAGGCTAAGTGTGGGGGAGTTGATATATCATGGTTTTTACCCACTTTATACCATGATATACTTGTGTTTTTAGAGTCTTTTGTATTCGTTTAGAGTCTTTTACAGGTTATATCGAGTTTGGAGCTAATTGGAGATATATGGAGCATTTTGGGCATTTTGGGACGTTTTGGCCGAGAGCTTTATTCACTGTTCGATTATTTGATATTGCATCGATCGACACACATTGTGCATCGGTCGATGCAGTCGCGAAATGGGCCTTACGCGTCAGCGTGCCAACTTATGAAGATTTGCAAAGAAGCCCAAGATACTTCCAGTATTTACACAGAAGCCCCATCCGAGATTATACCTATATATACTAGTTTTGGCTTTTATTTTAGAGGCTTTCATACTGAGAGCTAAGAGATTTTTAGAGCTTTCGGGGCTGATCTATTTCTTTGTATTCATTTATTTTGGAGAAGATTTTGAACCCCTTTGATATTTTAATTTCTTATATGCAATCTATTTATTCCATGATTATGTTTTCATCAATCATGTCTGAGTAGATCCATAGTTGAGTTTAGGGTTTCTCATTAAGGTTTGATGACTTGCTAGACTTGTTTAATTCAGTTAGGATTCATATGATTAGAATGTTCTTCAAACTAAATTGTGCTTAATGCTAGTTCTAACCTGATCAATTAGAATCTAGATCTTAGGTTGCTAAATACGTCACGAGAGTGGGGTTTAGGAATCTGAACTATTTAGGTTGAGCAATTAAATTATTCGCAAAGAGATTTGGTTTGGTTTAATTGTGAACATATCGAACTTGAACTTAATGCTTGTTTAATCTGTTAGTAATTGCAAAGAGATTTGGGTTACTGCACTTAGGCATAGAGAATTCTCGCAAAGAGATTTGGTTAATTCTATTATCGTGATTTGAGTTCTAGAACTGAGTTTAATTTGATCCTGACTGATTAACTTGTCTGCTTGTCTGATTTCCTGAGAATACCCTAGGCTTGACGCTTTTAGTTTATTGCTTACAAACCGATTCCTGCTACTGTTTACTTTCTTGCTTCGCAATTTATTTCAATCTTTCTCTGCTTATTTCTAGTATTCATTCCCTACAGTTTGATCCTCTTGAGACCAAGTGTCCATGTGGATTCGATAACCCTATATACTACATTGACTATACTGTGCACTTGCAGTTTTAGAATAGGGTAAAACTTAGAACCTATCAACTATCCCAACAAATCCTTAGGTTGCCTTTTTGAGGGCAACCAGAGATTGATTTGATGTTATCCAAGATACCGGTTTTCGTCTCAGATTCATTGAAAGTAGAGTAAAAGATACAAGGACTCACAATATGCCAACAAAAGATGAAGTAGATGCACTTATTTCAGAAGATTTTGTTTGTAATATGGAGACAAGAGACATTATATTGGAAACAATTGATGGCGGATTTCATAGGATTAGTGAACTTCATCCAGCCTACTTCCTCTCAAGTATCCAATTATGTTTCCATACGGAGATGATGGTTTCAGATTAGAAATTCATATAGGTTTGACAGATGATGATGTAAGGAAGAGGAAAGTTATTTCTATGCGTGAATTTTTTGCACATATAATTTGTGAAAGAGTTGGCGAGGCTCCTACAATAAACATATGTAGAAGATTGTTTCAATAGTTTTTGGTTGACGTACATACGATGATTGAATCCAAGCGGTTGCGTTATGTGAGGAAAAACCAGAAGAAGCTTCGATTAGAAAACTACGAAAAAAAATTCAAAAAATGGCTGAGGCGGTAGGGGTTAATCTTCTAAAACAAGGTCAACGTATATTTATTCCATCAAGTTTTACAGGTGGTTTTAGGTATAGGCATCAGCATTATTTGGATGCAATGGCTATATGCAAATACTTAGGTTTTCCTGACCTTTTCATTACTTTTACATGCAACCCTAAGTGGCTGGAGATAACAAGGTTTCTGGATAATTTTAGATTGACCATCGAGGATAGACCATATATCATTTGTCGAATATTTAAAGCAAAACTGGACAGTTTGATCATGAAATTGACCAAAAAAGGAGGAAGTGTCTTTGGAAAGACTGTTGGAGGTATATATTTTACTATCCTCATTATTTACTTTTTCATCTAAACATATATACTACAAATATTTTGATATTTGGTTATATACCTTCAAGCGTAGTAGAATGACAAGTTGAAAATTATAAATTTTTCTTTTGTTCTTATATTACAGCAATGTACACGATTGAGTTTCAAAAAAGAGGATTGCCGCATGCGCATATTCTACTATTTATAGAGAAATGTTACAAATTCTCAACAACAGAAAACATAGATAATATTATTTGTGCAGAAATACCAGACAAGGTTACACAACCAAACTTATACGCAACAGTGTCATAATGCATGATGCATGGTCCATGAAGAAACACAAACAAGAGTAGTGTTTGTATGGTAAACGGAAGATGTTCGAAGAAGTATCCAAGGCCGGTAAACAATAGGACGACACTTGATACTAATGGTTTTCCTTTCTACAGACGTAGAGATGATAAAAGATTTGTTGAAAAGGGAAAATATCAACTTGACAATGGATATGTTGTTCCATATAACAAGGAACTCATGCTTCGATATCGTGCCCATATTAATCTCGAGTGGTTTGTCCAGTCGCAAGCCATAAAGTATTTGTTTAAATACATTCATAAAGGTCATGATTATATTGCGGCTACTATTGAAAAAGAGAATGAAGATGCTGTTATTGACGAAATTGAGCTACTACAACTGCAGGTATTAGTAACGTTTGTTTGCACACTATTGATTATTTGTATAACATTTATCATCATAGTTTAATACACTTCTTTTCACTCTTTGATTGCTAGATATCTTTCACCACCCGAAGAAATATGGTGTATATTTGCATTCCCTACACATTACCGTACTGTAGCTGTTGAGAAACTTGGTTTTAATCTTCCAAACCAGCATATTGTCTTCTTTGATGAATTTGAACCCATTGAGACTCTGCTTATCAAAACGGCTGCTATACAATCTATGTTTATCGCTTGGATGGTTGCATGTAGAAAATATCCTAATCTTGCAAAGGATATCACTTATTCTCAGTTCCCAACTAAGTTTACTTGGGTATCAAAAGAGAGGTCATGGAAACCAAGGCAGAGAAAGATCGGTGTTGTGATTGGTAGGATTGCCCATGTGAGTATAGCATGCGGTCAGTTGTATTATTTAAGAATATTTCTTAACTATGTTAAAGGACCGGAATGCTATGAGGATATAAGGACATTCGAAGGTATTGTCTATCATACTTTTAAAGATGCATGTGATGTTCAGGGATTGCTAGATGATGACAAAGAATGTATTCTAGCAATTGAGGAAGCAAGTGAATGTGCCAATGGAAATTATCTTCTGGATTATTTTGTTCAGGTGTTAATAACAAATAGTATTTTTCATCCTTTGGTTGTGTGGAATTCAACATGGAATATCTAACAGAAGACATTCTAATTGATGAAAGGAGAAATCGTAGGAATCTTTGTATGTACTAAAAATCTTTAAAAAATATTTTTGGTTGTTTTGACTGTTTTTATTTATTTATTATTTAATATTTATGAAACATTCAAATACCTCATCAAGATAAAATATTGTTAACATTGTTTTAATTATGCAGTTTTGATTTTAAATGATGATCAAAAGAAAAACATAGCATTGACAAGAATACAAAAAAGTTGGAAATTTATGGTGGATCGCTTACTAAATGGCCTGAGATGCCACTATCAGAAGATTATGAAGAGTACAACAGCAACCGTCTCATAGATGATGAGAGGAATTATAACTGTGAGGATGAAAGAAAAGAAGAAGAGAGGCTTCTTGCTATGATAACGGACGAGTAAAGAATAGTATATGAAACTATATTGGATGTAGTTGTGAATGATAAAGGAGGAATGTTTTTTCTCTATGGGTTTGGAGGTACGGGTAAAACATTCATGCGGAGTCTATTAAGTGCTTTTGTTCGTTCCAGATGTCTTATTGTGATTAATACTACTTTAAGTGGAATTGATGCTTTGTTGTTGAAAGGTGGGAGAACATCACATTCAAGATTTGCAATTCCGATCAGTCCAAACGAGTTCACAAGTTGCAATATGAAGCCAGGATTCGATCTTGCTGAACTGATGAAAGTTGCTAACCTGTTAGTTTGGGATGAAGCTTCTATGATGAGTAAACATTGTGTGGAAAACTTAGACCGAAGTTTGTGCGATACTGTCAGAGAAAAGGAGGACATGCTATTTGGAAGAAAGGTGGTTATTTTGTGGTGATTTTAGGCAGATTCTTCCAGTAGTTCCTGGGGGAGGAAGGTCAGAAACAATCCTTGCAACTTTAAACTCTTCGGAACTATGGTAATCATGTAAAGTTCTAACATTTACATAGAACATGAGATTGCTTGGTGGAATTAGTGATGACAATGCTGAAGAGTTGAAAGCATTTTCATAATGGTTATTGAATATAGGTGATGGAAAGATTAATTCTCCAAATGATGGAGTCGTTGAGATCGATATCCCTGAAGATTTGTTAATAACCGAGTGTGAAAAAACAATCGAGATAATAGTTAACGAAGTTTATGGTTCGGACTTTGTTAACTCAACAGATGATCAAGTATTTAAAAACAGAGCTATACTCAGCCCTACCAACGATAATATTGATGAGATTAATGATTATATGATTTCCAAGTTGGCAGATATATAACAATCTTACTTATTAGAATATTTTAGCTATATTCAACTAAATTATCTATAATATTGTCTAACATGTTTGGTTTTTTGTTATAGGCAAAGAAGTAACCTATCGAAGCTCCGATAGTATTATTCCTTTAGATGCTGCCATAGATGATGATACCAATTATCCTATTGAGTTTTTGATCAGCATAAAGGTGCCTGGATTACCCAAACATTGTTTGAAGCTAATGGTTGGTGCTCCAGTGATGTGTTTGCGTAACATTGATCCTAATAGTGGTCTTTGCAATGGAACAAGGTTACTTATTACTCATCTCAGACCTCATTGCATGGAAGTAATGATTTTAACAGGGAATAAATCTGTTATTGGTCGAAATATACTTCTAAACAGAATGTATGTAACACCATCAGATACAAAGTTTCCATTTAGGATGCGTCGGCGACAATTTCATGTGGCATTAGCATTTGCAACAACCATCAATAAGAGTCAAGGTCAAACACTTGGGAATATCGGTTTGTATCTTCCTAGACCTGTGTTTTCACATGGACAGTTATATGTCGCTTTGTCTAAAGAGAAATCAAAGTCTGGATTGAAGATTCTTATTACAGATGAAGATGGAAATGTGATGAAAAAGACTACAAATGTTGTTTACAAGGAGGTATTTAGAAACCTTACTCATTAGATTAGTAGTAGTTTTCCCCTTTATGTTTTAATGAATTTTATTGATTTTGTTTTGGACTCTTATTTGTTTTCAAATAATTTGTTTAGAAGTATTTTTTTATCAAAAACAAATCATTAGATGGGGATGTATCATATGGACTCATTGATGAACATTCTTCTAAGAATATTTAATAAAATAAATTCATTGTGGTCTAACAATGATAGATTTTACGAATAATAAATACGTTATAAAATGTTAAAACTGACATTAAGGAAGGAAAGTATTATATCATCATTTAAAATCAAATATTTATATGTCTTCAATTTATGATCATAAATTGATTTGACAAAAACCTACAAACAACACACATTGAGTATAGATTTTGTCCGACATGCAAGATATCATAACAGATTCCGAGAATATTGATATAATGAATAATATTAGATGATCATATTAAATGCAAAATCATAGATGTTTCTAATTAGAACCAAAAAAAAAAATATTACGTTAGAGAGATATTCGTGGTTGTTCTTTCTTTTTGTGATTTTTTATTTAAAAAAATTACTAAAATCAACTAATATCATAAATTAAAGATTTGAACATATTTAAACACTAAATTAAGAAATTAAAAAATTTGTTCAATCATAATAAATCTATCTCTATCTCATTAAAAGCAATATTAAAACCACAATCACCACTTCAAATTTTACAAAGTTAACTCTTCAATGGTTATATCTTTTCATTTATAAATGGTTGCTTCATTTCTTCTGAGAGGTACGAAATTTGCTATATTTAGCATTTCTTCTTCTTTTCCAAAATCAAACTATTCCATACAATTCTGCAAAATCCAAAACAGATAAAATGGAGAAGTGCACTCTCTTATGGGACGTCAACAACACCAAAAACGACTGGAAATGTAGCTTGAAGATCATTAAAAAGTGGTTCACAAACGTAGAATCAAGTGGTCTTCAAGGTCATGTAATCTTCTATGATGAAAAGGTTTGATTTTTTATTGATTAATTTAACCTAGATAAGATTTAATCACATAATCTTTCATATTATATTCATCTACTTATTATTAGAATAAATATTGCGTGTTTAGGGTTTCAAGATCAAAGCGATAATACTCACGAATATCTTTCACAAAATAAACGAAAACTTTGAGGAGAGCTCATGGAAATATGTTCAAAACTTTGATGTTATCTACAGTCAACTTGATTCGAGAAACACTACTACATCGAAAACTATAGTGATAAACTCTCAAACTCAAATTTCGAACTGCTTTAGTGTTGTTGATGAAAATTTCTACAATTTTGTTGGATTGGGAACAATATTAAATCAGAAAATATCATCAAAGCACACCATTGGTATGTTTGAGTTTAAAATCCTTATATTTATTTTTAATTATATTTTGTTAAAACATGCATAATATTTTATGAATTATTCATATATTTGTTTTGTAGATGTCATTGGATGCATCAAATTTGTGGGTCATCTGGAATCATGTGACCAGGAGAAGATTAACAAGAGGCAGATTTCATCCGACTCATTGAAACATTTTTGGTTTTTCTGAGGGAAATGAAGTAAGAATCTAAATTTATATATTTATTAAATTGATATTTATTCTTAACCATTTACGACACCAATAACATTTGCTATTTTAACTATTAGTTTATATATTTTGTATAAAAAATAACCATTTTTAAATCCTATAATTGTAGTGAAACCTACATAAAATGCCTTGCTAGGGGTCCTCATGCAATAAAGTTTCATAAATTCTGGCATTCGTCCGGAAATTGGGAAACAATTATTTTCTTGAGGCTTTTGAGAGTCCATCATATTTTAGGTAAGTACATATGTTTTTCTACATATTTACATAATTATTTTTTTGGAAAATGATAACTATAATATCTAAATTAATTATATTGTTTTTCGCTTATGTACACCTTATGTAGAAGATTCCGGACTGATTTCCCAAATTGAATTTGATCATGAGTTGGAAGATGTTATGCAGATGAAAGAGTGGTATGTTTATCAACAATTACAATATTATAATTACATTTTGATGGTTTAGAATTTAACACATTTTCTTTTTTACCCTTTAGGGCTCACTGGACCAAAGCCACATGAATCAATTTCAAACCATGATCCTCCTCATCTTGTTCAAACTCTTTTTTAGTTAGAACTTTTTATGTTTTATTTGTAATACGTTTTGATTTTCTTTTGGACTTAATGCCCATTTTAGGGCTTTAACTTATTTTATCGTTAAACATTACCTTTTTATCTTATTCATTATGACTTTACTTTATTCTGCATAATATTATTATTAATCTATAATTTCGTATAATCAGAAACAAATTAACATGACATTGCTAAGATGAACAGACTGTAAATTATTAAGTTGTTCATATATATCTGAAAATATTTATATTAGATCTAATTTTACCAATATTTTGGTAATTACAATCTTTTTATAGAATTTTATATTTTCAGCATAAGTAGTTGGAAAGTATCGTTTTTAGTTTTTACTATATTTTTACTTCTTAAATATTGATTATAATTGAAATAGATACTTTTGTATTTTATATAGATCAAATCATATTATGTTCGTTTAAAAAGCCCAATACATTAAACTATTTATAACTAATTGTTTAAGGTATGAGGTCAAATTTACTAAAAACATCGATAATATCGAAACAAAATAAAAGTACAATAAATATTTACCAAAATTGGTAACATTATCTGCACTTTCTGTTTACCGTATGTTCCTTATTGGTTATTCTCCACTCAATCAAAGGTATGTAAACATAAACTTAACCCTTAAAATTTTAAATTTCGTTAATAGATTTGAGTTTTTTAGGGTTTATGAACAACAAATACTACAGGTTTACTATACGATTGAGAGTTTTTTCTCTTCATACTTTCGATTATGCATTCGGCAGTTGTCTTCACGATTTTCCACTTTTTCAAGTAAATTACTTAATATATCTAATCTATTCTTCTGATCAAATTAGCAACAAACTAGATCCGACAACATCAATGGCGAATCAAAATTTTGACAAACCTCCTCTCCTACAATCACTTGATGATGTGGTATGTAATTGTATTTTCTACTCTATTTATCTTTATTACTTGGTTAATTTTAGTATTAAAATTCTAATAAAAATTTTGATCGGTAATGCAGTATAATCATGTCAAAGACAATATTTTGAAACTAAAAGCCACCAGGGACACCATAAAAACATCAGAATTGTAAGTGCTCATCATATATCATTTACCGATGCTTTTACTTATTGTTTATTCATGAAAACAGAATTTTTGAGAAATAATCACAATTGTGTAAATGCAGTTTCTGCCTCAAAAGTTTGTAAAGTCTAATGATTTGGAAAAGGTAGTAGGAAAAAGAATTTTTTTAGCAAATGAGAGTGGTGATTGGTGGCCTGGATTTTTAGTAATGGAGTTTGCAAGTACTAGACATCGTTTGCGTTTAACATGTTTCTTAAGCAAATTTCTTATGTATAACAACATCAAGCCCAACAACACTTTCATGTTGGAGTTGCTCTGGGAAAACCCAACGACTCCTTTGTTATACCTCCAGCAGTGAAACAACACCATTACCTGATGTTGTTTTATTGTTGTACCTTTTAAAACATGTTGAACTCGAACTTAAGTTTATGTTCTGGATTGTATGTATTTTCTACAACTCATATGTTCAAATTTATTTATCATACAACTGCTTCTTCCTTATATATATGGTAGAAAACTATTTGCTACAATTATTGAAGGAGAGGAAGATGGTTAGTAAAAAATACAAAACAAATATAAGAAATTTAGAACAATATAAAACAATAACTACTGGCTAAATAATAACTATTGTCTACTGAAATTTAGCCTAATAATTTGCAATATTGTAAATAGTATAACTTTGTCAAAATAGAGAAGCCTTAGTTATAGATAACATTTTTAATCTAAGCTTCCATTTTGGCTAATTTAGTAATAACATAACATTTTTGGAGAAGGTATACTGCTAAAGCCCAAATAATTAAGGCTCATTGTAAGATGAATGAAGATGAAATGATTCCAACTTCTTTTAGTCGTTCTAATCATTCCAAAAATCGGTAAAGTGCATAGGCGATCGACGAATTCCTTCATTTCAATCTTGGCGCTGTGAAATATATTGAGGAAAAAGTTCGAGATTTGTGTTTAATCAACAACTCATTCAACATGGTAACCTTAAATTTTGGAGTAGAACGATATTTAAAATTAAAGTTTTTTATTCATGGAATTTATATATTTATATTGAGATAAACAGATTGTGAAATATCAATGAACAAGAGCTCGTCGATTCTGCAACACAAAATCAACTTTATATTTTAAAGTAGACTTTATGGTTTAATCAACTTTAAAAATCGTTCTCTATTTTTAGATGCGGTCTAATTCAATTTATTATTGGTACATGTATGTAATGATTTTTGATTTATATTAAGACATATTAGCTTCTCGGAACAAATCAGAAGATGACAAACCCACGATTTTTTCAAGCTTATGATTCCAGACAAATGTAGAAAGAGTTTGGTATGTAATCTTAGTTCTTTCTCTTATTAGGTTTATTTTCTATACATATTTTATTTATGGCAATCATTGTTTAAACTTTGTGTTGCAGACTATCCCGGAAAGGTTCTTAAGAGTTATATACTTGAAAAAACCAATGTTACAGTCGGTAAACTCACATCTGATGCGAGGTTAGAAGAGTTCCCTATCAAACGAGTTGGTGGTATGCTTACAGAAGGTTGGAGACAGTTCTTTAAGGCACATGCATTAGAGGATGGTGATTTTTTAAAAAAATTTGAGTATAGTGGAGTGCCGATTTTCATATGTTACAACAGTACGGACCACACTGTTGTGAGATCACATATGAAAATACCCATCAGATGGATACTGGAGACGCAAGCACGAGTAAGTGTTCTTCTCTTATTTTCGGGACACTTTCTTCACTCTTTCTAATATTTTGACTAATAAGGAAATTATTTTTAAGGAACCGAGGAGAAGTTTGTTACCTTAAACGTAACGAGTGACGGCATCAAATGAAGCAGAATCGTAAGTTGTTCCTTTGTATTTTGGTTTTAAATATTGTTACATGATCCATAGTTGTTCATTTTGTAGTATCTTCCAAAGTCCTTTGTGGATGCAAACGATTTAGAGAAGGTTGCGGGCAACACCATATCGATGGTCAATGATGCAGGAGAGAAATGGTAAGTTGAGCTTGCATTTCATTCTTATAGTGACAGGCGACGTATATGTTTGAGTGGCGGTAAAAGAGAGTTTTTGTTGGCAAACAATGTCAAGGCCAACCAAGCAATCGTGCTTTAACTTTTATGGGAAAATGCCACTGCTCATGTTCTTAAACTCCTCTCCTCCAAGAATGTCTGACTTGGTCTAATTCACGATTGATCCTATGTTTTAATTCTTTTTGTTTTTGTCAAAAACTTATGTTTAGTGCTTTGTTTTGTATGTTTGATGAATTGATACTATATTTTTGTTTCGTTTAGGACATCTATCACTTTCAAATACTTAAATTACTATTCTGATTTCTATGTCTCCAAATTATAACTTTTATACAGATGCATTAATTTCTAATTAATATTCAGATTATTATATTTTCTGAATTAAGGTAATAAAAGTTTAAAACAACAAAAACAAATGTAACCACTAACTATATAAGTAACAAATGCAACCACTAACTAAATAGTTACCAAAAGTTAAAATTATCGAAATAGTTACCAAAATTAAATATAATTTTACTATATAGAAGAAACAAATAGATATTCACCAGACAACTAATTATTTATTTTATCCATTAACTTACATCTTCTAATCTATATACCTAACTATTTATATATTCAAAAGGAAATTTTCTCTTAATCAAAATTAAACAATCGTCGATAAAAAAAAAATTCACAACACACAAGGTGCGGACGAGTCATCTAGTTTGTAAGTAGAGAATTAATCCAACTCATTAAGGAAATAGATTGGTTCAATCCATAACTCATTAAAATTAATGGTTTGTGGTTTAATGAGTTTACCCATAAATAAAACACTATTAATAATACAAAAATATATCAAACAATATGTTGATTTTTTGCATCTTATTGGTTGATCAAACAGTATGAAAACAAACATTTATTTTACAAACATATTTTAAATGGACGGATATAAATGGGTCTTAAATAACAGACCGAGTCTATCCATTTAATATTTTTATGTAAACCCAAATAAAAATTTAAAAATCAAAACCCAAAAATAAATGGGTTATTAAATAATTTTTGTAAGAAAAAAAATTATACGCGCTGACACAAATTTCTTTGTCAAAATTCGAGATTTGTCAAATATAAACTCTTTCAATAAAACATCAAATACTTTTAAAAAAAAATTCAAATTGTATTTTTGTAAGATTTGTTCCTAAAATTAGCATAACTATTTCGAAAAAACAAATAAAAAAACCATCAAACTAATATCTCGTGTTTAACGCAGATCAAAATCTAATATATCATTATATCTACTAAATGTTTTCAAACAATACATTTATTAAATATATGTTCAAACAATCTAAAATAATGGGTACTATTTTCCTAGTAACTAAAAACGAATATATATATATATATATATATATATATATATATATATATATATATATATATATATATAGTTATGAAACTACTAAATCAAATGATAAATATAACTAAATATAAAATTTATTTTTATAAATCAGAAAATAAAATTTTAAACATACACATAAAGTAATATAAATAAATGTATTTTTAAATATATTTCAACTAACAAATAAAACACAATTCTTCATTTAATAATTTTTTAAAATATAAAATTTTTAAATTTGAAAACAAAACAAAATATTAAAAATTAGGTTGAGTCTAAGCAAGCTTCAGCATTATCTAGAGGAAATGCAGTGTAGAAAAATTCCAATGATTTTACATGCTACCCAACGATGTCAAATGGCTCTCTTTGATAATTAGGGTATCTGTGGTAACTCCAAAACTTTAGAACTTTTTTGGACTATTCTAAAAGTTTAGAATATTTTATGAGTTTTTAAAAATAATTTATTTATAGAAGAACAAGATATCCGTAAAATTAGGATAAAATTTTTTACCCGCCACAATAATCCTACATAAAGCAAAGATAGTTAGTGAAATAAAAGATGTAGGATGCAAATTATAGTATTGAAAGGAGTAGATAGAATATCTCTATGTTCAAATCAAAACCAAAGAAACCATTTTAAAAAGAAAAGTATCACAGCTAATACCAAATAAATAAAATAATCTGATCTATGGTATATATATTGTGTTTTCTGAAAAAAATATATGCCCTCTTACAAAAATTACAGCTATAATACTAACTTACATATAAATCCAAGTATATTAATGTACACTTATGCTTATGCATGTGCAAGTGCTAATTCGATGAATACTATTGTTAAATGGTAATCACGATATTTTATAAAAGAAGTTAAGTACCTTTTTCAGTAATCTCATTTTTTGGATTTTCCGTAGTTTTATGGGTAAAATCTATCAATATGGAGATGAAATTGATAGGCCAGTGCAATAATCTATTCTCTTTGAAACTACTCGTTGATGTCATCACATTTTAACCATTTTAGTTTGGTAAATATTAATGTTTTAATTACAAATTTCATTCAGTCATATTGTTTTCTTGAGTCTTTTGTTGTATTTAAGAGTTAGGTATCATTTAAAGTTAGGCTTTGCAATTTTAGTGTTTTTGGGAGTGTTTATTTTATTTTGTAGGTTCTTGGAGATTGTAAAGAGTGGGAAGCTTTTGGGATGAGCAACAACCAGCTCACCATGCACATGAAAGAGGAGAGAAGACGTGGACCAACCCAACGAATTCCCATAAGCCTTTGCCCCCTCCTCCCCCCAAGCCGCAACTCCGACCGCGAGCATCTGGAAGTTGTTGGCCGTTCAGCCAGCAGTTGGCACCGCGGTCAAGACGAAACCGCGGGAACCTTTGCGGTTTGTGTTGCGGTTCACTCACCAAACTGCGAGCCAGAGAAGAAACTTGGCCGGTTAGCCTACAGTTTAGCTTGGGGCCATACGCAAACCGCGACCGGATCAAACATCTTTAACCAAAATTACTATTTTGCCATCTCGACCCTTTTTGTATAAATACTTTTTTATGAGTTTTTAGAACCCTAAGCTACATAAGCCTTAGTTTTGCTTTCTCTTAAGTTCTTGTTTATGATTTTGAGTTTGTAAACTTTGGATTTTAAGTTTTAATTAAGTATTTATCTTGTTTCTCTTAATCTTTCTTTTTATTTATGATTTCTCATATCTCTTTTATGATTAGGGAGTAGAGTTTTTGGATTGATTTTTTAGGTGGTTTTTGTGATGATTAGTGATGATTATGACTTATTAATGAATGATTCTTCTCTAATTAGTTGATCTTTATGCTAGATTGCAAGGAATTGTTGAATTTAGATGCTAAACTTTTTCATGCCCAAAAGGTGTTCGATGAAATGCTTGAACGAACTTTTTAGAAGATTTTCACTCTTAGTCTAAGAGATTAGTTGTCTAAGGTAATTATTGGAATTGACAACTTGAAATTAATGCTTGTTTGTCTATTAATCACAAATAAAAATTTGATCTTGATTAGGATTAGACAAAGGAATTATTGTCAAGAGATTGGTTTAGTCTAATGATTAGTGTTCTTAGCCTAAGGATTAGCTTAGCTAAAATGTATTTGATGGATATTCATACATGCTTGTCTTGTAATTCACAAATTAGAATTGAATGATTGCATGATTAGCATATGAGTTATGAACATGAGAATGTGATTAGCTTAATTATGATCATTAGCGTTGTTTAGCAATGTTTGATTGATTGAAGCATCTTTGATTGTTTCTAGACCATCTAGTATCAATAACCTCATCCTAGGACCTTCATTTTTTAATCTTATTTGTCTTCTTGTTTAGTGTTTTATTTTGTTTTTTCTTGTTTTGTTTGCTTTTTTGTTTTGATTTGTCTTTAGTTTGTTAGTTTAAATCATTTTTAGATTTTGCTTAGTTTTAATAGCATCTTATATTCTTGATTCACTACTCTTCCTGCTTATTTGGATTCATATCTCAAATGCTATGTTCATTTGGATAATTGATTAGTAATCTAAAATTATCCTGCATCACTCGTATCCCTGTAGAATAAACAATTTAGTGTAACGAAAATATGGAGGGAAGAGGGTTTTTTTGGCCCCTTTTTTCAATAACAAATTTAATATTTTAACTATACAAAAAAAACTTTTTGAGAAAAAAATAAAAACGAAAACCGTTGTGGGCCATCATCTTACTTCCACTAACATTATTCCAAAGTTATAAAAATATATCTGCCTAAGATTTTTTCTCTCCTGTCCAATCAAAATATGCATAAAAACACATTACTCTCTCTCTTATTCGTGGAATCTAATTATTCCTTTTAAAAAAATAGAATAGCTAAAAAAAGGAAGAAACCAAAGCTCCTTTTCGCCATAATTAAATATATCTTTCTCCCTCTTTGAATCAATGAAGACTACTTGAATTATAGATCCCTTGCACTCTTCTATAACGAATTGCTTAATATCTATCACATACACTACAATAAATCATACATACTATCGGTCGTTCTATCTCATCGGTAACTAATTTTTTTTTTGTAATCAACCATGTTTTTTACCTCGAAAAATCCTTGGGTTATCGCGGTATTTTGTGATATTATTATAAGTCTATAAGAGAAGTAAATAAGACTCATCTATATATGTTTTGAAATATGTTTGGAGTTAATCTTGTGAAAGGGAAGTACAAGTTAAATCTCAATAGCTCTTATCTATCATGTATAGAAATGCGCAGTTCATCAATTACACATTATTTGAAAAGATTAGTTATAAATCTAAAAAAAAATATAAACGGACAAACACGTTTCACTTGTCCAACTAATTGATTTTCCCTCTTCTTTTAAAATTAAAATGCGGTGATATTCTTATCAGCAAATCAACGTATATATAAAGGTTATAAAATATACGTCAACCAACTTCTAATTATATAACTTGTATTTCGTCTATATATCGATCTACC
This sequence comes from Orychophragmus violaceus, assembly GCA_030180135.1. Lineage (NCBI taxonomy): Eukaryota > Viridiplantae > Streptophyta > Magnoliopsida > Brassicales > Brassicaceae > Orychophragmus > Orychophragmus violaceus. The sequence continues at coordinate 83,567,129 of CM058234.1, read as the reverse complement.
TAAACGTCCCACCAAAGGTAGGAGTCCAGAAATCAACTGTAGTATCGTGTGTCACTGGAAATGTGCTCGAAACTGGCACTAAGCATAAACCTCGACTTCTAAGATCAGGCTCTTCTGATACGTCGTCTAGCTCTTTGGGTTGATCACTCTGCATCATTAGTAAATAAAAATTAAGTTTCAATCATTTCTATTTAATTGCAAAAGCGGCTCGCTACATTGTTTCTTTGGAATAATGTTTTGTCAAATCTTGAAGATGAAGCAACCATTAAATATTTATATACATATACTAAAGAATATGAACGAGAGCCGTACATTAATTCTATTGTATAATGATATAATAATGTACATAAAAAAAAGTAAATGATATTTTATAAAATAACTACCTGTTGATGCTGTAAAGAAGCTCCACTTTTCATGTATGGGTTACTCAGAGCCTGAATAATAATCATTTGCAGGTTTGTACATCAGTAGAAATACAAAACCTAACTAATATAGTAACAAAAAACCAAAAAGTTAAGTTATATACTATAAAAACAAGGGATGGGCTATAACTTACTGAAACTTGTTGGTGTAAAAACTTAATGTATTCAATGGCTTCAGAGAGCACTGAGGCTGCATCAGTCTGACACAAAACCACATGAGATTCAGTAAAACAAAATCTAAGAATTGTATTTCATTCATCATTCCAAAAAATAATATCTGTAGAATAATAGACTTTGTATTATATATCAAAAAGAAAGATATAATATGATAAGTAATAATGACGGTAGACAAAAATACTAATACACACTCATCATCTTTATGAAAGCTAAAGCAAAATATTGCAGAGATAGAGAGAGAGTACCTTTCCGAAAGGTGAAACCAATTGTTGGAGCGCAGCGATTCTGTCCCCCATTTTCTCTTTCCTCACCTAATTCAGCAAATTTTAATATTTATACAATAATTAAGCAAGAAATCTTGTAATTAATCATGCAAGAATTTGGGAAGAATGTTTGTTTATTGATATAAAAAGGAATAAAACCTATAGCAAGGCCGCTTACTTTATGAAAAGTATGGATTTGGGTTGTATAAATCCAAAATATTTGATATAACCTAATATACTCGTTTAAATTAGGGTTTTGATTAATAAAAAGATTGGGTATTCTTTTCTTTGGCAAAACCATGGAAAGTTTTTTTTTTTTGAAGAAAAAAATCCATTATAAAATATCAATGTGCAGAAAGCTGCCTTTATTAGAGCCCCAAAAAAGAAGCTTTTATTATTTTATTTTTAATAATAAAGCAAAATATACTTTGAAAGCTGGTGACGGAGACGCTGCTTCGCTCTTAGCCCTTTTGGCCGCCGGCTGATCTCCTCCGCCTCTCTTTACTTCACTGCTACTCGAATCTCGAATATCTGATATACTCTGCGACGAAAACATTTCACATATATATATAAAACACTTGTATACGTAAATATAAAGTATCACGAACTTGTGCATCTATAGATATATATCATATATATATAAACCTTGGGTTGTTCGTCAAAACTCGGCGCATGAATCTGCGGCGGATGTAACGCCGGGAAAAAGTTGGACGACGCGTCATGATGAGTATGACCCACGTTTCCCGTCGTCGCCGCAGGGTTCCAAAACGTTGCGTTGTTAGAGAATCGCAAAGGACTGTGTGGTTTAGGCGGCGAAGATCGTAAAAACCAAGTCGAAGGTAACGCCGCCGTCATCTGATCGTAATTTCCGGTGGATGAACCGAACTGAGAGTACCCAAGATTTGATTGCTGATGATTCCTCGACGGTTGTTGTTGTTCGGAAGAGCCAGGCAAATTAAAGCCAGCTCCTTGATGATGATGAAACATAACTGAAGAAGAGTTAGGAGTTGTTGCTGCTCCGTACAAGGTGTTGGTCGAATTGTCAACAGAGAAACCTTGGCACGTGACTGTGCTACTGTCAGTACTTGAGCTCCCGTGAGGGCTGAATTGATGGTCTAAGAAGAACCCGCGATTGCTGCTCGTCATGTTTAGCTGCGGTTTGAAATCGTTGTTATTGATCTGTTGATCTCGCCACAAAGCTTGGTGGTGAGAGGAATCAGATTCTTGCAGATGGTAAGACGTTGTGGATGACGTTGTGTTAGCGTTTGCGTTTGAGGTCGCATCTAAATTGAGATTCTCTTGAAGCATCACTCCAAAGCTTGTCTCCGCTTTACTGTCTCCTCTTCTTTTGTTCCCCGCAAAGAAAAAACAAAACACAAAAGACACAATCTTTAAGCTTATGATTTTGAAACCAAGAAAATAAAAACAATTTAAAGACTCACAGGAGAGATTGATTCCACTGATCAACAGGTGATTGTGAAGAAAGCCCTAAACCAATCATCTGTAGGTGCTGATCAGTAGCTAATGAATGATGATCCTGATGATGAAGCTTATCATGAAAAACGGCAGAACCACCAGATTCAATTGAGTTTGCTCTCATGGAAGAGGAAGAAGATGTTGAGGAAGATGAAGATACTTTCCACCAGCTTCCTGAGTTGATGAAGTCATGATGATCTCCCATACCTATATGTGTGTAATATATATGTGGTGGTGAGATCGATGATGGATCTTAATTTGTTGTGTCTTCTCAGATTGTGCTTCACATGAAATGATGATGATGATCCACACGAGAGAGATACTTATAGTTATAAATATTTATCAATTTATATTGGATATTTTTTTTTTTTCTGGTAGGGTTTTCGTTAACTATTTATGAAGACATCCGATTAATGTTTGGTTGACATTTTTTTCAGGTGGCTCTCGCTGACTCTTTTGTGGACGTCACACCCAACTTCTACTTCTTTCTTTTTTTTCTCAAAAAAGTTTATTTTCTATTTTCTATCAATTGTTTTTAATTTAATACTTCAAAGAATACGAGTATTTCATTTGTCCTACTTTTCTTCAATTGTTATCTTTTGGTACAGTTTCCTTGAACTATTGTTGAAAATACATTCTGGAAGAATAATTAAATCATCCCCATATAAGTATATATCATTCATTGTATAGATTCAGAATGACCTTCAATTCTTTCTTTTTTAGGTAAGTTGTCTTGCCTCATCATTCATACATAGTTATCAAAATATTATATATGACATTTTATTAATCAATATTAATTAGTTCTAATAATTCTATAAATAAAACAAAAAACAGAAAATATAAAATTTATCATATAATAGTACACTTTTCTCTTTTCATCTATGGTATCCACATCATCACAATAATTTTTTTTGAAGTAGAACCTACAGAATATATTAATATTAACAATCTATTTAATTCATTAATTTTTTTAAAATATATTAAATTAAAAATAAAAACCTAATTATATACCTAAATATGTCTACATTAATTTTAGTGCTAAAAACCATATAACAATAATTATACATTTTAATTAAAAAATAGTAATAAGAATTATTTAGAAAAATCAATTATTGACTTTTAAAAATAGTTCGAACAAAAAAATTTAAGTGAAAAAATTAGAAAATAGAAAAATATAAATAAAAATAAATAGCTCACATAAATGACAAATAAAATACAATTGGAAAAAAAATTAGCAAAAAAGCTATTCACAAAAATATAAAAAATAGAAATTTCAGATTCATATAAAAATGAGAAATAAATTTTAGATGTGGAATCCGGAAAAAATTAAAAACGTTTCATAATACAAATGAAAAATAATAAATATATTAATTGACCTACCAATTTTTTTACAAACGACTCCATAGTAAACATTTCATTAGCATCCTAAGGATTCACAATAGAAAAAAAAAAATATGTATACATCAGAATATGGCGGAAAAACGGCCAAAACATGCCCGAAGTATGACCATATGTTTAATCTATATATGAAGTATACTACGGTGCAAATATATACCTTAACTTTCAAAAATTTAAATAACATACATTTTGTTTGATTTTTGGCAAATACATACATTTTTGATATGTGGCTAACGGTTCCGTTAACGGTCACTGACATGGATGCCACATATTAAACGACATTTTTCTTTAATAATAAGCTTCATGTATTAATTGAACACTTAGTTATAGTTTAGGTATGTTTTTACCGTTTTGACAAAATTAATTTGTTTAACCAGAAAATCTGACAAAATATGACTTAGCAATATCAATTTTTCATTATATAAATAGTAATTAAAAAAAAAAAAAATAATATTACATATTATATTTATATGTTATTATGTGGTTGATGTCAATTATTTTTTCATATTAATCAACGGGAAAGATGCATGTTTATTAGATATGTTTTTAACCGTTTATATAGTTCAAAATTATTTTGAACTTTCATGAGTGAAACTTTATACTAATCATTAAATATTCTTATAATGATAAATATATGTATATACTATATATTGACATCAATTAGATATGCATTTATTCGTGAAACTAGTTTATTTTCACATATATCCCACGCTGATTAAATGTCCAAGCAAATTTTTTTTTTGTGAAAAAAGATCGTGTACATAGTATATCATTCTTCCATATAAACCAGATAGTTTGGTAGAATGTACTTCATAGAGCGAAAATCTCATCGGATAAGACATGGCTTAGTAATTTTGGAAGACGACAAAAGAATATACTATATAATTTTATTATTTTGTTGTTTTTTATTATTATTTATATTGTTAATACTTGTTGCAACTAAATATTTATATTTTATAATTAAATATTTTCATTTTTTCTAATATAAAATTAAAATTTTAATTTTGGCACAAAAATGGTCAAAACCTACCCTAACTATAACTAAATTTTCAATTTATACATGAAGTTTATTAAACAAACACGTCATCTAATATGTGGCATCCACGTCAGCAAATGTTAACGGACCGTTATAACAGTGACGGCAAATGTATGAATTTGCCGATAAATCAAACAAAATGTATATTATTTGAATTTTCAAAAGTTTATATATTTATTTACACAGTACTATACTTCATGTATAAATTGAATATATGATTATATTTTGGGTAAATTGAACAAATTTTTAAAGTTCATACTGTAGAGCACCACAAACAACTCTATCCACATCATACATGATTTTTTTTTTAAAGGATCTTCATACATGAAATATTTGGTAAGTTTATATCCAATATTAATATGTAACAAATATTAGTATTTTCGTAAAATCAAACCATCTAGCTTGAAGAACTTTACATAATATTGAACAACTAGACCGACATTTTTTTTTAACTGTTCACTCTGTTGTAAATTAAGTAGCGCTTTAATTAGCATTATATATTTTTAAAGTTATTAAACTTTAGTTAAATTAATAAAATATAACAGAACATCAAAAATTAACTTTTGTTTTAGAAAGATTTATAACAAGTAACAATTTGACTTTCTTAATAAAATAAAAATGAAAGGAAGATGTTGAAACGGAATTTGACTTATTTTAAACGAGAGACCAAGGATTGACTAGACCAAGAGGAGCACGTCACGGTCACGGTCACAATCAGAGTCACATACCACTAAGATATATTAATATCTGCCCTTTGGCTGGCTATGACCCTCACCGTTATATTTTTTTCCCGGTCACACTAAGTCAACGAGTGGGCTCCACGTGGCGTGCGCGCGTGCTTTGGCATCTAGACCCCACTTGTTTCATCTCAGAGTCAGAGCCCGAATGTGACACTTCTCTGCTTTGTTCGGCATCTCTTTCTTAATCTTTTTTAAAAGATTTTATTTTTATTAAACTTAATTTGAAACGATTATATCATAGAAAAATCGATAAATAAAATAAAATGAAAAACTAATACTAAGTTGACAAAGAAAAACTAATACTACTTATTTTACCGGAAATTAAAGGAAAAGAAACATTTTTCTGCATGTTAATTACAAATTTATATTAATATTTCAGTCCGATTTTAAGATCCTGTTCTTTTTTCATCGGTCGTATCTCTAATCATTTCCTTCGGCCTAACGTTGGTCTCTATACGCACATTCTCTCATTTTCAATTCTCAACAGCCCGACAAAAAATAAAGTCACATAAATATTGAATTCTGCTTAAACTGTTGCATTAGTATTTGGATTATAGTGAAACAATGTCGAAAATTATCACTATACTTTCTTTTACAGCCGCTAAAACTTTGTTAGTTTGCAATTTGCATGATCCTGTTCTTTTCTAAAAACATTAATTCATCACTGGTCACAGCTAATTTGAAGTATTTAATTAAATATTTGCCACACAATAATTAACTACTATACACATCACCAATTAGATTATTTACATTTTTCTTGTTAAAATGTTAATTAATTTTCTCATTCTTCTAAGATATCACTATGTCGAAATTAATTTACTTACTAACATTGAAGTACTTATTACAATATGATTGCCTTTGGAGAAAAGAAGAAGAAGAGAGCTCCACGGTTGTATTCCATTTAGTTGGTGATTTGAAGGAAGAAATAATCTCAATTTTCCCCTTAAGATAAAAAAAAATGGTGCGAGTGGCATTTCACCCCAAATCACACTTCGTTCACCAATTTTTTCATCATTAGCCGTCTTAAAGTTGTAAAGACAAAAACATTCTTTCACATAATAAAATTTTACCAGTGAAGTAATCGTCCAAACTATTTCATTTTTACGCATACTCATTAATGTTGTTTTATTAGCAGCATTACCCATATAGATATGGAGATGTTTAGAAAAACAAGTTTTACAAATCTACCATGGATCATAAAACAATAATGATATCTACACCTAGTGAACATATGATCGATTGACTATTTGAATTTTAACGATTTAGTATAATGTTTATTACACCACTCAGAGCCAGCCCTGAAGAGAATCTACATAATTTGGTGCTTGCAGCCCAAAATGATATGTGTGGTATACTAGTCTTAATTACAATTGGTATGAATTGTTTTTAGTAGTTTAGTGGTAGTTGTCTTGAATAAAGACCTGTATTTCATGAGTTTGAATCTTAAATGAAGACAATTCTTTCTAAACTTACGTACATTATTAATTAATGATCCGATCCTTAAAAAAAAAAAATTTTGGCTTGTGGCCTTCACATTGACAGGTCCTGCAGTGCACCAATAGATATCAACTCATCTTGATGTATCACTAGCTAATTTTCTCTAAGTAAAATAGATTGTATTGTTTACAACATTGTTCTCTATACTTTGACTACTGCACTATAAGAAACTAGTGTTACTACTTAAGGAGAAAAAGCCATAGACTTCAATGGAATAAACTAAACTTGTTGTTTCCGAATGGTGCTTATATTGATTATGTCTTCCATCAATTTATAATTACGTACCAGATTGTGTCATACTACATGCTATTCAATTCATGTTTTCGCTATCCAAACATGAAACATTCGTAGCAATATCCGATCTGGTATACGCATTTTATTTTTGTAGATTCTTTGAGGCAACGTAGGATCATTACTTTACATATGTTTTGGGAGAAAATGATATATTTGCATTTTACGGAAGGAGCTAGATTGAGGTTGAGCGAAAACGTCAGAATGACGTAAGCATGTGGTGTAATAAAAAAAAAAGACAACAAAAAAAACACAGAGAAGAAGATGAACATGGAAATTGTATACTGCATGAGGATGTGAGAAAGCAAAGAAAGAGACTGTCGCGGAGACAAACCCACACGGGCTCTCTCATGGCCTTCCATCATCCCATCATCATATTTATCGACTACTTCTATTTCATATAATTTTTTTTTTTGAACCGTTGAATATAATAATAGTCTTTCAACCTGTTCAGATGGAAATTAAATCAGATTTTTTTGATAGATTGAATTACTAATTCAATGTTTGCACAAAAAAAAGAATTACTAATTCAATGATGATAAGAGTAACGTGTAACATACACAAATATACTATGCATTTTAATGCGAAGCGATGTTTCTGTCTTTTTAAAAAAAAATCTTATTCAACTCATGGATTTTATATTGGGCAAATCGCATTAATAGCATAAAAACATGACTTGTCAAAAATATAGCACCAAGGAAGAAAAATCATAAAAATAACACAAAAAATGTTTTGTCACTAAATTAGCCCTAACCCTAAATCTTAAATATTAAACCCTAAACCCTAAATACTAAACCCTAACTTTGAATAATAAACTCTAAACCCTAAATACTAAACCCTAAACCCTAAATAATAAACCCTAAACTCTAAATAATTAACCCTAAACTCTAAATTATATAATGCTATAAAAGTCTTTGTAATTAAAATAATGCTAAAAATATGAATTATTTTCTTTGGTGCTATATTTATGATAAGATATATTTTTTGTGCTATTTTATGATTTTTCTCTTTTATATATTATGATATACGAAATATTACACCGGCATAAGAAAAACTCGAAATTATCACAAGTTTTGTTTATAAACATTATCTAACGATAAACGTATCATTATAAGAACTTGTGTTCCATCCCCAGTTCCCCACGATCTCTTTATAAAAAATATATATATACTAACATTCTAAGAAAATAAGTAGGGCAAATCGCATAGCATAAAAAACATAACTTGTTAAAAATATAGCACCAAAGAAGAAAAATCATAAAAATAGCACAAAAACATGTTTTGTTACTAAATTAGCCCTAACCTTAAATCTTAAATACTAAACCCTAAACCCTAAATACTAAACCCTAATCTTGAATAATAAACTCTAACCCTAATATTAAACCCTAAACCCTAAATAATAAACCCTAAATCCTAAATAATTAATCCTAAACCATAAATTATATAATGCTATAAAAGTCTTTATAATTAAAATAATGCTAAAAATGTGAATTATTTTCCTTGGTGCTATATTTATGATAAGGTATGTTTTTGTGCTATTTTATGACTTTTCTCAAATAAGTATAAGCAGGTTTTCATATTAAAATTCAGTAGATAAAGTTAGAAAAAGTTATTGGTAATAAGATAAAGGTAGATGCTTACATATAGTCCAAAACGATCATCATCATTACTCCCATCGATCAAAGGATAGTATTGATTAGATCTCGACCGTCATAATTTTTTTGGTTTGTAAAATATTTGTGTACACACACACTCTCTCTAATGCTCTCAACTATTCTTGTCGCCTCGGTTTGACGTTTATCTCACAATTCCTCTTTTTAAGTCAACCTCTGAGTGATTTAATCGTTTACACGTTCGTGTTTTGCTTTACTATTTTTTTCTGTTGACTTCGGTTAATATATAATCTACATGAATGTTTCTAGGTGTGCTAAAAAACCATATGCATTTATGAAAATAGATATTATATAGTATATTTATGAGGATTATTAATCAAATCATAGTGGCTGTTGGATATTACCGAATTGAGAAAAAAAGAGATTCATTTCAACGAGATGCATGGTGCAAATAAATTGGACGATTCTGTGATATATTAATATTATTCCAAGTAAACATCAGGTATGCATCACATTTGAAGTGATTAGTTTTATTTATTTATTTATCACTATTATACACTATTTTTTACTTATAAATATAATCCGTTTCTAATCCATTTTTTTACTACTTGACTATAAAGTTTTGGACATGATCTTATAATAATTAATTAAATGTTTTTTTTCAAATTGAAATGAAATAAGTAAAATCGTCTAGCTTGGTGGATATTTTTCGAGACGAAGAAGCAAAGTCGTACCATTCATATTTACGTCAACGGGTATATGCGTATGTTAATTATTAAATCAAAGAAAAACTCACATCTTTGTTTTCACCAATTTCAGTTTCTCCTCTTTCCATGATTTCGCAGTATACATATATATGATTATATATCCATGTCAATGCACATGCATAACACATAGCCAGAGCTGGCCCAGGGCTAAAGCTGGTAAAGCACGTAGCCATACACATCAACTTATTTTCGGAGCAAAAGAAAATCATTACATATGTATTTGTTAGCATATAAATCCTGAATTAGCTAATAAAATAAGCATTAAAAGAAGTAAAGAAAGAAAAGAAATAAAAGATACATAAAAGAGAACTGAAGCAGCAAAATTCAAACCAGTTCATAGTGAATATTGAAATCAACCGGTGAAGCCAAATTTGAAATTCATTCCAGGGTGAACACAAAACTCATTCAGACCAACCATTTTAATATGTTGATTGAAACGAACCAAAAAGAATAAATGCAATTAATTACAAATCAAATATATATGAAGCATATGAAAAACATTAAACATTTATTCAAGGAATCAAAACAAGAGCAAAAGCGAAAGAAAAACTAAAACTCTCAACACTACACTACATAAATTTCTTTACTCATATTTCTATGTTCTTATTTCTGTAAAAACACTTCTGAGTTAAAATACTAAACTCATTTGTTACATATTTGCTAAAAAAAAAAAAAAAAAATTCATTTGTTACATAATTCCCGTATTTGCTTATTAATAAAAACCATTATAATTTAAGTTTTCAAAGACGACCCTAATCTTCTCATTATTTACTATTTACAAACATATGATTGTCATAAACTCTGTTTTAAAAATATTAAAATAAAAAGTAATTTTTATTTACATTTGTCTATATATGTGAAAATGATTTTCTGATCAATAAAATAACTGTAAGATAATTTTCTTAGAACAGTGTCTAATACGATTTTGGCTTGAAAATGTTGTGAACGAGTATTCTACAATATTTATTTAGTTGAAACGGTTTAAACGCTTATTGACACTCAAATGTTGGGTTAAAAATCATTATAATTCATTATCGCTAATAAGTTGAACCATGTTACAACATAAGATGCGATTTGAAGAGTAAGGATGTTCATACATCATTACTACTTGAAATTAATGCATAGGAAAAAAAACATTCGACTGTCGTGTATATTTTTCTCGTTAATGCAATTTCACGAAATAGAATATGTAACCGATCAAGAACACATTTTGTATAGGTAGCAAACCACATATTGACGAGAAAAAAATAGCCATGAGATTATATTCTCTTAAATCATTTGTAGTTATATGATATTACTTTTTGTTTTGTCATTACATTCGTCGGTATTCAAAAAAAAAAAAAAAATCGTAAAGTGCATGTACGAGGGAATAGTTAGTTCACTTATGCTGATGCATATGTTAAAGTGTGTATATATATGCAGCCGGTATAATAATAATCTGTATATAATACTATATAGTAAATTAGTAATATAAGCCGCCCATAAGCACTAAGACGAAAGAATGAAGAAAAAAAAGAACTGAAGGAAATAGAAACAGCTAAGACTTCCACTTGGGCAGATCAAATGGAATTGTTGTCTGTCTTAATATGTCTTATAAAAGTCATAACGTGACAAAACCCCTTTTTCTAATATAATACATTAAATAAATTAATTAATCTTAATCTCGCGCACTTAATTCGTCGATTGCTTCATTATTGTTATTGTTTTGGTTTTTCTTTCTTTCAATCATATCTCCGCCGTACTTGCTTATTCTAGCAGCATATCATCCCCCACGCAAATGTTATGATTAATTGATTATTTTTTCATAGCTACGTTATATTTTAAATGTATACAAAATTAATATGTGAAAAGTTATATTTAGGTCAGCTAGTGGTAGAGTTCATATCTAGATTGATGACTTCTACCTTTGGATAATTCAATATTAGTCATACCTCTTGGTAGATATATTAAAAAGGTAACAATCTAACATTGACATAATCTCTTGTTATTACTACAAGAAAATAAACTCCAATCTCATTCCTCACTTTAGATCTAAAATAAACCCTAATTCTTATTCTTGGCTTACCCATTGTTCAAATTAAGTTTTCTGATTTAAATTTTGGTTTTTATATTTTCAAAATAGTGAAACATTTTATAATTTTAAAGATAATTTATCCTAATTGTGATATTGCTAAGAGCACGTACATCGTTGAACCCCCTTTGGGAGTTCTTAATTTATTTTTTAATGTTTTTTATAGCTGAAAAAAAACAAAAATAAAAAAAAAAGAAACCAATTACATTGCGCCACGTAAGCGTGAACAGTCAAGAACCAGTATCTTAAAGTCCTAAAATAAGAACCGTTTCTTGCACAACCACTTACCACGTCAGCACACTAACATTATTTTTTTCTTCTTAGAATCTGTGTCGAGCAACGACGATGTACGTGCTCTAATTACAATAAAAACTACAGAGATAAATAATTTATTGGAAGGATAATACACACATATATCACATGCATTCTTAATAGGCGGAGTCGTCTAATTCTGCTCAATCTGTGACTTTTTTAGAGAATAGTCTTCCTTCTAGTCTTTGGATCTCTTCTCAATCTTCTTACACCATGGATTCGCAAAGCCTTTCAACTTCAGAAAAGTCAAGCATAGACGACGCTTACGGAATATGTCGCAGATGTTGGAGATTCCTTCGGTGTGAAGGTCATTGGTGTTTTGGATCCACGCTGGCCTTTGCAAAACTACTGGTCTTATCCAGCGGAGATTCCTTCTCCAACTCCCAAGCCAGTTGCTAACTCCTCGTTCCTTGTCTCGGTTTCAAGACCTATTCAGCCGATAAGAGATTCTTCGCTTTCATTAACTTCGAATTCTAAAGATATGGGTGATGTTCTTACCATGAATGAGAATCTGAAATCTACTTTAGGGACAGTGAATTTGCAGAAGGATTTAAAATTCTCCATGCTTTTGGGAGCTTGGAAAAAGCCTTTGCCGATTATTTCCCTGACACTCCAGCATGTAGCAAAAGTGTTACATTGTGTTGAGCCCTCTAACTCCAAGTGGCCTCCACTCTCGGTTGACAAGGTCAGTGTTCGAGTTTTTTTTTAATGCTCAGACGAAAGCCTTAAAAGTCTTGAGAATCGCAGGTTCAACAAGCCTTATTGAAAGCTAAGTCTAAGGATTACCCTTGGACAGCAAAGATGAATCCATTGTTAAGGAACCTTCTTAGAGTTATAATTATTGAATACATGGAAGATGGTAATCCAAAGGTATGAATTCCGAGCTATGTTCTTCTTGGAGGATTGGAAAATCAAAAAAGTTTGTGGTTGGACAATTTTCGTTTGGATCAAACATGAATATGATACTAAGATTTTTAAGTCTTTGAAGAGTATCAATTCCTAAAGTGTTTATCGTGTAGCACGAGGTATCAATCCAATCTAGGATGGGAGAAGCCACAAGGAATACACTAAACCCAAGAAGTCAAGCAAACACAGTTTAAGTTGATATTCTAAACTCCTCAATGCAATTCAAATGAAACAGATAACTTGATAGAAGCTAAAAGACTTAACAGAAACTAAACAGAAAAGCAAACAGACAAAGATCGAACATATGAAAATGATATTAAAGGCAAGGCCAATGGGTCAAGGTCAATGATTCAGGTGATCTAGAGCTATCAAGGATGCTAATTCAATCATTACATATGATAATCCTAAGCAGAGAACACTAATCAGTCGATTAACCCAATATCTTGACACTAGTTACTTTGCATATTCCTTAACCAATACCAAATTATCATTTGTGAATAAAAACAAGGCAAGCATTAATCTCAAGTTCTTATAAGCTAATAAACACTCTAAACATTCACTTTCATGAGCTAGAACATGTAAATTCTCATAAAGATCCTATCTAGCATTTCATCAAATACTTGGTGTGCAATAAAAGCCAATCATTCTAGACTAACTTGATCATGGCCAACCTAGCATTAAGAACATCTAAACATGTAGGATCAATCATAATCTAGCCCTAAGCATCCATGAATCACTCCAAATCAACCTAATATACCTAACCCATAAGCCTTAAGAAGACTACTCACTAATCATATAAAACCCAATAAAATTTATGTGAATCATGTTAAGTTCAATGATTTGTGAAAGATTAAGAGAAGGGGAAGAAGAAATCAAGAAGAAACACTCTTAGATTGATTAAAGATTGAAACTTTCTTACTAAACATTCAAGAGGGTTTTTGGATAAAAAAGAAAGCTCAAGAGACAACAAAAATAAAGTTTTTGGACTTAAATAGTGAACAGTGACGAACCGGATCAACCCGAGACAAACCGGGTGTTGGTCCGGTTAAATTGGATCAGACTTGGTTCGCTGGGAGAAGTATCGGGTGAGTTTGCCCGATGGAATAAACTAGCCCTAGGCATTCGTATATTCGGTTTGGTTCCGGGTAAGAACCATTCGGTTCCGGGTATTTCGGTTCTAAAGATTTAGGACCCATCGGGTATTTTATAAATTTTTGGTTCGGTTTTGGTTTGGTTCTTGTCGGTTCCGGATCAGTTCGGGTATATAATTTTAGGAACCGTAAAATACCCATAAATTTTCGGTTTTTAAACGGTTCCGGGTACCCGGAACCGAAATAGTAAAAAATGTACCAAAAAAAATACCCAAATTAACACTAAAAATACCCGAAATCCGAACCTGAAATGTCAATAAATTATCCGAAATGCAAATAAATACCCGAAATGGCCAAAAATATCCGGAACCGATATCCGAAATGTCAATAAATTACCCTAAATGCAAATAAAATATTCAAAATAACAAAAAAAAATACTCGGAACCGATATCCGAAATATCAATAAATTATCCGAAATACCAATAAAATACCCAAATTGCCAATAAACTACCCGAAATTTCGATACCACTAATACTATATGGGTAAATGTATATACATATTCAGATATTCTGTTTTTTATTTCGATTTCCGGGTAAGAACCATTCGGCTCCGGGTATTTTGGTTCTAAAGATTTTGGACCCATCGGGTATTTTGGCTGGAACCGGAACCAAAAATTTGGTCGGTTCCGGTTCGGTTCTTCGGTTCCGATTTTTTTTTGTCCAGGCCTAGAACAAACCGATAGAACACTTCTGGATGTATCGGGTCATTCTGGCCGATGGGGGCAACCGATAGATCCCCTAGAGAAAATTGTGGCTTCACTGAATGCTTTTGATCGGTTGCATTTGGTCGATGGAGTTTGGCCGATAGAATGCGCGGAAATGTATTTGTTGCTTCTAACCGATACAACAACCCAATATATCCCCTAGACGTTTTCTTCATTCTTGGACGAGGAGTGGTATCGGCTTGGTTTGGCCGATATAACTTGACCGATAGAGAGCACAAAGAAGTATCGGTTGTATTAGACCGATGGGTTACACCGATAGAATCTCTGGAGAAAGTCGTAGATCGTCTTGATCTTCTATCGACCACATTTGGATGATACTCCATGCCGATGGGTGACGTTGGCTCACCTAAAACTCCATTGCACTTCCAAGAACCTACAAAACTCCAAGAACACTACAAGAAACAACAAAAATGCAAATCCTAACACTAAATGCACCTAAACTCTAAATGCAACAAAGAACAAGGATTAATCAAGTATGAATGCAAAAAGATACCAAAACATGAACTAAATACTAACCTAAATGCATCAAAATGCAATGATATAAATTCCCGCAAACTTAAACTTTGCTTGTCCACAAGCAAGCATAAAGTACTCAAAGGCAAGTTAGGGAGAAAGCTTTAAAAGTGGGAGCTCATATCCAAAGACAAAATCAAGATCAACAAGTTCCATTCCAAGACAATGTTTCTAGGTTGCAATCAAGGCTAGCTTACTCCCAAAATGTAGTCATACTCATCATGACAATACCTTTAGCTCAAGTCTCAACCTACACTAGCTCTTTAATATTCGTTAAAAAATTTCAAGTGAATCCTACTCAATACAAAGTTGAATTCGGCAAGGCAAGAACACAACAAATTTGATTTTCTCAAAATAAGAAGCTGCTATGATAGGTTCAAACTCATTTGACAAAGGGTTTGGTTTTGAGATGAAAGTAATCTCAATCAAAAGGAGGGGTTTCTCCAATTTCATAAAGGTTCTCTCATGAAGAATGAATGACCTTTGGCAAAATTCTAAGAGTTTATAAGCAATTGATGCATACTAGGTTGATTTTCATCTACCCATGCCCTAATAACTTCCACTCCTAGTCTAGCCCTCCTAATTGATGTCTACCCTTTTCCAATGCTACTTTTGCCTTCTCCCCTTATTTTGATCAAACACTTTCCCATGTTAACACCCAAAGAATCAAATAAACACTTCAACACAATGGTAACTCTTTTCTTTTCAACTTAGCTCATTTTTTCGCATTAGCCTCTTTCTCATTCTTTTATGGTGAGCCTTTGGCTTCTTTTAATTTTATTTCTTGAGACTCATTCTTTTAAACACTTAGCGCTATCTTTTCTTTTTCTTTACCAATCACAACTTGATCCCTTTTATCTTTTCTTTTCTTTTCCACTCTTTTCCCTTCCCAATTTCCCCCAAACTTAAATCCTAGCCTATTGCAAAGTTAAAAGATGTTAAGCTTTCATCTAAATGGAAATTTCTCCTAGTCACCTCCAACTCAACACTTTTCGCTAAGTTCATTCCAAGAGGCCTAACTCTCAAAAGAGTGTTTATGGATTGAAAGAAGGGTGGGTTTAAGGTGGAGAAATCTACTTGGACTAACAAAAGAATGGTAGAAAGGGAGAAGATAGTCCAACTATGTATTAAGTATCCATGAGTTCACTTTTCATTGCATAACATGATAATTCAAGTCAATATTAAGAGTTATAATAGATAGGGAATGATTAAAATCACAACATGTTTCAATAAAAAAAATGAACAATAATGCATGAGATCCAAGAAGGGTTCTTTCTAATTTCAAGCTCACAAGATGCATCACATAACCACATGCTCAAATAATTTTTTTTATAAGGAACACAAGCTTTAGCTCTCAAACATTAATTAATTCAATCCTAAATGAATTCTAGACTCAATCCTAAGCATGTCAATGCAACTATATGCATTCCTTTTGTGAAAGTTTTCAAAACTTTTCAAAATTTTATGGTTTTCTATGCCTTAGATGCATGAATGAGACTCAAGATGCAAGAAAAGAAGATAAGAACACAAAACACAACATTAGCAACTAGTCTCCTCCCCCAAACTTAAATCACACAGTCCCTTGTGTGAAAGAAGCAAGGGAAAAAGACCAAATAGAAAGGTAAAAATGCGAAATGAAACAAAGAGGTGGAAAAGAGATTGAAGTGAGTTACTTGGAGCTTTAAGTGGTATGAATGGGATGGAGGAATGGGAGGTGGAGGCTATAGATTTCCCCCAAACTTGAATGAAAACCCGGTTCTTCTTCGATTTCGCCATGACCTTTTCTCTTTCTCTCTCTCAATGCCAAGACCTCTATGGCCTAAAACCCTGAAAAACTTAGCAAAAGCATCAACAATAACTAGATAAAGAAATATGTACAAGGATAAACATGGTAATGTCTCCCAAGTGCGCTTTTGTTTAAAGTCGGTAAGCTCGACTTTTGCAAACCAGTTTTTTTAGGCGGTTGAAGAGTGTGGCCTGCCCTCAAGATTGATGGTCAAGACCTGAGAAGTTAGCTCACTGAGATTGACTAAATCACCTTGAAACATTGGACTGATTAAAGCCTTTACACTTGCGAAAGACCTAGACTTTCCTTTAGACTTGACCTTGTATTCAATGTAATCACCCTTTAGACCAAATGGATGCAAGATTAGACAATTGAGAGATATAGGAGTTTCAAAGCCATTAGAGTTTTCAGCTTGTCCTTATGGCCTTTCTCAGCTCTCTTAACTCCATCTAATCCATTGTTTTGAGCATTTCCATTATGCCCATCAAACAAATATTGTAGATTCTCACCATCCATTATCTCCTTTCATACTTTTGAGCCTTTGGGGGATTGTTGGCAACCTTATCCTTTCCAGCCTTTGCAACCTTTGGAAACATCTCTTTCACCTTATCCACAATCTTCTTTGTTGTTACCTTAGCATCATTGGTGTTCTGCTTCATCAAAGAGATGGATCCAACATACTCAATCTTGTTGGTCATAAGAGGTGTTCCAATAGCTCTATACACCCTCTTTTTTTTTAGCACGTCCCATGTGCTCACTCAATGTTCCATATGGATTGGGTTTAAGCCAAGCTTTCTTGCCTACATTAGCAAATAGCCTTGCTTCCTCTAACACATCATCCTCATTTGGAGATAGGATGACACCACAAGTTTAGAGAGATGTGCTCCTCAAAGGATAGTAAACCTTATTGTCTACATTTTTCAGCATAGCACGTTTGGTTTTGAAGTCCATACAAGCTTCAGTGGTATTGAGAAAAGAGGTACCAAGTAAGAGAGGTAGTTGGGTACTCGTCTTCAGATTCATGACAATTGGGATAGTTCACTCACCAATTTTCAGTGGATAGTCCTTGATCACACCCATTGGAGTTCTTGAGTAAGAGTCTCCAAATGTAATAGAAGATGGGTACCTTTCCATGCTCTTGATCCCAAGACTTTCCACCATGTCAAGAGATATCACACTCACAGTAGGGTCGGAATCACACAATGCATTATTAATCTCCAAGTCTCCAAGAATACAACTAATGGTGAATTTACCAGGGTTTTCAAGCTTGGGAAGTAACCTCGGTGTGGTCTAGACAGTAGGCACAATGTTCTCATCAGAGATTGTAGTGGCACTCAAATTCTCATCGGTCTCAACATAAGTAGATTCAACTACAATTGTCGTCTTCTTTTTGACAAGTGCAAGTGTAGCATGTGGGAGTTCATAACCATAGAGAAGTGCTTCTATCTCATAAACCTCGCTCTCATGTTATGGTTTCTCATGATCAACAGTAGAGAAGATTGCATTGCAATACTCTTTGGGGTTCTTCTCCGCGTTTCCGGGAAAAGTACATGTACGCCATGTTAGTGACCCTAGATGTAAAGTTCTGTAGCTCACTTTTCAAGTACCTTAGTTCCATTTCCCCTGAAGCTTGTCCCTATAGCAGCTGTTTCACCATACCCATGAGTTTTGAATCCATAGTAGAAGAAATAGAAGCTTGTTGTTGTTGAGGTGCAAAACCGGGTGGAGTAAACTGTTGCTTTGGCACAAATCATCCTTGTTGCCCTTGGAGTGGAGGCTTATAGACAAATCCTTGAGGGTTGTTGTAGGTAACAAAAGGCTTTGGTTGATTGGGTTGAGCAAAACCTTGTTGTGGCCCTTGACCTTGTTGTTGAGGGTACACTTGGTCTTGTGGGTTAGCAACATTGGGATTCCTATAGGAGAAATTTGGATGGTTCATATAGTTTTGATTAAATCCATTGTTTAACCCTCTTGTCTAGCCACAAAATTCATCTCATCTTGGGTCATATCATCCTCAACACTCAATAGATATGTTTGGCTATCATTATAGTTGCCAACAAAGTGGACTGGTCTTTGTGATGATTGGATCATCTTATCCATCTTCTCATGGAGTGATTTGATCTCCTTTTCACACTTCTCCTCAAGTGGAGTAGATCCTCTATTTTTTCGATCATAGTCCTCATTGTAATTCCCATCACTTGAAGCAAAGTTCTCAATCAACTCCATTGCTTGATCAACTCCTTTGCCCAAGAAGTGTCCATTGCTAGCAGTATCAAGTAGACACCTGATTTTGGGGAGAACACTGTGGTAGAGATTCCTGAGAAGTGTCTCCTTAGTGAAACCATGATGTGGAACACTGATTGGTGAGTCTCTTGAACATTTCCCAAGCTTCACTGAAGCTCTCATTGTTCTTTTGAGTGAAACCGGACAGCTCATTTCTGAACCTAGCTGTGCGTGTGCTAGAGAAGAACTTATTGAGAAAAGCTTTCTTAAGTTGAGCCCAAGAAGTGATGGAACCAGCATGTAGGTTTTGTTCTCATTCTTGAGTTTGGTCTGCAAGTGAGAAGAAGAACAAACGCATCTTGAAGCTATCATCATTTACTCCATTTAGCCTAGTGGTGGCACAAATCTTGTCAAATGTATCAAGATGTTGTAAAGGGTCCTCCATTGGCAAAATATGAAACTTCTTGTTGTGAACCATGTTAATGATACAAGCCTTGATCTCAAAGTTATTGTTGTTGACAGGAGGAGGGAGAATGCCTTGTCTATTGACATTAGTATTATGAGCATCACACTCTCCTATTGCTTTCACTAGCCTTTGAGGATGATTTGGTATCCTATGTCCTTGATCATCACGAGCATCCTCTCCTTGTAGATGAATATGCTCTTTATGATCATGTTGATCACCACCTTGTTCCTCTTTATCCATATCATGATCCTTAATATCCACAAACTCTTGCTGAACCTCAATCTCTGGTTCCAACCCAAGTCTACCCAAGTGAGCAGCTCTTTCTTGTGCTCTTTGTTCCTTTGCTATCCTTCTTTTGTATGCTTTGATATCCTCAACTGGTGCAACAAGATTTGTATGTCCTCTGTTGCGAAGGTTCATTCACCTGACATCAAAACATAAAGAAGACCAAAGGCTTCGATACAAAAAGAAATAGAAATCTAAGTGACTAATCATAATCCCAAAATGTCAACGGCGCCAAATTGATACTAAGATTTTTAAGTCCTTGAAGAGTATAAATTCCTCAAGTGCTTATCGTGTAGCACGAGGTATCAATCCAATCTAGGATGAGAGAAGCCACAAGGAATACACTAACCCAAGCATTCAAGCAAACAAAGTTTAAGTTGATATTCTAAACTCCTAAATGCAATTCAAATGAAACATATAACTTAACTGAATCTAAAAGACTTAACATAAACTAAACATAAAAGCAAACAAACAAAGATCGAACAGATGAAAATGATATAAAAGGCATGGCCAATGGGTCAAGATCAATGAGTCGGGTGATCTAAGCTATCAAGGATGCTAATTCAATCATCACATATGCTAATCCTAAGCAGAGAACACTAATCAGTCGATTAATCCAATCTCTTGGCACTAATTACTTTGCCTAATCCTTAATCAAGACCAAATTCTCATTTGTGAATAAAAATAAGGCAAGCATTAATCTCAAGTTCTCATAAGCTAATAAACACTCTAAACATTCACTTTCATGAGCTAGAACATGTAAATTCCCATAAAGATCCTATCTAGCATTTCATCAAACACTTGGTGTGCACTAAAAGCCAATCAATCTAGACTAACTTGATCAAGGTCAATCTAGCATTAAGAACATCTAAACAGGTAGGATCAATCATAATCTAGCCCTAAGCGTCTATGAATCACTCCAAACACCATAATCTACCTAACCCAAAAGCCTTAAGAAGATTACTCACTAACCAAACAAACCCAACAAAATCCACGTGAATAATGTTAAGTTCAATGATTTGTGAAAGATTAAGAGAAGGGGAAGAAGAAATCAAGAAGAAAAACTCTTAGATTGATTAAAGATTGAAACTTTCTTACTAAACATTTAAGAGTTTTTTGGATACAAAAGAAAGCTTAAGAGACAACAAAAATCAGGTTTTTGGACTTAAATAGTGAACAGTGACGAACCGGGTCAACCCTGGACAAACCGGGTGTTGACCCGATTCAATTATATCAGACTTGGTTCGTTGGGGGAAGTATCGGGTGAGTTTGCCCGATGGCACAAACCGATATAACAATTCTAGATGTATCAGGTCATTCTGACCCATGGGGGCAACCGGTAGATCCCCTGGAGAAAATCGTGGCTTCGCTGAATGCTTTCTATCGGTTGCGTTTGGTCGATGGAGTTTTGCCGATAGAATGCACGGGTATGTATCAGTTGCTTCTAACCGATACAACAACCCGATATATCCCCTGGATGTTTTCTTAATTCTTGGGCGAGGAGTGGTATCAGCTTGGTTTGGCCGATACAACTTGGCCGATAGAGCGCACATAGAAGTATCGGTTATATTAGACCGATGGGTGACGCCGATAGAATATCTGGAGAAAGTCATGAATCGTCTTGATCTTTTATCGACCACATTTGGCCGATACTCCATGCCGATGGGGGACGTTGGCTCCTCCTCTTCATCCTTTGAGCTCCATTCTTGCTTCTTTAGCTCACCTAAAATTCCATTGCACTTCCAAGAAACAACAAAAATGCAAATCCTAACACTAAATGCACCTAAACTCTAAATGCAACAAAGAAAAAGGATTAGCCAACTATGAATGCAAAAAAGAGACCAAAACATGAACTAAATACTAACCTAAATGCATCAAAATGCAATGATATCAGAATACAAAATCAGGCTGTAGTCATTAGGGTTTGGGGTCAGAAATGTAGGATTTTCACTCGAAAACTAGAAAATTTTACTTATTTATTTCATATCCCTGATGAATCAACTCAAAAATAGGTCATTCAAAGAGGTTTGTGGCATGTTGCTAACTTCTTGTTGTCGTCTCACCGTGGTCTCCGACAAATACTATCTCCACCTAGAGATAACTAAAGTTCCAGTTTGGTTGATAATTCTTAATATTCCTGACCAGCTATATTCAGTATTGGGAATCAAGTGGATTTCTTCGGATTTTGGAGAACCATTTTCAACTGAGAAACCATGGCTTGACCCAAAACACATGGGAAAAGCAAAGATATTAGTAGAGGTAAATCTTGATAAACCATTCCCTAAGAGAGTGGCTTTAATTGATAAAACTGATGCAATCACAAATGGTTGATGTTGTGTACTCATGGTTGCCATCGACTTGTAGTGGTTGTGGTCAATTAAGACATAAAGTTTCACGATGTCTATTTCTATGTGCAAATACCTCTCCTCCTAAGATTCTTCAAAGATTAGAAGTAACAATGGAAAGGTCCTTATTATCACATTGTTTCCTATTGTCCAAGAGGAAAGTTTAGATCGAGGAAATTCTTGTATGTGTCCTCATTATGACCTCTCTGGTATGTACTCAAGAAACAAATGCAAGGATCCCTACTACTTCAACAATTGCCTCACCAAAGGCAAAAGCTACTACAATTATTTCTTAAAAATCATCTACAAATGCTTTTGCACCTACAACTTTCACTTACAATTCTAATTTGGCTAAATCGAATGAGGCTACTACTAATGAGATAGTATCTACTCCAACTACTACTGAGAGTGTCTTATTCACATGTCGTTATCTAGTGAAACCTTGAGTAACAATAGATTTTTGTCTTTGGATTCTTCTGAAGACGAGGAAACTTTTGTTAACATTGAACAAGAACAAGAAGAATATTTAACCCCCTACGGGTAAGAGAATTCTCTAGGAAAAGCATGTCAAACTTTCTGCAAAGTTTAAAGACATTTAGTGGTTTTCAACTGCATCGGGCTAAGGTAATCAAGGACGAGGAAATAGAGGTGGATGTGGCTACTTTGGTTATCTTTGACTTCTTCTTATTGAATTCGAAACGGAAGACCCAAGTACTATTTTTCTTTCATGCCATATAATTTATGTGTTTCTACTCAACTTTGTGGTATGTACTATAAAAAAACTCTAGATTCTTAGCTTGTAAACTGTATATTTTTTACAATTTCAATATGAAAGATTTTTGGAGAAATTGCTAAAAATGCCTTCAAATTAATTTTAAATAAAAGTGTACCTTCGAAATTGAATCAAATGCAAAACTGCCCTTTTGGCCTAAGAAAATTACCGCGAAGCCCTTACAACCAATTAAAAAAAAGAAAATGCAATTACCATTATAACCTTCGACTATGTCAGACTTCTATAGATGTATGATTAGTTAGACTCTAATAGAAGTCTAAGTGACTTTATCAGACTTCGTAGAGAAGTCTGATACAGAATAAATTAGTAAATTTAAATTTTAAAATAAAAAAAAAATATTTGTCAAAACTTTTATATATATAAATTAAATATATACAATTTAGTAATATATAAATTAAAATTTAGTAAAATTAAGTCAAATTAAACAATGTTAGTCAAGAAGTCTAAAGCATATTAATTTAGTAAATTTAAATTTAAAATAGTAAAAAATATTATGTTAAAAACAACTAAACATAAATTAAATATTGACGGTTTTGAAATATATAAATTAAATTTCGTAAATTTGAATCAGACTAAAAATATATAAAGTGGTAGAGTAGTTTCTAGACCTTAGAACATGCTTTGTAATGGAACATGGTGGAACATTTACATATAACTTTAGGGTTAGATTCATGGTTTACGAAATTCACATTTGAAAAAAATTATATTTGCACATGTATGTTATAATGCTCATATATTAACGAAATTGATGTTTCCTAGATGTTTTGTTTAAATAGTTTTCACTGTTAAGTGATAAATATTAGATTTATGGTTTATCAGACTTCTCAGAGAAGTGAATTTTGGGGTTTCGTAGACTTCCGAGAGAAGTCTGAGAAGTATTTAACTAACCCCGAAATTAAATAAAAATAAATAATTTGAACCAAATATACCTTCAATGGTTAAAATTGACTAAAGTTTATGTAATTTTAATTTACATATGTCCAAAAGTCCCATGTTTAATTTATGTATCCAAAATTTCTGTCAAAATATTTTTATAATTTTATAATTTAAATTTCCTACTTAAATATCTATCAGACTTCTTCTCATCTAGTTCAAGAGCAGTTACTGTTCCCGGGTTGGTTTGCCTGATTTCATGAAAAAAGAAGGCAGTCTCTCGTACCCATCTTCCGATGTTCCTCTCACAATATTTTGAGCATGTAACAATGCTCTGTATGCGGTTGTGTAGCTCATCCTAATCCCAAAGTGCTTCTTCATTGATACTTTGACATGCTTTGGTGTTATCTGTTCAATTATACCAAAACATTCAGTAAACAACCAACCAATATAAACTGGAATATAACGTTTGCGCGTAGACATCCGGTCCACCACCGAACATGTATGGGCTTTTGAATGGATCATCACCAATACTTGTTTGGTTCGCTCTTCACAGATGCTCGAAGCATCCACTTGCATCCTTCCACACGACATTTAGCCACAAAGCGTGTCTTGTCAGACTTCTCTGTCCTGAATGCAAATTTCTTCATTATCATCGTCAAACGTAGCTCTGATATTAGGTATTTCTTGTTATCAAAACACTTATTGAGAAAGATACCCTCGGACAAGTCCATTTTGCCAACACACCTATTACTCGTACCCTCCAACTCAGATTTCTTATAATATTCATCTTCTTCCATATTTACATCTTCATGTTTCACTTTCCCATATAGGGTGTAATCAGCATCGGCACGGTAAGCCTCAACGTGTTTCTTGAAAACATTCCCAGGCACATCCAAGTTACCAACACCATCATTACCACCACCACCACAAACAGAATCATCTGAGACTGAGTTCACATCTTCCTCATTCCATTCTTCTTCTTTTTCATCTTCGTCTACATCTTCAGCTTCATATTCATCATGGTTCACCGCATCTTCATCTTCCATACCGGATCGGCTCGAGACACAAAGACGGATTAAATGCGTATTAGCTAACTCGACCAAGCTCCTTACTTGCCTATCATTTGTGACATAAACCGGAGGGCTATTGGTAACTAGGATTTTGCAATCCTTTGAGGTACCAATTCCTCAAGCTTATCGATGTAGCTTTGAGGTATCGAACCTATTCTGGGATGGATAAAACCAATAAGCAAACACTAAACCTTCCGAGTCAAATCAAACAATTTGGTTTTTAGTTTCTAACAATCCTAACAAAAGCAAATCAAACCGAAGTAAACAAAAGCAAATAAACAAACGATTCAATCAATGACAAGAATAAGGCCCAAGGGTTAAGGTCAACGGATAGGTGACTCGGGATGATCAAGGAATCCTAATTCAAACTTCTAAAAGCTAATCTCCTAGCAAGGAACACACCAAGTAAATCAGTTTAATCTCTTAATACCAATTCTTCACTTAATCTTAACTCAAGAACAAATCATCATTTGTGAATTAAAATCAAACGAGCATTCAAACAGGTTCCAATTAGCAAACAATCAGTCTAGACATACATTTTCATGTGCTAGAATGTGAAAGTCCTAACAAAGCTAAATACTGGAATTTCATCGAACATGTTGTGAACAAGAAATTCTAAACATCCTAATCAATGTGATCAAGATTAATTAGGCATTAAGCACACTTTGCTAGATGAGATTTTAAACAATTAACCACCCCTAATCAACCTAATCCTACCCAACCCACAAGCCTATGGAGAACTACTCACTAATCATAACTGTTGGGATTATGTCCTGAAATCACATTGTACTTACTTTAAAGATAGTTGTACTGTCGAGATCGGACAATTCATGTGATACTGGGTAGTCATAATGTTTTGCTAGAAACCGCTTATGAAAAATGAGTTGTAACTCATTTCTAGTATCGTGTGAACCTACAGGGTCACACACCTAAGCAAGCTGGATACACTTAGTATGGGATTGATCATTGGCATATGATCCGATCAATGTGTATCGGATACACATTGAATTCGTGTTTTAAGAGGTGTGTCGATCGATGCCATTGGTGCGTCGATCGATACAAGAGGTGTGTCGATCGTTGCCATTGGGTGCAACGATCGACACAAGATCGATACCGTAACTGATGTTACGGTTTGTAAACCGTGGGCCTATTTATAGGGGCCAGGTTACACGACCTAAAGATAGAGCCGTCGCAGACAGTTTTTCCTTGATAGAAAAATAGACCCTCTTCCTCGAGAAACGCGCAGAGAATCCCAGGAGATCCGATCACCGGTACTAGCATCCCGGCGGATTCCAGCTTGTGCGCGTGTGGACTACGATAGAGGCGCAGCGATTGAGGCGCTTCAGATCTCGTTTACCTGCTCCAATTTCCGCTGCCAATCTCCAGGTAATCACGAGGTCAGTTCTTAGATTCAATCACCCAGACCCTGGATCCTAGGGATTCCAACTGTGGTATCAGAGCCATAGGGTTTAATCGATTGAATCAGTAGCCTAGAATTCGATTAAAATGGTATTTGATTGAATTGATGCTAGCTAGGATTCGTTTTGATAATAAGAATCTCGGATTTGTTAATATCGAAAACGAAGAACTGTGTTTTCGCGAAAACGATGAAAATATTTTAGGGTTTTCGTACAGCATCGATCGATGCACTGGGTGTGTCGATCGATGCAGCGCGAATTTGCCTATTAAAGGATTGGGTTTCGATTTAGAAATCGCACTGTGTCGATCGACACACTGGGTGCATCGATCGACACATGCTGTGCGAAAGGATAGATCGGTTCAATTGGATTGAACCGGTTATCTCGCATGGTTATGTCGGTTTAATTCGATTAAAATTCCCTAATACTCTGCTGTATCGATCGACACAGGTTTAGTGTCGGTCGACACAGGCCTTGCGATTGGTTGGTCGGTTCAATTAGATTGGACCGGTTATCGCAATTGGTCTAAGACCGGTTATAGGGTTGGTAAAGGTTGCATATCAAATGTCGACCAAGTGTGTCAGTCGATATGCATGGTGACGATGCGAACCGTAATCGTTTGGTTTTGAACCAGATGATTGAAAAACCGAACCAAATGACCTAACCCACATAAATTAGAACAAGTAAAACTCAATTTAAATTGAAAGTAAAACATGTTCTAAATCTATCTGGTACACATTGGATGTGTATTAGATCAAAAGGTCGGTTTTCAATATGGTCAACTGTCAAGACTCATTTGGTTGTTGTGATAGTCTTGCCAAGAGCTTGGTGTCCACAATTATGTGAGTGAGGCGGGAAGTAGTGTTGATGGTCTTGCAGTGCTTGACATCAACAATTACATGACCTAAGAGATTGAATTACTAACTTTTGAGTTCCGTTTCCTCAACTAAATATCAAGTGATCTTGATGTCTTGCCAGATCTTGTCTACTGTCAAGACTCGTGTCGTTGTTGGATATTCTTGGAGTCCTTGGTATCCAACGCGATATGAATAAGATAGGTGGTCATTGATAGATTTGCAGTGCGACTGTCAGTGACCACAAGACAGAAAGAAGATTGGTTTTACTTGACTGGGCTATCAGAAGTTCTGAGCCCAGAGACATCAGAGTGGATTAGACATAGTTTGTCTCATCTACGACCAGGAGTTGTACTGAGTACAATTAGCAATGATTTGCTTACCTAGATTACTGAAATTTGGATGACGGCGAGTCGCCCACTCTAATTTTGGTGATCTGAGAATCTTGGCTCATTATATTCATAGAGGAAACATTGTTTGAATACAATGCGAGTTTTCTTATTAGATAAGATTTCTCATTTCCAGAACTTCATAACTAAAATTTTCTTTGCTTAAAATTTTCAGCTTATGTCTAAAACTACTTTCTCGTTACGACCCGTCCTTGAGAAGGACAAGTTAAATGGGTCAAATTTCCTGGATTGGTATCGCAATTTGAGATTAATCCTCAAGCAGGAGAGTAAGGACTATGTCCTTGAGAAAGCTCTTCCAGAAAGGCTTGGGACCAATCGCTCGAATGCAGTATATGATGCTTGGAATAAGCATTATATTGATGTGGTAGATGTGCGTGGTCTGATATTGGCTACCATGAACTCGGACTTGAAGAGTCAATACGAGAACATGGAGTCGCCAATAGAGATGATCACCAGCCTAAAACTGAAGTTTCAGGATCTGGCACGAGTTGAGAGATTCCAGATGGTGAAGTCTCTCACTGGGTGCAAGCTACCAGAGGATGCTCCAGTGAGTCCTCATGTCATTAAAATGATGGGTTACAATGATAACCTGGGGAAACTGGAATGTCCTGTCAGCTTAGAGTTGGCCACTGACATCATTCTGCAGTCACTGCCGTTCTAGTTATGATAAGTTTATCAAAAGCTATATCAAGAATAACTTGACGAAGACGTTGACTGAGCTGCATGGCATGCTCAAAACAGCAGAGCAAGACATCAAAAGGGGTAAAAGATTTGAGAAATCTTGTGTTGACAAGGGTAGAGGCAGGGCCGTCCAGATTTGGAATCAGGATAAGCCAGTGTCATCTTATAAGCCCAAGTCCGGCCCATCTGGTGTTAAAAAGTGTTTCTACTGTGATGAGTCAGGGCATTGGAAGAGAGATTGCATTAAATTCTTGGAAGATTCACAAGAGATGAAGGAGATGTATGGTACTTCTTCTTCAGGTATTGTGTTATTACTTCAAGTTCTACATATGTATTGGATACTGGTTGTGGTACTGATATTTTGGAAATATGCAGGGCATAAGCAACAGTAGAACGTTGAGGAAAGGACAAGTGGAACTGCGTGTCTGGTATGAAGCAATGGTTGCTACATAAGCCGTAGAGATTCTCCACTTGCAGGAGCCTTTAAAGCTTGGTTTTAAATTAAGTAATTGCTACTATGTACCTGCTTTATGCAGAGATGTCTTTCAATTTCTTGTAAGAATTTGAATGTTTTTCATTCTGATAAAAGACAAGTTTTGCTCTTTTGATCTTAATGAAATATTATATGGTAGCACCCCTTTTTGATAAATGGGTTTTATGTCTTAAATCAATATACTCTTGAATATAACATAAATGCCAAACGGTTTAAGTCTGATGACTTGAACTCGATTTTTCCTTAGCACAGTCGTTTTGACCACATAGAGTGAAGCGGATTCAGAAGTTCCATGGTTATGGGCTTCAGGCTCATTTAATTGTAAACCATTTGAGACATGAATTCTGCTTGCTGGGCCAAATGACTGAGGCTTCTTTGGCAGAGCTAAAGAAAAGGGCCAGAGGCTTATTGGGCCTTACACGTACTGATGTATGTGGCCCGATGAGCATTAATGCCAAAGGAAATCTTCAGTACTTCATTAACTTATTGATGGCGTCAGTAAGCATGGCTGTGTTCTTATGATGAGACACGAGTAGGAATCTTTTGAGGAGTTCCAAAATGAAGTATAGAACCGATTTGACAGAAGTGTTGAGATCCTCGATTAGATCGCGGAGGAAAATACTTAAGTCAAGAATCAGGTGATCATCTGAGTGAGTGTGAAGTCATACCACAACTCTTTTCTCCTGGAAAACCTAAATGTGTTTCTGAGAGAACGAATCGGATCTTATTGGATATGCTCCGATTAATGATGAGTCACATGAATCTTCCATTATCCTTTTAAAATACGCTCTAAAATGAATAAGTTTACGCAAATTATGTTTCTATCAGAATCAGTTGAAAGACACCACATTGGATGTGGACTGGGTGATTTCCAAGTATGTTTTACTGATTAATTGGGATTGCAAGGTTTGTGTAAGGCAGTTGTCAACAAACAAACTTGAATCCAAATCTGATAAGGGCTGCTTCGCCGGTTGTCCTAAGGAAACCGAGGCTTAGTACTTTTGCAACCAATCCGAGAACAAAGTTTTGTTGTTCGGAACCATGTTTCTCCAAGAAAACAGTGGGAGTAAAAGTACAGCTCGAGGAAATTCGACAAACACAGGAGGCTGTTAAACCTGTTGAGGAAGAGCAGCGGTTGGATCTACAGAGTGTTGTAGGATCTGAACCTGTGGAGCCAGAATTTCGCTGATCCTGATGGATCCGTCACTAAACCGAGGGTGATTCCTCATGACCGATTGCCGTGATCTGATGATCATTGAAAAGTGACGAGCATGCGAAATTCATAGAAGCGATGGTGAGCCCCAACTCCGAAAATTTGTTAGGTATGCATGTTAGCTTCACCGATCTATTTATAGATTGAAGCAAACATCTTGAAGTTGGAATCTATGTTCTGTTAAAACGGTCAAAGGTTTTGACTCGATCAGGAACGAATAGAAACCGTGCGTTTACAAGTAAACAAGTGGGAGCGTAGTTGCAATTCTCAAAACTGTATGTTTATAACACACTTAATCTCATAAACGACGTTCCGACGCTGAAGTCTAGTCAAGGTTTGGGTCGGAAGTCAAATTCAATAATAGACGTGGGAGAAGCCGCGAAAGTTCTTGGAATATGGATCCATTGAGATGGATCAGAAGAGCTAATTGGATCGTGTCAGAATCCTTATAATTATAAGGTACTGGACAGTTCAAAGATGCATGACTCAAAGAACAGCTTCATACCAAAGGTCTTATGGCAATAATCTTAGCAAGATGAAGTGTCTGGGACACTGGCTGAGCTAGTATTTATGAGTGTGATTCCTTATGCTTCAGCAATAGAATCCATAATAAATGCCATATTTAACGCTCGTATAGATGCAGTTTACGCATATAGCATGACGAGAAGATACCAATATGTTCCGGTAAGAGTCACTGGACAGTTGTAAGAAATATCCCCAAGTGTTTGAGAAACACTAAGGATAGGTTCTTGTACAACTGAGGAAATGACGAATCTGTTAAGAGTAGTTAGACAGACAAAGATGATTCACGGTTCCCACCTGTTTATGTCTCTTTGTCTGTGTAGCGGGGCTATCTGTTGGAAAAGTCTCTAAGCAGTGGACCGCATAATAGTGCTTATTAAAGAACAGCAGTGTGGTTTGTTGGAATGGCTCCAAGCAAGAACACCGCAGCATCTCTCACAACCTAAGCATGAGTTTCATGATGTTGCTGTAGGTACTAGATATCTGAAGACGTGGTCTAGATTCTAGTGGGAGTTATGTTAGTTATGATGTTCAGATAGACATGATGTAGTCATGATTATGAAAAACTGACATCAGCATTATTTGATCATTGGATGATTAAATAATGGTCCCAAGTATTTTATGTTCATGTTATAGGACATCAAGTTGAGGACTTGATCATGAAACCCTATAAGTAAAAAGACGACATAAATTATGATTGTCCCTAGTCGAGATTGTCAAAGTGGGACACAGATAATCGCGAGAGACTAGCTTGTGAGGTGACTTTTGACTAAGTTTCCTGGAGTCAATGATATGAGTATCACAGTCAGTCACATAGATATATGTTGGTGAACATATGATCGGACATGACCCACTAATGAGAACTCTACAGGATAGTTATATCTGTGTCATGAGAGTTTCTCATTACGACTATAGAGTATAGTCCTTAGACCTGAGTTCATCATGCTTTCTAGTATATGAATTGGTGAACTTTGACCTTGTCAAACGTCGATCCGTAAATGGCGGCTATAAAGACATTTCTTAGGTGTATCATGAAGTATATGTAGAAACAGGGATGGAACAAGAAGGGATTTGTCCCTCCTATATAACAGGAGATAAATATCTCAGGGCCCATCAAAGATTTGATACTGAGAAAATGCATGGCCGTGCTCAAACGAGGTGAATGTCAGTCGTTTGTCTTATCAGTATAGATCAGGAGTTCGATGAACATGATGTTGGCTATAATAAGGATGACACAGTTCCTTGCCTTATGCCATATCGAGATATAGCGATAAAGGGATTATAGGAATAGATGATTCCAGTACAAGTGGGAGATTGTTGGGATTATGTCCTGAAATTACATTGTACTTACTCTAAAGATAGTTGTATTGTCGAGATCGGACAATTCATGTGATACTGGGTAGTCATAATGTTTTGCTAGAAACCGCTTATGACAAATGAGTTGTAACTCATTTCAAGTATCGTGTGAACCTACAGGGTCACACACCTAAGCAAGCTGGATACACTTAGTATGGGATTGATCATTGGCATATGATCCGATCAATGTGTATCGGATACACATTGAATTCATGTTTTAAGAGGTGTGTCGATCGATGCCATTGG
Source organism: Orychophragmus violaceus (assembly GCA_030180135.1). Taxonomy (NCBI): domain Eukaryota; kingdom Viridiplantae; phylum Streptophyta; class Magnoliopsida; order Brassicales; family Brassicaceae; genus Orychophragmus; species Orychophragmus violaceus. Next base: position 83,534,736 of record CM058234.1, on the reverse strand, counting down.
TGCGTCGATCGATACAAGAGGTGTGTCGATCGTTGCCATTGGGTGCAACGATCGACACAAGGTCGATACCGTAACTGATGTTACGGTTTGTAAACCGTGGGCCTATTTATAGGGGCCAGGTTACACGACCTAAAGACAGAGCCGTCGCAGACAGTTTTTCCTTGATAGAAAAACAGACCCTCTTCCTCGAGAAACGCACAGAGAATCCCAGGAGATCCGATCACCGGTACTAGCATCCCGGCGGATTCCAGCTTGTGCGCGTGTGGACTACGATAGAGGCGCAGCGATTGAGGCGCTTCAGATCTCGTTTACCTGCTCCAATTTCCGCTGCCAATCTTCAGGTAATCACGAGGTCAGTTCTTAGATTCAATCACCTAGACCCTGGATCCTAGGGATTCCAACAATAACTAGATCAACAAAACTCATAGGAATAGAGTTGATCATGGAGATTGGTGAGGGATTGAGAGATTTGTAGAAGGAATAACAAAGAAAATACTAGATTAATCTCAAGAATCAAATTTTTTCTTACAAAAGAGTTTAGAACATCAAAAACAGCTTAAGAAACAAATAGAAATAGGTTTTTGGCTTAAATAGTCATTAGGGTGCGAGCCGGGTCAACCCGGAACAAACCGGGTGTTGACCCGGATCCAAGTGAAAATCTGGGGACGATATCGGTTGGCTGGACCGATACGCCAACCGATATCAACTCTCGGTTTTTTCCTGGATGGAAGCGTATCGGTCCACCTGACCGATATGTGACCCGATATGGAATCCCGAAAATTAATCCGAGAGTCCATATCGGTCGGATGGACCGATACTCAAACCGATATGGTTCTCTGGGACTTTGACGAAGAGTTGTATCGGCCCGCCTGGCCGATACTCAGGCCGATCTGAGCTTCTGCTTGCTCTCCCTTGGTCTTCTGAGCTCAAGACTCCACTTCCAAGCTCACCAATGCTCCTAGACACCTCCATTCACCTGTAAAACACAAGAAACACTCCAAATGCAAGCCTATAATGCCTACTCCTAGTCCTAAACAACTCTAGACTCTAGATGCGACAATGACTCGACGAAATGGTAAGAATGATGGAGAAAAGAAGTCAAAACAAGAACTATATACAAGCCTAAATGCATGAAAATGTATGAATATCAATTCCCCCAAACTTGAATCTTGCTTGTCCACAAGCAAGCATAAGTCAATCACAACAGGTTGGGGAAAAGGTTTGAAAGCGGGAACTCATATCCAAAGGTTCAATCAAGCTTCAACAAGTTTCAAGTCTATACAACCAAAGTGCAACCGAGAAAAGCCTACTCCAAGGATATAGCCATACTCATCAGAACAAAACTTCTAGCTTAACCTTCAACCTACACAAGCATTCAAATCCACTAGCTTCTTGACATTCATTAGATTTTTCAAGTGAATCCTTATTCAAAACAATGTGATCAAACTCATTTGGCTTAAGGGACAAGGTCTTGAGACAAAAATGGTCTCAACTGAAAGAAAGGCTTCTCCACAATCATTTAGGTTCTCTCGGAGGAAATATGAACAAGCTATAGTAAAATGCTAAGAGTTAGAGGCAATTGGTGCATACTAGGATAGATTCCCATCTACCTATACCCCAAGAACTTCAACTCCTAGTCTAAACCCTCCTAAATGAGTTCTACCCTTTTTCAAGGATATTGATGCCTTTTCTTTCTTTCACAATTCAAAACTTCTCAAGAACCCCAAAGGATCACTCAAAACACTTTGAAAACATTGGTAACTTTACTCTTTTCAAATCAGCTCAAACTTTTCTTTTCTTTGGTCTCTTTTTACAAACTTTCTTTCTTTCTTTTTGGTGAGCACATTGGCTTCTTTTCGTTACAAAACTTGAGACACTTTCCTTTTCAAAACACATAAGAGCTTTCATTCTTTTGTTTACCAATAAACCTTGATCCCATTCAAACTTCTTTCTTCTTTTTACCCTCTTTTTCCTTTCCCAAACCTTCCCAAGGAAACCCCCAAACTTAAACTCTAGCCTATTGCAAAGCCAAAAACGAAGAGCTTGCATCTATAATGGAAATTTTCTCCTAGTCGCCTCATACTCAACACTTTTTACCGAGCTTGTTCCAAATAGGCCTACCACTCAAGATAGTGTTTGGGGTTTGAAATAAGGGTGGTGAAAGGTGTGGAAATCTATTAGAGCAAGTAGAGAGGGGTAGAAAGGATAAGCTTGCTCAAATATTTTGGGGTACCCATGAGTTTATCACACAAAGCATGAACAAGGATAATTAGATGATTCAATTAAAGTTCTCACTTAGATGGAGCTAGCTTCAAATCACAACAAGTTTCAGCATCAAATCAAGTTTCAAAGCAAGTCGTCCAAGTATGGTTCGTTCTAGCTTTCAATGCGATTCTCGAGTTACAACTTTAGTGTGATCTATCTAGCATTAAGCTAGCGTATGAAACAAGTTTTACCCAATTAAACCTTACGAGGAAGTCAAATCATTGTTCCCAATGCATGCGTCCTATATGATGCAACTAGACTCGATCCTAATATGCTATTGCAACTACATGCTTTTTTCTTGAAATTTTTTTGTTGAAATTTTTCATTTTTTTTGGATTTTTCTATGCCTTAGATGAATGCATGAGACTCAAGATTAGCAAATGGTCTCTCCCCCAAACTTAAATCACACGGTCCCTTGTGTGATCTAAACGAGGAAGAAAGACCAAAAACAAGCAAAAAGCAAACAAAGAAAAGAAGAAAACTATGTACAAAGATGGAGTGTAACCTGGCTAGAAGTGGAGGTATGGAGGTGATGAGTCTCCCATTGAGTAAGTCGGGTTTGAGGAAGAGCAGGACGGTGTCCTCATGGCTCTCCTCTTTCTCCTTCTGTCCTCGCGAGTGGAGTGGCGGTGAGGATCCTCATAATAGGAGTCGTGAGCCTGTTCTTACAAAAGAGTTTAGAACATCAAAAACAGCTTAAGAAACAAATAGAAATAGGTTTTTGGCTTAAATAGTCATTAGGGTGCGAGCCGGGTCAACCCGGAACAAACCGGGTGTTGACCCGGATCCAAGTGAAAATCTGGGGACGATATCGGTTGGCTGGACCGATACGCCAACCGATATCAACTCTCGGTTTTTTCCTGGATGGAAGCGTATCGGTCCACCTGACCGATATGTGACCCGATATGGAATCCCGAAAATTAATCCGAGAGTCCATATCGGTCGGATGGACCGATACTCAAACCGATATGGTTCTTTGGGACTTTGACGAAGAGTTGTATCGGCCCGCCTGGCCGATACTCAGGCCGATATGAGCTTCTGCTTGCTCTCCCTTGGTCTTCTGAGCTCAAGACTCCACTTCCAAGCTCACCAATGCTCCTAGACACCTCCATTCACCTGTAAAACACAAGAAACACTCCAAATGCAAGCCTATAATGCCTACTCCTAGTCCTAAACAACTCTAGACTCTAGATGCGGCAATGACTCGACGAAATGGTAAGAATGATGGAGAAAAGAAGTCAAAACAAGAACTATATACAAGCCTAAATGTATGAAAATGTATGAAAATGTATGAAAATGTATGAATATCAGCTATCCGGATCCATTTGTTTCAAGAGTGCTTCCGGCAATGGATATGATAACTCCAATAGCTCGGTTTTCTTGTCCAACATATAATCATCTTGTACCATCTCAACAAGTTCTTGGTGTGTTGAACCATCACGCAAAGTGATAAACCGCCCTCCTTTGAGCTTATCAACCACAAAATGCCAAATCTGGTCTCTCACAACCCATTCACCAAAATTAACAGGTAACTGAACCATTATCTGTATAAACAAACACATATAAACCATATTAGAGATCTTTTGGGAAAAGCCAGACTTCTTTGCGAAGCCTGATGTTATTAGCTACATTGCCAATATTATTCAAAAATTGATTTAAAAATAATTGCCCTAAGAACGTAAACTCAAGCAGATGGAACATTGAAAACTAACACACATTTATAAAAATTAAAATCAACGAAATTAATCACAAATATACAATAAAATACATTTTAAAAGTTTTTTAACAATTCAGACGTCTATAGCAGTCTGATTGTAGTAAAACCAGACTTCTATGACAGTTTGAAACGAGGTTATTTTGCAATTGAAATCAAAGTGTCAGACAGCGGATGCAGTCTGAAATCCATCAGACAACGTACGAAGTCTGCTATGAAAACTTTTGAACTTTTTGTCAGACAGCTTATGAAGTCTGAGAACAAAAGGGGTAGTTTTTCAATTGACTTTTAAATTGTCAGACTTCTCCAAGAAGTCTGATAATGTTCAGACTTCTTGGAGAAGCCTGACAAAAAGTAGGGGATAGTTTTGCAATTGACTTGTAAATTGTCAGACTTCTCCAAGAAGTCCGATAATGTTAAGGCTTCTTATGCTGTCTGGCAAGAATTTCAGACAGCGAGAGAAGTCTGATAAAAAACTTCGCTTTTTCGTTTTTTATCCAGCGTTGACCAAAATTCGATTTTTCAGATGTCTATAACCGTGTGACAAAAATTTTGAATTTCAGATGTGTACAGCCGTCTGATATTTTTTCCCTTATTTTCAGAAAGATTTAGAAGTCTAACGATTTTTTCGCTTATTATGGTCAACATTTGAAAATGTGGATCAATTGCAATTTCTACCCCCATTATTTTCATACATCGGATTCCGTCTACAAAAAGTCAAGAATCGGTCAATTTCTTACCAGACTACATAAGAAGTCTGACTAAAACATCAAATTTGAATCAATTGCAAAACTACCCTCTTCGTTGATTTCCCAGAACGTCTAATATCACCGAAAACCCAAAATCTGAGTCATGTTTTGCTGTTTTTATAAGATGATAAACGATTTCACTACTTTTAAATCGAAAAATCAAAGGGGAAAGGGGAGAAATCGGTGAGGAGAACGTCCGAGCTCTTTACCTGAGCTTTAATGGTGGAAAAACGAGCTGAATTACACATTAACTCATCGGCGATGGTGGTTGTTGAGCATTCATGGCGATGGTATTTTCGTGAATATCTAAAATAATTTTGGATTCTTTTGTATTTTGATTAAAGTATCAGACTTCATATAAAATCTGACGATGACATTCCCGTGAATACTCTGATTAGTAAGGAGATATATTAGTGAAAGAGATGAAGGAAAAGACCGAGAATAGTTTTAGGGTTGACTTCAATTTCGAGGACAGTTTTGCAATTGCCTGAAGATTTTTTTTCAAAAAATAAAAGAAGACAATAAAATCTACTGATAGAGATTTTTAAGTAGTTAAGCCCAACTCTGATCAGAAGTATGAATTGCATACTTCTATTTGTTTAAGTAACATCTTAATAAGTTATTTAAAATAATTAATTAAGTGGAAAGATTACTAATCGAGTTGATAATCTATCAATACACCGTAATGTATTCATCGTCACCAACTTTCCCACCAGTCCTAGCCCCACAGAGATGTAGACCAAATCATAATTCTTCTATCTAGAGCTCATTAATTAACGATTTCTGTTTTTATAATTAGTAAAATAGGGGTTGACATATTAACGAAAACATGTTCAACCCCCTCGTAAAGAGAATATATTATTTGATTATGACTGATCAGACGGATGTAATCAAACACTTAGTTAGCTCAGATGTTTTAATTGTGTATGTGATGTATTTTATGGGTTGAAATAACATTCATTTATTTAACTTTTAATTTATTTGGTTGATTTATGGCCTTTTTTAAAAATATTATTTTTTGGTAACAACATAAAACAATGATCAGCTTTCTTGATTTATCCAGAATACTTCGAAAGAAGAAATAAGTATTATACGACATTCGATTTTGTATACATATCTCGTATAAATTTTTTTTGATAACAAATGAATTAACATAAAGTATTCGTCTCAGAACATCAAATATTATTCATGTTATATCGGAACCACTAGTATTTAGAAAAAATAGATTTTGTGTATTTTGTTAACATAATTTTTTTTTTAAGTTAAACTCGAGTGTCAAAAGATTTTGTGTAACAAAGTGGTTGATTTCGGCTAGGCATGTAAGTTTTCTTGTAAACTGTGTAAGTTTTAAATTTTAGATTCATAATCTTTTTAATATTTAGAAGGAACTATTGGAAATTCTAATTTAAAAATAATATTTTATATCAAATATAGTTTGAACTCTAGAGCACACCGTCCAGGTAAGTTATTGTCGATTAACTTGAACTAGATTTTGATCCGCGCTACAGGAACGCGGGTTCATGTTTCCTTTATATATTTAAAACTAGACTCTGATCCGCGCTTAGCGCATATATTTTTTTTTATTATTAAGATAAGATTTGTAAATATTTTGAACAACAATTTTTTCTTTGTAAAAGTTTTGGAGAATAATTGTCAATTCTAACATACAATTCAGTGTTTTTGTAGCAAGTTAATATTTTGTTTAGGTTTTCTAGTTTATATTTATTTAAGCTTATTTTTTTAACCGTGGTTTATTTGTATTACATATTTATAAAATTGTTTTTTAAATATCATCAATTTGTTTTTCTTTATTCTTAATAATATTATTTGATTTCGAGATTTTTATTTTGGTTTATCGTCGTATATAACTTGATTATTATGATTTCTAAATAAAAAACTATCTTGTGGTTGAATAATATTATTATTATTTAGTTTTAGTTTTTAAGAATAAAAATATTTTATATTTATAGTTTTATAATGAAGAATCATATTACTATATCGAATTTATATAAAGTCATAGTTAAATTATATATATATATATATATGTAGATATAGAAAATAATATTAACAATACATGTTTACATTTATTGTAACAAAATAAATAAAATATAATATATTATGTTAAATATATTGATTATCAATATTATTATTTAGTTTAAACTATTATTTCAATATTATATAATAATTTATTAATTTTAATGATTATATAATTTATAAAATAATTATGTATTAAATTATATAATTATATGTACCAATTGATTTAGTAACTTAATTATGCTTGATTTTATTTCTATAAATCAAATTTTAGTTAATAATAATTTATAATATGTATTTTAATATTAATTTCGAAATTAATTATTATTTTTACTAATTTTTGAAAAAGATTTTTGTTAGATATGATTAAAATAGAAAAAGGAAAACAAAAGATATTATAAGATATTATGAATAAATCAAATATAAATTGTTTTACAGTTTTACCCTTAATGAAGGATACAATTCCTAATAAAATTAAGGGTAAATTTCGGAAACAACATTTATGTACCATGGTCAATATCCAGTTTTAATAGGTAAGATATTATACATTGATGTTAATCTGTATTAATAGTATAGATTATATAATATGATAAAATGGAGTTAATTAGTTTATATAAAATTATATAATATTTTTAATTTTGTCTCCATATTATTTATGTGTGGTGGCTATTTAATATAGTTTATCTAATGACTTTATTAATATAGATTGTTATATAGAGTAATCAAGTGTTTGGATTTGTTTTGTATATCAAGTTTTGAATATATGGATATTAGCGGAGACCTTAAGAAAATTTTAACAATAATTACTATAGCGTTTTATAAATATCAGATTATATATTCTAATCGTGCATTTCATGCTAAAGTAGATAACAATTAACGAAAAAATAGCATAAGCATATGTCCCAAAAAAACAATGACCGTAACACATAACCGATAATGTTATGAAGGAAATTCCTGTAAAATATTACAGGCAGATAGAAATAAGTTCATTATATTAAAAACATAAAAAGATAGGCAACAAAATACTTAATTCTTCTTCACCAGAGTTTAGTCATTCAGCAAGTTCAAATCCTACAAAAAAACAATAATAATGATTATTATTATTTGGTTTGTTAAAATATAGATTATTTGTAGCTAGTTATAATTCATTTACCACTTTTTGATGGAAGTGGTCTCTTCAATTTCTGGATCGAAGATGACATCCGAGATTTCACCAGAATCTTCAAGTATTGATACTCCTAATACATATAAATTTTTACGATTATTGGTTATTATTTTATAAATTTTTATTACTAAAACTGGAATGACAACAAAATAGAATATACTATGATAGAAGTTTCCACTTGAGTTCCAAAGATCATTGAATTTCATGGCGACCCTACCCTTTGCAACACATTTTATGAATGTATTGCTTCATATAATTGAATGAAATTAGTGAAAGCTAATGCATGAATGTAAATACATTATAAAAATTATTTAATATTCCTCTCAACTAAATGCTTACTCTCTTTCTTTAATCCGAAAATTGATTGTGTAGTCTTGGGTTGAGATGAGAGTACCAACACACATTATTGCACCTATCACATCTAAATAACATAAAATCTTAATTACATCTCACGATTATTATAATAGTATTTATTAATACCTACTTATTTGGAAATTTATTAAAATTAAACCAAACATACTAATGGTGTAGAGATGTTGCACACAGCCTTGCAGTATGTTCTTGAAGATCACAAATTCACAGAACATATCATCAGATCCGTTGGGGTGTTTGTCGAATTTGGTGTCTTCCTCAAGGTAGATCATCTTTTCAGCATATGTATTTCTGAAGTTTCCATTGATATGGATCACTTCGAAACTTTTTATAGTTGTCCAAGATCCCTCTTCAATCATGTCCTTGAACTTGTCTACAAACGTTTGTGGTATGATAACTTCGATCTTATAACCCTTTAACATTAGATTTATCAAAGAGAAAAATTCCAATTATGAATATGTATAGTGTATAAATAAAAACAGATAAGTACAATATAGATTTTAGCAATAAAAAACTTACGAATTTATCAGACCCAATCGTGTGAATCTGTAGACCATTTAAGTCGTCACTGGTGAACCACTTCGTTATGACCATAACTTCAATCTGTAAACACTGCTCCGAACCATCAAGGTCGTACAAATCAACGTAATCACTCATGTTTTGTTTTCCGTCTGAAGATTAGAACAATATAAGAGAAGTTTTTTTTTAATGGCTAATGGTAGAGAAACTTAATTATGCAAATATATATAGTCCCAACTATAATCTCGGTTAGGTTTAATAGTTGCGTGTATAGTAAATATTTACATTGATTGTGTTAACTGAACTTGGAGATTTCTTTAAGAAGCGTCAGAACATTAATTACAAATATATTTTCTATACCAAAAAACACTTATACTAAGACTTTGTGAGAAAACGTGAAAATTCAATGTGTTACACTAAATAGGTTAAATGAATATTCACATTGCAAACCCGCATTAGTAAATATAATATTTGCAGAAATATCAATTTTTCGAGAATAACTCTGAGGTTAGTATTAGATATAACTGTCCGAGTGTTTATGTTGTGGTTCTTGAAAATTTGTTTCCAAAACGGTTCAACCCTAGATTTTCTGTTCTATACTAAATTCTCACGTTATTAGTAAACTGTAATTCAAAATTTTCTTCCACTAAAATATTCAAATATTCATTCATAAACTGTTTCATTCCGATGATATATGTATAAGAAATGCAAAATCGAATTTTATAGTATATACATAACATATCTTCTTTGTAGATGTTTTCCATTTTGTATATATTGAAAATTGACTAAAAATTAGTTGACATTTGTTAATATGCATGCAAAGTAATGATTCATGTAGGTAGTTGTTAAATCAAAATTTAAAACACGAAATTTAATACATATTTATTATAATTATATTTTTCATAATAAATGATAACTTATGGAGTTAGATATTATTAAATTTTATGAGAGTTGGTTGGATTAGTTTCCATTTTTCCATATTTCACATCTTATATACTTCAATTAATCAATTTTAAATTAATATAGGATAATTAGTATTTATAGTATAAAATTGTTTAAACGAATATTCATAAATTATTTTGTATAAAATTATATCCTTTAGAGTTAACATGGATTAATATCTTTATTGGCTTAGTATATGTAATATAATGTAATAAACAAACACAGTAATTTATAATGTTGAAAGGTTAAGCTGCATGCAAATCATTGATGAATGTTATATGTCCACTCAAATTTAACTGGATTTAGTAAAGTTAAAAAAAAAACAGTTTCCAGAAACACAATAAACGAAAAGAATAGCTTCATGAAAAAACTACAAACTAATAAAACAATAAATCACACAAATTATCTGATATTTTGAAAAATCTCTTTGAAAACAACGTTCATTGTTTCTTTCGGTGGCTTTCCCTCATTGTCAACTATCAATATCTTCAACCCTTTTTAGATGTTACTCTCGAAATTGCCACGTAAAGCTGACCATGTGAAAAAACAGGGCGTGGCAAGAACAATCCAACTTCAGAAAGTGATTGCCCTTGACTTTATTTATAGTCATGGCAAACGCAACTGCGATGGGAAGTTGGCGTCTCCGCATCTTGAAAGGTAACTTTGCATCAGAAGGTGTTATCGACAGCCTCGGAAGATGAACAATTTGACCAACCTTTTCACCAGTAATAATCCTTGCCCCAATCATGAAATCATACAAATCTGTGATCTGAAGCCTAGTTCCGTTCATCAATCCTCCTGTAGGATCAATGTTTCTTAACAACATCACATGATAACCAACCTTCAGTCTAAGACAATTGTTTGGTAGACCGGAAGTCTTTATACTATTTAAAAAATCTGGGGTTAGAGCCTGATCATTAGTGGCTCCTGTATCGGATGGATCAATGGTATGAGAACTTAAATAGATTCTTTCCTCACCTGTTTACAAAATAACCAAAAAGGAAATAAGTTAGTTGACCAAGATGTTACAATTAAGCTATAGAAGACAACGATGAAGAAGTTTTACTAACCATTCAGCTTATCCAGCATGTGCTCGTTGATCATGTTAACGTCGTCATTCGTAGGACAAAGAATTGCTCTTTCTTGAAAAAACTTTGGTTCGTTGCTTTCTTTTAAAGCAGAAGCATCTCCATAAACTCTATTGCATATACATTCTATTGGATCATCTGCATCCTTAATCAGAAACTCATCTGGAATAGTGATAAAAGATTCTCCATCATTTGCTCCGCCAGCTTTACCATCTCCAACATCTAATATCCATTTGGAAAACTCATCGATGTCTCTAGACTCTTCTAGCGTGATATTATTCGATAAAAGCCTCATATTCTTTGTTAGCTTTAGTACCTTGCAATGTTCCCAAATGTATGACGAATTCAGAGCCGCCATCACTATTTCAGCCCTTCCAGCACCATGGATCACTGGTAATACGTGCCTAAAGTCGCCCCCAAAGACAACCACCTTACCACTAAAAGGCTTGTTGTTTCTGTTCCCAATAATGTCTCCCAAGCTTTTATCTAAAGACTCAAAAGAGTTTCTACTCATCATGGGTGCCTCATCCCATATTATAAGAGAGGCTTCTTTCACCAAATTTGCTTGATCCGATCTAGGCTGAATATTGCAAACTGAAAACTCATCTGGATTGATGGGTATGCTAAACCTTGAATGAGCAGTCCTTCCTCCTGGCAACAAAAGGGAAGCGATACCACTCGAGGCTACATTCAGCACAATATCGCCTTTACTTCTTATAGCAGCTGATAGTAATTTCCATAGAAACGTTTTGCATGTACCACCAAAACCATAGACAAAGTACACTCCTCCATTTCCTTCTGAGACAGCCCTCGTAATCTCATCATAAACATCTTTTTGCTCATCCGTTAGCTTCATAATATCACGATCATGCATTTCTTTCAACTCATCTCGATTATAGTTTCGCTCGTCCATTATCAGAACATTTGAACCGTCGCTAGGATTTATGCGTGGCTTTGGCATGTCATCAAATCTTTCTAGAGAAGTTCCGTTGCTTTTCAATATCTTCTCAATCTCTTGTAGAGCATAGTCCTGTTTATCGACCTCACTCAAACAAAGCGCTACAAAATTTAAAATAATTGTAGTTAAAAAACATGTAAATTTTGCGTTCAAAATAAGTAAAAGCAAAACAAAAAAACTTAAAGAAAAAAGAAACCTGGTCTGTTTAAATATTTTCTCATATTATACTCAATATCGTCGGAAAGAAACTCCCACGTGTTCTCCCAAACAACCTCCGGCTTTCCCAAAGTATCAGACATCAGCATAATAGCAAATATATGACGGAGATGGGACGCAGAGCTTGTGAAGCTTGCCTTCACAAGATCCGCTATGTACTCTTGATCATCTTCTAATAACCCCCGAGAAAAACATGACTCTTTGTATTTTGGATACACAACACCATTGAATGTTCTGATGTCTTCAAAACATGTTGGACCTCTAACAATGTTGAGCAAGACCCGCATATAGTAGATTTCCTAGATTTTGCGTGGAGCATAGTTAATCCTCCCAATGCTGAATCCTCTCTTTCTAGGATAGAATTTTTTCTCCTTATTATTCCAAGTAAACTTTGTTGGAATCTGCGCATATGTGAGCTTCCGAGAAACAATATTTTTACGTCTGTACCGGGAAATAATTCTTCTGATTTATTTAACTCAAACCACCCAAGAAGCATGCTTTTTTCAATAAGTACGCGACTGGTGATTGTTTCGTAAGTATCATCGTCCTTAAAAAACCAACTTGTTTCCCAGGCAGATGGAATTGCATTCTTTCCACTGGTACAGATCGATAGTGTATTGGGTAAGCAAAAATTCTCCATGCAGCTTCACATGAAGAAACATATCTACAATAATCATTATTTTCCCCAAAATCATCTATGTTTCATAAATAAAATGGTTCTGATATAAATAAAAACACGGTATACATAAAACTAACCTTCCATCGAAAAAATCTTTGATTTCGTCTTTCTGTTGTTCCTTCTGACATGGCTTGGTACCAGGTGTTTGCTCGTGTACCCCTGTGCTCGGTGGCTCAACCACCACAGTAATTCGATCTTGACCCTTGTTTATATACTTGAATAAATATTTGATAGATCCAGTTTGATTGCACCACTCCACATTAATATGAGCCCGATAACGTAAAGATCGATCTTTGTTATAGGGAATGACATATCTATTGTCAAGCTTAATGCCGTTTTTTTCAATGTAACGATCGGATAGATCACGTCTCCTATAAACTGGAAATCCTTCTTTGTTGACTGTAGTGGTTGCAGCATGTTGCTTTGGATATAACTTCGTACATGTACCATTCTCCATACATGGTGAATTCATGTTGATAGATCCACAAGGTCCATGAATCATCATATCTTTCACAACCTCATAAAGATTAGGATCCTTTCTTTTGTCAGGAATCTCTGCTGAGATTATCTTGTCAATGTCATCAGTAGTAGGAAATTTGGATTTTGAGTGCATAAACGACAAAATGTGAGCATGAGATAAGCCACGTTTTTGAAACTCGATGGTATACATTGCTGCGGCCAAAAATACCAAACAAACATGCATGTTAAAGAGTTAAATGTGTAGAAAAATAATCTCAAACATGGATCACTTACATGCCACTGTCTTTCCCAATAGATTTTTTTGGTTAAGTCACGCATGAGAGATTCCAGTTTCATCTTGAACACCCTACAAATTAAGTCTGGCCTATCATCCTGCTTCAGATTGCATTTTTTCAAAACCCTGATGATTTCCGGCCACTTAGGATTACATGTAAATGTAATGAAAAGATCTGGAAATCCAAAATGTTTGCAAATCGCCATTGCATCCAGGTAATTGTTCTTCATGTATCTCGGTCCACCGATAAAAGTTTCTGGCAGATACCAACGATTTCCTTGTTCGATCATATCATCGTTTCCAGCATTCTCTGATTGCTTTATGGAGTCGTATGTATCCGACCTCAATTTGATTTGATTCACCCTTAGGTAATGTAACCTATTAAACTCAGTAGTGGTGAAAGAATCAACCAAAAATTGTTGAAAGAGTCTTTTAGAATATAATAGAGTGTGACTCTCATTTTCCCTCTCCTGAAGACGGAAAGCAAACCATTGTCTCATGCTAATACAATCCCTCTTCATCTTCTTTGTAGCAGCAGTGACTCTTTTCTTTATACTAGGTCTAAAACCATCTTCACTGTATGCGAATATAAGAGGATACTGAAGAGCAAGATATGATGGATGAATTTCATTGATTCTTTGGAGACGTCCTATCTTCTTATTATCCAAGATAATATCTCTATCTTTCATTCCCAAATTCAAATCCCCAGGGATCAGAGCAGCAACTTCGGTAGCATTAGGCGTATCATATGTCATGCCATCCTTCTCACGACTGCTTATAATTCTGATATGAAAGGCTTCATCTGGATTCATCTCAAATCTTTCTCTTGCAGATCGAAACGTTTCCACATAAGGATTTACTTCGTTTAACATTTTAATAAAGGCATCTATGAGCTGCTTTCTCAAATTTTGTTTCCTAACACTTGATCCAGATTTTTTGTTCTTCCTGCAAAAAAAATAAACACGTAAAAACTAAATAAAAAGGATTTTTTGCTGGATATATAAAATTTATAAAGGAGTCGGAAGATATCAAGTTTTGCAATTTACCCGATGGCAGAAACTCTGTTATCTATCTCATTAAGAGTGTCAATGATATAAAGCTGTGAAAATTTTGGTGGCTCGCCATCTTTTGGTCTCAAATTACCCATTCGATGGTAATTCTCGCCCTGTAGTTGGAACATCTGGAGACCTCTTCCTTTCGGAACCGAATGATCCACTTTACCACCAAGTGAAGTCATTGAAAAAACCATATTCATTGGTCTGTTGTTTTCACGATAATATCTGCCAAGCTCATTATCATCGGTTAGAAGCCTTTTCAAAAAAATCTGGAGGTTCTTTTAAAAATGGCAACTGAACTTGTCCCTTGCCACATCAGAGACCAAATTTAGGTTTTCCTTTGGTTTGCTTGTTAACTCGTTCAGCAAACCACATCATTGCACCACAATCTTCACATTTAAATGTTGGGTCGCCTTCATCGACATAATCTGATAGATTCACATGACCAACTTTGATACCAAAAATATAATAAAAACAAAACGTTATTACAAAGAAAAAGAAGTAGTATACCATAATTCTTCTTCGAAGAAACATTTCTGGCAGATGTAGGCATTGCAAAAAAAACTTTTTAACATTGCCACCATTGTGAGTATTCGATCTCGTTTCTCACATGTTTCTGGAGGAACTGTATTAACTTCATCATCCGATAACGAATCACTCTCTTCACTACTACTACAATCATAAGTTTGTTCACTATCATCTTCTGATAAACCTGGAATATTAAAAAAATAGCTTTAGAGAAATAACTTAAAAGTTTTTAAATAACTTGATCAATGGTCAACTAAGCGTGGATGGCAAAAAATATTACACTCACTTGCTTGATAGTTTCCCTCACATTCCGCCTCAATTGTGTCGATACTGTCGTCATCATCATCTTCATCATAACTGGTCATTAGGTTCCATCTTAGCGCCTCGTCATCCGTCATGACTTGATTTCTTGTAGTGTGCAAACTATCAAAGTTCGATGAAGATGAACTGTTTCGATCGGTATAACTGTTCCTAATATTAGCAGAAGTTATGCAACTTGAGCTGGATGCAATATCTCATGTGTCAAAAAAATAAACAGAATTAATATATTGTTAGACTTAGCAAACAAAATAAAGAATATTTACCAACACTTTTGTATTCTTCTATAAAAACACACATTATTATAAAAACTCACTTTCTTTTCCACTTTTCCGAAGAGTCCTTTTAGATGCAGCTTGAACTGTAGCTTTTGTTATTTCATGGCAGAATTATAAACACCAAAGATGATTAGTGATACTATAAACAAAGTTTACGTACGTTCAGTAAAATAAATAGCACGACAATGACATTTTAATAAACCGCATACCTCTGCATGTATGTTTGTATGATGTAGATGTGGTGTTCGATAGTACTCCATCAGGAGTTTCATAACGACATCTTTGAGAAGGTGGCATGTTGGTAACATCTTCCAACACTCTACCGAAAACACTTGATAGATTGACAGAATTACATACTTGTGACTTTGAAGCATCAGCACTATTTTCGGATTCAGCAGATCTAGTTCTCTTCCTCTTCTGTGTTCCTTTACTTACTCCAGGCGTTCTTGCTTCCATGTATTTCTTGCTCTTCACTGGTTATAACTTTGGTATGGTTTAGATCCAAGGAGTGATGTCGGCTTGGTTACTCTAGGTTTAGATTTTTTAATTTATTATAGGATGGTTAACAAATGTGCGATATCAATTCAAATCTCAAATATCCTGAATAGCATCATTGTAATTTTAACAAATTTAAATTCGAAACCTCGGAAAGGAATCTGTTATATTTTAAAATCTTTTTAAGATTATGTTCCAATATGTTGCATTAGATATTTCTATATATTATCATTATCAGATTGACCAATATTATGGCATATGAACCACTCGTTTAAATACGTTCTTGGGCTGTGTATATATTATGTTTCAGTATAATATACGTATAATAGAACTTCCTATAGTTGTTAACTGATATGTTCTAATATTTTCTTTGGTCTCAGGAGTACCAATATGGCATGTTGGTAACATCTTCCAACAGCCATGCATAATTTGTTCCGAATCATATTTTGTTTCCAATAATATTTTGTTCTTATGTACCATATTTAATTATAACGATATTTTTAAAGATCCTGATCCACATTATTGAAATTTTTAGCATTGTTTTAAGTATTAAAACAAAACCAAAGCAAACACCAGTAAATATCAAAGCAAACACCAAAGCAAATAACAAACTTATTAAAATAAAATCAAAGTTTCATCATCTTCAGCCATAATCATTTTTTCCAACTCTTCTTCTGAAATCCTTTCCAGTTTAATATGTTTGGTGCAATGCTTCTTGGATGTCGAAGTTATGTCAGGTGCAACTACCTCATCTTCTTTCCAACCTTAAAGGTATCATTACCTTACTGAATATTCTCCTTCTCGATAAACACACCAAATTGAAAAGTTTTACCGATCACATCCTTGATCTCAGTAGGCAACAACTCAGGATCTTCAATTTGTTCTCATTTGAAAAAAACTATAATATTAATGAATTTATATATAAATTTTCATGGATCTAAACAATGTACCTCATCAAAAGAACCATTCAGTAGTTTCGCAGCAGTTTCCGTAACAACAGTCTTGGCAGGTGTGTCCAGAAGCATGAACTTAGATGTTCCAGTTGTGTCCCTAATCTTGAGATGCAACTTGTACCTATAAAAAAATTAAAAATGTTTCAAGAATAAGTATACTCATAGTCATAATCTCAAACCATTTAGGTGTAACATAAATTATAATACCTGTGTGTAGCATAGGTCACAATTGTATCACAAACTTCACACCACCATAAAGGTTTGAGATCATTTTTAATAACCTTTTTGTTACATCTACCACACCCAAAATAATACCATCCCAAGTCAGTATCTATACCATAGATACTGCATACAACCTTGCACTTATCAACCTAAAAAATAAAACCATGTTTATATCCATATGATAGGGTGTAGACATTGAATTCCTGATGCAAGTATTACCTGCGTCGAGGTCAACATTTCTGAGACTGTCTTATCTGGGTACTCATTCCATTCATCACGTTGTCTAGCATTCTGCTCAGAGTTTTCTTCCAAATTCTCAAACATGGTTATCGCATGAGAATCATCGATGAAACTTTTATATTGAACAATAATTAGTAACAAACTATATACATAAACAACTATCAATATCTTTTTGTGTAGTTTTAGGCATGTAAATAAAATGGTGCATACATCTGTTTTAGATGTTCTGCTTCTTCTATTCCAGGATTAATTAGGACCAACGAAGCATCATAAGCATTTGATATTTGCAGCCCACCTAACCAACCAATAAGACTTGAAAATATGTAGATTACAATAATATATATATAAATTTTACTACGTATAATATATATATTTATTTATATAGTACGCAATATTCTATAACTACCAGCTGTATCACTATGCAGTATAAAATATGAACAAACATTAGTCACATACCTCGATAGGTCCCTATTTTGGCAAACCTTATTAAACATATGACTACCTCACCATGAGCATCAGTTCCTGCCGAATATACCGTCTCAGCAAACTTCCCCCATAAACAACATGATAATCGTTCATCACTACATAAAAAACATTGTTAATATTAATCCATATGAATGTATACTGTGTAATACTTATCTTACTTGATGTTTCTCAGGGTAAATTCAAGCTTTTTCCTTTCTTTTCCACCACACCGGAGGCTCTGAAGCTCACTCATATTCAAAACTTGACCAATAACATCTGCAATTAAATATAATTAAAATAATATATAAATAAGATTGGTTTAATATTCGTGAACATATACTTTGAGAGTAACTTACCAACCAAAAAGGCCGTGTTCAGTGTACCACTAAGGATTATCTCATAATCAACCAAAGATAGATACATGTTCTCGGTTCTTAGTGGAGACCGTGTCATAGCAGTGTTGTGTACAAAAGTCATTTTGTACACATGATCAGTCGATCTATACAATCCAGAAGCTGGACTCAATGAAAAATTCTGGATAACCTTCCATTCACCAACATATAATATCCTTTCAAACTTTCTAAGTAAGTTTTTTTGCAACTCGCATAGATTTTAGTACCATGCACATCAAAACAAAACAATAAGAGTATTATACACTGTAGAATACGATATATTTGTATCATATTTCAAAAACAAACTTTACATACATTTTGACCAGCTAATATTAGCTCCAATGTTTTACCAAACTGTGAGGTGTACTGCTTCCAAGAGTGTATGATCATAACTTCAATCTTCCAACCGGTTTTAAATGGCTTGATGTCGTTGAGGTTACTCATCCTAGCCATAGCCATAATAGAGGTAGAGTTTTTTTTCTGAATAGAGTTATGTTTAAAGAAAACAGCGAGGCAAGCACTTATATAGTACAAAGTTATGTACATAGAATTAGGTCAAGATATCTCGAAGATATTTTAAAAATATATCGACGATTAAGCTTTATTTGGAGGTTTTGAAGCTGTTACAGTGGTTATGATCTTGTTTAGGCTAAAAAATATCTATCAAATATTAAGAAAAAGAATATTTAGGAATGTTATTAAGAATAATTAGAATATTATAGATCCGTATTCCGAATTCAAAGGTGATAACCATAAATTATAACAATTTTTAAAAGGAAAGGACTTAAGATTTGTTCCATTATAATAAATGAGAAAAATATTGGGCTTCAGAAATTTTAAAATTGGGAATGGCTTGTGATATTAAATGTGCATCACATCCGGTTTTCGAATTTAATTCTGGTTTTAGATTGGTTCACAAGAAGCTATTCCTTTCGTTTAAAATTATTGTCAAATGTTAGCTATCCAAATAATTTTATCGTAATTTTTTTACAAATCTTAATATATGGCATGGCCATACAATACGCAACAATTTAAATTTTAACATTCACATATATTTATGTCAGATTTATCGGGTTTTAATCCAAGTAAACCAAAAATTTATTTAAACCATTCAATCAGTATTCCGATTGGTTGAACCGAATTCGAATTTACAAAAGCCCAATAACAGTCGCAATTTTCGGATAGTATCCATGTTTTGCCAGTATATTCAATCAACGATCGAGATTAGAACCCATGAAAATCAACAGTATGGATTTTTAAAAAACTGATCCGCACGTTTATCCGAATTTTAACCCGGATAATCTGTCTCGCTGGACCTGATACAAAGACAATAATACCCTTAATGAATCGGCATATTTACGCCTGATTTCCATTGACATGACATATAAATACCACGGTGGGCAAATGTTAGTTTCAAAAACGTTCATGTTTTAATAGTATAGATTAACACATTGACAAAACAAAATTTCAGTTGCCATGACTCGTAAATTAATTAGGTTGAGTTCCTTCTCCGGAAATTCGGGTAAAAATTGTGTCCATGGATTATATTTGTGGAAAAATGAAAACATAAAGTGATCGTTTTAAAAAAAAAAAAATACACAACATGACAGATTAAAATTAGAAGTCAAGAAAGAAATAAATATGTAATAACATATCCTTTTCAGGAGTTGACATATTAATTTACTTATTTTCCACTAGTGCTTTCAGAAAAAATATCTTCTAAGCATTCATCTTATCAATGAAAACAACAATATAATATTGACCATAAAAACATCATAGAAGTGATATGGACAAGTATATGGGACACCTCTCTCCGAACATTCTCCCGACCTTTATTATTTGGGCTCACTTCTCATTCAAATCACTATTTAATTTATAAAAAGGTAGTTAGGCACCAATCTTGAACTAATCTTTAAAACTATATTTAGAAAATTAGACTAGTTTTATGTAATGTTTTAAAATAACTAACGTATACACAATAATTGGTTCATATACATGTGTACCAATATTTATTACTTTTCTCAAAAGCCGCTGCTAAGTTTATATATACTATAGAGCTAGACGTTTAAAAAAAGCTACTACTACCAGTTATGATATAAATCTTTTGATTTGTAGCAGAATATACACCTAGTGGAATTACCAGACAGTTTTAACATTTTTGTGAGAACAAATCTATTAGAAATAGTTATACAGAGTTAGCTCCATCACAGAATTAATTAAAGAAACAGAGTTGATACAAATTAATATCAAAGCGTTCTTAACTAATGTCAACCTTCGGTTTTTACTACTAACATAGCCATGCTAAAATGGCTGACGGTCGAATCATCCCGCAAAGAAACTTCAAGGGTTTTAGAAAACAACTTTCCAAAACGAGATAAGACATCAAATGTACCAACACCAAATAAGATCATAATCTCTGCCAAAAAAGAGTTTTCCATCAAAAAATAAATTTGATAGAACACAAATCTCCGCAAAAAGGTATACAAACTGCACAAATAATATGTGAAAAAATGGTACATGCATTTTTATAAGATGATAAATCAAACTTCTAACATCTAGACTAAAACGTAGCACTGGACTCTTTGTTGATGATATTATTAAATTTTATGGACTTCCAACCTAAAACTAATTGGTGATAAGTGGAGTGGCACATATCCCTTATATACTACTTAAGATCCTTTCCAACTTCCGATGTGGGACAATATGTCCTAATACGCCCCCTCGAGATAATGGTTCTTTGGCCATTAATCTCAGAATGCTCGGGCTTGGATCGACGGCACCAATTTGGGCCTGGGTTGTCGATGAGTGGACCAACTTTGGGTCGGATCGGGTTGGACTGCATTGATCGGGCTCTGATACCATATTAAGTTCTATGGGCTCCCAACCTAAAACCAATTGGTGATAAGTGGAGTGACACATATCCCTTATATACTACTTAAAATCCCTTCCAACTTTCGATGTGGGACAATATGTCCTAATAGATATATAACATACAGATTTTTAACTTACGAGAAAACATAATACAAGTAGTACTGTTTTGATACAATATATTTATTTCTATATAATGGAATGTACGAAAATAATCGTCAATATGTGGACAATTGGTAAGAGGCTAAGAGCATAAGATAGATCAAATTAAGCTATTCGTGACCGCATGATAGCAATACATCATTTTTGCATCATAAAAAATATGTGAATTAAAGAAAACACTTTATTGACAAACAAACAAAACATTTATTTTACTCTATAGCTAAGGGAAAAAGGATTGATGATAACAATACGAAGAAAGCAGATAATGGAGAGACTTTTTGTTCTGCTTTTCTTGATCTGTCATTATAGATTATATTCTTGATAGTTATTATACTTAATTGAATAGTCTTAAAGAGAAAGTAACATTATTTCTTTAATACAAATTATTGGAACTTTGTGCATTTGATTATCACATAATCATTAACCTATAATAATATTATAAAAGTACATATAGTTTGCCTACGTTTAGAGAGAGAGAGAGAGAGAGATTTAGCTTTCTGTTTCAAAAGAATATGTCTTTGTTATTAAACTTCAATGCTTGGAATATGATAAACGATGTTGTTATATAGTGAGACCGATACAAGCCAAATGATGTTGGGGTTGATTGGTGGGAGCTGTGAGTGATTTCTACAGTCCTATTTCTCTCTAGAGCACCATATATGAACCAATCAAGCTGTGATTTACATTTTAAACCTCACAGCTTTTACTTACCTTTTTTAAAAATTTGTGGCTGTAGAAAGACAAATTTCTAAAGCACTATTTTAAGTGATGTGAAATTGATTTAACTTTATTTGTGATATTTACGTTTGTTTCTTCGACATAAATATATAATATATTTAAAATACATATATGTATATGTCCATTCTATAAAATATAATATGTATGTTATGCACGACAATATATAATTACATATGTATGTATATAATTTCAGTTGGAATGTACAATATATATGACATATAAATAAAATATGTGTATTACAAATTTCGTTTCTATTTTTTATGTTGCAATTTCTATTTTTTCAATATATAAAAACAATCAAAATACATAATAAGCATATATACTAATTTACAACCAAGATTCTGGATATATAAAATAAAGTTATTAATCTATAAAAATATCATTAATATTTACCAATCGTGATTTCATTTTTAAAAATCACAGCCAAAATCTTACAGCCAAAATATCTACAGCTAAAAAGCTTACAGTCTAATTTCTACAGCCAAAAAACTAAAGCTACAGTCACAACCAATCGAACCCGTTGTCGGTACAAATCATGGTGCAGTTGAAACATTTTAGTTTAAGTATATGAAATGTTAAAAACGTATTACTTTAAGTACAATATAACTTTTTAATTTAATATTCAATGTTAATATTTTGGTAAACTAATAAATTTTTTGGTTATGAATTAAATTTTCGATTCAAATATTTTTATGATAAAACAATATTTAATTAAATTAATAAAATAATATGATTTCAATGTTATTAATTTATCTGCATGTTATTAATTTATAGAGGTTTTGTGAAATGTTAAACTGAATCATATTTACAATTTTACATACACAAAAGTTTTCATTATTACTAAAATTAAACGTATTATAATATAACTAGGTTTTGTTCGGTAGATATGTATTTTGATTTAGGTTCTTGTGTAATTTCTTCAAACCGACAAAAGTTGGTTTTTTTTTGGTCAACTTTTGTATTAAGAAAAAAGTGTAATACAATCCACCACAAAATAATTAGAGACGACAAAGCGAGGCGAGCTTGTTTTGAAAGTGTATCAGCTAATGTATTAGTTCGCCGGAATATATGTTGAAAAAGTAAAAGAAGGGTGAGCCAGTATGTAGATATCAGTGATATAACCCGAAAGAATGGGTGGCATTTGGTGGCAGGGCATTGATATATCATGGTTTTTACTAGTTTTAGACCATGATATAAGTGTGTTTTAGTGTCTTTTTGTGTTCTTTTAGAGTCTTTTACAGGTATAATCAGGTTTGGAGCATACTTGGTGATTATGACACTTTTTGGAGATTTTTGGAGTGTTTGGCCGAGAGATAGAGTTCACTGTCCGAAACAGAGGAATGCGTCGATCGTTGCAGACTAGCATCGATCGTTGCATCAGCGAGATGGGCCAAAACTCGGCAGTTTATGAAGAGTCAAGATATTGCACTCTGATCCAGAAGTTCCTGATATTTACAAAGAAGCCCCTGGCCGAGATTAGACCTATATAATTAAGTTTTTGGTGTTTTATTTACTTACGCTTTCATAATTAAGAGCAGAGGATTTTTAGAGCTTTTGGGGCTGATCTGAACCTTTACTTCATCTGTATTTGGAGAAGATTTCGAACCCTTTTATTCTTTATCTTCTATGCAATTTATTCATCATATGATTATGTTTTCATTATCTATGTCTGAGTAGATTCCTTGTTAGGTTTAGGGTTTCTCACATAGGATTTCATGACTTGCTAGACTTGTTAAATTCAGTTAAGGATTCATAACTATATCTGTTCTTCAATCTAATTGTGCTTAAAGCTAGTTCTAACCTGATCAATTAGAATCTAGATCTTAGGTTGCTAAATACGTCACGAAAGTGGGGTTTAGGAATCTGAACTAATTAGGTTGAGCAATTAAACTTCTCGCAAACGAAAGTTTGGTTTAGGATAATTGTGAACATATCAAACTTGGGATTAATGCTAGTTTAATCTGTTAGTTCTCGCAAACGAAAGTTTGGTTTGCTGCACTTAGACTTAGAGAATTATCGCAAAGGAATTTGGTTAATTCTATATCTGTGTTTTGAGTTCTAGAACTGTGCTTAATTAGATCCTTGCTGAATGAACTGTCTGCTTGTCTGATTTCCTGAGAACGCCCTAGACTTAGCGCTTTTAATAACTTGCTTTCACAACCAACAATCTCTGTTTTCTGTTTACTTTCTTGCATTACTTTTAATTCAATCACATTGCTTTCTTCCTAGTTTAATTTCCTGTTCTTGAGCTATTGAATACGGAGTCCCTGTGGATTCGATACCTATATACTACGACTACTGAACTGTGCACTTGCAGTTGGATATAGGATAAAACATGACACCTATCAAGTTTTTGGCGCCGTTGCCGGGGACTCTTTGAGTCTTCGATAGCTTAGAACTTAGGGTTTTACTAGGATTTTTCGTTTTCTTTTCGTTTTTATTTTTTATTTTTTTTTAGTTACTGACTTTCTCTGTTTTTCTCTCTGTCGCAGGTACTAATATCGCACTGCGTCGATCGTTGCACTCTAGCATCGATCGTCACTAGGCGATTCAAAGATTGAAACGATCGTTGCACTGATAGCATCGATCGTTGTCGGACGATTACAGACAGTTTATGCAGACGCAGAAAACTAGAAGTAATCCAAACTTGGACTTAGTTAATCTCGATCTTGAAGAACTTGGACGTTTAGAGAGAACCAACAGAAGAGAGAGAAGAGAAAGGATGGTGCAAGAGCGTCTGATTCTTGTACGTGATGCTGAAGGTACCCTGAGGGACCGAGATAACAACCCATACAATGCCGCTTGGCAAAGGGTTGATGCTGAAGGGAATGTCATCCCTGATCCTCCTGAGCAACATCAACAGGAGCAGAACCAGGGTCAAGGACAGGCCCAAGGTAGAGAGATGGTTGTACATGAGAGGACTTTAGCTGACTACAACAGACCGGATGAGTTTCATAGAAACCGGTCAGCTTTAGTGCTTCCTGCTTTTGAGAGGAATGATTTTGAGATCAAAACCATCTACTACTCGCTGATGAGACAGAATGCGTTTCATGGTTACCCAACAGAGCAACATATGGATCACATTGATTCGTTTGAGGACGTGGTCACTGGCATGAAGTATGATGGAGTGTGCCCGGACTATCTGTTCCTTAAGCTCTTTCCGCACAGTCTTGCTGGAAACGCTAGTGCATGGCTGAAGCAGTTAGCGCCTGCTCAGTATACTACTTGGGCAGCTTTAAAGAGTGAGTTCCTGCGTCACTTCTATGATGATGCGCTCTCAGACCAGTCCAGACAGGACATACTCACCTTTTCACAAGGAGCTGTGGAGCCTTTAAAGACTGCCTGGATGAGATTTAAGCAGTATCAGCGTGACTGCCCACACCATGGATTCACTGAGGTTCAGTTGATTGGCATCTTCTTCAGAGGCATAGATCTTCCATATCAAACTGCACTGGACAATTCCAGTAATGCTAACTTCAACACCCGGACTCCTACACAAGCTAAGCAGTTGATTGAGAATCTAATAGGCAGCAACAGCTGCAAGACTATGGATGAGAGGAGGAAGAAATCTGGTGGAAGTGTAGAGAATTCTGACATAGCTGATATTAGATCTAGGCTGGACACAGTTTGCAATCTCCTAGCAGGTAAGAAAGCTGTCCATTTTGCCCAAGATGTAGAGGTAATTCAAACTGAGGAGGACACTCAGCAGGAAGATGTAAATTACATAGGAGGTTCTGGATTCCAAGGTAATAGATTTGGTAATCAACAGGGAAACAGATTCTTCAATGGAGGACAGAAAAGTGCTTTCAACAGCAACTCATCTAATTCTGGACAGACTAGTGGTTTTCAGAAGACCTTTGGACAAGGTACTCAGAGAACCTATGGGTCTTCATCTTATCAGACTCCTCCTGCACCTACAGCTCATGAGAGCAGAATGGAAGCTATGATGGAACAACTAATGGAGAGTCAGACCAAGATTTCTGTGGACTGCAACAAGAAGTTAGATGCTGTCTATGAAGACCTCAATGGGAAGTTTGAGTCCCTGAACACTCACATGAAGCAGTTGGATACTCAGGTAAACCAGATTTCCAGCTCAATAAAGGGAAAAGGGCTAGCAGACACTCATATTAAGGCCTGGTCTGTGTACATTAATGATGGATCTCACCTAGGTGAAAAATTTGAGCTAAGTACAGCTGAATTGGTGAAGGAAGGAGAAATCCCGGATTTTGGTGAAAAACTCTCGGGTGGAAATTGCAGAGCTGCAACGATCGACACACACCTAGTGTCGATCGATGCACGTCGGGAACATACAGATTCGCTGAGTGATGATGGTATTGATGCAGACTTGGAGCTTGATAGCTTATTCCCTGGAGTCTCTGAGATCTCTCAGCAGGAGATTTATGCGCAGATTGTTAGACAACACTCCTCAGTGTCTGAAGTGATTAGGCAGGAAATTGAAGAGCTTAAGAAGCTAGAGGAGATTGGTGAAGAATTGGAAGAAATTCCAACTTCTGATGATCCACCTTATCATCCATGTGTGCAGAGGTATTTGAACAAGATGCTGCCTCTAGATGAAGAGCTGAGAGACTGGGTGGTTATAGTTCCTCAGCATATTGGTGATGTTCTGTTAAACAAGATCCCTAAGAAGCTGCCTGACCCTGGAGTCTTTGTGCTTAACTGCTCCATCTTCGAGGACAGTTTTAGACGCTCTCTGTGTGATTTAGGAGCTGATGGAAGTTTGATGCCATACTCTGTGGCAGAGAAGCTGGGGATGCTGGATTTTTCTCCCACTAGGACTTTTCTTGTCCTAGCTGATCAGTCTATACGAGTTCCGGAAGGACTCTTAAAGGACATTCCAGTGAGAGTTGGAAACTACTTAGTTCCGACAGACTTCCTTGTGCTAAAGTATGACTGCGATCCTGATGAAGCATTGCTGCTTGGAAGACCATTCTTGGCTACATCAGGAGCTGTGATTTATGTTAGACAGAGTCTAATAGACCTCCACCTGGGAGATGAGCCGCTGCGATATGAGATGGAGAAGCTGCGAAAGCCACTGATAGATGGGCAGACATTCACAATCATGGATGCAGATGATGAGCAGCCGGGTGACACTGTGATTCTAGATCCTGGAGCACATTTTACTCCATCTTTTCTTGGACATGAGCATTCTGCAACAGCCTACTCGCCACCTTGGATGAGGAGACTTGGACAGAGACAGAAAAAGTCTCTGTTGGGATCTCCTGGTGCCTGAAAAATCTTGTCCGTCCGGTCAAGCTATTGACCTTAAACAAGCGCTGGGTGGGAGGCAACCCACCATTAGGTACTGGTGTTTTTCTACTTAATTTTTGGTGTTTTTGTTAGGATTTTACGTTTGTTTTTGTTTCTGGTGAGTTTCTGGTTGCAGGTCTCGGACAGATTCGCAGTGCGTCGATCGACACACTTCTGTGTCGATCGTCACAACACGATCATAATCGCATTGCAGCGATCGCTGCAGTTATGAGCAACGATCGACCATACACGAAAATCGCCAAGCAACGGTCGATGCACTTAGTGCAACGATCGATGCTTCAGCGACAGAGGTAAACCCGACAGAACTCAACAGAACTTTAACAATTTTTCTTTCTACCGATCCTTCGCTTGACACTACTGGGGACAGTGTGTCTTAAGTGTGGGGGAGGTGCTACTGACGTTTATCTTTCTGTTTTCTTAAGAGTCAGTCCATTTTTCAAAAAATTTTGTTTTATTGAGTCAAAACTGTTTAAGTAAGAAACTATGATTTTCTGAGAAGATTTACAAGACTTGCAGGAACTTAAATAACCATTGGGATGAAGTTGCAGGATCTATCTATGACTATTAGAAAACCCCATCACAGATCAACCTACTGAGGACACCCACATCACTTCAGGTATCAGAGGATCCTTATACTGACTTCAACTTAATACTGACTTAGATTTCTCACCTAAGGGCTTGGTATACTCTGTGTCGGATTCCCTTGTTAGTTCTGACACAGCCTGTCAACCTATCCTATTTAGTTCCCTTCTCCCCTTCTATAAAGAAAAAAAAAAGATAATAAACTGAGGATGAGTTAGTAACTCCGAAGTGGTCACAGGAGTGGTAGAGACCCCTATTATCTCCTGTGCTATCCATGGAATGTGTCCAAAGTACACCCCATAACGGGAAGAACACTGATAAAAAAAATAAAATGATACCCAAAGTGGGAAAAATCAGTTGTTAAAGAAGAGAAAGAGAAGAAAGGGACTAGAGAAAGATAGTATGGTGGTCTAGAGCTGATAAGGTAAGAATCCATGTGCCCTTTGATCGATACTCCTTAGGTGAGACCGCACTTAAATACTTGCAGAAGTTAGTAGGGAGAATTTGAATGCTTGAATGTGATTGTAGAGTTTACTTAGGACAGTTGCTAAGTGTGGGGGAAGTACATGTTGGTCTTGATATCCTGTGATTGATTCTTTCAGTGGTTTACTAAGGGGAATCTGAGTATTGTAGCTTCTAGGATGAAATGAGTTTCTGAAGAGTTTTCAAACCTCTTCACCAAGCTTTAGTTCTCTGTTTTGCTTGAGGGCAAGCAAAGGCTAAGTGTGGGGGAGTTGATATATCATGGTTTTTACTAGTTTTAGACCATGATATAAGTGTGTTTTAGTGTCTTTTTGTGTTCTTTTAGAGTCTTTTACAGGTATAATCAGGTTTGGAGCATACTTGGTGATTATGGCACTTTTTGGAGATTTTTAGAGTGTTTGGCCGAGAGATAGAGTTCACTGTCCGAAACAGAGGAATGCGTCGATCGTTGCAGACTAGCATCGATCGTTGCACCAGCGAGATGAGCCAAAACTCGGCGGTTTATGAAGAGTCAAGATATTGCACTCTGATCCAGAAGTTCATGATATTTACAAAGAAGCCCCTGGCCGAGATTAGACCCATATAATTAAGTTTTTGGTGTTTTATTTACTTACGCTTTCATAATTAAGAGCAGAGGATTTTTAGAGCTTTTGGGGCTGATCTGAACCTTTACTTCATCTGTATTTGGAGAAGATTTCAAACCCCTTTTATTCTTTATCTTCTATGCAATTTATTCATCATATGATTATGTTTTCATTATCTATGTCTGAGTAGATTCCTTGTTAGGTTTAGGGTTTCTCACATAGGATTTCATGACTTGCTAGACTTGTTAAATTCAGTTAAGGATTCATAACTATATCTGTTCTTCAATCTAATTGTGCTTAAAGCTAGTTCTAACCTGATCAATTAGAATCTAGATCTTAGGTTGCTAAATACATCACGGAAGTGGGGTTTAGGAATCTGAACTAATTAGGTTGAGCAATTAAACTTCTCGCAAACGAAAGTTTGGTTTAGGATAATTGTGAACATATCAAACTTGGGATTAATGCTAGTTTAATCTGTTAGTTCTCGCAAACGAAAGTTTGGTTTGCTGCACTTAGACTTAGAGAATTATCGCAGAGGAATTTGGTTAATTCTATATATGTGTTTTGAGTTCTAGAACTGTGCTTAATTAGATCCTTGCTGAATGAACTGTCTGCTTGTCTGATTTCCTGAGAACGCCCTAGACTTAGCGCTTTTAATAACTTGCTTTCACAACCAACAATCTCTGCTTTCTGTTTACTTTCTTGCATTATTTTTAATTCAATCACATTGCTTTCTTCCTAGTTTAATTTCCTGTTCTTGAGCTATTGAATACGGAGTCCCTGTGGATTTGATACCTATATACTACGACTATTGAACTGTGCACTTGCAGTTGGATATAGGATAAAACCTGACACCTATCAGGCATTTGGCTGGATCGATTTCAAAGTGTTTGAAACAACACAGAGGAGTCTCCACAAAAAGTGACGTTCCTATACCCAAGACATTTGACATAAATGCCTGCATCGCGCAGAACAACGGCCTCAACTTCGAGACTGGAGTCAATAGGATCAATGGAAGTTGATGCGCAGAGAATGAACATACCAACAGAGGAGTGCAAAGTCCAAGCTATGCCACTGGGTGAGGAAGAATTGTACCAAGATGCATCCGTACAACAGCAGTAGTCCAAGGTTTGTGGAGTACCTCCGGAAGAGAAGACAACAAAGGCGGCTTTACCAAAGAGAGTTGCTGCCTATTGTGGGAAAGAAGTAGTAGCAATTTCATACCACATTCTGAAATTAGTGATGTATGAGTGAAGGATATCCACCATATGCCATTGAGAATTACGAAAAAGGAGATCATTTCGCGTCTTCCATATATTCCAACCTATGAATGGGAATAGACAATCTCGCCTTTAACATATTCTGGAAGAGATGCAGCATTGGTGTATTTGGATTGAACTGCTCATGTGAAAATGGAATCTGAGGAAAGTTCCAAATCTCACGAGCAACTCGACATTGGAAAAGCAAATGAAATGTCTTAAAGAAACTACCATTCGTATTTGAACTCTTCAGCTTCTAACAAAAACCTGCAAACAAACAAAAAAATACAAATACAAAATTATAATGTTAAACTTGGTTCGAAACTTCGAAACTGGTTTGTGAAAGGGAGAGTCTTCAAGATGTTTGAAAAGAAGAACACACTGTAGCAATCAGACAATTCGATCTTGAATCATTCTCAGTTTTTTCAATACAAATAAAACGCCGTGTACCCTGTTAAACAAAGTAGTCTGCAAAATCATCATAATACAAATCACGATGATGATGAAGCATCCCTGAGTCGTGACGGTATATTCTGTTAAAGCCCTACACACTTGAAAACGCCAAGTGTTCAACGACTATCTTATTATTGGGTTTCTCCTCATTTTCCTCTGAATTTTCTAAAGTAAACCAATCTCTGAATTTAAATAGCCAAAAACAGAAGTGAGGCCAAAACAGAAGTGAGGCCAAAACAAAGTCTTGAGACACTCTCCTGTGTGTAAAGTTACATTCAGTCGATATACAAAACATCGTCTTTCGATAAGTTCATCAGCCCATTCTTCCTCCGCCCTCCTCTCCTTTGAGCTCCATCAGCTTCTCCTCTCTGTAAAAACATACATAAAATCATGGGAGAAAAACAGTGAAAACCGAATGATGTTAAAAGAAAGAAGACAAACCTTTCTTAAAACAAAAGAGAGGTATAGATATGCAGCTTCCCATTCATCAGCTGATAATGTGCCTGAAAACAAATTGGTTATGTTTCTATCGCACTTTGGTTAGAGATGAAACAAAGACTTACTTTGATCTTGGTTACCATCACCCAAAGCACCAAGCCGTCTCATGAGTTCTACAAACTCTGGTCTTTTCATATACTCATGGACAAACTCGTGTGAATTCTTCACAAATACCAACTCTAAATCATACTGTTCAGAAGTTCATGCGTCAATGTCAAGCTGAATGATACATGAAGAAAACCCTTGAACATCGAGAGGAGGAACATAATTACCTCTTCGGCTAAAGACTTGAAGATGTTAAAGGGTACAATCCATTCAGGACAATCAACAGCATCCTACCATAAAAGTTCCCATGTTACATTTACTTTACAACAGCAAAGTAAGATTATAACTGAACTGCTCGTGTTTCAGCAATTGAGCACACCTCTAAATGCTCAACTGCGGTAGACTACTAACTTTATAACTCACGAAAATTGTTGAACAATTTAGTACCTCAAGATGAAATACGTATTCAATACCAAAGGGGCTGCTAGATTTGAACTTCTGAACCATAAAACGAGAATCATCATTAGAATCAGAAAAGACAAAACAACAATTAAGTATCAAAAGAAGTATCACCTTTTGGGAATACTCTTCACCAAAACGAATCCAGTATACACTATTACCAATCTCCAAACCTTCAGCTGTGCATTCAGTATAAACAAAGAACTCAGTTTAGTTTGCCAAAACCCGGAAACAACCGAATATTGTGAAGCTCAATGTTTATACGACCAAAAGATCAAATTCAAGCAAAGAAGAAAGAAAACAAGAACCTTCTCGGAGCTTTTTTATAATAACATTGGCATCAGGCATTGTTCCGATAAAGACGCCTCCAGGACGAAGTAGAGCTGAGACATTTGCCAAAGCTCGCCGTGCACGTGCCTCAGTAGTCCATGAGTAATGCATAGCAAACTACAATTATACAATGACTTGGAAAATTTAGAATCTTTAACTACACCATTGACCTCATTTCATCTAATACTACTCGCATAAAACAAACTTCAATATATCAGTTGGAATAGCTAATTTGGAACAACCTAGATACCAAGCCAAAGGACACTCATGTGACCAGTGTTACGGTGTAACCAAATATGTTAAGTGAAACTGATATTGAAACATAAAAAAACCTGGCAACTGCAGATATCAAAAGGGGCATCCTCTTCAAGAATCTTGTCTAGTTCTACCTGAAAATCATTGAAATGCAATTCCACTATTAAGATTGAGGAATCGTGAAAATAAACTGTTACATCTGCATCTGCATCCACTATTAAGAGCTTTTCTCAGTATACCTCAAAACAATCCCCACATAATAAACGGGAGGGAAAGCTGAACTTCTTACGACGTTGGTGATGGTCTGCGTCACCATTATAACGCGTGCGACAATCTTCAATCTGTCATGAAAAAAACAAACATAAAAGCATTTCACACATGTCATAGAGATCCAGAAAACGCAAAAAAAAAAAAAAAAGATACAGTTATTCAGCTACTTACCGACCCTTCAGCTATATCGATTCCAACATAGTACCCGATCCTTGCCTTGTCCCACTTGATCAAATCACCACCCTGGTAGATGTAAAAGCAATACATTGGAATCACTTTTGAGAAGAAGAAAACCAAGACAATTGACATGAACATTAAGATTGTTTTAAGACAAGAACCTTCCCACAGGCAAGGTCTAGAACAGCATCGTCAGGGCGAGTATATAGCTGGATCAACACACTTTTAATCTGTTTGCAAGAACAACGAAATCAATATCATAGATTCAACAAGTCTCCTGGAGAGAAGATGTTGTGGTTAACCAACCCAATTGTTAAGTTTTTTCAGATGAATGATGGGACTAGCTTCTCTCTCTTCCAAAGTTTGGTTTGTTCTTCGACTGTAATGATCAGCAACTTTCCTGGCAAAATTCTTTGTGGTCTCATCATCAAGAAACTGAGAATCACCTGATGCCACCAAACCAAAAAAGAATCCGACATTAAGCTTTACAATGATAGCTTTAAGCAATAATATCATGACAAGCCCCAAGTAACACTTGAACTAAAACCGAAACACGACAGCAAAAGACAATCCATAGACAAAGTTACACTCTATGTCTCTATCAGAAGATACAGAGGAATGGAAAAGCATGATAGACCCAAACTATAAAGACCAAAACTTTTTTTCCCAACGAGCAAACAAAACAGCTTACAGGGCCAAACAATGAAATTTAGATAAATAAATTGTAGAACTTGAATTGAATCAACAGAAAACGAAGAACCCAGATTATGAAAACCGTTTCTTTTCTCGAATAGGAAGAGAGGGGAACGAAACCTTCAGGGTTTGATTTGAATCTCGATGGAGGAGGAGGAGCAGAGCTGGAAGGAGATTGGGAGAATCCTCGTTTCATAATAATCAAAGTAAGTAAGCCCGTTCCTTTCTTTTACGGATGTCTAATTGCAGTTTGTAGGAGCTATTTTGATGCTTCTCCAATGAAACAACGAAGACGAGAAAAAAAGAAGAGAGATGGAGTTGGGATTTCCCCTTAATTCTTCAAACTCCGATTCAATCTTTTTGTTTCTTTGGCAAGCAAAAATTGGTGTTTGTAAATCTCTCGTCTTTCGCCTTTCTCAATTATGTTTACTTGCGGCTGCGGCTTGTTTCATGGCGCTCTTCGTTCTGGTTTCTCAATCTAATGGCAAACAAAACAAAATAATCTTAAAAGACAGCGCCTTATCCATTGGGCCATGGAACCAGTTGACATTCGATCACGAATTGCGGAAACTAAATAAATCCATGAGCAAGTAAACAGACATTGAAAATGGAGAATTACAGTAGGTTAAATTGTTAATGACTTACATTTGATATTCACATTATTTATAGGAAGATATCTAATCTACTAATAATAATTATCTATAACATATCAATAAATAGTCTTGTCATCTAGGATAAAATTTTTGATATTTTTTTGTATATAACTTCTAGTTTCGTCGAAATATATGTCTTTTTATTTATTTTACACACATGACTTTTAACTCTATCTTTTAATCAAAACCTTTTAAATCTTACATATAATTTAGATCATTTAATTTTTTTTTCTCTAAACACAAGTTTTTGAGTTTTTATTTTATTTCTTTAATTACATCAGTTTGTCTTTTTCTCTATTCATTTATTATTTTATTTTCTAACAACATAGTCATAATTTAAAATAGATTTCACACCAACAAAAACAAAGAACTTAACAATAATAATAAAAACACTAAAAATACAAATAAACATTTCGTATACAACTTCTAATTTTGTTAAAAGTTGTGTCTTTTTATTCTATAGTCATGTCTCTTAGTTATGTCTTTTAATTAAATATTTCATATTTTATATATAGTTTAGAAGGACATTTATATATTTTTAAACACAAGTTTTTGAATTTTTTATTTTATTCCTCTAATCACATCAATTTTGTCTACAATCTAAAAAATACCAATGAACGGTCGTGTATTTCAGATTAATCTCTTGATGATATTTTTATATAATTTATAATTACGTCAAATGTGTGTATTTTTATTATACTATCCCGTCTTTTGTTATATATTTTAAACACAACCTTTCAAATTATATATATACTTTAAATACCATTTATCTATTTTTATATACAAGTCTTTGGGTTTTCATTTTATTTCTTTTATCACGTCAGTTTTTTCTTATTTTCTCTACCCATTTCATTATTTTGTTCTTTTCTGACAAACATTTTCTCACTTTAAACCTGACTTCACACCCAAAAAAACACAAAAACTTAACAACAAAACAATCTAAAAATACCAATCACTCGTGTGTCTTTGGGGATTTATCTTTGATACATTTCGCATATAACGACTAATTTCGTAAAAAAAATATGTATTTTTATTATAAGGATACGTCTTTTAGTTGTGTCTTTTAATCACAATTTTTCAAATCACACACACACACACACACACACACACACACATATATATATATATATATATATATATATATATATTTTAGAAGATCATTTATTTATTTTTAGACACAAATCTTAGATTTTTCATTTTATTCCTCTAATCACATCAGTTTTTTCTACAATCTAAACAATACCAATAAACGATAGTGTCTTTCTATGTTAATATCTTGATATATTTTCGTATATAACCTTTCAATTCATATATATAGTTTAGAAGATCATTTACATTTTTTAGACACAATTTTTTGGGTTTTTATTTTATTTTTCTAATCACGTCAGTTTGTCTTTTTTTCCTCTATCCATTTCAATATTTTATTATTTTCTAATAAGAATAGCCTCACTGTAAACCATATTTTCCATATACAAAAACATTAAGAACTTAACAACATAAACAATCTAAAATATATATATCAATGAATGGTTGTGAATTTCCGGATTAATCTCTTGATATATATTCGTATGTAACATCTAATTTCGTCAAAAGGTGCACATCTTTATTCTACGGTCATGTCTTTTAATCACTTCCTTTCAAATCTTATATATAGTTAAGATCATTTATCTATTTTTAGACACAAGTATTTGAGCTTCTATTCCTCTAATCACATCAGTTTCGGTCTTTTTCCTCTACCATTTCATTAATTTGTTCTATTTTAAAAAACATAATCTCAATTTAACTAGACAACACACCTACAAAAATACAAAGAACTTAACTACAACTAATTTCAAATATACAATTTCAAAGTATATTAAAATATAGCTAATCATTCTCTTTATCAAGAATTTAATTCACCGATAAAATGTAAAGAAGTGGAATTGTCATCTTCATCTACCAATTTGTCTACTACTATTTGTGCAAGATCTACGGTTTCATTATTGTATAATGATGAAGATATTTTAATAATAATAAGAATGTGAATTTATATATTCGAGGGTTATGTTTTCTCGAATTAGCATTTTGACTTGTTTACGTATATAATTTCTAAAGTTGTCAAAAATTGTGTTATTAATTATAAGGTTACATCTTTTAATAATAACCCTTAAATTCCTATTTTTAGAACACCATTACTCTTTTGTTTAAATACAAAGTCTTTGGTGTTTTCACCTATTTGTTTCACTTTTTCTTTTTTCTTCATTCCATATTCACACATATCGTTTAACTCTATTTACTGTGTTTTATGCATTTTCAAAACATGTATTGTACATTCACGCTTATAATCGCTTTTAACTTTATTTATGGTAATTTTAGAAAGAATGGAAAATTCGTAGTCCAATTTAGATAATATATGTTCTTTATGAGATTTAAGTGAACTATTACAACCCAAGGCTTGACAATTGACAAGGGTTATAATACTTTTTAAGAAAGGTGTTTTCATGCACGATTCAATCATTATCCAAGTTTATAATTTCTATCAGTCTTGGTTACTCACTAAATGAACATATTTCCATTTCTAATGGCCAGTTATATAGTCAGTAATGTAAAGTCTCTAAATTTTATGAGAATATTCTTATAATTGAGGGCTTCTTACATATGTTGCTAATGTTAGTATGTAATGTGATGCAACTAAATAATATATATATATATATATATATGTATTGATTTTGTTTACCACTTATTTTAAATTATTTTCACTTTAGAGTTTAGGTGTATTGTACATTTTTTTGTCATCATGAATTTCATTAAACACGGAAGAAACTGTTTGGATACAAAGACGGTAGACAGCATAAAGTCCCTGGAAACAAATCCTAGGAAAGGGAGACTAAGAGGTAACATAACCTTGACTAGAAACGGGAAAATGACAAATTAAACCAAATCGGAACAATGCAAAAATGAAATGAAACCACCTAGCTTGAAGAGACCAAACACTCAACACTTACTACTTACTGAACAACGGTAAGAAGATCCTCCTAACATGAAACAGACCCAGCCTTTCTGACCATAGAACTTATGCTTCATATTCGGCAAGATGTCACCAAAGCTTCGAAATATGGCACTGTCGATAAGACAACACAACGGGAGGACACCTAAATAGAAGCACACAAAGACGAACGGGAAATCGATCTGCTGGAGTAGGAAGGGGAAAGGAGAACGAACCCAGATACCAACAAACTATATGCAGCAAGAGAATACGATAGATCGAAACGGGGTAGAAAAACCAATGATCTCAATCAGAGAAAAAAATCTTGCACACAACTACACAATTCAGATAGATAACCGTCTAACCACGAGTCTAAAATCAAATATTAAGACCCAACGGAAGCAGTAGCGCAAGCAGCAATAGAACTAAAGCTGGTATACATAGAAAAGCCATATATAATTCGTAGCAAAAAGCCCACGCTAAACCAATAACACCACTGATACGAAAGGTAAAAAAAAAAAAGCCGCAAACCCTGCAACGCACCAACTAATAGATCCAACGATTCTTAAGTCGGAGGTGAGGAAGGAGCTGATCAGGCATAAAGGTCCGGAGCTGAAATCAAGGCTAAGCACGAACACAAACTCCAAAATTGATTTGCTATCCGTACAATAGCATCTCATCTAACAACCGCCATTGGGCTGAGCAGACGCTAGAACTAAGCAGAGATGATGATGTGATATACCATTGAGAAAGTAGGAGGAGACGACGCCATAAAAATCTCTACCAGAGAAGGAGATGAGATCTTAACACCCATACACCGGAGCTGGAAAGGATATGTGGAAGCCGAAAAGGATTAAAGTAGGTCTGGGCATTTTTACCCGGAACCGATCCGAATAAGACAGGTTCAGATAGGAACCTGGTTTAGACATTTTAACATGCTGGGTCTAGCTGTTGAAGACCCGCGGGTACAGGTTCGGGTCCGGGTATTACCCGCGGGTCTTTCGGGTACCCATATAAACTTGTATAAATATATATTAATAATATATATTTCTTTATATAGATTAAATATTTTAATAACATGTTCCAAACATATACCCAGCCTGTTCCGAACCTGTTATGAACTTGTTTCTAACATGTTTCGAACTTGTTCTGAACCTGTTCGAACTTGTTCAAACTTGTTCGAACTTGTATCCGAACATGACCCAATTAGTATCCAAATAAAAACAGATATTAGTAGTAAAGCTACCCTAAGACCCGATTCGACCCAGACCCGGCAGTACCCGACCCGAACCCGACCCGAAACTAGCAAGTCCTTAAATGGGTCCTTCATTTCTTTTATCCGATGGATCCCGATCCGACCGAGACCCGACCCGAAGCCGACCTGAGGAGCCCAATGCCCATGCCTAGATTAAAGCAAGAATCACAAGGGCCTCACCGGCGGTGACGAGGAGCGCCACCCACAGGAGAGGCCAAGAGATTGCGTAAAAGATCACAATTTTCTTGTAGTGTCTCTTGTATCACCCTGAAGATATTTGTACACAAGATCACAAGTTATTCATCTTCATTAGCACACAAGATCAACCTTCATTTCGAAATCCGACTTTGCTGGCCCAATTGTCACCGTTCTCCACGTCGTTGCCAAACTCTGACGGCAAGAATCTCAGTAAACAGATGACAAAGAAGAAGGAAGAAAACTCGTCGGGGAAGAAGAACAGAGACGGATCAGAGTTAGAGAGACGAATCCGAAGCCAAATCGGAGTGAGAGACGGACAGATCCACCATTTTCGGAGTTAGAGACAGACTGAAAGCAAAGACAATAAAGAGAAGCACGCGCCGTCGGAGCCTTGTCGGATTGCTCTCTGCCATCGTTATGCGCGCATGTCCTTCTCCAGCAGTCGTCTTCACCACGAGATCTCGCGCCTAAGATGGTTGTCATCGAAGCCGGCAGACGTGGTGGCCGGAGCCGTCAGTTGTGGTCCTCATAACGAGGAAGCTTTTCTGATATTTTTTTTTGTTTTTTTCGATTATTTATTTAATATAATTTTATTTTATTGTAAAGATTATTATAAATAAAATAAAATTTACATATGATTTGTTTTAATATATATATATTTTTAAAATGTATTAAATAGCTACAACCATAATCGTAGCTATTCTTAGATATAGCCACAAACTGATATTGCAACTTTTCGTGGCAATATTAGCTACGGTTTCATGTTTTCGCTATTCGTAACTATTAGCTACGAAAACCGTCATGGCTATGTCGTAGCTATGTGGCTGCAGATAGCTACGAAAGATCAATATCCACGAGCTCATGGACGCAGATTTTGTTCGTGACTATTCGTAGCTATCGGCTGAATAGCTACGAAATATTATCAATAGCCACGAAAAAATCTGCAGCTATGTCGCAAGTTTCTTGTAGTGTCAGCTATATTGTATTAATTTAATTATATATTTTTATAAGGTATTAATTTATTTGATAATATTATTTTTAAATAGAAATATTCAAATGAATAGTTGTGTTGGTTCAAGTGAATTGTTGTAACCGTTCATGTTAAACATTGCAACTATTGGATTTTTGTTTTTAAAAAAATTCAAATGTTGCAGCATTTAGCATGCTCACATAAGCTTATCTAGACAAACATACCAATAGAGAAAAAGTCATAATTAAAAGAAAAATGCAGTTTGTTTTGTAACATAGCCTACAAGAAAATGAAACTTTGGTTGTATTATTCTACGAGGATTAGGATTTTCCTATAACCCAAATTTAATAGTGTCAAATACTATTGAAACATATATTTTATGTATAATAAAACCATTTTATAATTTCATCCTAACTAACAAAAATCTCATAGTTAATCACTACAAATATCATAATATTATCATTAACCTTACATATTTATTATGATGTCATATATGAAAATATGTTAGAGATATAAGCAATTCAAGATTTTCTTTTTCATGAAATATCATACTAAAATATGTTACTTAACATGCAATTAATTCTTAATTTAGAGCTAATATTTATAGAAGATAAAAATAATGAATAAAAATATAAGATGTGTATCATTTGTCAAGAGTAATTTGTTGTTCACCAAACTCTTAACTCTTATGGAGTAACCTTACCATTTATGTCTTTGATGTTGAATATCTTCTTACATAATTTAAAAACTAGTCACAAGTGTCATTATCACTGTTTCAAGCTAGGCTCTTGGTTTAGTAAAAAAAAAATTTGAAAACATAATTTACTTGTTACAGATAATTAAATATGAATATTCATTAGTTTCATATATATTTTAAAAATAGTTTTAAAATACTAAATTCGAAAAAAACTTACTTACATTTAAAAATTATAATT
This sequence comes from Orychophragmus violaceus, assembly GCA_030180135.1. Taxonomy (NCBI): domain Eukaryota; kingdom Viridiplantae; phylum Streptophyta; class Magnoliopsida; order Brassicales; family Brassicaceae; genus Orychophragmus; species Orychophragmus violaceus. Next base: position 83,494,214 of record CM058234.1, on the reverse strand, counting down.
ATTCAAAATGAGATCCTGTGTAAAACGGGCGGTAGTATCCCCCCCCCAACCCCACCCCAATTCATAATAATATATTTGTTTTAGAGCTAAAGATAAGATAATTAAAAAATAATAAAATGTAACTATTAATTAAGGGTACATAGGTGTTTTAAAATTTTAATATGTCTACACCACTGGAAAATCTATGGCAACCCGCAATATTCAACACCTAAAATAATTGAATTTGGTTTTCAAAACTATCCACAATGCATTAAAATAACAAAAATCAGCGAAATGAAAATGGTTAGGATATCTAGAGCGATTAGTGTCAACAAGATATATAAACACTTTCACAACAACATCAAAATCATATATATTCATTAAAATAATTTAAAATATATTTTGAAATCTTAGTTATATGTCGTTAGTCAATATTAAATATGTGGAGAAGGGATACATCATAGTTATTCTTTATTTTTCATCAAAATTGTTTTCAGTTTCGCTTATTTATTTCAACGGTTGTAACTATATGATTTCTGTATAAAAAAATTTATTATCAATATATTCTTTTTTTGAAGTAAAAAAAAATCAGTGTTAATTTATGTTAAAACGTTTGGCATTCAAAACCAAAGACTTGGATGCAAAATCAAAATCATAACACAAGAAACATGAAAGCAAGAGAAAGTTTCCGACTTACCAGGTTCCTCATCGGGCACAGTAAATGTACCCTCTGCTCCTGCTGCTCTCAATATTGACTCTGTGAGCCCTGCCACTTTAGCTGTTCCCTCCACTTCCATTCCTTCTCCACAAAAAGCCCTCCCAAGTGATCTGGCAGTTGCCCCTCCGCTTCCCATCCCTTCTCCACAAATAGCCAACCCAAATGCTCTGGCAGTTGCCCTTCCGGTTACTGCTCCCCTTCATCTGGTTCAATATAGTCCACCCGATTATTAGAAAAAGCCATCTTTAAAACGATCTAGAAAAAGCTCTCCTCCACAAAAATTTAACTCCTTCACATCTGAACTCTCTTATTTTGTTCCTAATATTAAACCAACTGTACTTCCTTCTTCCTCAGTTGGAAACACTAATAATCCTTTCTCTATTTTAAGTTCCTCTAGTTCTCCCTTTTCTTTTGGGGAAGGCAACTCTTTTAATCTATGTGTAGTAAACTATCTTTTTGGAATAACCGTGGCCTAAATGACCCGGATAAGCATAGCGGCTTTATTCAGTGGCTTTCTTTCCATAAACCCATTTTTTTAGCCTTTTGGAGACTCACATAAAAATTTCAAATCTGCCTAATCTAATGGCAAAGCTGTGTAGAGGTTGGAACTATACTACCAATCATGCAGGTGATGAAGATGGCAGGATTGTGCTTATATGGAAAGATTCAGTGGCGGTTAAAGTCCTAAGGCAATCTCGTCAAACAATCACATGTGAAGTGAAGCTCTCAAACTCAGTCTATTTTATCTACACTGCAATATATGCATCTAATATTAGAGATGAAAGAACCGACCTATAGGTTGAGCTCCTAGAGCTGCAACAGACTCTAGCTCTGCATTCTCTTCCGTGGATGGTTGGTGGGGACTTTAACCAAGTTCTCCATCCAGCTGAGCATTCTTCACCTGCAGTAAACTTGTTTGACTCGCATATGATTGAATTTAAAGAATGTTTGCTTCAAATGGATCTGAAAGACTTATGGTATCAGGGGCCCCTCTATACTTGGTCTAATCACCAACCTGCTAGCCCTGTCACCAAAAAACTTGATAGACTCCTGATAAATGACCACCTCCTTAACCTCTTCCCCCATTGTACAGCCACATTTCTTCCTCCTCTGGCCACCTCTGACCATTATTCTTGCCTTATAGACCTGCCCCACCAGTTACCTACAATCGGTACCAAGCCCTTCAAGTTCTTTAACTACCTGACCTTACACCCAGACTTTCATCAAGTAGTTCTTGATGCGTGGTTTACTGTCGGAAGCAATGTATCTACCCTGGCGGATCTGTGTTGGAAACAAAGGAACTTAAAAAGAGCGCTTAAACACTTAAATAGTGAGAATTTTTATAAAATCCAAGAGAGAGTTCAAGAGACTAACTTATGTTTCCTAGATGTGCATGTCTTAGCTCTAAACAGTCCCACGTCTGAGTTGTTCCAACAAGAACGTGATCAGCAACAGAAATCGACCTTCCTTTGTAAGATAGAGGAGAATTTCTTAAAGCAAAAGTCTCGTATCATGTGGCTCAAGGAGTGTGATCAGAATTCACCTTATTTATTTCGTGTTTGCCAGTCTCGTATCTGCTATAATTCTATCAGGTCCTTCTTGTTACCGTCGGGGTTGCTAGTTACTGATCCAGTAGAGATGAGTGTCTTTGATGTGGCTCACTTCAAAAATATCCTTGGACCTGATCTGCTTCCTCCTCCTGCCTTGGTGTCTCCCCCTGATTGGTTCCAGATCATTACTCCCTTTTCCTGTTCTCAAGCACAACAACAATGTCTGAGTTTAATTCCTTCAGATGCGTAGATTACAAAGGTGCTTCTCAAGTTAAATCTTAATAAAGATCCTGGGACGGATAGTCTTATCTCGGGCTTGTATAAGGCTTCGTGGGATATTGTGGGTGATGAAGTGGTCTCTTCCATCAGGAACTTCTTTGTGTCTTCCTTCCTTCCGGTGGCTGCTAATGCCACAATCCTCTCTCTGGTCCCTAAGCACCCTGGTGCTTCAAGCATTACTGATTACATGCTTATTGCCTGCCTTAATACAGTGTACAAGACAGTGTCTCGTCTCCTTGTGAAGCGTATTAAACCATTGCTCCCCTCTCTTATCCTGCACAACCAAACAACCTTTGTTACTGACAGATTATTGATAGAGAACACTATTCTAGCAGGTGACTTAGTGAGTGGTTATCACCAAAGAAAAGGACCTAAAAGGATTACTATAAAGGTTGATATCGCTAAAGCCTTTGACACGCTTTATTGGGAGTTCCTCTTTAATTGGCTAAGGGGGTTGAGACTACCTACTGTATTTATTGGATGGCTTTGTGCTTGTGTCTGCTCTACCAACTTTACTATTGGCTATAATGGCACCGTAAATGGATATTTTAAGGGGAAACGAGGGTTACGTCAAGGTGACCCTCTTTCTCCTTACTTATTTGTTATAGCTATGAATACTCTATCATTAATGCTTAATAGAGCAGAAGAGGAAAGAAGATTCAACTACAATCATAAATGCAAGGATTCAAAGATTACCTACCTATGTTTCGCTGATGACCTTCTAATCTTTACTGATGGGGACATTAACTATGTCCAGAACGTCCTACAAATCCCGAAGGAATTTGAGTTGAGGTCAGGTCTTGCTGTCAGTGTCCAGAAGTCCTCGTTCTTCTCATCAGGCCTGTCACAAGAGGAGATAGACAGAATTCAGTTTTCCACAGGAATGTCTCATGGATGCCTGCCTGTAAGGTATTTAGGAGTGCCATTAAGCTCTAAGAAACTTACAATTGCAAATTGTGAAGTACTAATTCAATAGGTGAATAATAGACTGTCATCTGGGAGTGTGAATGCCCTTTCTTTTGCTGGCAAATTGCTACTCATAAAAACTGTCATCTCAGGCATCACTACATTCTGGACGTCAACATTTATCCTGCCAAAAAAAGTGATCAGATGAATTAACTCTTTGTGTGTTGTCTTCCTATGGAAGGGAAACATAGAAAGTAATCATACTACTCGTGTGGCTTGGGAAACGGTGACAATGACTAAAGAGCAGGGGGGTCTAGGTGTTAAGGATTTGTATTAGTGGAATAAGGCTTGCTGTTTTAAACTGATTTGTCTCTTATTTTCACAAGCGGGTTCTATTTGGGTAGCATGGTATAGAAATGAGATCCTAAAAGGAGATATCAACAACTTTTGGACAGTTAAACCTAAGCAGTCTAACTCTTGGCTTTCAAACAAGCTACTCAAAGTAAGGATGGAAGTCTATACCTGGATCAAAGTTCATGTGGGTAATGGGAGGAGTTGTCGGTTCTGGACAGATAATTGGTCTCCGTTTGGGAGATTGGATGACTATTTGATGGCTGGTCTCAGGCGCCTAGGAATTCCGAGCAATGCAACAGTAAGCAGTTTGTACAATGATGGTGATTGGGATATCCCTGCAGCTCGTTCTGATCGTCAGATTGATGTCTTAGCCTGCCTATCAAACACAACCTTATCATCAGAAGAGGATGATTTTTACTGTGAGATCGATGGGAAAAGAGTTAGCAAGTATTCAATTGGTAAAGTCTATGCTATGATCAGAGAACCTTTTCCCATTGTACCTTGGTTTAAAGTAGTCTGGATCAATGGGGGAGTGCCAAAACACAGTTTCCTAACTTGGATGTTTGTCCTGGATCGATGCCCGACCAGAAATCGTCTCTCCAATTGGGTATTGTCAGTGATACTTCTTGCTTGCTATGCCAAGGTCCGCTCGAGAGTAGGAACCATCTCTTCTTTGACTGTTTTTACTCATGGGAGATCTGGTCATCTATCGTGTTGAGGCTCGATCTCGTGGCCCATCGTGCTTGGGATAGTGTCATGCTGCAATTGCAAACATACAGAGGGGGGTAAATATAAAAGAAGACAGATCCTAATATGTTGGCAAGCTATCATCCATTGGGTCTGGGCAGAACGTAACAACAAATATCATAGAGATAATTTCAGACCGGTGGATGTCATAAAGTCTCTGATTGAGCGCCAGGTGAAGGATCGAATTCTCAGTTTTAGAACATCAAATTCAGCTGCTGCTTCTTCTATGATGCAATACTGGTTTGCCTCTTCGTTCCCCTCTACTTGATCTTCGCCATTACATCAATGTGTAGTTCTTTCTGGTGTTTCGTTTGGGAGTGATCGTCTTCAATCGCCTCTGCATGTCGTCGATTGGGTTCCGATCATTTCTGGCTCTCGCTTCAGCTTCTAGTTTCTCTATTGGGCCAATGTGGTTTACTGGGTTTCATTTTGTTTGTACTGGGGAATGGGGGGTTTCATTTTGTTTGTACTGGGGAATGGGCCTCGATCGAACTCTTAAGCCTTTGGGCTTGTATCTTTTTCCTTTCTTTTCTTTGCATTAATATATGAAAGCCCTTTTCTCAAAGAAAAAAAAAAGCAAGACAAAGTTAAGGATCTATAGCCAATAGCCTTATGTAATGTTCTATACAAGATTATTACCAAAATCCTTTCAGTTAGACTCAAGACTATCCTACCCCAGATTGTATCTGAAAAACAAGCTGCGTTCATCAATGGAAGGTACATAACGAATAATGTATTGTTGGCTCACGAAGTATTTCATTCACTCCAGACGTCAAAACGGACTTCGAAAAACTATATGGCGGTTAAGACTGATATCAGTAAAGCATATGATCGTATAGAATGGAGCTTCTTAGAAGGGGTCATGCGTAAAAAGGTTTTGAAGTATGTATTTCCTGGATCATGAGCTGCGTTTCCACTGTGAGTTTCTCGGTCCTAATTAATGGTAGCCCATATGGTTATTTCGAAGCTTCACGTGGGATTCGACAGGGAGATCCTTTATCTCCCTATCTGTTTATACTTTGCTCTGATGTTTTAAGATCACTTATTGGACATGCGGTTGAGAGAAAACAGATACAACCACTCCGTATTAGTGCCGGAGGACCCCCTATCTCACATTTACTCTTTGCAGATGATTCTCTGTTTTTCCTTAAGTCAGATGCCCATAACAGCCAAAATCTACAACGAATATTTACCTCATATGAACAAGCTTCTGGCCAGATGATCAAATTTGAAAAGTCCACAATCACTTTTGGAACAAAAGTGTTCCCTCACACACGTGAAGCAATACAGAATATGCTAAAGATTCCAAATGTGGGGGGTGGAGGGAAGTATCTCGGTCTGCCAGAGCAATTTGGTCGGCGAAAGACGGACATGTTTAAGTATATACGAGATGGAGTACAAAAAAAACATCTGGTTGGCAAAATAAATATTTATCCCCGATCAGCAGAGAAGTGCTTATTAAGGCGGTTGGCCTAGCTATGCCGGTGTATTCCATGACATGTTTTCGCCTTCCTGTGGAGATCTGTTCAGAGATAGATAGTCTTCTATCTCAATTCTGGTGGGGTACGAAGGGTGGTAAGAAGAAAATGGCATGGACATCATGGAAGAAGTTAAGTTTCTCAAAGAAAAATGGTGGTTTAGGCTTTCGTGATCTGCACAACTTTAACCAAGCTCTGCTTGGGAATCAAGTATGGAAGCTCTATAACCGACCAAATAGCCTTCTCTACAGAGTTCTTAAACATCGCTATTTCAGAAACAAATCTATCTTTGATGCATCATTGGGCACAAGGAGTTCATACGGATGGCAATCGCTTTGCTTTGGAAGAGAAATACTAAAACATGGACTCCACATTTCTCTTGGTGATGAGCATAACATTCCTATCTCTTCTGCTTGGCTTCCAACTATTCCGCCAAGGGCACCTCTGCTATTACCATATACTAATCCAACCTTACCGGTGTCGTCTCTCATTGACCCGGACACAAAGAAATGGTCGGACGACATGCTTACTGATCTCATCGAGGCAGCGGATCATCACCTTATACGTAAGATGTTTATACCGCCTATCCCATTACTTGATTCCTACATATGGCCACATACAGCAAACGATATGTACTCTGTTAAGTCTGGTTATCATTTTGTTAACAATATGACTACAACAAGCAATACTTCACGGCCTCCCTTGTACAACCAACCGGATTTGACAAAGGTTGTATGGAATTCTTCAATACCACCCAAACTACAACACTTCATTTGGCGGGTTACATCTGATAATAATCCAGTCCTGTCCAATTTGAAGCATAGCCGAATCTTAACCACAGCTGAATGTATTCGTTGTTCAACTGAAGATGAAACAAATAATCACCTTTTCTTTACTTGCCCTTACACTTAGTCGGTGTGGCGGGTTTCCGGTTTCAATTCTCCACTAATATCAGATATGAACGCCCCTATTGAAACAAAACTGCTACATCTACTACACCTAAGTTCTGACAAAAGCACCCCGACGGAAACCCGTTCCGGTCCTCTGTGGCTCATGTGGAGATTATGGAAGACGAGGAATGATCTCTTATATAACCGTAAAGAATATTCAATAGTGGAGACGGTCAGGAAAGCTCGAGAAGATACAATGGAATGGTGTAAACTACACTCTACATCATCTGAAAACACACAACAAAAGACTCGTAGTAGGCTATCAACATGGACACCGCCTCTGCAAGGATCAGTAAAGTGTAACTTTGATGGGGCTCATAGATGGGGTAACTCCCCCTCTGGATTGGGATGGATAATTCGAAACCATAATGGAACTTTTATGGAGACTGGTCATGGCCAGTTCCAAGGAAGATTTACTGTAGAAGAGACAGAATGTACGACTTTGATATGAGGTTTACAAGTATGTTGGTCGCGAGGATACCGAAACGTTATTTTTGAAGGAGATTGTCAGGTTGCTATAAATGCTATGAATGGCCTCAAACATAACCAGAAACTTCAGAATTATATAGCTACAATTCAAGCTTGGAAAGCGATGTTCAACAACTGTTGTTTCAACTTTCATCATTGAGAATCAAATAAAGCAGCGGATATGTTGGCTAAGAAAACTTTATCCTTAAATTGTAACTCTCGTATGTATTAGAGCATGTCCATCGAAGGTTCTTAGGGTGGGGTTCTTAAAAAAAATTATTAAAATATTGTGGGTCCCACGTGAATAGTTAAGAACCGGGTTCTAAAAATCTTTATTTAAAAACCGGTTCTTACACTGTTCATGACATGTGGCAGCTTGTCATTCGTCTATTTTTTTTTCGATTTTCTTTTTTTTACACTTTCCCCCAAAAAAAATTTTTTTTTTTAAGAACCCCATGGGGAGTTCATGAATGGGGATGCTCTTATGTTTGCCCTTATTTTCTGCAACATACTGTAAACAGTGATTTTAATTAATAAAATATGGCAGTCAAAAAAAAAAAAAAAAAACAACTCGACATTTTTTTTATCTCTAAGATCTCTGCGTAGCTAGTGTAAATTCTGGAATATTTTGTTTTTTAACACACGACTCTTCCTCTCTTACTCTCGGCTTCGTGCATCCCAAACATTGTATCATACATGGGCTTGTTCAACGTCTCCGGCAAGTAAAATGCAAGCCCACCTCCCACTAACCCGCACACCGCAAAAACACCAAACGGTAAACCTTCCCCTAAAACCACCACAAACGGCGCAAGAATCGCTCCCATTTGCGCCGCTTGAGTCGCGCAACCCAAAGAAGCGTTCCTCACAACCGTGGGAAACAACTCTGCTATATATATGAACAGCAGATTGTACGTTCCCGCCATCCCAAATATCCCCAAAACACCTGAAACCATTCTAACCGTTTTCCACGGACCGACGCCTCCTACAATGAAACCAGTGATGCAGAAAACGCAGCTGAACCACTGTGTCCCTATGGTTAATGGTTTCCTCCCATACCGGTCTAACAAAACAGCTGTTATGGCAAACGCTGGCATTTCCGTCACGGCGTTGAGGAAGACGTTGAGGTAGAGATTGGTCTTGAGGTTGCCTACGTTGAGGCTTAGTCCGTAGTATACAATCGAGACTGTGAAACTTATGGCAACGGCTAAGAGAAGACGGATCCGCGTGAGAGGCGATCGTAAAACGTCTTTAAGCGATCCTTCGACCGCTGTATTTCTCTGAACCTCGTTATCGTCCTCGTCATCTAGAGCAAGAGTGACACCAGCGGGAATGTGACGACCGTTCGTTTTAGCGATTGAATGCATCAGCTCCATGGCCTCGTCAACTTTGCCTCTGACGAGATACCACCTCGGGGACTCGGAGATAAACGGAATGATGATGAGCAGGAACAAGAGAGACGGTAACGAGGACACTATGAAAAGCTCTCTCCACGACCTGAAGACGTATGCAATACCAGAGAGAAGCGCAATGCCCGCAGAGAAGAAGTAGAATGTAGACATTCCCGCTACACCGCGTTTGCTTGGTCCTACCGGTTCTGTGGCTAGGACAAACGCGGTTAGGCCAACACCACCGGTGCTGAAACCGGTCAAGAAGCGGAGAACCACATAGGTCCAGTAGTTTGGGGAGAAGGCGGTCGCGATACCAAAGATTGCATTGATGACGGAGACAACTGTTAATGAGCCTTTTCTTCCTAGCTTCGAGTCCGAGAGATGCCCGAATACTCCCGCACCTGCATATAGTCATGTCGGTACAAATTTTATTAGGCCATGTGTTGTAACCAGAAAAGTATACGTTAAGTAAATACATCAGGTGAAAGATTTATTCCAATATTTGATAGTTCATAGGTAGGGGACCATAACTTATGTATGGTGTAAAAAAGAGAAATGCTTTATGGGATATGTTGGACCAATGTCTCAGAGATTTTTGTATTGTTATGAAAATATCTTCAACATCATTGAAGTTTGACAAGTCTTAATGTAATTGGATATTCTTTCAGGTATCCAAAGCCAAGCTGTCTCTTTTTAAGAACTAAGACCATCGACAATGGTGTTACCCACTCTTGAATTTTTTATCATTATTTTAATATTTTTTGTTTTGTTGAAAAACTGAAAAAAAAAAATCAGCCAATTAGCAATTGCCACATATGGCAAATCCTAGGTTTCTGTGCTAGGAAGGTTTCTTAGAGCATCCCCAATGGTGATATCCCCATTGGGGTTTAAAAAAAAATTTAATTTTTTTTTTTCAGATGCAAAAAAAAAAAAATTAAAAAAATTAAAAAAGGACCAATGACTAGCCGACACGTGGCATGAACAGTCTAAGAGTGGATCCTTATATAAGGAATTTAAGAGACCGGATGTTAACTATTGTGTGGGGTCCACGTGGGACCCACACAATATTTTATATTTTTTTTTTAAGAAACCCTGCTAAGAAATCGCGTTGGACTTGCTCTTAGAGCATCTCCATCAGAGGACCCTAGGTGCGTCCCTTCCCCTTATTTTTTTATTATTAATTTTTTTTTTTTTGAAGTCGAAAAAAAAAAAATTTCAAAAAAAAAAAGTCGACCAATGGGAGATCGACACGTGGCGAGACGGAGAGAAGGAGCGTCCCTTAGCCAAGGCATTTCGCATACGGTTTTTAAAAAAAAAGTGGATCCCACGTGGGACCCACATTATTTTAATATATATTTTTTAAGAGACCCACCCCTAAGAGACTCTAATGGATCTGCTCTTATATAAGGATTTTAGGATACGATTCTTAAGTTTTAAAACAAAAAAGTATTTTTTAATTAAACTTGTCTAGGTTTTGATGTCAAGTGGGTAAAAAAATCCATTGGACATGCTCTAATGTAAACATAAACTTAAAAAGCAACCATTTATAATTATTCTATTATTAAACCAATATTAATGAAGTCAAATTATAAAGCTTATTTTGTTTGTTTGCACACTAACACTAACAAACACTGAATAGTAGCATATTTTATATATGTAGTCTAGATAAGTTTGTGGTCTATGTTTATTTTAAATACGAACGTAAATTTGATTTATCTACGTATGTATTAAACTTTACATAAGACACTGATAAGATTTTCTGAACAGACAATTATACTTAGATTAGATAAGTAAAAAATTGCAGAAAGATGGATGAAATTATATATACTTAGATTAGATAAGTAAAAAATTGCAGAAAGATGGATGAAATTATATTAATGAGTGATGGCCACATAACTCAATGTATATTGTCCGGTCACACTACAAAATTGCTTTATTTATTCTAATTTTTCAATTTTTAGTTGTCATATTCTTTTTTGCACTGTACTCCAAAAAAAAAAAAATGCATAAAATAGCACAAAAAAACATATTTTATCATAAATATAGCACTAAAGAAAAATAATTGACATTTTTAGCATTATTTTAATTATAAAGACTTTTATAGCATTATATAGTTTAGGGTTTATGATTAATTATTTAGGGTTTAGGGTTTATTATTTAGGATTTAGGGTTTAGTATTTAGGGTTTAGGGTTTATTATCTAGGTTTAGGGTTTAGTATTTAGGGTTTAGGGTTTAATATTTAAGGTTTAGGATTATGGCTAATTTAGTGAAAAGACATGTTTTTGTGCTATTTTTATGATTTTTCTTCTTTGGTGCTATATTTGTAACAAGACATGTTTTTGTGTCATTTTTGTGATTTACCCAAAAAAATAGATTTTTTCTTTAATTAAGAAAACGACCATGTTTCACTTAAAAAAAACATATATATTCTGCCCCTAGTAAGTTGGACCCTTTTTCACTTCGCTAAACCTAAATTTAAATAGAACAAAAAACCCCTAAATTTAAATAGAAGATGTTGAATTTCGACGTGAAATAAGTTTACAAGCTACAGCTGTTATTTTCTGTTTTATAACTTGGCAACCAAAAAGCATTTAAGGTTAAAAGCGAATTTACCGATCATGCATCCGGCAAAGAAGAGGGCTTGAACGAGACCGATCTTATACTTGTTGCCGCAAATCAATCCCCACTCCGACACGGTGGAGCTTCCTTTACCTTCGGTCCATTCCCAAGAACTCGGATCCATATCGCAATACGAAGACTCGACCCGACAATCCGACCCGACGCATCTCCAACCGGGTTCCTGATCGGCGAATATCATCACCATCGTGTGGAACGCCTCCAGTGCCCAAGCTAGACACGTCAGCACGAAGTGCTTCATCTGCCACCTACCAAACTCGCCGCAGTATCTCTGTAGCATATCGTCTATGCATAATCTCTCCACTTCATCCGCTGCTTTCTCCGCCGGAGTGTCTATCAGCGGTTGCCTGACGTTGTTATCCTCCCGAGATTCCATATTTTTATTTCGAGTTGTTGTCTCTTTATTTTACAGTCTATTTTGTTTTGGAGGCGTTGATTTGTCTGACGCAAAGAAGGAGAAGGCTTCCTGTTGTATTTATATCGAAGAGGTGTGTGAAAAATGAGTTCTCTTTGCTGGTTGTCTTTCGGGACAAACCTTTCTTCAATATATAGAAAAGAAGAAGCAAAACACTTTTATGAGTTGTCTTTTAAAAATTAGCATGTCACATTCTATACTAATTCCACTGTTAATATAGAATAGTCGATACAAAATTATTCTATATTTGGTTAATTTATTTAGAGGAAAATTTCATTACTCCAAATTCAAATTTAATATAATTTTATTTTCTTTTACAATTTTTATTTTAAAATAAAAACTATTATTTATAAAATTTAATATTTAAAAACAAGAATCATTGTTTTTACACCCAAAATAATTATAACAAAAATGTAATATACTGAAAGTTTCAATGCCAAAAAATCCATTAATATTTGGGAAAATACCTTAAAAATACTTGACGTGAATTACATTTGTCAGAAAATACCCAAACTTTTAACGTTGCCTAGAAAATATTCAACGTTATTTTGGTTGTTTTTTAAATACCCTAACTTTCAAATTTCGTAATTTTCATCCCCAATTTTAACTACCGTTAAAAAAGCAACCTAACCATGGTTAAAACTGAGTGTAAAAATAACAAAAATTTGAAAATTGTAGTATTTAAAAGGCAACCAAAATAACGTTGGGTATTTTCTACACAACGTTAAACTTTAAGTATTTTTCTGGCAAATATAATTTAGGTCAGGTATTTTTAAGGTTTTTCTATCTGCATATATGAATGATTTTTTTTTCTACTGGTATGTTTTTTTCTCAATCGGTTCACTTTTAACATTGAGCACATACATGTACCACCAATAAAATGGATCTTATCTTGTTGAGGGAAGCTAAAAATTAGGATGGTTCAAGAACAAAGCTTGTTCTATACCTCTTGGGGTTGGTGTTATTGATCTTGACGTGCTTTATCAATTGTAACCGAGGGTTGTCTCGATTGAATTCCTTTGGAAGGAGATCATTTGTTGACTCCACCGTCACATTTGTCTTTATTGACCGATCAGATCTTGGCTCCTTCTTGCAATTCGGTTGATACTCTTTTGATAGTCCTGCATCTCTAAGATTGCGGTTGTCCCTCACATACTTTATGCTCTTGTTAATGTATTGCTCGTGACCTTTAATCATGTGGTCGTCAAATTAGTGAGGTTCCATCGCTTTTTGGCGCGTTGAGCTGGATGTCGTGTTTCTCTGTCCTCCTTTGTTGTTGTTGGTGGTGGTGAGATTGGTTATTCCGTCATTGGCAATCTCCTTTTTATCGTATAAAGATACTCAAAGTCTCCAAAGACTGCACCAGTTGTTGAAGGTGAACCTTCACAAAGATTAATTTGATAATTGAATTCGGGAATCTTCATAATGATAAAGGGGAAAAACCTTAAGAATACATGACGTGAATTACATTTGCCAGAAAAATATACAAACTTTTAACGTTGCCTGAAAAATACCCAACGTTATTTTGGTAGCCTTTTAAATCTTCAACTTTCAAATTTCGTTATTTTGACACCAAATTTCAAAAACCGTTAACGAACTAACCTAACCATGGTTAAAGCTGGGGATGAAAATTACGAAATTTGAAAGTTGAGGTATTTAAAAGGCAACCAAAATAACGTTGGGTATTTTTCAAAAACGTTAAAAGTTTAGGTATTTTTCCGGAAAATGTAATTCACGTCAGGTATTTTAAAGGTTTTTTCCCTTAATATTTGCACTAGTTTCACAAGTGTCACAATATTTGAAATCAAATACAAAAATGATTCTTATAATGTGGTCTCTTAAACTAAATTGGTGGCCTCCGAGAGAAAAATTATGGCCCCCTATAAAACCAAACCCAACAGCTAACCCATTACCTATAATAAAAAATGTGGCCTTAAAAACATGAAAAATATTGATGGCCCTAAGCAATGGCTTAGCCTGCTTGTCCTCTGGGCCGGGCCTGCTCTTAACTTTCGCTAAACCTTGCCAATAATGACATATTGTTCCACAAACGATCCGGTTTTTTGGGCGTTCAAACCTTTGGCCAGGTTTGAATCGAAGATGTTGATATGGGCAACTCATGTCGTCCGGATAGTCAAATCAGTGACAAATTCCAGAAACTTGTCAGATGAAGGTCGGTTTGTTTACGGCTGAAGAAGCTTCAAGAGTATATTGTGTGGGAAAAGATTTCGTTGAGGATGAAGGAATATTTCCATGAGATGTCTTGCTTTGGGATTTTTTTGGTGGTTTCTTTTTGGTCATGAGGACCGGAGGGAGCCGCCGCTAAGATCGGTTGGCGGTGAAGATTAAAGAAAGAGGATTTGTTTGGGCACAAATCCCTTCTAGTGAACTCAGCTAGATCAATAACTTATTTTGGGCCAGCTACCAAGGCCCATACGCATCACGACTAAGCATAAGACATAATTGATGGGCCTAATCGCTAAACTGCAGGCCCATACGCATCACGACTAAGCATAAGACATAATTGATGGGCCTAATCGCTAAACTGCATGCCCATACATCGAACTCCGCCATTATAGCTCGACGATCAACCACATCAACAAGGTACGTTAGCTAAAGAGGAGAAGTTGGAGCTGACTCCGAAAGTGAGGAAAAATAGTTGAAGAGAGAGATACTATAACAAGGATGACTCCATGCTCACCGAAGATCATCCAATTCTCAATACATTCCACTTTTACTTAGCACTTGTAATCGCTCAATAGCTCGAGTCCTTTGTAAACTCTTTGATCAATCAATACAAATCCACTTTAACCATTTTAAGCCTTAGTTCGATTGTGGTTCACTTTAGAATCTAGCTCACCTTTTCCCAAATCATTAAACGAAGCACTTTAAATCTCGAGTATGGGTTTTAGCATCCACATTTTGGCGCCTTCTGTGGGGAGAATCATAGATATCTTGTACACCTGAACCCGATCCAAAGCTTACTAGCGTGAAAATAGATCCTAACGCAACAGCCCCAATTGGATCACCAAGATCGCAAGATCTCAACCAATCAACGTAAATGTTCAGACCGAGATCACCGGATCAGAGTCGTCCTTGAATCAAGTAGGATATAGGACAGTGGACCGCGTCCCTGTTTCTTAGCCAACAAGGGTTTCGCCTCCACGCTCAACCTCACATACAATCGAGAGGATGAACTCCTGAACTTGGGTACGATCTAAAGACCACCACTCAGGGGATGTTCAAGTATCTCAGATTAATTCGCCACGACCCGGCTCACCGTGCTTGACGCGATCCATCACCGATGGCGTGGAGAGCTCCGCAAAATTCTAAAGGTCCTGATTGACAGTTCGCACAACCACGAAGTCACTTAGCAAACTGTATTAGCTCATCTGGATCAGCATGAGGAGTCTGCTGAATCTGGGAAACATACCAACGCCCATTACCAGAGCGGCAGAGGACAGACCTGCAAGGAGTCCTCTGCTTCGCACACGCCTGAACTTCGAAGAGGTATACGATACCCCCGAAGCTACACAGCAGGCTTCCTCGCTTAACAGTGGTGGCTACCCAGTATTCAATCCGGTGGTGGTTACCCAGTATCGTACCATAACGAGTGCAAAAGCCCAAGTACTAGCAAACTTTATAATCGAACTCCCACCTACAGCTCCGGATCAAGAAAATCAAAATTATCACCGAACCCTCAATGTCGACGGAGCTTCGTCCAAACAGGGTTCCAGAGTAGGAATCAAGCTCGTAACTCCAACTAGAGAAGTAAATGAGGAGTCTTTCAGACTCAGCTTCAACGCTTCCAATAACGAGGTTGAGTATGAAGCCCTTATAGCCGGACTTCGGCTCGCAATCGGGATCGGAGCACGAGAAGTTTGCGCCTTCAGCGACTCGCAGTTAGTGACGAGTCAGTACCACGGCGGGTAAGAGACTAAAGACGAGCGTATGGAAGCGTACGTAAAAGTAGCTCACAAGCTAGCGAGTCATCTGAAAGACTTAACGCTCGAGAGAATACCTCAGAAAGAAAACTCCTCAGTCGATGCTTTAGCAGCATTAGCCTCAACATCCGACTCTCTAGTTAAAAAGATCATACCCGTAGAAGGGATAGAAAACTGAGCATCGACGTGGCACTGAAGGCACAAGCTGCAGACAAAGTTGCGTCAACTTCGGCAAAACAAACCAAAACCCCCCCCCCCCCCTCAAGCTTTATGCTCCAAAGTTCACCAGAATCAATAATGGTATGCTCCGCAAATTACGATATCGTCCTTACCAATAACCAACTAGTCCCAGAGACCCCGGTTGAGGAAGAGTACGAGCTTGAAGAACCGGGCGCAGAATTCCTTAGCAGGCCAGACTAGAGGGAACCGATCCTGGATTATATCTGAATCGGCTTAGTCCCCAATGACAAGTGGGAGGCTTCAAAGCTAAAAGCGCGAAGCGCCAGATAATGTGTGATCGAGCATCGTCTGTTCATACTCAGCATGACAGAGCCGTACCTACGGTGCGTGCATGCACATGAAGCTCTAGCCATAATGGGTAATACTTACGAATGCACTTGCGGTAACCACTCCGGAGGCCGAGCCCTAGCCATCCGCATAAAAGGCAAGGATTTTTCTGGCCATCCATGATCGCTGATTGTGAAATCTACACCAGGCAGTGTGATAAATTCAAAAGGCACACCCCAATCATCCATTAGCCTGCAGAAAAACTGTCAACGATCTCTGCACCTTACCCATTCATGAGGTGGTCAATGGACATAGTGGGACCTCTCTTCTAATCGGGACCGAAACAACTCAAGTACCTCCTGGTCTTGACCAACTATTTCACTAAGTGGATAGAAGCTAAGGGTTACCAGTAAACAACAAATATTGAAGTACGACACTTCATTTGGGAGCACATCGTTTGCCGACACGAACTCTCCTACGAAATATTAACCGACAATGGTTTGTAATTCATTTCCCGAGATTTTAGAAACTTCTGCAAAACTTGGAAGATACGCGTAACGACCTCGACCCCGAGATATCTTCAAGGAAACGGTCAAGCAGAAGCTGCGAATAAGATACTTTTGAGGAGCCTCAAGAAAATACTTGACTCTAAAAATTCTAACTGGTCTGAGGAACTACCAAGAGTCATATGGGCCTCCCACACTACACCTCAAAGCGCGACCGAAGAAACTCTATTCTCTTTAGCCTACGGGATGGAGGCAATGGTCCCTGCCGAGGTATCAATTCCAGCTATCCGAAGGACCCTGAGTCCGAGACACGAGGAACTAAACGGAAAATGTCCGAGATCACCTAGACAAGTTCAAGTAACAACATGACCGAGCGTTAGTACGAATGCAGAACTACCGGCAAGAAACTTCCTGCTACTACAACTCCAGAGTTCGATTGCGGAAGTTTAGCGTGGGAGACCTAGTACTGCGCAAGGTCTACGAAAACACTAGAGAGCGAAGCGCCGAAAAACTCGGGACCAACTGGGAAGGCCCCTACCGAGTCACTGAAATATTTCGGGACGGCGTCTACAAGCTCATGAATTTCAAAAACGGGGTACCAGTGCAGAGGCTGTGAAACGCCACGAAACTCAAGCTATACCACCTCTAAGTACATATGATAATATAACTACGTTAGACTTAATCCTTTGGTGGGGTACATAGGCAGCTTGAACTAAGAGTGCATCCACTCCACCAAAACTCTCCAGTTTTTCATCCTTTATTTCTTTTTTTTGGGGGGGGGGGGGGTGAGTATAGGGTTATCAACCAACAAATTAATGTAAACTTCCTACCAAACTTCAATAAAATTTATTTTCAATCTTCTCTCGGAGTTCGACTCATTCGACTAACCCCAAAAATTCACCCTATGGCTAACCCAAGCTGTAAATCAACACACTTGGCAAATGTGCTAAGCCTCAAAACCTTAAGCAACACGAACAAGCGCTCCAAACGAGCTATAACTCGAAAGATTTCACAAATCAGATCTTCCAGAGCATACAACTCGCAAATAATCTCTGAACTAAACCCTAAACGACTTTGCACAAGTAAACAGGTATCCTAAACATAGCAAACCAAAAGGCACTAAGTCGTCGAACGAACTCTAAACTAAAAACATTTGGCCAGACTAAGCAATCAATACAAAGAGTTCCGTCTTACGACCTAAAGGTTTAACATGCTAACTTAAAAACGCATCAACAAACCTCAAATATTTTGCTAAAACAGAATCCAAACTTTAAACAACGTAAGTCTTAAAACCGTGCATTAAAAAGTCTCACACGATCCAAAAAGAGTTATGGATTAAAGCCCTCCCATGAAACACTAAAGCAAAATTTAAAGTTCAACTTTAGCCCAAAAGGAGGCTTTAGGGAATTCAAAAAAAAAATTAAAATTTTAAAAGGAGTAGTCGTCAGCCTTGCTCCCCACCTTCAACTTCCTCGACCTCGACATTTTTGGTTCATTTAGCATCCACATCGTCCTTGGTTCCAACCACCATCTCCTCATCTGCCCCGGTACTTGCGCCAGCTCTAGCTCTGGCCATCGTTTTGGCGTTCGAGCCGAACTCATTAAAACCTTGGGAGCGAGTTGTAGGCTTCACCGAATCCTCAAAGATTTGTGGGATGGACCTTAGTTCAGCACCGAGAGAGAAGTCAGAGACCTGAGCCGCCTCAAAATCCTTCACGAAAATCTCCCTCTGCTCTTGCAGCTTGGGATGTTCTCCATCAAGAGTCGTGTCTCCGCTCTGCAGAAGCGCGATCAGCTTGATGTTAGCTTCAATCTCTTGAAGTTATATCTCGCAGTCGACCTCTTTCTTCTTCCTCTCAACATATCCTTCTAAGACTCGAACATATCGTAGTATTGTTCATCCCACTTCCTCATCCCGTCATGCTTGGCCCGGAGAAAAGTGTCCGCCATCTTCAGGGTCAGCTCCATGTTTTGTTACTCCAGGTGAACCAACATGTCCACTGCAACCAGACACACTCAGACTTCGCGACCTTGAGCTGGGATTCACGGAGCTGCAGATCCTCCTGTCATGTCTTGAGAGTCGCGTTCAGAGAATGCACCATGCCTTGGGCTTGCTCTAGCTCTTCCCGACGAGGAATACTCCGAAGACTCTGTTCATGAAAGGCCACCACTTGGTTGTCCGCCTCCAAAGACTGCAAGATAAAAAACAGCAATAGAAGAAAATTCTAAGTCATAAGTAATTATATGTCATCGACTTAACATAGAGCCACGCCCTATCAAGTTCTTCAACGAGGGAAGAGAACAACCGGTAGGTTTGCACTGATGCAGCAGGTGAGCGATTTCGTCCGGATCATCCATGATCGGATAGTACTTAGTGTGGTCGAACTTCCAATGGAAAGGTTTGGTCCCGGGGGAATGCGACGAACCAAATCCAGCATACACCTCCTTCCTCTCTGAAGCCTTATTTTGATGAGGTTTCTCGCTCGCGGGTTGCACAGAGGAGTCTCTCCCAGAACTCTTGAAGCCTAAGGAGATCACTTTGTCAGGAATCACCATCTCCATTTCCTTCTCGGAATCTGAACCTCGACGCGGGGGCGGAGGAGGAAGTCCAAAAATCCCATGATTGATGGCACTGGTCAGGGCGTCGTTTAACTATCCGAGACGAATGGTCTGGTAACCATTGGACGCCGCTTTCTCGGTAGGCTTCTTGGACGACTCACAAAAAGTAAGGCGCCTCCTCATGTCTCATTTTCTGGCAACACTATATGAACCTTCTTCGGAAACGGTTTGTGCCCAAGTACCTGCGAAATAAGAAAAGAAAAGGTTACTTAAACACGTAAAAGCAAGTCAGAGTAATCCGAGACCGCATGACCAAAAACTTAACAACACGAGCTGTTGTAGGAAGAACTCTGAATGGACTCGTAACTCCTGGAAGCTCGAGTGTGCACCTGGTCCTATATGCGGTGAACGATCACCAAAGCACGCCTCTCGAACCGCGGATGATTGAGAGGTTCCTGACCGTGGAGGTTATATTGTACCTCTCAGGAATATTTGCAACAACAAAGCAGAAAGAGCGATCAAACACTTGAAAAACCTAGAAAAAGCTACTCCTAACTAATAGACTCGGCTCATGAGGTCACAATCCTGGATGGATCGTAGTCTCCAACCGAGTGACAGTCGATTTTAAACAAAACAGTTCGCTCCCTCCAGCGATCCTCCCTACTCGGGACCGCCACTAAAACTTCTAAACCTCTCCGGGGAGATAGGTAGAAAGTTCCATACCATGAGTTGTGTTTAATCGAGCAAAAGTCATGGAGGACGAACAAATCAAAACAGACTCCTTCTCGATCCCTAACCATAATGCCGATTAGATGTCGGACGAAGTTTGGGGTCATTTGAGGAAAAGCCATCCCGAGCTCGCCAAGGACGTCCAGCAGGAACTGAGGAATCAGAAAGATCAGACCACACTTCTCAAAAAGGCATTATAGGCACAACAGTAATCTGGTCTGACCGACTACATCGTCTCGCCCGAACAAAGGAGCTTTAGTTTCACCTTCTTCGGTACCCTATACGTCGAATATAGACTCTCGATGTCGTATGGCTTCGTAATCGGGTTAGGATGGTTGAATCCGACATTCTCTGCAACCTGGTTTTCTTTCTTTACCATAGTGCTCGTCAATTTCAACATCGATTGAAGTTCTCAGAAAGATGAACATACATTTTTTGCAAAAGAAAGCAAACAAATAAACCGCAAAAGAAAACTGAAAAAGTAAAAGTGAAAGAAAGATTAAATAGTCGATATAAAGAAGATAGAATGAGAAGTTACATGTGTAGTCAGCGGCTGTATCGTGAAGAGTGAAAATGTGGGAGTCGAGTTATAAAGCAGTAATTATTGAGTGACCTCAAGACTCCGCGAAATCTTATCAAATCTCACAATCCCAACCATCAGATTTCGAGATTATATTTCATGCGCCGCGAGTGTAGATGGGAAAAACCCTAATAAAATATGGACCATCCATTTTGGCGGGATTCTCAATCTTCGCACCATCTGATGGCACGCGAGAGAAACCGAACAGTCCCCATATCTCGAAGACAATTCGATGCCCATATTCGGTCTCATCCGAAGTAAACTGTGGGCCTGCGCAGAAGTATCTCGCCCTTCAAGCTCGGCAGCTCGCTTAAAAGGCTGAGGGCAAAGGTTTGGGCCCAATTCCCCTCCAGTGAATTCAGCTGGATCAATACCTCATTTTGGGCTAGCTACCAAGGCCCATACGCATCACGACTAAGCATAAGAAATATTTGATGGGCCTAAACGCTAAACTGCAAGCCCATACATCAAGCTCCGCCTCAACAGTGTAGCTCGACGATCAACTACATCAACAAGGCACGATCCGTTAGCTAAAGAGGAGGAGATCGAGCCAAAGAAGATCCTGGAGATCACATGAGACATTGGAGCCGACTCCGAAAGTGGGCAAAAACAGTGGGAGAGAGAGAGAGAGAGAGAGAGAGAGAGAGAGAGAGAGAGAGAGAGAGAGAGAGAGAGAGAGAGAGAGAGAGAGAGAGAGAGAGAGAGATGAGAGAGAGAGAGAGAGAGAGAGAGAGAGAGAGAGAGAGAGAGAGAGAGAGAGAGAGAGAGAGAGAGAGGCTATAAGAAGGACGACTCTACGCTCACCGAAGATCATTTGATTCTCAATACATTTCACTTTTACTTAGCACTTATAATCGCTCAATAACTCGAGTCATTTGTAAACTCTTTAATCAATCAATACAATCCATTTTAAGCTTTAATTCAATTGTAGTTCACTTTAGAATCTAGTCCATCTTTTCCAAAATCATTACACGAAGTATTCTAAATCTCGAGTGTGGGTTTTAGCATCCACAAAATTGTAATTCTAAAATTTCTATTCAAGTAGCCTTCAAAATAATTAGTATATTTTTAAAGTTAATACGTTAATTACATTTCCATTTTATTGTTTGTTCTTAGAGGTGAGAATATAGTTTCTCTATTTTTAAAATTAAATTTGCTTCAAGTCTACTTTAATGTTTATAATATAAAAAATCCACAATAAATTATTTTCTTCTAATCTATTTTCGTTTTTGGGTCAAAATTATTAATCTATTTGAACAAGATTGAATGAAATCGAATCCAAAACCATATCAATCTATTATACACTATACTGATTCTATTTATTCTTTTAATTAATACTATTAATTTTCGATGTTTCTACATTATAACGTTAATCTAATTAGTGAAAATTTATTTTTTAATTAAATTAGTTAGTATATACATTAAATTTGTTTGACTAATTAATTACAAACACACAAAAAGTATATGAAAACTCAAAATCCACGTAAAACATAAAAATGTGACCAATCTTTCTGAGCGTATATTTTTCTTTAAAATTTTAAAATTTTAGCTATTTTATTGTTAATAATTTAATTTAATTATACAATACAATTTTATTTATAATTTTTAACCCATATTATAAAACATGAGTTAATAATTTAAGTTTTAAAAAAGAATTATGTATTATTTAGGAAGAAATATCGTAAAGATAAAGAGATTAAAATAATGATTCGCATTACAAGTTCTAATATGAGTTGTTGTCGTATAATCATCAATTAACCTCATAATTATATATTTGAATAATGTAAATATTTAATTATTGTTGATCTTTACGTTTTATCAAATTTAAATATACTGTCTATTTTAAATATTTTAGCTTAATTTTTAATATAAATTATTTTTAGGTAATAGTAATTTGAATACTTTTATAGAATTCACTTTTTGTAAAATGGAGTATGTTGCAATTTATTTTTTATTTTTATGTGTATATTTAATAAAAATAGTGGGTTATATATTCTTTTTTATTTTTTAAAAAATTATATAACTTTTATATGTTTTTTATTATTTATAAACATAAATGTTTTATTAATTCATTTAATTATACTTATTATTATTGATTACATATAATATATAATATAATTACAAAATTAATTAGTTAATTAAAAGTAAAATGGATTAAAAATATTTTTTGTTAGAACTTGTATAATAGAAAGGAAATATACATTTATATTTAAAGTAATGAAAGATATTGCAAGATATTGTGATTAATTAGTTAGAATTTAGTTTTACATTATTGTTTTTAATGAATAAACACCATAATAGAGCTTGTGCCTCTCAAGGTGTTGACACCTCAGCTTCCTTAAGAGCTCTGGTGTTGACACATCAATAAATGAAAAACTCTGCTGACCAATCAAATTAAAACAATCTTCCACATCATCCTGAGTCATCTTTATTCTGTCTTTTCCAATTTCACTTCTCTTCCGATTCTCTTTTCCGATATATCGATCTCCAAGGTTGGTCGTCTTCAGCTCCATAAAAATCCCAACCCATCACCAGACCCAACATCGGGATCCGATTCAGACGAATTCGCAGGGCCATATATGCCTCCGAGAAAGGTATGATTGTAATTTTAGTGGGTTTAGGATTTAGATGAAGAATTGAAGGAATCTTGATTTGGTTTTGGATCGTACAGAAATTGAGGATATCGAATGAAGATACTCAACTTTGGACTCCTCCTAAGTGTCTAGCTGCAAAGACTAACATTGCTTGTTTCTGCAGGTTTGAGGAACCAGAGGCAGCAGGTGGTCCTAAGTCGCTCTTCACTGAGATAATTGCTTCGGTGTCAAACATCAAATTTACGAAAGAAGGAAGACATATTCTTAGCCGTGACTACATGACACTTAAGGTCCATACTTTCATCGTTTCCATTGGCATTAGATGTGATATGCCCTTAAAGCTATCAATGGCTGGTTTCGATTTCTTCTTGTAAGCTAAATTGAACTTATTGTTATGGTTTTGCTTATTAGTTATGGGACATCAAAATGTATTCAGTTCCGGTAGCAACTTACCAGGTTCATGAATATTTGAAACCGAAGGTAAGTTTCTTATAATTTGAGAGAGCTGCATTTGACGAGCTGGTGCGTTAGATTGGCACTCTCTTTCCCTTGGCCAATTTCAGCTCTGCAATTTATATGAAAATGATTCCATCTTTGACAAGTTCGAGTGTTGTCTAAGTGGCAATGGATCCCGAGCAGCTACAGGTTCTTACAGGTATGCCCTGAAAAGCAGAGCATACATTTTTGTTATTAGCATTATCAAATGACTATGATTTTCTGTATTATCGTTCCTTCCGCTTACACTACTCTATCCTGCAATTTGTTATGTGTGTTTGGTGTTTCTCCGGGAAGTACTGAGACTGCAACCTTAGAAGCAAGCAGAAATCTGATGAGGTAAACTTGATAAAATCTATTAAGAGTTAGTGTACTCGATCTTCTCAATGAAATGAATTTTTTTTTGGTTTGTCATAGGAGACATGTCCCAATTCCCTCGAGGCCATCCAGACTAGGCAGTATAGCGCGTGTTGTAAGTAGAGGTCAGTCTCTCCCTCTCTCTCATTTAATCATATACCCTTTTAAGATATTGGCATGAAAATCAGTAAATACGTTGTAATGGACTAATGGTCAAAGCAGGATCAGAGAGTCCCAAAGTCGATGGGAACATCAATGCTCTTGACTACACAACAAAGTTGCTGCATCTTGCTTGGCATCCAAACGAGAACTCAATTGCTTGCGCCGCTGGAAATAGCTTGTATATGTAGTATGCTTAGCACAATACTCAGGCAACACGGCATTGGTCAGTTTTGTGTGTTACAAGTTACAACCTAAAACTCACCACATGACTTGAGCCGATATTCGATTTTAAGATTCTCATGGTTCTTGTTCAGCTTCTATGCACATGGAGTCTGAGTAAATAACGTAAACTTGATGATGAATCGGCTTTGTAGCCTAATCCTGATAAAAATACAAAAACTATAATTTTAGAATGAAAAAAAAATTATAGACGAAATATAAAACTCAGAAAATATAAAACAATAAAGAGTTTTAAAAACTAAAACATATACAAATAAAATAGTTAAAACTTCATAACAAAAAATGGGTGAAAAACAATATTATAATATCAAAAAAAAATACACAAATTTAGTCTAATATAAATTAACTAAAAAGATATAAATACAAAAAATGGTGGATGATCAACTATGGTTCTTATCAAAAACATAAACAAAAAACAAGGTTTACACAATAACACAAGACTGATCATTACTCGGTTGGAAGACAAAGTGTTCGAAGCAGAGATTTTAGTCGGCAAAAATGCGGGGAAGAGGATTCTTATTCCAAGAATCATCTTGACAACAACAAGTACAAACTGTCCATACAAGATGAAAAGAAGACAATTCCCCATAGGACTTGTTATGCTATAATGATAAAGCCAAGGACAAAGCTTACAACATGTTGGAATTTATCTTCCAAAGCCAGTTTTCAGTCATGGACAACTTTATGTTGCTCTATCTCGTGTCATTTCAAAAAATGGATTGCATATTTGAAGTGAAGAAATAAAAAACCGAACAACGCCAATATTTAAGAATGTCGTCTACAAGGAGATTTTTAACAATCTGCAACTACGAGATCCAAGTATTTGTCGTTCACTGCATCATTTAAAATACATAATTCTTTATTGTAATACTAATCATACAAAAAAATTAGGAGAAGAAAATCCGGAGGGCAACCTTGAATTACGGAAATTGAAAGAAAAAAAAAATAAAGACAAACAAAGATCGGACATACAATTTAATTGGAATGTTTATTTGGATGAGACTTTTATCTATATAATAACATTCGTAACCAATCGGTTTAATTATTCTTCGAATAAAAATGAGAAAATATATTTAAAACAATATTTGTAAAAAAAGAATATGCTGTGTAACGCGGGTATTTACCTAGTCTATTTAATTACTACTAATTTTTAGTGGCGTGCCTTGTAAATAACATGCTAAGAGAATGTTAGTTTTAAAAAAAAATTTTGTTTTAATAGTATAGATAAATAATTAAATAAAATGTTGATTAATTATTTCTTAATCTATGTGCAAAAACTAAAAAATCAAATATAGTGAAAGAGATTAAGTATTAGTTTTCCAAAGTATTAGTTTTCCAAGTTCCTAAAGTTAAAAACAAAAATCAACGTTGCTATAACCTCACATTTAATTTTCACTGTCACCAGTCAGTTCTGTTCGATAACTAACTGAATGGTACTTCGGTCAATCTAACGCATAGTGCGGATCAGCGCAGTCTTTATTAGTAACCGTTGATCCTAAATCTAATCCAACGGTAAGAAATCGGTCGATCTGCGCGATTGTTTTCTATTGGACGACAAATCACTCAAGACGTCTCTACGCTGTAGTATATATAACCACGAGAGCGATTTTGTCCACTGTATAATTTCGTACGCTTCCCTCTTTGCTTTTAAATTTTTTTGTTACGTCGCCTGTCTCCCTAGATCACAAATGGCTGGTCGTGGAAAAACTCTCGGATCTGGAGTTGCTAAGAAGTCGACGTCGAGGAGCAGCAAGGCTGGTCTCCAGTTCCCCGTTGGTCGTATCGCCCGGTTTCTGAAGAACGGCAAATACGCCGAACGTGTTGGTGCCGGAGCTCCGGTCTACTTGGCCGCTGTTCTCGAATACCTAGCCGCAGAGGTAATTACTTATTATTCCATTCTCAAATTTCTCGATCTAGTAGATCAATTTCGTAAATCCTAATTTTGACTGTGCAATTGGATTTGTTTAGGTTCTGGAATTGGCTGGAAACGCAGCGAGGGATAACAAGAAGACTAGAATCGTGCCGCGTCACATTCAATTGGCGGTGAGGAACGATGAGGAGCTGAGTAAGTTGCTTGGTGATGTGACGATTGCTAATGGAGGTGTGATGCCGAACATTCACAATCTTCTTCTTCCCAAGAAGGCTGGTGCTTCATCAAAACCTTCCGGTGACGACGATTAGATTCAGTTCTTTGTTTTTGGTTTTCAGCTAATGTAATGTGTAGCGTAGATTTAGGTTAGGTTTTTTTTGCTATGGTATTATTGTTCCTTTAATTTCAGTAGACTACAGTGTTGATTATTAAACTAAAATCTTCAGATTTTAATTTATGGATGTTAGTATTTAATTCTGAATTCTTTACGCAAATTTTATGCCATTTATTCAAATCTACAAACGATTTTGGAACTCTTAGAAATTAAAGATGCCAAAATTTGCAAAACTCAGATTTATAATGGTAACAACAGTTACCATGTTTTAAATCTCTGTAGTTCTGTAACTTCTGTTCTTGGTTTCTTACAATGTTTGCAGTGTGTTTAATGGTCTCAAGTTCGAATTGTATTGTTTTTTTCATTGTGTTGACCTATTCTCTCCTTAACTTATCTTCCTCCATGTTGATGTGATCTGTTGTTCACCACAATGATGGCTTCCTCGGTGATTGAATGGTTCATTTAGCTCTCAAGTATGGTTAGGAGCCAATGGTGTGAATCAACTATACAATGACATCGGATTGAGCAACACTCCCCTCAAGGCCAAGTTCTTGGATGATTAATTAGGTTCAATGAGTTAGGTTTCTTGATTCAAGAACACACTGGACACTAATCAACTACTTTTTCCCAATGATATTTGAAACCCGATCCTTGACAAACTTAACTGATTTGGTGATAGGTGAGTTCATAGCCATCAAGTTATATAGAACAAGCTCAACTTTATCCATTGATGGCCTAGCCTTGAATTGCGACACCACTTTCAATGTTCCATGCCCTTCACACTCCACTCACAACACTTAAAAATCACTACTTTTCTCTTACTCAGCACTCCTCTCACTTCTAAACCTGTAAACGCGTAAATCACTTCAATGGAACCGAGGAATCCCTTGAATTCATCTCCAAAGGTTTTCTCTTCCTCGGACAACCATCTCCGATTGATGATTGTTGTTTTTGGTGACTTAAATTCTTTGGACTTTTTTTTTATAGAAAAGGTGTTCTAGTCCGTAGTTATTTTTGTCCGCCCTGACCGCAATTACCATTCGAAACCAAAATCTTCTAGTTTCCAAGAAAATTTTATAGTTTTATTTTCTAAAAAAAAAAAATCTCTTAAACAAGAAATCTCACAATTCCATTTTAAATGGGATTTTAGGGATGTAAATATAGGGTTAGGGGTTTGTAAATTATTCATTCACACAATATTCTTAATGGAAACCCTTTAAATCAAGTGGTTTGATTACGGATTCCGTAAGTGACTGATACAACCATCTTTTCCTCTAGGCACGCTTCTCGAGAGGCTCATATTCTGGATCTCGTTCTTCTCCTCCAGTGTTGGACGCCGTTCGCCTCCACCGGAGGAGGGCAAGTCTGTCTTCGTTTAGATTGTCTCTCGGCGAACCTCCGGTTGTATAGCTGAGTCTCGCGTTGAAGTCTCCGGTCTCCTCCCTGTGGTGATAGCGATTTGTCGGCGCTGCTCCGTTGGCCGGAGTTATTCGGTCTAGGCGGTTTTGGTCGCCGGATTTTGTCGCTTCTTAGCCTGACGTGTCTCCTTTTTATTCGTAGTTCCGATGTGTGGTGAGCTGCTCGTACGGTGTTTGGCGGTCGGCGGATCTGGTCTTCGATGATTCTCTTGTGGGATGTTCATCGGCTACGGCAGCTTCGTGGATCTGCTCCCTTTCTCTTGCCTCTTTACGATGAAGCGTGAATCATGGGCCGTGGTGCTCTAGTTTCTGACTAGGTGGGTTAGAGACTTCAAGGCAGGTTTTTGCTTGGTCTATAGATCCGGTTAGGTGATGTTACTGATTGGCTAGTTGGTTAGCCTTCGGTTAGTTTAATAGTCTGGGGTTTGGTTTTCGATTTATTGGTTGTTTGTGGTGAAGCAATTAGGCGGCTTTGACTAGTGTGGGTTGTGTATTAGCTCTGGTCATTTTTTTCTGCAAGAGTGTCAGCCTTGTGGATTGGGTCTCTCTGGCTTTCTTGGTGTTTGCTTGGAGTTCTGCTGTCTTCGTGTTGTTGTGGTTCTTATGTTATCTAGGTTTTGGGTAGTGTGTCGGTTTGGCTCTGGGAATGTGCTTTTCCTTTCTGTTGGCTGCAACGGTACAGTTCCTGCGGTTATCTTTCTTATCTTCTGCCTCGAGTCTTCTACTCTTGGCAAGAGTTCTCCGGTCCAACCTTAAGGAATTGAGACCTCAGTTCTCTTTGCATCAAGTCGTTCGGTGGCGGATGGTAAACGGTTTGGTCATTCGTCTTTCTTGGCGTGGTATGCATACGACTTGCTCGTGGCTCCTTTTGGTGGAGCAGTATAACGAGTGTCGGTGGGTCAGCCTCAATAAATCTCGGCCTCTGTTGTTACGCTCCTTTTCTCTCTCGGTGTTTGTTGTTCGCTACCTCTTCGTTACCTTGTCTGTTGGGGTCTCGATTTGACCTTTGTTGGTTTCAGCTTTTGCTAGCGAGTTTTGCCTATGGTTTCAAAATGTTACGGTTTATTTGGTCTTTTTGTTTGTCTCCCGTTTGCGGGCTTTTGGCTCTGGTGTCATTTCTTTGATAGCCGACTTTAGTTTGGTTTAGTTGTTTTTTAAAAATGTATCCCAAAAGACAAAAACTAAAGTCAAAATGGTCATTGTACATTACTAAAAGACAAAAAAAGATACATAATTGCAATAAGATTTTGAAAGATACAAAATTGCTATTACTTTTTTAAAAAATATAATGGGTGCAATTAATTTTAAAAATGTATCCATTCTTGTTAATTCTAATGAAAATCTTCTAGCGAAAAAAAAAAATTACAGATCCAGGATGTTTAGAGTGATTTTTAACGTGATGCAAGTAAAACCTTCATGCATGTCCTAATTGTTTTTTTTTCTTTTCTTTAGGGCTGTATATGAATTACATATAGTGAAATTATTAGAATATGAGCACGTCCATCAATGGATTAAGAGGGGCTTTTGACCCGTTTTTTTTAAAAAGGAAAGATAAAAAATATTAAAATTAGGTCTGGGCATTCAGGTATTGTGTTCGGTTCCGGGTAGGAACCGTTCGGTTCCGGATATTTTGGTTCTGAAAATTTAGGATCCAGTGGGTACTTTCAATTTTTCGGTTCGGTTTCAGGTAATAACCGATAAATTTCGGTTCGATTCCGGGTACCCATAATTTTTCTTTTAATTTTTAATTTTTTTTTAAATATTCATTAATTATCACGAAACAACTATGAAAAATTAAGTTATGCAACGAAAACAACAAGAAAGTTAAATCAATGACAAATTTACAGTGCAAATGAATGAAAATACACTTATACCTCTAATATATAATTTCATTTATGAGTGAATAACATATTGTAAAGATATTTATATTATTATTAATTAAAGAACAAATCAAAAAAAGTATTAAAAGGTAAAAAGCTGTATACACGTTATCGAGAAATTGGGAAAATGAAAAGGGAAAAAGTCCCACATGGTGTACAAGAGGAAGAGTTTAGTGTAATCATTTGTTATAAATAGCATTTCTTGCTCCTACATCAATACATCAGTTGGGCTCTGGTTAATAAATGGTCCATATTATTAACGGGTTAAGCCCAAAAAAAATTTATAGTATATATTTTCGGGTTTTCGGTTCTCTATTTTGGTTCTCGGGTAAGAATCATTCGGTTCCGGGTATTTCGGTTCTCAAAATTTAGGACCCATCGGGTATTTTGGCTGGAACCGGAACCGGAACCAGAACCAAAAATTTGGTCGGTTCCAGTTCGGTTCTTCGGTTCCGACTTTTTTTGCCCAGGCCTAATTAAAATTAAGAACCCAGATTCTAAAAGTCCTTCTGCAAGGATCGGTCCTTACATTGTTGCTGCCACGTGGCTAATTGCTATTAATTCTTTTTTTTTTTGATTTTTGCTTTTTTTTTATACTTTTCCAAAAAAATATATTAATTTTTTTTAAGAACCCCTTGGAGTTCACCAATGTACATGGCCTAATACCGAATGAGATAAGATGAATGAAATCTAAAAAAAATATAATAAATTCATTTCATTTATTACCTTTCAAAAAATAAAAAATAAGTTAAAAGTAAATCATTCCACATCATTTCATTCTAAAATATTGTAATCTATTTACAGCCCGTTTTTGTTTTCTTACTGATTCTACCTAGAATAACAACAATCATCACCATATTCGGCCCTAAAACATCTTGGACTGAAAGCAAAAATAAGAAAGGGTTCAATGTTAACAATAAAAACAAAAATTGGAAATGATGTTATGAAAGATTCCTAAAACATCTTTGGAACATTCTTGAAGCATTAACCAACTGAAACCAGTCGAATTACTAGAGATTTTAGTTAAAAATTGCCTAAAATTTAGATATTTTAATCAAGACTGTAAGCACATGCTTGCTTCTGCTCAAAGCCGGCAATGATCACTACCACATGCTTCTTTAACACACTTGTCTTCCTCTTTTACTCTCACCTTCGTGCATCCCAACCATTGTATCATACAAAGGCTTGTTCAACGTCTCCGGCAAGTAAAACGCAAGCCCACCTCCCACTAACGCGCAGACCGCAAACATTCCAAACGGTAAACCCTCCCCTAAAACCACCACAAACGGCGCCAGAATCGCTCCCATTTGAGACGCTTGAGTCGTGCAACCCAAAGCCGCGTTTCTCACCACCGTCGGAAACAGCTCCGTCATATATATGAACAGCAGGTTGTACGTTCCCGCCATCCCGAATATCCCCAAAACCCCTGAAACCATTCTAACAACTTTCCACAGACCGACGCCTCCTACAATGAAACCAGTGAGGCAGAAAACGCAGCTGAACCACATCGTTCCTACGGTCAACAGTTTCCTCCCATACCGGTTTATCAAAACAGTTGTTATGGCGAACACTGGCATTTCCGTCAAGGCGTTGAGGAAGACGTTGAGGTAGAGATTTGTCTTGAGGTTGCCTACGTTGAGGCTTAGTCCGTAGTACACAATAGAGACCGTGAAACTTATGGCCACGGCTAAGAGAAGTCGGATCCGCGTGAGAGGCGAACGTATAACATCTTTCAGCGATCCCTCGACCTCGGTATTCCTCTGGCCGTCGTTATTTTTCGCCGCTTCTTCCTCATCATCAAGAGCAAGAGTGACTCCAGCGGGAATATGGCGGCCGTTCGTCTTAGCGATCAAGTGCATCAGCTCCATCGCCTCGTCTACTTTGCCTCTGACGAGATACCACCTCGGGGACTCGGAGATAAACGGAATGATGATGAGCAGGAACAAGAGAGACGGTAACGAGGACACTATGAAAAGCGCTCTCCACGACCTGAAAACGTAAGCAATGCCGGAGAGAAGCGCAATGCCGGAAGAGAAGAAGTAGAAAGTTGACATTCCGGCTACACCGCGTTTGCTTGGTCCTACCGGTTCTGTGGCTAGGACAAACGCGGTTAGGCCAACACCACCGGTGCTGAAACCGGTCAAGAAACGGAGAGCCACATAGGTCCAGTAGTTTGGGGAAAAAGCGGTCGCGAGACCAAATATTGCATTGATGATGGAGACAACAGTTAGTGAGCCTTTTCTTCCTAGCTTCGAGTCCGAAAGATGCCCGAATACTCCCGCACCTGAATATAGTCACGTCGGTACAAATTATACTATAAACAAAGAAACTAGGTTAAAGACTTATTCAAAGATTTGATAGTTCTTATACAGGGACCATATGTTATGTATGGTGTACAATAATGAAATACTTTTTGAGATATGTTGGAGCAATGTGAACTGATTTTTTTTTTTCCTACGAAAAGGATAGATACCTTTAACGTCATCGCAGTTTGACAAGTCTTGATTAATGTAATTGAATATTCCTCGGATATCATATGGATTATATAATATGTAGCAAATTTAGAGATTAGATAGGCCAAAGCCA
Organism: Orychophragmus violaceus; assembly: GCA_030180135.1. Lineage (NCBI taxonomy): Eukaryota > Viridiplantae > Streptophyta > Magnoliopsida > Brassicales > Brassicaceae > Orychophragmus > Orychophragmus violaceus. The sequence goes on along the minus strand of CM058234.1, from coordinate 83,461,583 downwards.
AACTGGCTCTTTTTAAGAACTAATCTAAACATAAGCCACAAATGACAACAACCTTTTATTTTTCTATTATTAAGCCAATATCAACGAAGTCATGTTATATTGAACCTTTTTTTTTGTTTGTGCAATGTACAATGGTTGAATACTAGCATTTTATATACATATAGTCTAAATGTATATGGTGTGATTAATCATATCACTCTAAGACGTTTGAACAGAAAGATAAAGTATAACTGATTTGATATAAAACTATATATAAATATTACCTAGCTAGCTAGTTCAAAAACATAGAAAACATAAAGATGGATGAAATGTTGTTTGATGAATCCTGAGTCCCTGACCATTATATAACCAAATGTTTATTTTCGAGGCAGGCGCATGCCAAGCCACGATGTAAAAAGTCATCCAGATATGATCCAGCTTCCAGCCAACGGACACATCGACGTGCATTAATAATCTTTTTATAAAAAAATGTGCTTAAATCGATATTATAAACACAAGTGCACAACTAACAACTAACCATGTCAACCTATGCATTAATTAGGAGTATCAGATACATTTTTTTTGTTTTGTTTTTTGTCAACTGTATCAGATACATCTTAAAAGATCTAAACCCGCTTAAATATAAGTTCACAATTACTATATACTTTCTCTGTTCTAATATACTTATAATATATACTATATAGGATGTTTTGCTAAAAATGCTTATAATAAAAAATAATTTTATTAAAAATTTCATTTAATAAAAATTAAAAATATTATTAACTTCAAATAAATTGATTAATATTAATATTTAGTGTTGGATTTTTATTTTGATTAATATTTGAGAAAATCAAATAAAATGAAATAAAAAATGTCTAAAACATTTTATAATTTGAGAGAGAGGGAGTAATATTTTATGAGAAGAGAAAAACAAAACTGACCGATCATGCAGCCGGTGAAGAAGATCGCTCGAACGAGACCGACTTTATACTTGTCACCGCAAATCAATCCCCACTCTGAAACCGTTGAGCTTCCTATACTCTCCGTCCATTCCCAAGAACCGGGATCCATATCACACTACGAAGACTCGACCAGACAATCCGACCCAACGCACCTCCAACCGGGTTCCTGATCGGCGAATATCATAACCATCGTGTGGAATGCCTCTAGTGACCAAGCAAGACATGTTAGCACGAAGTGCTTCATCTGCCACCACCCAAACTCGCCGCAGTATCTTCGTAGCATCTCGTCTATACACAATCTTTTCACTTCATCCGCTGCATGTATCGCCGGATTGTCCAGCAGCGGTTGTCGGACGTTGTTCTCACTCGGTGACTCCATTTTTATTTGTTTATTTTGGAGGTGTTGATTTGTTTGACACGAAGAAGAAGATGGCAGCTTCTCTGTCGTATTTATATTAAAGAGGTGAGTGTAAACAAACTTTTCTTTCCATGAAATAAAAAGCAAATAAAAAATTATCCACGTTTACGGACTGTCCTTTTTATAAATTAGTATTACCAATTCTTGTCTCTTGATATAAATTGTATGATTCCACTTTTTTTTTTTTTTATGATTCCACTTATAAAATTAGCAATTGCACAATCTGCATTATTTATTCCGTTGACGATGCTAATATAAAATTAATTTGGAAGTACGAAATTATTCTTATAATGATATCTTATAAATCTATACAATAATGTTAACGCATAGCGAATGATGGGTTTTTTATTCTACGGACTTTTTTGACGCGTTACAATCGGGAAAAAACTTTTCTTTCATATAAGAAAAAGACAATTAATTAACTTTACTACTACTCCCTCCGTTTCATATTAAGTGTCGTTCTAGAGTTTAATTTTTGTTTCATTATAAGTGTCGTTTTACATTTTCAATTTCAATGCAACTTTTAACTAAATTTTCCAGTTTTATCCTTATTCCTTTAGCTTAATTATAAGTGTGAACACATAATATATGTAATTAATGAAGGGTAAAATAAAAATTTTAATTGTTTTCTTAATATGTGTGAAAAAACCTTAAACGACACTTAATATGAAACGGAGGGAGTATTAAACAAGAGTATGTATTTAAATGGGAGACAAAACCGGTTCACATCTATACTATATTGAATATAGTATATTCGTTTTGAACGGACTCGTGGAAAATGTCCCATTACCCTTGCTATAGCATCATCAATTTATTTCTTAGCAAAACATTTCATAGTTAAGGTTGATTGTCTAATGATTTCTCATTCAATAATGCTCAAAGCTTCACAATTGTTTCTTAGCCAAGATCTTGGATGGTTAATCAGGTTCAAAGAGTTAGGTTTCTTGTTTCAAAAACACCGGAGGACCCTTAGGGGATCTCTCTTAATTCCAGCGAAAGTGAAATCTGAAACAAAATCCTTGAGGAATTTAGCTGATTTAGTGATATGTAAATTCATAGCCATCAAGTTATACATAACAAGTTCAACTTCAATGGCCTAGCTTTGAATTGAGACACCACTTTCAAAGTTATGTTTCCTTCTTCTTTTTCATCGAGAACGTTCGCCTCTTGATAACAGGAATTTTATAATTCTTAGAGGTATCAATTCCTCTTATTTATCGTGTAGTAAGAGGTATCGAACCAAAATGAGATTGGATTATGCCAATAAGAATGCATCAAACCAGATTAGTCAAGTTACTCAAATTCAAGTTGAAATTCTAATATCCTAAGTGCAATTTAACAATATCAAGCAATAAAATCAAGCAAGAGAGAACAAACAAGATAATTCAAATAGATTATTAAAGATCAAGCTCTTGGGTATAGGAAATTGATCTAAGTAACTAAGCATTGAATCAAGATATCAAACACAACATTAAAATGCTAATCCTTTAGCTTAAGAACACTAATTCAAGTTAATACACTCTCATGTCATTAACCCTATGCTAATCAAGCATTAAACATCAACTTTCATTGGCTAATCACAAGCAAGCATGCATTAATCATAAGTCCTTTAGCTACTAAACACCTTAAACATCAATTGTCATTGGCTAAGAATGTAAAGCTCTCATTAAATCAAAGCTAGCATTTCATCGAACACCTTATGTGCAATAAAATCCCAAAGTTCTAGATCAAGGGTAGCTAAGCCTAATCTAGCAATAAGAACATCTAATGAGAAAGGATCAATCAAATTTAAGCCCTAGACATCAAGATTCAACCCCTAATCACTCAAATCTTCCTAACCCAAAAGCTCAAAAGGAGACCACTCACTAATCATTCTATGACTAACAAAATCCATAGAGATAGTGTTAATCATTGGAGATTAGAGAAAGTAGAATGATTAAAAGAAGAAATCTCAAAAGAAGTACTTAGATTGATCCAAGATTCAAACTTGTTCTTACAAAGTTTTTAGAACAAAAATAAAGCTTAAGAGACAATAAAAAAATAGGTTTTTGGCTTAAGTAGTGAGTATGGGGCGAACCGGGTCAACCCGGAACAAACCGGGTGTTGACCCGGATCCAAGTGAAATTCTGGGATCTGTATCGGGTTGCCAGGTCGATATGCATCCCGATATGGACTGTCTGAATTTAATCCGAGAGTGTGTATCGGGTTGCTAGGTCGATATGCATCCCGATATGGACTGAATTTTTGGGGACTGTATCGGGTTTCCAGGTCGATATGCATCCCGATATGGACTGAATTTCTGGATTTAATCCGAGAGTGTGTATCGGCCACCCCAACCGATATGGTGGCCGATATGCCTTCCAGCTGGTCCTTCCTTAGTCTTTTGAGCTCTAGACTCCACTTCCAAGCTCACCAATGCTCCTAGACACCTCCAATCACCTGCAAAACACAAGAAACACTCCAAATGCAAGCCTAAACCTAGCCCTAAATGATCCTATACTCTAAACATACCAAAGAGCAAAGAAATGAAGCTAAAAGGAACTAACTAGAAGCAAAAATGATCTAAACAATAGCCTAAATGTATGAAAATGCAAGTACATCACCTCTCCACAATAATCCAACCGTAGGACCTCTTCAAAATAGTTCTCTTGAGCACATTTGATTTTATTCGTTCTTTTGACCTCTTTAGATTCTTTTGATAGGTTTTAAAAAAAACAAAACATAAGCACTTGATGTAAAAAAAATTTTGGATTGAATAAAATTTTACATTTATTTTTAAAAAAAGAAATTCAACATTATCTTTTTGTTTCAATATACGATCCCGTTTGCTTTTTCATATGCTATGCATGTGATTTGGTCACATGATTCCGTCTTTCACGTAATGGACCGAAATCAAGCTCAAAATTTTTGAAGAAAAGAATGAAGCACATGCCCAAAATCTTTTTATTAATGTGTTTTCTTTTCTAATTTAAATCCTAAGTCCAAGGTCCAATCCGATAAGAGGGGAAGTCCTAACTCCTCTCCCTATAAAAAGAGGGGGTATCTCCTCATTTGTCACAAAATTCCAAAGAGTGAAACCCTGCTCGTGACCGGAGAACAACCTGTTGGGATTGTTTCCTGAAATCACACTTGTACTCACTCCTGATAATAGTTGTGTATCGAGATCAATCGTTTGTATAATACTGGTGATTGTAATGCTTTGCTAGAAGCCTCTTGTAATCTGTAAGTTGTAAACTTACTGCCAGTATTATATGATCCTATAGGGTCACACACCTAAGCAATCTGGAAGCTAACATATGGGAATGATCACACATTGACATAGAGTTTTATGATGTATGTGTCGATCGATACATGAGTGTGTCGATCGATGCAGGCTTTTCGAGAAGGTGTGTCGATCGACACAGTAAGTGTGTGGATCGATGCATATCGGGTCTTGACATAAACGAGTCGGGCTTCTCCGACGGTTTTGAGAAGTCATTTTCCAGGTCGATATATAAAGGTTTATATGGTCGACCTGAACCCTGGCCAACACTGTAATTCTCAGAGAGAAAAGCAGAAACATCGAAAACTCATTCCCTGAATCCAGCACTAGCATCCCGACGTTCCAGGTTGTGTGAGTGTGTGCTTGGTAGAGGCGAAGCACTTGATTCGCTAGATCTCGTTCACCATTCCATTCCGCTGCCAGATCTGAGGTAAGAATGAGGTTGGTAATTTCAATATAACAAACCCTAGATCCTAGGAGATCCAACAGTGGTATCAGAGCATGGTAGGGTTTAGTCTATTGAATCTGAGGCATTTAAATCGAATACTGATGAATTTGATTAGTTAATTGCCTGCTAAATCGTGTTTTCTAGAAATTAATCTCGGATTGAATCTCTGTTGAAAACGACGAACTGCTGTTGTCGCACTGTGTCGATCGACAGTAAGCTTGTGTCGGTCGACACACCGCGAAACAGCGAATAAGATTTTAGTGTTTGTCGCATAGTGTCGATCGACACAAAGCGTGTGTCGGTCGATACAGAGCGAAAACGCGTAAATAATTTAGTGTTTGTCGTATAGTGTCGATCGACACAAAGCGTGTGTCGGTCGACACAGAGCGAAAACGCGTAAATAATCTAGGGTTTGTCGCATGGTGTCGATCGACACTAAGCTTGTGTCGGTCGACACATCGCGAAAACTCGTAAAAGATATTAGGGTTTTCGCACAGCATCGGTCGACGCACTGGGTGTGTCGGTCGATGCATCGCGAAAATGCGAAAGATTTGAAATCGCACTGTGTCGATCGACACACTGGGTGCATCGGTCGACACAGACTATGCGAATGGATAGATCAGTTCAATTGGATTGAACTGATTATATCACATGGTTATGTCGGTTTAATTCTAAATCCCTAATACTCTGCTGTGTCGATCGACAAAAACCTTGCGATTGGTTGAATCAGTTCAATTGGATTGAACTGGTCATCATGCTTGGTTAAGGTGGTTAAGATCAGTTTGATTGGATAAGTCGGTTCAATTGGATTGGACCGATTATCGCGATTAGTTAAAACTGATTGAATCGGTTCGATTAGATGAACTGGTTAAATTGGATTTGACCGGTTATCTCGGATGATCTGAAAGGTTGCATATCAAGAGTCGACCAAGTGTGTCTGTCGACGCATATGGTGACGATGCGAACCGAAATCGTTTGGTTTTGAACCAAATAATTAAGAAACCGAACCAAATGACCTAATCCACTGAAATTAGAACGATTGAAACTTAATTAAAATTAGAAGTAAAATGTTCTAAACCTGTCTAATACACATTGGATGTGTGTTAGATCAAAGCTTAGTTTCAATAAGGTCAACTGTCAAGACTCGTTTAGTTGTTGGATAGTCTTGCCAAGAGCTTGGTATCCACAATTACGTGAGTAAGGCAGATAGTAATGTTGATGGTCTTGCAGTGCTTGACATCTACAATTACGTGACCTAAGAGATTGAATTACTAGTCTTTTAAAGTTCAATTTCCTCAACTAAATATCAAGTGACCTTGATGTCTTGCCCAATCTTGTCTACTGTCAAAACTCGTTTCATTGTTGGATAGTCTTGGAGTCCTTGGTATCCACGGTGAAGTGAGTAAGGCAGGTGATCATTGATAGACTTGCAGTGCGACTGTCAATGATCACAAGACAGAAGAGATTGGTTTAACTTGACTGGGCTGTCAGAAGTTCTGGGCCCAGAGACATCAGAGTAGATAGGACATGGATTGTCTTATCTGCGGCCAAGAGTTGTACTGGGTGCAATTAGCAATGATTTGCTTACCTAGATTACTAAAATCCGGGTGATGACGAGTTGTCCACTCAGATTTTAGTGATGTATGGATCTTGGATTATTATATTCATAGAGGAAACGTTGTTTGAATATAATGCGAGTTTTCTTATTGGATAAGATTCCTCATTTCCTGAAATCATAACTAAAATTTTCTTTGATTAAAATTTTCAGCCTATGTCTAAAACTACCTTCTCGTTGCGACCCGTCCTTGAGAAGGACAAGTTAAATGGGTCAAATTTCCTGAATTGGTATCGCAACTTGAGATTAATCCTCAAGCAGAAGAGTAAGGACTATGTCCTTGAGAAAGATCTTCCAGAAAGGCTTGGGGCCAATCGCTCGAATGCAGTATATAATGCTTGGAATAAGCATTATATTGATGTGGTAGATGTGCGTGGTCTGATGTTGGCTACCATGAACTCGGACTTGAAGATTCAATACGAGAACATGGAGTCGCCAATAGAGATGATCACCAGCCTGAAACTGAAGTTTCAGGATCTGGCACGAGTTGAGAGATTCCAGTTGGTGAAGTCTCTCACTAGGTGCAGACTACCAGAGGATGTTCCAGTGAGTCCTCATGTCATTAAAATGATGGGTTACTTTGATAACCTGGGGAAACTGGATTGTCCTGTCAGCTTAGAGTTGGCAACTGACATCATTCTGCAGTCACTGCCGTCAAGCTATGATAAGTTCATTAAGAACTATATCAAGAAAGGCTTGACAAAGACGTTGACTGAGCTGCATGGCATGCTCAAATCAGTAGAGCAAGACATCATAAAGGGTAAAAGATTTGAGAAATCTTGTGTTGGCAAGGGTAGAGGCAGGGCCGTCGAGATTTGGAATCAGGATAAGCATGTGTCATCTTATAAGCCCAAGTCCGGCCCATCTGGTGTTAGAAAGTGCATCTACTGTAATGAGTATGGGCATTGGAAGAGAGATTGCATTAAATTCTTGGAAGATTCACAAGAGATGAAGAAGATGTATGGTACTTCTTCTTCAGGTATTGTGTTATTAATTCAAGTTCTACATATGTATTGGATACTAGTTGTGGTACTGATATTTTGGAAATATGCAGGGCCTAAACAACAGTAGAACGTTGAAGAAAGGACAAGTGGAACTGCGTGCCTGGTATGGAGCAATGGTTGCTGCATAAGCCGTAGAGATTCTCCACTTGTAGGAGCCTTTCAAGCTTGGTTTTTGAATTAAGTAATTGCTACTATGTACCTGCTTTATGCAGAGATGTCTTTCATTTTCTTGTAAGAATTTGAATGTTTTTCATTCTGATAAAAGACAAGTTTTGCTCTTTTGATCTTAATGAAATATCATATGGTAGCACCCCTTTTGAAAGGGTTTTATATCTTAAACCAACATGCGCTTAAATATAACATAAATATCAAACGATTTAAGTCTGATGACTTGAACTCGATTTTTCCTCGGCATAGTCATATTGACCAAATAGAGTGAAACAGCTTCAGAAGTTCCATAGTTATGGGCTTCAGGTTCATTTGATTGTAAATCAATTGAGACATGAATTCTGCTTGCTGGGCCAAATGACTAAGGCTCCTTTAGCAGAGCTAAAGAAACGGGCCAGAGACTTGTTGGGCTTTACACATACTGATGTATGCGGCCCGATGAACATTAATGCCAAAGGAAATCTTCTGTACTTCATTGACTTATTGATGGCTTCAGTAAGTATGACTGTGTTCATTTGATGAGACACGAGTCAGAATCCTTTGGAATGATCAAAGGAGTTTCAGAATGAAGTATAGAACCAATTTGACAGAAGTATCGAGATTCTCGATTAGATCGCGGAGGAAAATACTTGAGTCAAGAATTGGGTGATCATCTAAGTGAGTGTGAAGTCATTTCACAGCTCATCTCTCCTGAAAACCTTGAATGGTGTTTCTGAGAGAATGAATCGGATCTTATTGGATATGCTCCGATTAATGATGAGTCACATGAATCTTCCATTATTCTTTTAAAATACGCTCTAAAATGAACATGTTTACGCTAAATAAGTTTTCTATCAGAATCAGTGAAAAACACCACATTGGATGTGGACTGGGTGATTTCCAAATATGTTTTTCTGATTAATTGGGATTGCAAGGTTTGTGTAAGGCAGTTGTCAACAAACAAACTTGAACCCAAATCTGATAAGTGCTGCTTCGCTGGTTGTCCTAAGGAAACCGAGGCTTAGTACTTTTGCAACCAATCCGAGAACAAAGTTTTGTTGTTCGGAACTCTGTTTTTCCAAGAAGAACAATGGGAGTAAAAGTACAGCTCGAAGAAATTCGAGAAACACAAGAGGCTGTTCAACCTGTTGAGGGAGAGCAGCGGTTAGATCTTCAGAGTGCTGTAGGATCTACACCTGTGGAGCCTGAAATTCGCAGATCCGAAAGGATCCATCACTAAATTGAGGGTGATTCCTCGTGACCGATTGTCATGATCCGTTGATCATTGAAAAGTGATGCGCATGCGAAATTCAAAGCAGCGATGGTGAGCCCCAACTCCGAAAAATTGGCTAGTTATGCATGTTAGCTTCACCGGTTGAAGCAAGCATCTTGGAGTTGGAATCTATGTTCTGTTAAAACGGTCAAAGGCTTTGACTCGATCAGGAACGAATAGAAACAGTGCGTTTACAAGTAAACTAGTGGGAGCGTAATTGCAATTCTCAAACTGTATGTTAAGAACGTACTTAATCTCATAAACGACGTTCCGACGCTAAAGTCTTGCCAAGATTTGGGTGTCAAATTTAACGATAGACATGGGAGAAGTCGCGTGAGTTCTTGGAATATGGATCTATTGAGATGGATCAGAAGAGCTAATAGGATCGTGTCAGAACCATTATGGTTATAAGGTACTGGACAGTTCCAATATGCATGATTCCAAGAATGGCTTCACACCAAAGGTCTTATGGCAATGATCTTAGCAAGATGAAGTGTCTTGGACACTGGCTGAGGTAGTGTCTAATGAGTGTGATTACTTTTGCTTATGCAATAGAATCCATCATGAATGCCATATTATGCGCTCGTCTAAATGCAGCTGACGCGTAAAAGCATGACGAGAAGATACCAATTTGTTCCAGTAAGAGTCACTGGACAGTCGTAAAGGAATATCCCCAAGTGTTTGAGAAACACTAAGGATAGGTTCTTGTACAACTGAGAAATAGACGAATCAATTATGAGTAGTTAGACGGACAAAGATGATTCCCGGTTCTCACCTGGTTATGTCATTTTGCCTGTGTAACGGTACTGTCTATTGGGAAGTTTTCCAAGCAGAGGACCGTAGAATAGTGCTCATTTAAGAATAGCGGTGTGGTTTGTTGGAATGGTTCCAAGCAAGAACACCACAGCATCTCTCACAACCTAAGCACGAGTTGAACATTGTTGCTGTATGTACTAGAAATCTGAAGACTTGGTCTTGATTCTAGTGGGAGTTAGTTTAGTTATGATGTTCAGATAAATATGATATGGTCATGTTTATGAAAAACTGACATCAACATTATTTGACTATTGGATAATTAAATAATGGTCCCAAAATAAGTTTATGTCATATTATAGGCTATCAAGTTGAGGACTTGATCATGAAACCCTATAAGTAACAAATGACATAAATTATGATGTGTCCCTAGTCGAGGTTGTTAAAGTGGGACAATAACAACCGCGAGAGACTAGCTTATGAGGTGACTGTTGACTAAGTTTCATGGAGTCAATGATATGAGTATCACAGTCAGTCACATAGATATATGTTGGTGAACATATGATCGGACGTGACCCGCTAATGAGAAGTCTCCAGGATAGTTATATCTGTGTCATGAGAGGTTCTCATTACGACTATTGAGTATAGTCCTTAGACCTGAGTTCATCATGCTTTCTTGCATATGAATTGGTGGACCTTGACCTTGTCAAACGTCGATCCGTAACTGGCGGCTATAAAGGCACTGCTCAGGTGTATCATGAAGTGTGCGTTGAAATAGGGATGGAACTGAAGGATTATGCGTTTTTCCATGGTTCAATTCTCAGATTGCAACCTAGCACATAATCTTAAACAGATCTAAGTTCTTGTAATCGAATCATAAAACAAACCTGATCTTTACCTTTGCAGCGGAATGATTGGTGGTAATTGCAAGATCAGATTAGAACAGATGAATACCTGTTCCTCCTAGGTATCCACACTCTTACAAGCAGGGAATGGCTGCTAGACCGGATGGAAGAACAACAAAGAGAGAGACTCAAGAGAGGGAGATGAGCCGCGGCTGCCTCTCCCAAAATCGTGTAGCCTTAGGGTTTCTCAACCCCTAAGTTGCAACTTAATTATCTCACTAATGGGCCCAAGTTTAATTAATTAAACTAATGGTTCATTAGACTTTTGGGCCCAAGACACAAATCAGACAAAAGCCTGTTTGCTGTCTGGCCCAACTCTCTGTGCAAATACAGTAAATGCCTTAGCATCTTACCGCATTAATTCCATCTTAACTTTCCCGTTAGCTATGGTGTGTGACCCTTTGGGATCATACAATACTGGTAATAAGTCCTAAACTTATAGATCAAGAGCGGACTCTAGCAAGCCATCATGATCACCCAGTATTTATGACTTATGTCTGATCTCGACATTTATCATACTTTCTAGAGATAGTACAGTAGATTTCAGGACATTCCCAACAATCTCCCACTTGTACTGGAATCCTACATTCCCTAATCCTTTTGTCTCAATATCTCGATCTGGCATAAGGCAAGATGCGTGTCATCCTTATATAGCCAGACCATGTTCATCAGACCAGATTTGATACTGACAATGCAAACGACTTGGGCAAGTCCGTTTGGGAGTGGCCACTCTCTTACCAGCTATCAAGTCTCCGATTGGCCTAGAGATATTACCTCCGTTAAACGGCAGGGACAAATCCCATCTTGTTCCATCACTATGAACTACACACTTCATAATACACCCAACCAAGGTCCTTATAGCTCCCAGTTACGAAACAGCGTTAGACAATGATCAAAGTGTATCAATCCATGTGCAGCCATATGCATGCGAACTCAGGTCTAAGGACTATACTCTATAGTCGTATATGAGAACCTCTTATGACACAGATATTAATATCTTGTAGAGTTCTCATCAGCGGGCCATGTCCGGTCATATGCTCCCCTACATATACCTATGTGTCGACTTTGATGCCGCGCATCTATGACCCCTTGAAACTTGGTCATAAGTCTCAACACAATCTAGTCTCAAGTGGTTGTTGGTGTTCCAATTTCAACAACCTTCGACTATGGACACTATGATTTATGTCATTTCGTTAAATATGGGGTTTCAGGATCAAGTCTACTCATGTACTTCGATGGCCCATATATAATGACATGAATCATTTTGGAACGATTATTTATATCACAGTTAAAATAATCCAGAAATCATAGATTTCATAAACATAAAATATTATGTTTACATGAACCTTTCAAAATAACTAAGTAAAGCCCTTTACGAACTCCCACTGAAATTAAGACTACATCTTAATTTCACTCATCCTACAGCTACAGTCCGCGACTCGTGCTTAGGCCTAAGGAGTGGCTTTGTTAATAGATTAGCAACGTTCTCATTCGATGAAACTTGCTGATCTACTTAACACCTATGTCATTTATCTCATGGAATAGGTTATACCTATCCTCAAGGTGTTTGGATCTCTGATGTGCAGCTAGTCTCATCTATGCTGGGAATCACATCAAGTTCAGTGATGAACTCTTCTTTCCAAACAACCTCTTTCGCCGCTTTCCAAGCTGCGAAACGTTCAGCTTAAGTCATGGAGTCAGCAACAGTGCCTCGCACCGCCAGACAGACACAAGATATAGCCGGACTGTGACCAGGAATTATCTTTGTCAATTGGAAAATTGCCTTTCAGACTCTATCGACTTGTAGCACCTCACTTTCTCCGTAAACCAAGAATTTATCCTTAGTATTTCTCAAATACTTTAGGATATTCTTTACGGCAATCCAGTGATTCTTTGCTGGATTTGACTGGTCTATACTTGTCTTGCTTAACATTAAAGCAACATCAAAACAAGTGCGTGTCATGGCATACATGATAGATCCAATTGCCTACGCATATGGAATCTCATCCATGCATTCAAGCTCAGCAGATATCGTAGGACACTGTTTCTTGCTTGACGTAATGCCATGTGACATTGGCATAAAACCCTTCTTGGATTGCTGAAAACGTGTAGGACTTTGTCAATCTAAGAATCCTGACTTTGTCCTATCAGCTCTTTTGGATCTCTATCTTTAGATCCAAAATCCAAGAACATACGTGGCTTTACCCATGTCAATCATAAAACCAACTCCCAAGCCAGTCCTTTACCGACTGCAGCATTGGAACGTTATTTCCGAGAATCAGTATGTCATCGACATACAATATGAGAAATGCAACATCGCTCCCACTTATCTATTAGTAAGCGCACAGTTCCATTTCGTTCCTGTTCAAGTCAAAACCTTGACTACTTCAACAGAACGAAGATTACAACTCCGATATGTTTGCTTCCATCCATGAATGGATCGATGAAGCTAACTTACATAAAATGTAATTTTTCGGAGTCCGGGCTCACTTTCGCTTCTTTGAATTTCGCAGATTCGTCGCTTTCAATGATCATCAGATCATGCGAACTTTCAATGATCATCAGGTTCAACTAATGACGAGAAATCACTCTCGGATTAGTGACTGATTCATTCATATCTGCGAACTTCAGGCTCTACAGGTGTAGATTCTACAGAAATCTGTAAATCCATCCGTTGCTCTCCCTCAACAGGTTGAGCAGCCTCCTGTATTTCTCGAATTTCTTCGAGTTATACTTTTACTCCCACTGTTCTTCTTGGAAAGTAACTTCCCTTCTTAGAAAACAGAATGGACGTAAAAGGTAACAAGCCTTGGTTTCCCTAGGACAACCAGCGAAGTAGCACAACTACAAATACTCAGTAAAAACGAATTTGGATCGATTCCATTCCACATTTATGTGGTGTCTTTCAACTGATATTGGTGGAACTATTTCAGCTCATTTCTAGAGCGTTATTCTTAAAGAATATCATGGAAGATTCGTGTGACTCATCTTTAATCATTTCTAATAAGATCTGATTCTTTCTCACAGAAACACCTCCAGGTTTTCAGGAGAAATGAGCTGTGAAACGACTTCACACTCATTCAGATGATCACACCTTCAATGACTTAAGTATTCTCACTCGTGATCTAATCAAGAGTCTCAATACTTCTGTCACTCAGATTCTATACCTCATTCTGGAACTCTTTCGACCATGTCAAAGAATTCCGACTAGTGTCTCATTAAATGAACACAGTCATACTCACTGAAGTAATCAGTAGAGACAATGAAGTACATGAAATTTTCTCTGGCATTACTGCTCATCGGACCACATACATGAGTATGTTCAATCTCCAATAAGCCTTTGGGCCTGTCTTTAGCTCGGCTAAGATGGGCCCTATGTATTTTGGTCCAGTAAGCAGAATTCAAGTCTCATAAGATATCCGATCAAATGAGCCCAAAAGTCTATAACTATGGGGTTTCTGAATCCGACTTACTCTATGTGACCAAAACATTTACGCCAAGAAAAATCAGGTTTAATTCATCAGATTTAAACCAATTCGGTATTTATGTTACATTTAGGCACTCTTTGGTTTAAGATATAAAACCCATTCCTTGAATAGGGTGCTACAATTAATATTTCATTAAGATCAAAAGAACAAAACTTGTCTTTTATCAAAATGAAAAACATTCAAATTCTTACAAGAAAATGAAAGACAACTCTGCTTAAAGCAGGTACATTGTAGCAATTACTTAATACAAAACCAAGCCTCAAAGGCATCTTCAAGTGAAAACCCTATGGCTGAGGCAGCATCTATAGCTCCTTCCAGACATGCAGTTCCACTTGTCCTTCCTTCAACGTTCTACTGTTGCTTAGGCTCTGCATATTATAACAAATATCAGTGCCACAACCAGTATCCAATACCTATAAGGTATAACTTGAAGTAATAACATGAATACCTGGGGAAGTAGTCTCATACATCAACTTCAACTCCTCATAATCTTCCATGAATTTAATGCAATTTCTCTTCCAATGCCCAGTCTCATTACAGTAGCAGCACTTACCAACGTAAGAGGTATCTGACTCGGGCTCAGAAGACACACGCTTGCCATGATTCAAAATCTGGACAACTTTGTCTTCACCCTTGTCAGCATTAGGTTTAGTAAACCTACCCTTCTCAATCATGAGATTGTACAGGGTACTCTTCACGTTTGGCTCAACTGTCTTGAGCATATCATGCAGTTCAGTCAACGTCTTCGTTAAGCCTTTCTTGATATAGTTCCTTACGAACTTATCATAGCTTGACGGCAGTGACTGCAGAATGATCTCAGTTGCCAATTCCTGGCTAACTGGATAATCCAGTTTCCTCAGGTTATCAATGTAACCCATCATTTTACTGACATGAGGACTTACTGGATGATCATTTGGTAGCTTGCAGCTAGTGAGAGATTTAACCAACTGGTATCTCTCCACTCTTACCTGCTCCTGAAATTTCAATTTCAGGCTGCTGATCATCTCTATTGGCGACTCCATGTTCTCATATTGCTTCAGCAAATCTGAGTCCATGGTAGCCAATATCAGACCACGCACATCTACCGCATCATTATAATGCTTATTCCAAGCATCATATACTGCATGAGAGGCATTGGACCCGATCCTCACGGGGAGAGCTTTATCAAGGACATAGTCCTTTCTCTCCTGCCTGAGGACTAGCCTCAGGTTCCGCGACCAAGTCAAGAAATTTGATCCGTTCAGTTTGTCCATCTCAAGGACAGACCGGATCGAGAAAGTGTTTTGTTTGTTTGTGCTCGTCATAGCTGAAATTTAGAGATAAATAGAGTTTTAGTTATTTAGTTCATAAAAGAGTATTCTTAATAACTTATAAGAAAACTCGCATTGCATTCAAAATTTCTTTGTTTAACCTCATAAGAATGCAATGATTCCGAGACCCATGTTCAACTAAAACCAAAGTGGGCCACTGGCCGTCACCCGGAATTAGCTTTACTTGGTAAGCATGCACACAGCTAGTTATATCCATATAACTCTCGGTTGTGGATTGGGCCCAAGGCCCAATTCACCAGATGTCTCAAGGCCCGGGACTCCCGATGGCCCAGTCAAGGAAACCAATCTCTTACAGCCAAATAATCACTAAAGTCTGGGACTCCCAATGAAATTAGTGACTATATACTACTTTACTTACGCAAAAACAGACACCTCACACTGTAAGCCATATCTGTAATTGAATAAGCGTTAAGTAGCTGACAAGATTGGGCAAGACATCCAAGCTTGATATTGGTTTTGAGGATTTTAGGTTTTCTTTCCAAAAATAGAAGATTACTATTTTGGGAAACTTACTTATTTTAGAAACTTTCTAAATTTAGAAATATACTAAAAATAGAAATTTCTAATTTAGTATTTTATTAAAGTTTTGGGTTGGGTCACAAATTATAGGCCCAATTCTTGGCCCAAGACCATAGAATTCCAGTTGGCCCAATAATTTGACATAACCGAGTCGGTTTATTAATTCTGGTCCAAGACCAAATTAACTATCAAAACCATCGGTTATTTACTAAACCAGACCAGCTCTAAATTATTTGGTCCAACCAAATCAAACTTAGACCAGCCTTCGGTTTAGGTTAAAATTCAATTTTTGAATTTCAATCCGGTTTAACCAGAAATTAAATAATACCATATATTAAATAATTTCCAGCAAACCGCGATTTGGGATAACCGCTTGAACCACCAATTAAATTGGATCGGTTCAGTTAAATCCAAAACCGGGAAGAAACACCTAGTGTTTTAGCCAATTTTGACCTAACTTGCGGTTTAATGCTTTAAACACACAATTAACCTCCAATTAAATGGACCGGTTTAATCGGTGTGGTTTTGGGCAACGAACCGCGAAGCTCGGTTTAACCGATTGACTATTCGCGGGACGTACAATTTAACGGGCCAAACGATCGGATCAATGATCCAACTCGGCCCATTAACGCAATTTGTGCCCATGATCCATCCGAGACCTTGCGGTTGTTCACGATCGCAAACGATCGATCATCGCAACACACGATCGCGCACGGCTCTCGGCATCACGGCACATGCATCACATACCGATCACGCATCACGGCCCATGTGATCATCACGGTCACGATCGCTCGATCCCTTGCCTCACGATCCACGGCCTCTCGATCACGCGGCTTAAGGTGATCGATCATCGATCGATCCAATCGATCTCACGCATCACTTACGGCCCACGCATCACTCGGCCATCGATCATCAGCACTATCCACCAAGCCCTAAAGCCATGGCCGAATTCACATGATGCTCTCACGGCATCGATCCAACAACCAAACTTGCGGCACAAGCAAGCTTAATGATCCGAGACCATTAAACTCTAGCCGATTAGGGTTTAAGTTTCTTAATCAATTTTTAACTCTTAATTGATTCTTAAACTTTTAAACACCATTATAATCCAAATTACAAGCAACCTAATAACCTGGCTCTGATACCACTGAAGGATTATGCGTTTTTCCATGGTTCAATTCTCAGATTGCAACCTAGCACATAATCTTAAACAGATCTAAGTTCTTGTAATCGAATCATAAAACAAACCTGATCTTTACCTTTGCAGCGGAATGATTGGTGGTAATTGCAAGATCAGATTAGAACAGATGAATACCTGTTCCTCCTAGGTATCCACACTCTTACAAGCAGGGAATGGCTGCTAGACCGGATGGAAGAACAACAAAGAGAGAGACTCAAGAGAGGGAGATGAGCCGCGACTGCCTCTCCCAAAATCGTGTAGCCTTAGGGTTTCTCAACCCCTAAGTTGCAACTTAATTATCTCACTAATGGGCCCAAGTTTAATTAATTAAACTAATGGTCCATTAGACTTTTGGGCCCAAGACACAAATCAGACAAAAGCCTGTTTGCTGTCTGGCCCAACTCTCTGTGCAAATACAGTAAATGCCTTAGCATCTTACCGCATTAATTCCATCTTAACTTTCCCGTTAGCTATGGTGTGTGACCCTTTGGGATCATACAATACTGGTAATAAGTCATAAACTTATAGATCAAGAGCGGACTCTAGCAAGCCATCATGATCACCCAGTATTTATGACTTATGTCTGATCTCGACATTTATCATACTTTCTAGAGATAGTACAGTAGATTTCAGGACATTCCCAACAGGAACAAGATGGGATTTGTCCCTCCTGAATAACGGGAGATAAATATCTCAGGGCCTATCGAAGATTTTATGCTGAGAAAATGTGTGGCCGCACTCAAACGAACTGTAGTTCAGTTGTTTGTTTTGTTCAGTATAGATCAGGAGTTCGATAAACATGATATTGGCTTAATAAGAATGACACTAATCTTGTCTTATGCCAAATCGAGATATAGAGACAAAAGGATTGTAGGAATTGATGATTCCAGTACAAGTGGGAGATTGTTGGGATTGTGTCCTGAAATCACACTTGTACTCACTCCTGATAATAGTTGTGTATCGAGATCAATCGTTTGTATAATACTGGTGATTGTAATGCTTTGCTAGAAGCCTCTTGTAATCTGTAAGTTGTAAACTTACTGCCAGTATTATATGATCCTATAGGGTCACACACCTAAGCAATCTGGAAGCTAACATATGGGAATGATCATTTGATAATGATCAAGTTGATGTGTATTGGATACACATTGACATAGAGTTTTATGATGTATGTATCGATCGATACATGAGTGTGTCGATCGATGCAGGCTTTTCGAGAAGGTGTGTCGATTGACACAGTAAGTGTGTCGATCGATGCATATCGGGTCTTGACATAAACGAGTCGGGCTTCTCCGACGGTTTTGAGATGTCATTTTCCAGGTCGATATATAAAGGTTTATATGGTCGACTTGAACCCTGGCCGTCACTGTAATTCTCAGAGAGAATAGCAGAAACATCGAAAACTCATTCCCTGAATCCGACACTAGCATCCCGGCGTTCCAGGTTGTGTGAGTGTGTGCTTGGTAGAGGCGAAGCACTTGATTCGCTAGATCTCGTTCACCATTCCATTCCGCTGCCAGATCTGAGGTAAGAACGAGGTTGGTAATTTCAATATAATAAACCCTAGATCCTAGGAGATCCAACACAACCGACGACCAGCCGGAGACCGACTACCACCGGCCAGCCACCGCCGACCAGTCGCCAGAGCTCCACCGCCGAACTGCCACCATGCCACCGGAGCTGCTGTACACCGCCGCCGTTGACCGTTGACCAGGCCGGGCTGGGTTGACCGGGTCGGGTCGAGTTGACCGGATCGGATCGGCTTGACCGATTTGGGCTGGTTAACTTCAGTTGACTATAACTAGACCTTTCCTAACCCGAATTGAGCGAAACGAAAGTCTAATCCACTTGTATTTCCGTCCTCCTTCTAGATATGAAGTCCATTCGGCCATCATGGATTCCTAAATTATGCTTTTTCCCTTTTCTTGGCCAAGGTGAGGACCGAACATAATCCCTTGCCTATTCCATTTCAATTCTGAACCCAATTCCTTCGTTAATGTTATCTTTCTTAGGTAGTATAGTTTGGTAATGCCGGCTATGTGATTGATTGAAGAACGTAGAATGGATAGGTTATCACTTAAACCGAAAACGTTGCTTGTGTGGGATGGCTATGTGTGGTATAACTGTTTTAGGGATTGAGTGGCATGGTGCGTAGCGGAATTGTGCGCATCCTTGATCGTCGGAGGAGGGTCCTGACGAGCCCTCCAGTGGTTGTGTGATGTGGTTCGAAGGTTCGCGAGCCGTTTGTTTGCTGTGGAAAGGGCGTAATGGCCGGTCAGTGAGGTGCGATTAGGGGAAGGCAACCCTAGGTCTGCAACCATAGACATGTAGTTATTCGTAGGTTGATTGTAATGTGCCTTCGATCATTGCGTGTAAGGTGTTATTAGCTAAGAACTTGTCTCGTAGTTGTGTGGTGTAAGCCCGGATCGCGGATTCCTTAGTCCGCCCTCACTGGGTAATTATGTTTGAAACAATTACTCAGACCCCTCTTTTCTTTTCCAGTGCCCTTTTCCCTCACAGGTCTGGATGCATGATTGACGATCGATTGATGCTATTAGTGGATTTGAACCGAAAAAAGCGCACATGATTCCTGGGACCGATTGAGAAGGCAGCTCGGTTGGATCATTTCCGTTTCAGCGGGTGCCCTAACGCCGCGTTTCCGGTTTGCCGAGAAATGCGTGTTACATCACTCTTCTTGTATTCTTGTATGCTTGCTCACTAGACTTGCTTTTGAATTTGTATTTGTATTGTTCTTCAATTATATATGTTCAACAAGTAACTTGACATTGGAGCCTCTTCTCTCGAGATGGGTATGTCACGAAAATATAGAAAAATCGAGTTGCGAGAGAGAGAGAAGAAGGAGAATCGTCGTCAAGGATTGGGATTTCGAGACAGAATCGAGGCTGTCTGAGCTTCTTGAGTTTTGGGGAAGCAAGCTTGGGGTTGTTTGAAGAGAGACAAGCTTTAAGAATGGCTTCTTATTTTGAAATGGGAGGAGAAGAAAAAGAAGGAAGAGAGAAACAGAGAGGAACGAATAAACGAGTATTGGTGGTGAATTTTTTGTTGATCCGTCTTGAATAGCGTGAGAGTGATATGGGGAGATGAAGATCTGAAATTTTGTACTTAGGATGATATGATAAAGGGAGTGATAAATTAAGAGATTTTAAGGTTTGTGAGTGGGGTTTGAAGAAGGAAGAGAATAAGGGTATTCAAATAAGAAATTTGCGAAGTTATCACACATAAGAGAAGTTAGAAAAACATATAAACTAAAAAAATGGAAGTTGTATTCTCCCCTTCATTAAAAACATATAATGAAAGTCTCAAAGTCCAGAGGATGTTATATAACAAAGGAACTGAGTTTTAAGAGAATAGAAGAAGCCATATAGATCATATATTCCATAGAAGAGAGATGAGATACAACTTCTAATTTATTCTTGCTTGAAGGATATGTAGATCGACTAATCCCTAATCTGTTAACTTAGATTTGCACAGAGCTTGGAACATAATAGCACTCTCCCCATTAATGATGCATGTATTGTAAAATATATAGCATTTATCAAAAACTAGAGTGGTCTTCTTCTCCTCGTCAATCAAGAAATTCCCAAATAAAGAACCACGAGTGAGTTGCATTGTTTCAACTTCGAAAAAATTTCCAACACGACCACATGTATAATAACAATGCAAGCTTATCTTCTTGAACCGTAGATAGTGCTGCAGGATAAGAGTGAGAGGATGGAGGCAGAGGCAGATAAGGTCCAAACCTCTCTCTCCTAAAATCAAAACAGAGTAAGAAACCATCTTGTGTTTTCCTATCTCTAGCATGCCAGTAAGTATTTCCTTTCAAAGGCAAGCTAGGTCCGCGAAACACCTTTATGTTCCTCTCAAGAGAGGCATCATGAGTGTTTCATGAATTAGAGCTCTAATCGTAGATGTTGACATCAAAGTTACTATTGTAAACCCTCAATATTTTACGGCTACGACATGATTTGTTTGGTGTTTGATTTACCTTTTATTCCTCCCAATACTAGTTGAAATATATACTCTAGCGGTTGCAGTGGAATACTAAGTATTATAAGAATTTTCTAGGGTATTATGACATAGGATGATCAATGATGAGAATCAGAAATTGAAGGTAGATTTATCTTTTGTCTTTATCTTGTTGTTATAGTTTGTTTGGTTCAATGTTGCTTTATGATTAGTCATGGATATTTCATGCAACTTAGTTGATGATTAGTTTCAGTGTGGTAAATTTCTTTGTTACAAAACGTAAACCAAATTCTGTCTTAAAATAGTGATGTTAGAAACCAAACCAGAACAATTTTTTAATTGTTGACCGGTTCTCTCTTAAACTTATACTATTCCTTTATGGTGATGTGATTTTTTCACCACAATGATGGCCTCCTCGGTAATTAAAGGGCTTATTTGGGTCTTTAAGATGGATGACAAGATTAAAGGCCCAAATTAAGGGTTGACTAGTTATAAACTCTGTCCCACCATAGCAGCAGAGGACGGTCTTTATTTTTGACCACTTGTATAATACATAAAATATGCCTCTTTATATTGCTCCGACGAAACGGCAATGATAAAACCAAACTTAGACTTTTTTATATTGCTCAGGTGAAATGGAGCCACAGATGATGCAAGGGTGAACGAAACTATGAGATGAAAAGATCGTGATCTCAATGAAGAGGTGAACTCATCATCTCCACCGCAGCTTCGTGCAAGTGACTTTGTTCGTCACAGACATGGTAAAGGTATCTTGCGATCTCCAAGTGCTGCTCAAGTTAATTCATTGAATGAATACCAGTTTGTCATTGATGCAACGAAAAGGAAGAGAGCTGCGTATGAAGATGTTTATGAAGAGATAAACACGCCACATGATAAGTTGCTGTTAGGTCCGGCACGCAAGAGGATTTCGCCGGGTACTGGACAGAGGTCTGAGTCTGTCAATCAACCAATAGACAGAGGCGCGGGGGGCCCGGTACCCCCACAGTTTCCATTAAGATCTGCTCCTGGAATTGTCAGGGCCTGCTGGGGTCGCTGACTAAACCATATCTGAAGAAACTTTGTCGTCAACAAAACCCTGATATTATCTTCCTCATTGAGACGATGAATGCTTTTTCAGTTGTAAATAATGTTGCTGTTTCATTAGGATTTCCCAATGTTGTTTGTGTCCCTCCATCGGGTAGAGGTGGAGGTTTAGCTTTGCTTTGGAAGAACTCAGTTTCTGTTTTTAGTATTTCTCAAGATGTAAGATTGGTGGATGTACATATTAAGTTCAGTGGAATGGAGTACTACTTATCTTGTTTGTATGGTCATCCGGTTCAAGCATATCGTCATTATCTTTGGGATCGGCTTATTGATATTAACACAACAAGAGATGGTCCATGGTTATTGATCGGGGACTTTAATGACATGCTGTCAAATGATGAAAAGCGAGGTGGTGTAGTTCGAGATGAATGGACTTTCAGGAAGTTAAGAGAAATGTATTCAATTTGTGATCTGGTTGATCTTCGAGCGACCGAAAATAGATTCTCTTGGTCGGGTATAAGAGGAACTGAGAATATTGAAGAGTGTATTGATCGAGTTGCAATTAATTCTGAGTTCATGGCAACTTTCCCAGCATCTGAAGCGGCTTTCCTCCCCGCAGTTGGTTCTGATCATCGCCCCATTGTGGTCAATATTAGCTATGAAGTGAACAAACGACACAAATGTTTCAGGTTTGATAATAGGCTGATTCATCAACCAGGATTTAAAGACTATGTTACGGCTGACTGGTTTCCAACACGTCAGATTGTGGATCATGATATTCTCAATAAGATTCATAATTGTCGGACGGCTTTGTCTCAGTGCCGGCGTCATTCTAACTTGAATGCGCATAGAAGAATAACAGAGCTAACAAAAGATATCGACCGTGCTACCTTGGATCCAATACTTAACCGCTCCTACATTCAGACATTAAAAGACCAACTAGCTCAAGCTTTCAGAGATGAAGAGGATTATTGGTATCAGAAAAGCCGACAACGCAGACTGATTGAAGGGGATAGAAATACTCACTATTTTCAGGCATGTACGAAACAGAGATTTTCACAGAATTTGATTCTTACGATTGTGAATGATGCTGGGGAAACAGTTCGAGGTGATACAGAAGTGGGTAAAGTGGCTGAATCATATTTTCAGAATGTATATTCACGCTCTCGAGCTGCTTTAGATATGGAAGTCTTTGATGGTTTTACGCCAACAGTATCGGACACAATGAATATAGAACTCACACGTGATTTCTCGGATGAGGAGATTTATGCTGCTGTCTCTGATATCGGATCTGATAAATTTCCTGGACCTGATGGATTCACAGCACGATTTTATCAAGAATGTTGGGAGATAGTGGGTGCTGATGTTTGCTGTGAAGTGCGACGATTTTTTGCCACAAGTGTCATGACACCAGAACTAAACCATACGAACTTATGTCTTCTGCCGAAGATTCATACACCATCTACCTTTGCTGATTTTCGTCCTATCGGGTTATGTAATGTCTTATACAAGATTATTTCGAAGCTGTTGGTCTCACGCTTGAAGAATTTTCTCAATGACATTGTATCAGAAGCACAAGCAGCCTTTATCCCGGGTCGTATGGCATCTGATAATGTTTTGATTGCCAATGAACTAATGCATTCACTCAAGGCAATGAAGAGAGTGTCTAAAACTTATATGGCAGTCAAAACGGATATCTCGAAGGCTTATGACTGTATTGAGTGGGATTTTCTTGAAGAAACGATGAAAGCTTTTGGTTTTTCTCACTTATGGGTTTCCTGGATTATGGCGATTGTAAAATCTGTATCGTTCTCTGTCCTCATAAATGGTTCGCCTCATGGTAGAATCAATCCGGAACGAGGGCTGCGACAAGGTGACCCACTCTCCCCCTATCTTTTTATTCTATGTGCGGATGTTCTCAGCCATTTAATCACAAAAGAAACGAGAGCATGAAGAATCAGAGGTATTAAGATAGGGAATGGTGTCCCAGCAATTAGTCATCTTCTTTTTGCGGATTATTCTCTTTTTTTTGTGCAAGTTAATCAAAGGAATAGTCGTGCGCTTCGATCGGTTTTCATGTTATATGAGAAATGTTCGGGTCAGAAAATAAATGTCTCCAAATCAGTCATCACTTTTGGGTCCAGAGTATATCCTCATACTCAACGATGTATTCAACATATTTTGGGTATTCAACAGCTTGGAGGAGGAGGAAAATATTTGGGTCTTCCGGAACAGTTTGGTAGGAAAAAGAAAGATATGTTCAACACTATTGTGAACAAGGTTAAGCAACGTACACAGTCTTGGACAGCAAAGAAATTGACTCAAGCGGGAAAAGAGATTATGTTGAAAACAGTTGCTATTGCTATGCCGGTGTATTCAATGTCTTGTTTTAAAATTCCTAAGCAAGTGGTGGATGAGATCACTTCTGAATTAAGGAGGTTTTGGTGGGAAAAGAAATCAGACAGAAGAGGCATCCCTTGGGTGTCTTGGGATTGTTTGCAGTTATCAAAGGATGAGGGTGGTATTGGTTTCAAAGATCTTTCATTATTTAATGATTCTTTGTTAGCTAAACAGGCCTGGCGTCTTCTTCAACATCCGGATTCTCTATTTGCTCGACTATTTAAGGCTAAATATTATCCAAACTGTTCACTTTTGGAAGCTACTTCTCAACGACTGCAATCCTATGGTTGGTCATCCATACTGGTTGGTTTAGACCTTCTTAAGAAAGGCATGACACATAACATTGGAAATGGCAGTCCTGTACGGATCTTTCATGATAACTGGCTTCCAACATTACCTCCGAGACCAGCTATGGGGGACTCCAACTCCCTACTTTGTGTGGATTCTATGATCACTGAACAACATGATACTCGGCAATGGAATGAAGATGCTCTACGGGAGATGTTAACAGAGGAGGATCGAGTTTTGGCACACATCATTTTTCTAACCTCATCACATCAAGTTGATAAACCAGTTTGGTCAAGAGAACCTAATGGGATTTACTCGGTACGTTCAGGTTATCATCTGGCGAGACAATTGGATCCAGGGATCACAACCATTACTCCATCTCATGGTGATCTTGCCATCAAACAACAAATTTGGAAGCTGCCAATACTTCCTAAATTACATCATATTCTGTGGAGACTTCTCTCTCGGGCTTTACCATCAGCCAGTCGACTTTGTTCAAGGAGTTTAAACATCTCTGCAGTTTGTGCTCGTTGCTCAAATCAGACTGAAACATTGGCGCACTTGTTTTTTTTATTGTCCTGTATCACAGAGTTTTTGGGATACAGCAGTGTTACGTCACCTGACTTGGCTACCCAACCTTTTAGAAAATTGTGACGCTAATATTTCTCTCCTGTTGGATCGGTTGGTGCTACCTGATCTTTCTGATATTGAGAAACTGCTTCCTTTTTGGGTTTTGTGGCATATATGGACATCAAGAAACTCATTCATCTTTGAAAACAAGCCTATCCATCCGATTATTGAAGTTGGGTACTGTTTAGATGAAGTTAGAGAATGGCTGAAGTTCTCAAGTTATGATACTGTGCAGAATGAAACATCAGTTCAACGGGTTACACGAAGTGTTACTGATCGATGGTGTCCGCCAGAGATGACTCGCCTCAAATGTAATGTTGACGCGGCTTTTGATCACACTTCTAAGATGGGGAATGCTGGCTGGATTATTCGTGATAACACAGGAATGACTATAGCTTGGGGATCTCGTATGATGGGAATAGTTTCGTCTCCTCTTGAAGCTGAAGGAATGGCTATGTTGTTTGCTATCCAGGATGTTATACAGAAGGGGTTTCAACATATTACTTTGGAAGGTGATTGCCAGATACTGTTTCGATCACTTACCTCAGGAATTCTAGACTGGAGCATTCACAATCTAGTAAGTGAAATAAAGTACATCACTCGTCCATACCCTGATATTATCTTCGGTTTCACTCGGCGTACAGGCAACCAAGCAGCACATCTCATTGCTTCTAAATCTCGGTTAAATTACTCAAGTGTTGGTCCAAATCTGTTCATACCTATTTGGTTGTCAAATTTGTTAATCTCTGACTCTGTAAACAATTCGTAATCATAATATTACACAGACGGAAAAAAAAAATTAAATGGTAAATCTTTTGTGGAATACATCATTCCATTCTAAAATATTGTAATCCATTTACAGCCGGTTTTTGTTTTGTTTTCTTACTGATTCTACCTAGAATACAACAATCATCACCATATTCGGCCCTAAACATCTTGGACTGAAGCAAAAATAAGAAAGGTTTAAAGTTAACAATAAAAACAAAAATTGGGAATGATGTTATGAAAGATTCCTAAAACATCTTTGGAACATTCTTGAGGCATTAACCAACTGAAACCAGTCGAATTACTAGAGATTTTAGTTAAAAATTGCCTAAAATTTAGATATTTTAATCAAGACTGTAAGCACATGCTTGCTTCTGCTCAAAGCCGGCAATGATCATTACCACATGCTTCTTTAACACACTTGTCTTCCTCTTTTACTCTCACCTTCGTGCATCCCAACCATTGTATCATACAAAGGCTTGTTCAACGTCTCCGGCAAGTAAAACGCAAGCCCACCTCCCACTAACGCGCAGACCGCAAACATTCCAAACGGTAAACCCTCCCCTAAAACCACCACAAACGGCGCCAGAATCACTCCCATTTGAGACGCTTGAGTCGTGCAACCCAAAGCCGCGTTTCTCACCACCGTCGGAAACAGCTCCGTCATATATATGAACAGGAGGTTGTACGTTCCCGCCATCCCGAATATCCCCAAAACCCCTGAAACCATTCTAACAACTTTCCACAGACCGACGCCTCCTACAATGAAACCAGTAAGGCAGAAAACGCAGCTGAACCACATCGTTCCTACGGTCAACAGTTTCCTCCCGTACCGGTTTATCAAAACAGTTGTTATGGCGAACGCTGGCATTTCCGTCAAGGCGTTGAGGAAGACGTTGAGGTAGAGATTTGTCTTGAGGTTGCCTACGTTGAGGCTTAGTCCGTAGTGTAGGAGAATTCAAAGCAATAGATTTTGAGTATAAAGAGATAGAAATTTATGATAGAGAAATGAAATAGCTCATGAGAGCTTTATTGAAATGCAGAAAATAAAGAAACGAAAATGGATTTAGATTGTCACCAAGAACACAAAGATTTTAGATTGATATTGATTTTCCAAAGTTACAATCCAAGTTCTCATAAGATAGATATTTATACTCATCTACTTGCTTGAAACCCTAAATTACATGGGCTAATGGACTCTCAAGAGACATAATATTGGGCCTTGGTTCTCATGCCGCTACATCTTGCTTCCAAACTTAGCTCCGCACCCTCCGCATCCATAGTCATACCCAGTCGACTTTGTTCAAGGAGTTTAAACATCTCTGCAGTTTGTGCTCGTTGCTCAAATCAGACTGAAACATTGGCGCACTTGTTTTTTTTATTGTCCTGTATCACAGAGTTTTTGGGATACATCAGCGTTACGTCACCTGACTTGGCTACCCAACCTTTTAGAAAATTGTGACGCTAATATTTCTCTCCTGTTGGATCGGTTGGTGCTACCTGATCTTTCTGATATTGAGAAACTGCTTCCTTTTTGGGTTTTGTGGCATATATGGACATCAAGAAACTCATTCATCTTTGAAAACAAGCCTATCCATCCGATTATTGAAGTTGGGTACTGTTTAGATGAAGTTAGAGAATGGCTGAAGTTCTCAAGTTATGATACTGTGCAGAATGAAACATCAGTTCAACGGGTTACACGAAGTGTTACTGATCGATGGTGTCCGCCAGAGATGACTCGCCTCAAATGTAATGTTGACGCGGCTTTTGATCACACTTCTAAGATGGGGAATGCTGGCTGGATTATTCGTGATAACACAGGAATGACTCTAGCTTGGGGATCTCGTATGATGGGAATAGTTTCGTCTCCTCTTGAAGCTGAAGGAATGGCTATGTTGTTTGCTATCCAGGATGTTATACAGAAGGGGTTTCAACATATTACTTTGGAAGGTGATTGCCAGATACTGTTTCAATCACTTACCTCAGGAATTCTAGACTGGAGCATTCACAATCTAGTAAGTGAAATAAAGTACATCACTCGTCCATACCCTGATATTATCTTCGGTTTCACTCGGCGTACAGGCAACCAAGCAGCACATCTCATTGCTTCTAAATCTCGGTTAAATTACTCAAGTGTTGGTCCAAATCTGTTCATACCTATTTGGTTGTCAAATTTGTTAATCTCTGACTCTGTAAACAATTCGTAATCATAATATTACACAGACGGAAAAAAAAAAAATTAAATGGTAAATCTTTTGTGGAATACATCATTCCATTCTAAAATATTGTAATCCATTTACAGCCGGTTTTTGTTTTGTTTTCTTACTGATTCTACCTAGAATACAACAATCATCACCATATTCGGCCCTAAACATCTTGGACTGAAGCAAAAATAAGAAAGGTTTAAAGTTAACAATAAAAACAAAAATTGGGAATGATGTTATGAAAGATTCCTAAAACATCTTTGGAACATTCTTGAGGCATTAACCAACTGAAACCAGTCGAATTACTAGAGATTTTAGTTAAAAATTGCCTAAAATTTAGATATTTTAATCAAGACTGTAAGCACATGCTTGCTTCTGCTCAAAGCCGGCAATGATCATTACCACATGCTTCTTTAACACACTTGTCTTCCTCTTTTACTCTCACCTTCGTGCATCCCAACCATTGTATCATACAAAGGCTTGTTCAACGTCTCCGGCAAGTAAAACGCAAGCCCACCTCCCACTAACGCGCAGACCGCAAACATTCCAAACGGTAAACCCTCCCCTAAAACCACCACAAACGGCGCCAGAATCGCTCCCATTTGAGACGCTTGAGTCGTGCAACCCAAAGCCGCGTTTCTCACCACCGTCGGAAACAGCTCCGTCATATATATGAACAGCAGGTTGTACGTTCCCGCCATCCCGAATATCCCCAAAACCCCTGAAACCATTCTAACAACTTTCCACAGACCGACGCCTCCTACAATGAAACCAGTAAGGCAGAAAACGCAGCTGAACCACATCGTTCCTACGGTCAACAGTTTCCTCCCGTACCGGTTTATCAAAACAGTTGTTATGGCGAACGCTGGCATTTCCGTCAAGGCGTTGAGGAAGACGTTGAGGTAGAGATTTGTCTTGAGGTTGCCTACGTTGAGGCTTAGTCCGTAGTGTTGGAGAATTCAAAGCAATAGATTTTGAGTATAAAGAGATAGAAATTTATGATAGAGAAATGAAATAGCTCATGAGAGCTTTATTGAAATGCAGAAAATAAAGAAACGAAAATGGATTTAGATTGTCACCAAGAACACAAAGATTTTAGATTGATATTGATTTTCCAAAGTTACAATCCAAGTTCTCATAAGATAGATATTTATACTCATCTACTTGCTTGAAACCCTAAATTACATGGGCTAATGGACTCTCAAGAGACATAATATTGGGCCTTGGTTTAGATGTTCTAATACTCCCCCGCAAACTTAGCGTAGGGTGCGGAGCTAAGTTTGGAAGCAAGATGTAGCGGCATGAGAAAAGGATGAGAGCTCGAAGCGATGTCGTTGAAGTGGTCAATCTCTTCACTTCACCACAAAATAAGTCATTAGTGTGAGATCTATTCAGGTCTATCTTTGTAGCCTATTTATCTCACGAAGAATCCGGGTCTTTTGCCTCGTTTAACTCCCCTAAGCTGTCCCATAATAAAGTTGAATCATCTTCCACCTCTAATAACACACTCTAACGCTCAGCTTCTTCCAAATACCAACAACAAAATTTGCTTTTAATCATAATGTACCTCTCTTTGTCATTTTGTCGAGCACCTGGTGTGCTTATATATGACAAAGACTTGCATCCTAAATCCATCGCTATCAAACCCAAGACCATACGATTGCACTATTCCAAAACCAGTCCAAGCTAAAATCCATAGTCATACCCAATAATTGTAAAAATGATGCACCTGATTGAGGTTAACCAGTAAAAATGATGCACCTGATTGACAAGGCCTGATATTCAATTTGCAGTAAATTTCGTTTGTCAGAAGATGCATGCCCCTACTGTTGCTGACTTTGCTCTGCTGAACTCAAGTGGTTAACCTCATTTCTTCAAGAAGTTGGTATCTCTCTATCATCCCTTCCAGAGTTGTATTGTGACAATTTATCTGCAGTATTCCTTACAGCTAATCCGGTACTGCACTCACGCTCAAAACACTTTGAGCTTGACTACCATTACGTGCGTGAAAGGGTAGCTCTTGGTAAGCTTGTTGTCAAGCACATTCCTGGTTCACTTCAGCTTGCGGATGTGTTTACTAAATCTCTCCTTCAAGCCTCGTTCTTTGCTTTACGTTCCAAACTCGGAGTTGTGCTTCCACCTACTCCAAGTTTGAGGGGTTGTGTGAAGACTAAGGATGAAGATGGGCCTATAAAAGCTAAGGAAGAAGGGCCAACTGCTGCTGCTGAAGCCCATACGCAGAGAGTGTCCATGATAGCTTCCCCTGCAACAAAAACAGAGAAACATTCCTGTATACAAAAGAAGATCTCTGTGTATCTTTGCAAAGAACGTGCGGGACAGCTAGCTCACAATATCCAGCTTTCCAACCGTTATCATGCTCTCAGCTCATGAGCAATCAAGTGCTCTTGTTGATTAGAATAAGATTTAGCTTTTTGATTATATAAACAACGCTCTTTGTAATCGTTCATTAAGTGAAAATAATAAGAAAAGTGTTTTATTCTTCATCAACCTTTAAGCTTTTGCTCAAGCTTTCATGGTATCAGAGCCATGGAAAGCTCTTCTTCAGCTTCTGATCCTTTCACAGCTTCTTCACTTACAATAACCCAAGTGGTTACTCTAAAACTTTCAGATGAAAATTATCTTCTTTGGAAACTCCAGTTTGAGCAGTTCTTACAGAGTCAGCTCCTTCTTGGCTATGTGACAGGCGATGTTCCTCGTCCGTCTCCGACGATGATGGTCCGTACTGGTGAGCAGGATAATGAAGTCAGCAATCCTGATTTTGTCAAATGGGTTCGAACAGACCAGCTGATCGTTGCTTGGATTCTTGGGACACTCACAGAAGGAGCTCTCAAGACAATTTATGGTCTTCGTTCGTCACAAGAAGTCTGGCTCGCTCTTGCTAAAAGGTACAATCGTATTACTCCAACTAGAAAACTGGACTTACAGCGGAAGATTCAAAGCACCTTTAAGCTGCAGAAAACTATGCCTGAATATTTAGCTGAAATTAATGGTGTGTTGAATGGCTTAGGGAAAGAGTATGAATCTATCTGTACCGTGATTGAAAACTCTATGGATCTATACCCTGGTATTTGTCTTGAGGATGTAAGTTTCAAGCTAATAAACTTTGATGACAAGCTTCAGGCATATGAATCATCATCTGCTGTTACAGCTCATCAGGCTTTCTCTGTGGATAGAGGTGGCTACAGAGGAGGTTATAACCGTGGCAGAGGATCATATCGAGGAGGTTATAGAGGTCGAGGATCTGGTTCTGGTTACTCAACTCGTGGTCGTGGTTTCAGTCAACAGTTTTCTTCTGGATCTCAAAATACTCAACACGCATTTACTCGTCCTACCTGTCAGATATGTGGACGTTATGGCCACTCTGCTTACAAGTGCTACAATCGCTTTGACCAAGACTATCAGCCTCCAGATGTGCACAATGTTCTTGCAGCTATGAAAATCTCTGATCAAAATGATAACTCTGGCCATGAATGGTATCCAGACAGTGGAGCTACTGCTCATATCACCCATTCCACTTCTCAGCTTTAGTCAGCTCAACCATATCAGGGAGATGATACTGTCATTGTTGGAAATGGGGACTTTCTTCCAATAACTCACATAGGTTCAGCAGTCTTGCCAAGTACTCAAGGTAACTTACCATTACATGAGGTTCTTGTTTGTCCGGGTATTACCAAATCATTGCTCTCTGTTTCGAAGTTGACATATGATTATCCATGTTCTGTTGAGTTCGATGCTGATAGTGTTGTTGTGAAGGACAAAAAGACAAGGCAGCTGCTAACCCAGGGAAGTCGGCTTAATAATCTCTACATGCTGGAGAACTCCAAGTTTCTTGCTCATTATTCCAATCGTCAACAGTCCGCCAGTGATATAGTGTGGCACCAGAGACTTGGTCACCCTCATAAGGACATTCTTCAGCTGTTAATCAAGAATAGAGACATAATATTGGGCCTTGGTTTAGATGTTCTAATACGTAGTACACAATAGAGACCGTGAAACTTATGGCCACGGCTAAGAGAAGTCGGATCCGCGTGAGAGGCGAACGTATAACATCTTTCAGCGATCCCTCGACCTCGGTATTCCTCTGGCCGTCGTTATTTTTCGCCGCTTCTTCCTCATCATCAAGAGCAAGAGTGACTCCAGCGGGAATATGGCGGCCGTTCGTCTTAGCGATCAAGTGCATCAGCTCCATCGCCTCGTCTACTTTTCCTCTGACGAGATACCACCTCGGGGACTCAGAGATAAACGGAATGACGATGAGAAGGAACAAGAGAGACGGTAACGAGGACACTATGAAAAGCGCTCTCCACGACCTGAAGACGTAAGCAATGCCGGAGAGAAGCGCAATGCCGGAAGAGAAGAAGTAGAAAGTTGACATGCCGGCTACACCGCGTTTGCTTGGTCCTACCGGTTCTGTGGCTAGGACAAACGCGGTTAGGCCAACACCACCGGTACTGAAACCGGTCAAGAAACGGAGAGCCACATAGGTCCAGTAGTTTGCGGAGAAAGCGGTCGCGAGACCAAAGATTGCACTGATGATGGAGACCACTGTTAGTGACCCTTTTCTTCCTAGCTTCGAGTCCGAGAGATGTCCGAATACTCCTGCACCTGCATATAGTCATGTCGGTACAAATTTCATTAGGACATGTGGTGTAACCAGAAAACGTGATCATTACTGAAAATTATACTATAAACAAAGAAACTAGGTTAAAGATTTATTCAAAGAATTGACAGTTCATATACAGGGACCATAACTTATGTATGGTGTACAATAATGAAATGCTTTTTGAGATATGTCGGACCAATGTGAACTGTTTTTTTTCTTCTTTTTTTTTTTAATATGAAAACGACAGATACCTTCAAAGTCATGGGAGTTTGACAAGTCTTAATTAATGTAATTGAATATTCCTCGGATATCACATGGATTATATAATATGTAGCGAATTTAGAGATTAGACAGGCCAGAGCCAAACTGGCTCTTTTGAAGAACTAATCTAAACATAGCCACAAAAGACAACAACCTTTTATTTTTCTGTTATTAAGCCAATATCAACCAAGTCATGTTATATTGAACTTTTTATTTGTCTGTGCAATGTACAATGGTTGAATACTAGCATTTTATATACAGAAAGATAGAGTATAACTGATTTGTGTTGAGAAGTAAACTTGATTTGGATCAAGTATAATTATTGGGCTAATGGTCCAATATAAACCCAAAACCTTGACCCAATTTCTAGAAACTCCCTAGAAAAATATCTATAAATCCCCACCTCCTTAAAACTTCTAGAAAACTCATTAACCTCCTTAAGAATAAAAATCTAGATTTTTTCATAGAAAAATCTAGATAATTGTTGTAAGATAATCTAGATATTGTGATAGAATTTTCTAGATTTAGGATTAAAATATTCTAGATATTTTTGTATTTTGGAGGCTATAAATACCTCTCTTCACTCTCATTTGTAACCAAGTCTCTAAGTTGTTTTCTAAGCAATAAGAAAAACTTTCTTCTTCCAAAATTATCTTTAGTCTTCTAAGTTCTTAAACACTTTCTCCACACTTATAAAATTTTCATTCCAACAAAGTGGTATCAGAGCCATAAGATTCTCTTAAAGATGGCAAGTAATGGTGTTCCCTTCCAAGTCCCGATGCTCACAAAGAGCAACTATGACAATTGGAGCCTAAGGTTGATGGCTATCCTAGGAGCACATGATGTGTGGGAGATAGTCGAGAAAGGCTTCATTGAACCGGAGAATGATGCAAGTCTATCTCAAACTCAAAAGGATGGTTTGAGAGACTCAAGGAAGAGAGACAAGAAGGCTCTCTGTCTAATCTATCAAGGATTAGATGAAGACACGTTCGAGAAGGTCGTCGGAGCAAAGTCGGCCAAAGAAGCATGGGAGAAGCTTCGAACTTCTTACAAGGGAGCGGAGCAAGTTAAGAAGGTACGTCTTCAAACTCTAAGAGGAGAATTTGAAGCATTGCAAATGAAGGAAGGTGAACTCATCTCTGATTACTTCTCAAGAGTTCTAACGGTTACTAATAACCTAAAAAGAAATGGTGAGAAGTTAGATGAGGTGAGAATCATGGAGAAAGTTCTTAGATCATTGGATTCAAAATTCGAGCATATAGTCACTGTGATTGAAGAGACAAAAGACTTGGAGACTATGACAATGGAGCAACTTCTTGGATCACTACAAGCTTATGAAGAAAAGAAGAAGAAGAAGGAAGACATCACAGAGCAAGTACTCAAGATGCGGATTCAAACCAAAGAAGAAACCGGTCGAAGCTATCCAAGACGAGGTGGTGGCCAAGTCCGAGGAAGAGGTCGTGGATATGTACATGGACGTGGTTGGAGACCATATGAAGACCATACCAACCAAAGAGGAGAAAGCTCATCAAGAGGCCGTGGGAGAGGAAGTCCAAAATCAAGGTACGATAAGTCAAGTATTAAGTGCTACAATTGTGGAAAGTTAGGACATTATGCTTCCGAATGTAAGGCTCCAAACAACAATAGAGTTGAAGAGAAGTCCAATTATGCTGAAGAAATGGTCAAAGAAGAGGATATGTTATTGATGGCCTATAAGAAGGATGAACCAAATGAGGTTCACAAATGGTACCTCGACAGTGGTGCAAGCAATCACATGTGCGGTAAAAGAAGCTTGTTCGTTGAGCTTGATGAATCAGTGAAAGGAGATGTCGCTTTAGGAGATGAATCAAAGATGGAAGTGAAAGGCAAAGGTAACATTCTCATCCGACTGAAGAATGGAGATCATCAATTCATTTCCAATGTTTACTATATTCCAAGCATGAAGACCAACATCTTGAGCCTAGGACAACTCTTAGAGAAAGGTTATGATATCCAACTAAAGGATAATAGCCTTTCTATGAGAGATCACGAAAACAATCTCATCACCAAGGTGCCGATGGCGAGGAATAGAATGTTTGTCCTAAACATTCAAAATGACATCGCACAATGTCTCAAGATGTGTTACAAGGAGGAGTCTTGGCTTTGGCATCTTCGGTTCGGGCATCTCAATTTTGGAGGCTTAGAGCTACTTTCCAAGAAAGAAATGGTGAGAGGTTTGCCTTGCATCAATCATCCAAACCAAG
Organism: Orychophragmus violaceus; assembly: GCA_030180135.1. Lineage (NCBI taxonomy): Eukaryota > Viridiplantae > Streptophyta > Magnoliopsida > Brassicales > Brassicaceae > Orychophragmus > Orychophragmus violaceus. The sequence continues at coordinate 83,425,853 of CM058234.1, read as the reverse complement.
TGTGTGAAGGATGTCTACTTGGAAAACAATTCAAAATGAGTTTTCCAAAGGAGTCGGAGACAAGAGCGCGGAAGCCATTAGAACTCATACATACAGATGTATGTGGCCCGATCAAGCCAAGTTCACTCGGTAAGAGTAACTACTTCCTTCTCTTTATTGATGATTTCTCAAGAAAGACATGGGTTTACTTTTTGAAAGAAAAATCAGCGGTGTTTGAAAATTTCAAAAAGTTCAAAGCCCATGTTGAGAAGGAAAGTGGCCTTGTGATCAAAGCCATGAGATCCGATCGTGGAGGAGAGTTCACGTCCAAGGAATTTCTGAAGTATTGCGAAGATAATGGCATTCGAAGACAATTGACGGTGCCAAGATCCCCTCAACAAAATGGAGTAGCCGAAAGGAAGAATAGGACGATCCTTGAGATGGCAAGAAGCATGCTCAAGAGTAAAAAGCTACCAAAGGAGTTATGGGCAGAAGCAGTTGCGTGTGCGGTTTATCTATCAAACCGATCTCCAACAAGAAGTGTTTTGGGAAAGACACCACAAGAAGCTTGGAGTGGAAGAAAACCCGGTGTCTCACATCTAAGAGTCTTTGGAAGCCTTGCTCATGTGCATGTACCAGATGAGAAGCGGAGTAAGCTAGATGATAAAAGCGAGAAGTACATCTTCATTGGGTATGATGTTAATTCCAAAGGCTACAAGCTCTATAATCCCGAAACAAAGAAGACAATCATCAGTCGAAATGTCATCTTTGATGAAGAGGCCGAATGGGACTGGAAATCAAATAATGAAGACTACAACTTCTTTCCGCATGAAGATGATTTGGAGGAACCAAGAGAGGAGCCAATTACCCCACCAACTTCACCAACACCTAGTTCTCAAGGAGATGAAAGCTCAAGCGAAAGGACTCCACGTTTTAGAAGTCTACAAGAGCTTTATGAGGTAACTGAAAATCAAGACAATCTTACTTTATTTTGTCTATTTGCGGATTCCGAGCCCATGGATTTTCAAGAAGCTATGGAGAAGAAAACATGGAGAAATGCAATGGATGAAGAGATTAAGGCGATAGAGAAGAATGATACATGGGAGTTAGCTTCACTCCCAAAAGGGCATAAGGCAATCGGTGTAAAGTGGGTGTATAAAGCGAAGAAGAACTCTAAAGGAGAAGTTGAAAGATACAAGGCGAGATTGGTGGCAAAAGGCTATAGCCAAAGAGCCGGAATCGACTATGATGAGGTATTTGCTCCCGTTGCTCGTCTAGAAACTGTTAGACTAATCATTTCATTGGCAGCCCAAAAGAGTTGGAGGATACATCAGATGGATGTCAAATCAGCCTTCTTAAATGGAGACCTTGAAGAAGAAGTTTACATTGAGCAACCACAAGGCTACATAGTCAAGGGAGAAGAAGACAAAGTCTTGAGGTTAAGGAAGGCTCTTTATGGGTTAAAACAAGCACCGAGAGCATGGAACACACGGATTGATAAGTACTTCAAGGAGAAGAACTTCATCAAGTGTCCATATGAGCACGCACTCTATATCAAAACTCAAAACAATGATATATTGATTGTGTGCTTGTATGTAGATGACTTGATATTCACAGGAAACAATCCAAGAATGTTCGAGGATTTCAAGAAGGAGATGACAAAGGAGTTCGAGATGACCGATATTGGACTCATGTCTTACTACCTTGGAATTGAAGTGAAGCAAGAAGATAATGGAATCTTCATTACTCAAGAAGGTTATGCTAAAGAGGTGCTTAAGAAGTTTAAGATGGATGACTCAAATCCAGTTTGCACGCCAATGGAATGTGGAGCCAAGTTATCAAAACATGAGGAAGGGGAGAGTGTGGATCCAACACTCTTTAAGAGCTTGGTTGGAAGTCTTCGTTACTTAACTTGCACAAGGCCTGATATCTTACATGCAGTCGGAGTTGTGAGCAGATATATGGAGCAACCAACAACAACTCATTTCAAGGCCGCCAAGAGGATCCTTCGCTATATCAAAGGTACCATAAACTTTGGCTTGTACTACTCTGTTTCTGATGATTACAAGCTTGTTGGATATAGCGATAGCGACTGGAGTGGAGATATAGATGACCGAAAGAGCACAAGTGGATTTGTGTTCTTCATTGGAGAAACCGCCTTCACATGGATGTCGAAGAAGCAACCGATTGTCACTCTTTCTACTTGTGAAGCGGAGTACGTAGCAGCCACTTCCTGTGTTTGTCATGCTATTTGGCTACGAAACTTGCTAAAGGAGTTAAGTCTACAACAAGAAGAGCCAACAAAGATCTTTGTGGACAACAAGTCAGCAATAGCATTGGCGAAGAATCCAGTCTTCCATGATCGAAGTAAGCACATCGACACTCGATATCATTACATTAGAGAATGTGTTACCAAGATGGATGTGCAACTGGAGTATGTGAAGACAAATGATCAAATAGCCGATATCTTCACTAAGCCACTCAAGCGGGAAGACTTTATCAAGATGAGGAGTTTGCTTGGAGTAACCAATCAAGTTTAAGAGGGGGTGTTGAGAAGTAAACTTGATTTGGATCAAGTATAATTATTGGGCTAATGGTCCAATATAAACCCAAAACCTTGACCCAATTTCTAGAAACTCCCTAGAAAAATATCTATAAATCCCCACCTCCTTAAAACTTCTAGAAAACTCATTAACCTCCTTAAGAATAAAAATCTAGATTTTTTCATAGAAAAATCTAGATAATTGTTGTAAGATAATCTAGATATTGTGATAGAATTTTCTAGATTTAGGATTAAAATATTCTAGATATTTTGTATTTTGGAGGCTATAAATACCTCTCTTCACTCTCATTTGTAACCAAGTCTCTAAGTTGTTTTCTAAGCAATAAGAAAAACTTTCTTCTTCCAAAATTATCTTTAGTCTTCTAAGTTCTTAAACACTTTCTCCACACTTATAAAATTTTCATTCCAACAATTTGATATAAAACTATATATATGTTTCTTATTATAAATATATACCTAGCTAGCTAATTCAAAAACATAGAAAAACATAAAGATGGATGAATCCTGTTTGATGAATCCTCACCATTAGAGCATGAACATCAATGAACCTCCTTATTGGAGGTTCTTAACCATTTTTTAAATTTTTTTTACCAAAAAAATAAAATAATCAAAAAGCAAAAAAGAAAAGAAAAAAAAAACCAATCAGCATTCGACAGATCAGCTTATACAGTGAAGAAACGTTGTCTAAGAACACTTATTTAAAAACTCCTCTTAGAGCACCTCCATTAGTGAAACTTAAGGGAGTCTCTTAACAAAAAAATTATATTAAAATAATGTGGGTCCCACGTAGGGCCCACAATTTTTTTAAGAAACCGTATACTAAATCTTCTATTTAAGAGACGTCTCTTGCACTGTAGCTGCCACGTGTCGCTACCTGATTCGTCGCCTTTTTTAATTTTTTTTTTTTTGGCATCTGTAAAAAAAAAAAATATATATAAAAATGAGTTAAGAAACCAACTCAGCGTTACACGGGTGTGGGTGCTCTTAGATTGAGTCTCTTAGAAATAATATATTTTTATTCATCATAAGATATTGTGCCAACATCTTTTGATGTATATGGCCTTAGACCATGTCCAATGGTGTTACTCCCTTGTTCTTAAAAAAAAAAATTTATTAATTTTTTTTTTTTTTTTCTTAGATGCAAAAAAAAATAAGAAAAAATTAAAAAAGAACCAATAAGGATGCGCCACATCACATGAATATTTAAAAAACGGGTTCTTGCTCTTATATATAACCAAATGTTTATTTTCGAGGCAGGGGCACGCCAAGCCAGTAAAAAGTCATCAAGATATGATCCAGATTCTAGCCACGTGCACATCGACGCAGTAACTAATCTTTTTATAAACAATTGTGTTTGAATCGATATTATAAGCATAATGCACAATTAACAACTAACAACTAACAAATGCATTAATTAAGAGTATCAGATACCTCGTAAAAGATTTAAACCCATTTAGGATCAAAATTTTCTATTTTATAGTAAAAAAACAAAATGAGATTGAATTGAAGTAAAACTTAACTCTATTTTAGATTAGTTTTAGGCTGAAAATGCCCTAAGTACAAGTTCATAGTTATATAATATTCCGTATAATAATAAGAAAATATTTTGTTTTTTTTTTAAATTAAAAATCTCATTTAGTAAGTAAATTGAAAGTATTATTAAATTCAAATCTATTGGTTGATGTTAATATCATGACTTTCAAACTTGTTTGACCAAACATTTTTATTTATTATTGGATTTAAATTTTGCATAAAATTTGAAAAAGATAAATAAAATGAAAGCAAAAAATGTATAAAACATTTTATAATTTGTGATAGAGGAAGTAATATTTTATGAGAGGAGAAAAACAAAACTTACCGATCATGCATCCGGTGAAGAAGATGGCTTGAACGAGACCGACTTTATACTTGTCACCGCAAATCAATCCCCACTCTGAAACCGTTGAGCTTCCTATACTCTCCGTCCATTCCCAAGAACCGGGATCCATATCACAATACGAAGACTCGACCAGACAATCCGACCCAACGCACCTCCAACCGGGTTCCTGATCGGCGAATATCATAACCATCGTGTGGAATGCCTCTAGTGACCAAGCAAGACATGTTAGCACGAAGTGCTTCATCTGCCACCACCCAAACTCGCCGCAGTATCTTTGTAGCATCTCGTCTATACACAATCTTTTCACTTCATCCGCTGCATGTATCGCCGGATTGTCTAGCAGCGGTTGTCGGACGTTGTTCTCACTCGGTGACTCCATTTTTATTTATTTATTCTGGAGGTGTTGATTTGTTTGACACGAAGAAGAAGATGGCAGCTTCTCTGTCGTATCTAATCTATTAAAACAGGAAGGTTTGCCATGGTACATAAATGTTGTTCCCGGAATTTGCCCTTGATATTATTAGGATTTGTAACCTTCATTAAGGGTAATTAGGGAATATAACATTATCTCTACAATTCATGTTTCCAAACAAGACAATTATTAAACATGTAGCCAAACAACCAAAATCTAATAGGTCCCACTTTCCTAATTAATTAAAATCAAAACAAATTAATTGATAAATATAATGAATAATTTATACATCAACTATTATATATAAATTAAGATTTTCTAATTTATGATTTAATTCAAAATATATTTATAATATATTTTAATATCTTTTTATTTTGTTTCAAATATATATATATATATATATATATATATATATATATATATATATATACACATATTACGGTTGATGTTTTTACGATTGTACTAGCAGGTTTTTCCATCAAACTGAAAATATTTAATTAATTAAACGGGTTGAAAAATTAATTAGCCAATCTCGATTATAAATTTTCTATAAAAAAATTCGCATATAGTAAATAATTTCAGCTGATATATTTTAAAATTAATAAAATATTAAAATGATTTCATACTTATATTATTCAAATATTTGAAGCGTCAAATTATGCTTTATGTTTGAATGAAGTTTTTAACAGATAATTCCATCAAATTCGCAAATTATATATACGACTACAATATGTATTTTATAAAATAATATTTTAGATAAATAAAATAACAATTAAACATATACCACATAACTTTTACAATAGTTGTTTTCACATATATATATGATCTTACGATACAACACAGATTAAAATATATAATGCGAAATCGTTATTTTAATCTCTTAATCCTTACGATATATCTCTCCCAAATAACACATAATTCATTTTTTTTTAAAAACTAAATTGCTAATTCAATGTTTATAATGTTGGTTAATAGATTATAATCAAAATTAGATTACATAATTAAAAATCTAAACTACTATTAGCAAAATGAATAAAAAGTAAAATTTGTAAAGAAAATTAAACCCGCACTTTCTAAGTGCGGGTCAAAATCTAGTTTATATTAAAGAGGTGAGTGCAAAAATCTATTTTTATTTTTTTACCGGATTTATCGGTAAACAAACTTTTCTTTCCATGTAAATAAAAAGCAAATAAAAAATTATCCACGTTTATGGACTGTCCTTTTTATAAATTAGTATTACCAATTCTTGTCTCTTGATATAAATTTTATGATTCCACTTTTTTTTTTTAGGATTCCACTTATAAAATTAGCAATTGCACAATCTACATTAGTTATTCCGTTGACGATTGCTAATATAAAATTAATTTGGAAGTACGAAATTATTCTTATAATGATATCATATAAATTTATACAATAATGTTAACGCATAGCGAATGATGGGTTTTTTTATTCAACGGACTTTTTTGACGCGTTACAATCGGGGAAAAACTTTTCTTTCATATAAGAAAAAGACAATTAATTAAACAAGAGTATGTATTTAAATGGGAGACAAAACCGGTTCACATCTATACTATATTGAATATAGTATTTTCGTTTTGAACGGACTCGTGGAAAATGTCCCATTACCCTTGATATATCATCAATTTATTTCCTAGCAAAACATTTCATAGTTAAGGTTGATTGTCTAATGATTTCTCATTCAATAATGCTCAAAGCTTCACAATTGTTTCTTGCCATACACTGCAACACTTCCCTCAAGGCCAAGATCTTGGATGGTTAATCAGGTTCAAAGAGTTAGGTTTCTTGATTCAAAAACAGCGGAGGACCCTTAGGAGTTAGCCATCAAGTTTTTTTTTTTTTTTGGTGGTCACTCGGCCGTCAAGTTATACATAACAAGTTCAACTTCGTCCATTGATGGCCTAGCTTTGAATTGCGACACCATTTTCAAAGTTATGTTTCCTTCTTCTTTTTCATTGAGAATGTTCCGCCTCTCCACAACAATCCAACCGTAGGACCTCTTCAAAATAGTTCTCTTGAGCACATTTGATTTTATTCGTTGACCTCCTTAGATTCTTTTGATAGGTTTAAAAGAAACAAAACATAAGCACTTGATGTAAAAGATTTTTTTTGGATTGAATAAAATTCTACATTCATTTAAAAAAAAAAGTTCAACATTATCTTTTTGTTTCAATATACGATCACATTTGTTTTTCCATATGCTATGCATTGTGATTTAGTCACGTAATTCCGTCTTTCATTTGTAATGAACCGAAACCAAATCCAAAATTTTCGAAGAAAAGAAGTGAAGCCCATGCCTAACGTTTGCAGGCCGCAGTCCACTCAGCAACAAGCGCGGCTCCAGACATCGATCAGGTTATCGAGGAGACCCGCCGGACTCCGTTCACGGATAGAATTGCTATTGCGAGGATTCAGAACATCGGGAAGATTAAAATTCCGGAATACGCGGGAACTACAGACCCGAAGGCCCACGTCGGAGCTTTCAGGCTCGCGGTTTCATGAGCCCATCTCACCGATGAAGAAAAGGAAACGGGTTACTGCAGAATTTTTGCCGAAAACTTCACCGGTACCGCACTAGAATGGTTTGCCAGTCTAGAGGGAAACTCGATCGATAACCTCACCTAACTCGTGTCGATATTCCTAAAGCAATACTCAATTTTCATCAAAGAGAAAACTTCGGAAGCCGATCTCTGGGCTCTGGAAAAGGGACCTGACGAGACTCTCAGAGCCTACATCGCCAGGTTCAGAGAAGTCAAATCGCGTATAGCAGATCCAAACGAAACCATAGCAATCGCAGATCTGGAAAACGGACTCTTGTACACATCGGAGTTCGGAAAAGAGCTTGCGGTCCGACCCTACACGTCCCTAGACGATGCGCTGCACAAAGCTACGTACTACGCAAAGTATGAAGAAATAGTAGCCGCGGCAAAAGAAGAATCGAGCCAGAAGAAAACCAGTAAAAAGAAATCCTCTGGCAAAGGGCAGCACTGCCTCGCCGTATATGGCAAGCCCCAATGGCGCAAGCCTTACGACGCGAACAAGTATTGCAAATACCACGACAAGAATGGACATTCCTCCGAGAAGTGCAGGTCCAAAGACCGCCTGCTAGCAGCCAAAAACGATAGCAATGAAACGGAAACTCCATAACCGGAGGAAAAAGATCAAGAAAAGAAAAATAAAGGAAATGGCAAGTCGAAAAGCAGAAAAATCTGGCAAGCCAAGTGCGAGAGAACGCCGGAGAAGGAGGAGTCAGCCTCCCCACCTCCCTCTCACGTTAAGCGTATCGAGATGATTTTCGATTTAGCTCGCTGCGGGGGATCGATGAAATCGGTCATCACGCCACCCCCAACTCCTAAAAAACCAGCCAGCCAATGCTTGCCTAAGATCGGACTATGCAGTTTGCGTCTCCCCAAAACGATAAACTTCATATCAGGAGGCTCCAAGTTGTGTCGGGATTCAGTCAACTCGATCAAAGCCCACCAGAGGCGAGTCGAGACTGAAGCCAGAGAAATGGTCCCCATTGAGGGACCCGACACCCACATAGCTTTCTTTGACAGCGAAACCTTCAAGCTCGACAAACTGCACGATGATGCCCTAGTGATCCGACTCGAGGTAGCCGGATTCGAGCTATAGCGGGTCATGATTGATACAGGAAGCTCCGTAGATCTCCTTTTCTACGATGCTTTCAAGAAAATGGGGTTCAAAGACTCAATGTTAACCGGCGGTAAGACTCCCTTGACTGGGTTCGATGGGGAAACCACCTATTCGATGGGAACCATAAAGCTCCCATCTATCGCCGGGGGGAAACATGAAATCCTAGAGTTTGTCGTAGTCAACAAACCAGCCCCGTACCACGCCATATTAGGTAGACCGTGGATCTACACCATGAAGGCAGTGCCTTCCACCTATCACCGTGCGTGAAGTTCCCAACCCCTACGGGGATAAAAATGATCCACGGCAACCAAAAGGCCGCAAGGTCGTGCTACTTAACGTTTTTCAAGCAACTGGAAATAGCACCCGTATAGTAATTACAGAAAGAGGAAGAGCTCACGTATCAGACTGCGAAGCGTAACAACGACCCGACAGTTCGAGGCCCGTGGAAGTCGTTTTGGTCTGCATCGACGATAAAAATCCAGAAAGGTGTGTAAACATCGGCTCAGAACTCCTAAACTCCACTAGAAATGAGCTTATCGACTTCCTCAAAGAAAATGTAGATACATTTGCATGGTACACCAAAGACATGAAAGGTATCGACATGACGTTACCTCGCACGAACTAAACATTGATCCCACGTTCAAACATGTCAAACAGAAGCGTCGTAAGCTCGGGTCGGATCGAGCCAAATCTGTCAATGACGAGGTCGATAGACTGCTAAAGGTCGGGTCGTTCAGGGAGGTGAAATACCCCGACTGGTTAGCCTACCCGGTCGTCATCAAAAAGAAAAACGGGAAGTGGAGAGTCTGCATAGACTTCACAGACCTGAATAAGGCATGTCCGAAGGATAGCTTTCCACTCCCGCATATAGATCGTCTGGTGGAAGCTACCGCCGGACACACACACTACTGTTCTTCATGGACGCGTTCTCTGGGTACAACCAAATCCTCATGAACCCAGAGGACCAAGAAAAAACGGCCTTCATAACCGATCGTGGAACCTACTGCTATAAGGTGATGCCTTTAGGACTAAAGAACGCCGGAGCTACGTACCAAAGGTTGGTGAATAAAATGTTCGCCAACCAGCTCGGAAAATCGATGGAAGTCTACATCGACGACATGCTGGTAAAGTCCTCCAAAGAGAGTGACCATATATCACAGCTCCGGGAATGTTTCGCGATCCTAAACAAATACAAGATGAAACTTAACCCAGCCAAATGCTCCTTCGGAGTCACATCAGGAGAATTCCTTGGATATTTGGTAACTGAACGAGGGATTGAAGTGAACCCAAAACAAATTGCAACCTTCCTGGAAATTCCCTCCCCGAAAAATACGAGGGAAGTACAGAGGCTGTAACGCCCCTTTCCCATTCTCTGCTGACCGTCGAGCTGACCGGTCAACAATCAAACAAGAACAAGACCGATCGAACCCGAGCAAGTCGACTGGGAAAAGTTCGCCACAGGACGAAGCCAAAGTTAGTTCGGTTTGAGACAAAGGCTCGCACCAATCTATCCTCGACTCCGCTATCCTCATATCCATAGTACAAGCGGTACCACTTGCACTACTTCGATGAGTTGTGTCGGTTCGGACTTAAACCTCATATCAGGGAAACAATTTCATTTCTGAGTAATCAACATTGAGTACAACGTTTAATAGAATTTTCACAAACAATCGTCAAGTCAAATATACAAAGAAATCAACACACGATATAACAATAACGCCGAACCGAGAAAACACTCAAAAATCACGAATCAAATCCCGTCACAAGCCATCCCGAAACTACACCGAGAACCTCCCGCGTCCGTCGCTGCTAAACCTGAAAAACACAAAAAGAGTATAATGAGTGATCTAAGATCACCCAGTGAATCGGCTCCCCACTAATGGCTTCTAATCTATCTAAGTCTACAAATTCCCGCCCCAAAACCCAAAATAACAATCAGCAGAAAAAATAGTCGATCACGCACTACCATGTCGTGATAAACCCAAACATACACAATCAATGCCAGAGATAAAGTGAATTAAGGGAAATCGAAGGCACTGCGGCACATGTCCTCGATTGGACTCGATCTATCTATCGCGCAACGAAAGAAAGAATAAACAACAATGGGCCCTACGAACTCGGTAACTTCCATGGGTTTACATCGTCACCTATATGGTAACTAACCCACGACTCTTAAACGTGTACACAAGGTCCCACGAGTAGGACACCGTTCTCTGTTCATCGATACGCGGTGACTCGGACTACCCCTAGATAGCCAGAGTTTCCATGTGATTCAGCCCTAGGACATGACCCCGTATTCTCCGAATCACACACCTACCGGCGTCACCCGATAGGTTAACACCATAACCGGAATCACCATGATCCGGTTAGGTAAAACCCGAGGATCCAATCGGGTCGGAAGTACCGGAACGTAAACAAAACCTAGGCTTGCGGAATCTAACGCACCCTAGCGTCCTAGTGCAGAAATATAAACACGCAGACTCACTGGGACTCTAGCACAGATCACGCAATCAATATCAATAATAAATCTCCAACCATTCCGCAAGCCACTACGCTACCACCGCTCTGACTAGGTAAGATACCTAGTCAGAACCACTAACTTACCCGGTCCCGTGACCGGAGTAAGTGTCCGTAATAACTGCTCGGCCCAACACCGAGCAATCTAACAAACCTGCACACAAAGCTCACAATAACAGCAATACAATCACACAATCACAATCAATCACACAGTCACAATCAATCACACAATCACATAATCACTCAATCACACACAAGCAGGTTTATTAGGGTTTCTAAGTCTTTTAATCCATTATCATCCGCTACCTTGGGTTAGCGGATTGCTAACCCGTAGACGGCTTACCAACTCACCACATTCCTTATTTAACCCAATCCATATATCTTTTATTAACTCCTCGATCCGTCGGTTTAGAGTTAGTAAACTTACTAACTCCCCGACGTCTCATTATTAATTAACTTTATTCATTACTCAATCCCGCTATTAAACCTAAACCCCAACCCCGTTATAATATTCTATACGTTTGTTTAGGTTCAACCATATTTTAATGTCGTCTTAATTCCCGTATATAGATTCATTAATTATCGCTCTTAATACATATATAGATGCATATACGGTCCTAAACAACGGTCTATATGAATGCATCACCCAATCGATACTAACAACCTAGCGGCACACAATTGATTTACCATTTAATTCTTTAAACCTAGCGTGCTTATCTGATCCTAACCGGTTTATCATTAACGTCCAATTAATTATTGATTACTAATTAGGTTAAGTAACGGGTATGCAATCCTAGCACTACGGTTTATCAATTTATGGTCTATATGAATCTATGAGTTTGTGAGCCGACTCACAGTGAGATAGGCGCGGAAATGGCGGCTCTGACACGGTATGAATCCCGAGACCCCCGAACTGGAACCCGAACCTCCCGAATGCACGAACTCGAACTTGACCCGCACTTGACCTTGGTGATTCCGAACCTCCGGATAACCCTCATATGATGGCTACTACAACCGTCTATCCTATTTCTAAATAAAAGAAATCCGGTTTATCGGAAAGATTATTACGTCGGAAAAATTCCTTTCCGAAGAATATTCTTTAGAATATTCCGACGTATTAATATTCCTTTCCCCATCTTTCTTCTATTTTCTCACTCTCTCTCTCCTCCCTCTCTCTCCCCTCCGGATCCTCCTTCTTCTCTCCTCCCTCCGGCTTCTCCTTCTTCTCTCCTCCCCTCGGCTTCTTCTTCTTCTCCCGGCTCCCCCTCCTCTTCCTTCTTCTTGCCGCCTCCTTCTTCTTCTTCTTCCTCCCTTCTCCCTCTCTTCTTTCTCTCTTCTTCACTACTCTTGTTGAGAAGTGTTTTTGGTGTGAAGAAAAGTGAGGGGTGGAGGCCTCCTTTTATAGCTAAAGTGAAGAGATCTCCACCTTCCACTTGTCACCTCTTCTTCTCCATCTTAAGCCACGACCTCTCCACCAAAAACCATCCACAAACAATGAATTTGATCATCCACCATCCACTTGTAGCCTCCTCCATGCAGCCCTTGGATTGATGACAACACATCTTTGGAGATTCATGTACCTAAGAAGCTTCTATTTCTTGGGCTCAAATTTCGTGGCCCATGCTTCATACTGAGCTGGATTTAGGTCCAATATGGTCTTGGTAAACTGTCCCAAATACCCTGACTCAAGCCCAAGCCTCAAGGAATTTATTTTGAATTTTTAAGCCTTAATAACCCATTAAGGACTCAAAATTCATAACTTGATCTAGACATCAAATCTTGCTGAATCCTTTTAACCATATCTTTTTCATCTTCTAATGTAGCTTCGGTCAAAATTACATAATTTTTGGTGGACTTTAGAGGGTCTTATTTCTTGCCCGAACGATGTATCGGTTTCTCGAAAAAACCGGCTTTACGTTGAATATTTTAAAAAATCCTTTAGCTGCTTCTACAAATCCACCAAGTCTCGTTTTCAGATTCTAGAAGATCTTAGATGAATTTAGAAATTTGAATCGCCTCAAACGGACACCCGTAGCTCCCGTTATGGATTTTACAAGTTTTATCGGTTCTATCGGTTTCCTTTCCCGATAGTCCGTAAAACTCGTTTAATCTTCGTTTCTTCCACGTCTGATCTTCTAAATGTTCTTTTGGACAAAAATAAGAACACTTGGCCCGTCTCCACTTCCAGATCGCATTTTGGTAAAATTACCAAAATGCCCTTCATCTTCTGCAAATTACGAAAATGCCCTCCGTTGACTTCTCTGCTGCCCGTTGACTATTTCTTGGAACAGGATATTACATTCTTCCCCACTTACAGGAATTCGGTCCCCGAATTCTCCGTTACTAAAAACTTCGAGTCGGAAACTGAACTCTGTAAGTCGCCACTCTGGAACAGATTCCACTGCTCCGATGCTCGAACGATGAACCAACTGAACTGGACTCCCGATACTTACTGACCTCGGAAACACCGTCTTGAACAAACCCAAAATACTGACGCCTTGAACACTCCACACTGAGAACTTGGATAACGATCACTCCTGGTTCCTCACCTCATTGCTTCACTGACTTTAATCTGGATTCTTGAAATCACTGATCCTGACTGAACTGCTCCACTCGAGTTTCTGATTCTATCTGCGCCAACTAATGATCGTCTTGAATCGACACTTTTGACTTCCCCACTTTGCTTCGACCTCCGTGAATGGCACAACACTGACTCTCCCTCCACTCTCGATACTTGTTTCATCTTTACTGCTCTCGCTCCCCATCAGTATTATGGTAATATCGATGTTCCTCCTCCCAACTGAACCGCCATACTTATGCACACCTCGAAATTTCTTGATCACTGAACTCCACGCTTCATGGATTCATCTATGCCGATCAATGCTCCAGGCTTCCTTGATCTCGCAATAATAACTCGCCCTCCATTCCCTATTGCTTCACTTGTTTCTAATGAGTACCGCCTCGAGTGACTTTCTTCCTTCCAACTAACCGCCATACTCATGCACTCCTCGACCCTCCTCAATCACTGATACCCACTCTGGTGATGAAACTCCACTGACTCACTTGTAGGTTCAGGTTAAACTGCTTCTTGTAACTCCATCTTGTTTCTAGGGTTCGGGTTCGGTCTCGGATTCACATCGCGTCGCCATTCCGTCCTACATTCAATACAACAACTCACTGAAACAATTAGTTTCATCCCGATCTATCCTCGATATCACTTTCCCATAGAAATATGGTTACTTAATCACGTACCCGATGGTTACCCGTGATTAAATAACAATACTCTATAAGTCCGCTCCCTCGTGAATTGTCGGTTAAACACAACCGTCCCCCAAGTCGGCTCAACTCGAAGTAAAATTAAAATAAAAAATCAACACTTTACCTTTTTTTTTTTAACAAAACCGAAGAAAAGCGATCAACCCCTAATCAAACTTCCGAACAACTATCAAACCAACGATCTCTAAAACCAAAACAATCAGTCTACTAAAACCACGCATGCTAACACTACGCAATCTACCGCACAAGAAAATCAATCAATCAATCAATCAAGCAACAGGAAGAGAAAAACAAGCAATCACCACACAATCACGCAATCTAATGATCGGTCGGATGCGTCGTCGGTCCAGGTTCCGGTCATGATGAACGGTCGTCAGTTCCGCTCATCATTTAATTTCACGTAGTAATCTACTTGCTTTCATAACCATCTCAATCCGGCAAATAGGTACTACGCTACTCAAAACGATCAGCGGAACACTCTGCATCCACCATATACATAAAACGATATATCGTACACAATAAGGTTTTCAGTACATGGTTATGATCAGAGTCCACACATAAGACCGTCATCACATCCAAAAACCCATACGACGCCGCTGTACATCAGAAAAGTCAAAGACGACACGCAAAGTCGCCTATCCGCCGATCTATCTATAATACAAAAAGAAGTTAGTGCCCCACTTACCTGGCCTAACTACTCCTATCCCAACCTAACGCCTCCAGCAAGACCGAAATGCCCAACACCACTGGCAAAACGGCTCGCTGAAGTATCCGCTGGCAGGTGCGCCGGAAGGGTGTGGCGAGTGTGTGTCTCGAGATGGTGCTCCAACATGCTGTGGCTCAGCTATCGGACAGAGATAAGCATCGTGACCTGCGCGGCCACACATCTGAAAAACTGGAACGGACGCTGGGCGTACTCCACGGTAACATACGGACGCATGATGATCATAATCTCCACACAACTGATAAGTCTTCACTGGCTCGGGTCTGGACAACGAAATAACCGGTACTGCACAACGGGCGGCTGACTGGGCTCGGGATCTCTGCGGCTGGGTCCTGATAGGTTGTATAGTTTTCCCTATTCTACTGCAAGTGCACAGTTAATGCAATCGTAGTATATAAGGTATCGAATCCCACGAGGACTCTCAGTCACACAATAGATTAATAGCAGTTCAGATTAAATTAAGCGAAGCAGATTTGAAAACAGTAAACTAAATAGCAAAGTAAATCGAGTGAGTTTGTAAGCAAGAAGGCGAGGCGTTAGGTTTCAGGAGTTCTCAGGAAATCAGGAACGCAAGCAATCAATCTATCTAAATCCAATCAATAACTATTCTAGAACTCAAACACTGATATAGAATTAACCAAATTCCTTTGCGATAATTCTCTAAGTCTAAGTGCAGCAAACCAAACTTCCGTTTGCGAGAACTAACAGATTAAACTAGCATTAATTCCAATTTTGATATGTTCACAATTAACCTGAACCAAAATTCCGTTTGCGAACAGCTTAATTGCTTATCTAAATTCTTTCTAGTTAAATTAACCAGCTTTCGCTGAATTAATCAACCTAACATCATAACTCTGATTAGCTACTTCAGATTTAGCATTAAGAACAACTTAGATAAAGAACTAGCAGATATGAATCTCTACAGATCAATTAAACTATAATTCTCTGAAATCCTAAACAAGAATCCTTCAACCTAACAGGTGATCTACTCAGACATGTTCATCGAGACAGAAGATATCATAAGTAGAAAACCAAATATCATATAATCAAATAAGAACTGGGGTTCAAAATCAAGTCTCTTTCGAGATCAGGATCAGCCCCTCAACTCTCTATGAGTAAAACTTAACGTAAGAAAAGCTTAGCCTAACAAGTGGCTGTAAAACCTAATTATAATCCTAAAACACGTTTTGGGGCTTCTTTGTAAATATCAGGAACTTCTGGGCAGAATTGCAATGTCATCATTCTTCATCAAACCGTCGTTTGGCCCATCTCACTGGTGCATCGATCGATGCTAGGAATGCAACGATCGACACCTTTCTCTGTTTCGGACAGTGAACTCTATCTCTCGGCCAAATACTCCAATTAGCTCCAGAAAGTGTCTAAATCACCAAATATGCTCCAAATGTGCTTGTACCTAATAAACACCTGAAAAGACTCTAAAACATAGTAAAAGACTCGATAAATAACACATATACCATGGTTAAAAGCCCTAAAATCCATGGTATATCAACTCCCCCACACTTAGATCTTGCTTGTCCTCAAGCAAGACAAAGAACTAAATGTAGATAAGAGGTTTGAAAACTCTTCAGAAACTCATTTCATCCTAGAAGCTACAATACTCAGATTCCCCTTAGTAAACCACTGCAAAAATCAATCACAGGATATCAAGACCACAATGTACTTCCCCCACACTTAGCAACTGTCCTAGGTAAACTCCACAATCACATTCAAGCATTCAAATTCTCCCTACTGACTTCTGCAAGTATTTAAGTGCGGTCTCACCTAAGGAGTATCGATCAAAGGGCACATGGATTCTTACCTTATCAGCTCTAGACCACCATACTATCTTTCTCTAGTCCCTTTCTTCTCTTTCCCTTCTTTAACAACTGATTTTTCCCCACTGGGTATCATTTTATTTATTTTTTTATCAGTGTTCTTCCCGTTATGGGGTGTACTTTGGACACATTCCATGGATTACATGAGAGATAATAGTGTTTGCTACTATTCCCATGACCACTTCGGAGTTACTAACTCATCCTCAGTTTATTATTATTTTTTTTTTTACTTTACAGAAGGGGAGAAGGGAACTAAATAGGACAGGTTTATAGGCTGTGTCAGAACTAACAAGGGAATCCGACACAAAGTATACCAAGCCCTTAGGTGAGAAATCTAAGTCAGTATTAAGGTTGAAGTCAGTAAAAGGATCCTCTGATACCTGAAGTGATGTGGGTGTTCCCAGTAGGTTGATCTGTGATGGGGTTTTCTAATAGTCATAGATAGATCCTGCAACTTCATCCCAATGGTTACTTAAGTTCCTGCAAGTCGTGTAAATCTTCTCAGAAAATCATAGTTTCTTACTTAAACAATTTTGACTCAATAAAACAAATTTTTTTGAAAAACGGATTGACTCTTAAGAAAACAGAAAACAAACGTTAGTAACACCTCCCCCACACTTAAGACACACTGTCCCCAGTAGTGTCCAGCGAAGGATCGGTAAAAAGAAAGAAAGATTGTTAATGGATGTTTTAGTTCTGTCGGGTTTTACCTCTGTCGCACACGCATCGATCGTTGCACTAAGTGCAACGACCGTTACTTGGCGATTTTTCGTTGAGTGTCGATCGTTGCTCAAAGCAGCAACGATCGTTGCAATGCGCATATCGGATCAGACAGCTAGTTAGCAGGTTAGTCCGTCGGTTTATGTCAATTTTTAAAAACCTGCAAGCTGAAAACACTAGAAACACAGTAAAATCGAAGCAAAAGATGTACCGAACAAAGTACAAATCATCCAAACATAGCAAATCCTAAAAATAAATGAAAAACAAAAGTGCAAGAAAAGATAAAAAGTCAGAATACAGAACCGAATGTCTGAAAATGGAGACTACGCTCACTCGCTAACATCATCTATCCCTCCATACAGTGCATCGTCATCGGCTGCCTCAGCTGCGGGATCAGTATCAGTCGGGGGAGGAGGAGTCGGGGATCGTCGTCTGCGTCGAGAAGCGGGTACTGGCTGATGAACCTGTGGTGGCCTCCTGCAGCCGCAAGTACGCATGAAGTTCCAAAAAACTCGAAACATACCATCTGATCTCTCTCTCCACTCTGCCTCAGAGTATTCACCGTAAGGCATCGTAGGCTCGGGAAAAGGACCCACATCGTCGACTGGGGCAGGCGCCGGCGCAGGAGTAGGGTCAGTTGAAGTCGAAGCTCGTGAGGAAGGCTCTCCCAGCGGATGAGCCATGGTAGGTACTGCACGTCGAGCGCTAGCGGGAGGGTGGAAACTCAAAGCATCAATGGTATCAATCTGAGTCAACCTAGCAGCAGGAAGATCAATACCATACTGTGTATCCTCAGGGTCGTAATAAACCCACACTCGTCCCTCCTTCAGCCACGTAGCACTCTGCAAGTGACTGAGATCCAAAAACTCGCGCTCGGTAACGCACTCTGTATCCCTCATAGGGATCCCGCAGTGTCTGAAAATAGGAGTGAGAAGACTCCCTACTGTCTCCTTGCGCGCGCCTTCATAAGGCTTCTTCTGCAGCTCGCAAAGGTGATGGGCAAATACAGCTCCTAGGTTTACCTTCTCAGCCGGGTTCCTCACATCAGTACCCCTGAACTGCTCCCTCAGCCCTCTGAATAGAATCTCCATCTCGTTCTTGCGCATCTTGTTCGCCTCAGGCTTGCACAATAAAGTGCGTCCCAAGATACGCAAGACATACCTGAGAACCGGATGCCTAACCTGAATCACCGGTGTAAGCCGTGAGTGATATCGTCCACCTCCAATGTACTCCCAGAAATCACGAGCCTCTGGTGCTTCCCATGGAAGGGACAAATCGGTGCGTGGCTGCGTGGTGCTGAACCCGTAGATCCTACAGATATCGAGAAGGGGCACTCGATACCTTGCTCCGAGACACATGAAAGTGAAGGTGCCTCCTTGGGCATTCCTGCTCTCTGGGTTTGGGTATACAACCCTGCACGTCGCAAGCAACTGCCTCACAAGCTCTGGGTACAAATCGTAAGGCTGCATTGGCATTGTCCCCAGACCAATGCCTCTGCACAGCTCCATCACCTGCTTGTCTATGCCGAGACTCTTGCAGGTTGAGTAATCAGCGAACTTTGTTGGCGCTATCTCCATACCACACCAACCGTTATACAACAACGTGTCGTATTCGTCCCAGTACTCGTGTAGCGGCCTCTCTGTGAAATCGTCCGTACCGAGCATCCTCTTAATAGAACCACTCCAAATGCGATCAGACTGAATCGGGAGTTTCTCTGGCTTTGGCCATGGTGGCCCTATGGTCGCATGAACCAAATGATACGGCTGTGGAGGATCAGAATCTCTGTGCAACCATTCCGGTGGCGGAATGTATTGTCGTGAGGCGCTTGCGGCTTGTGCTCGTTTCTTGCGGGGTTGATTCTGGGTTGCCATCTGCAAAACAGAAAATTTGAACAATTTAGTCTCGGCAACTCTCTGTTGAATCGTCGTGCAACGACCGTTGCACTAAGGCAGCGATCGTTGCAGGGCGATTCCGTGTAATCGAACATTTCCCCAGAATCGTCGAGTAACGAGCGTTGCTCAAGGGCAGCGATCGTTACAGGGCGATTCTGGCCGCAATCAACAGTCAACAAAATTCGTTCCAAGTCATGCAATCAATCACACAATCGGCAACAATATATCATCTAACAACCTAAATCATATCCATTCTAACGTGCATTCATCAATTTCGGCCAAAATTCCCAATTCTTAAAACCCTAAAAATTTAATCCGAAAATCCGAAAATCGAAGTGCATTACCTTGATTTTGTGAGAGAAGAATGGGAGAAATGGATTGGGAGCGTAAAAATAAGTAAATAGCACTCGGAAACAAGAAATTTGATGAAGAAAATGATGATTTTTGGGTGGAGGTTCTCGGTGTGTCGACCAAAAGAAATGGAGAAGAAGGAGAGAAAAGAGGGTTTAAGGTAACTTACCTGGTCGTGGGTGCAACGATCGTTGCTTTAGGGGCAACGATCGATGCTGGTTGAACCAGATCGATTCCGGTTTAGCTCAACGTACCTTAATTTCGATTTAAACCGAGTGCAACGACCGTTGCACATGTGAGCAACGATCGTCACACATCTCCAGACTTGTGTTCTGTATCTAATATTTAACAAAAACAACTAAAAACGTGAAATCCTAAGAAAAACACCAAAAATGAGAAAGAAAAATAATTAAACCTAACAGTGGGTTGCCTCCCACTCAGCGCTTGTTTTAAGTCATTAGCTTGACTTTTGGAAAGGGGTCAGACTCATGGAGGTTTCAACAGAGACTTTGAGTGCCTCTGTGAATGCCTTATCATCCATGGTGGTGTGTAAGCAGTAGCAGCATGATGTCGTCCAAGAAACGTGGGGAGGAATGTAGGGTGGGATTGACACTTGGGTGTTTTAACGCTCTTTCCTGCATTCAAAACAGTGGAGTCAGGAGGTTTAAACTTAGAGGATTTATGCTTTACCTTTGGCAAAGTTTTGATGTTCGGGGCCTTTTGTTTATGAGTAGCTTTAGGCCTTGAAAATGCTAGAGTAGGCTCTTGTGGAACCACCATCTTCTTGTCAACCACTACTGTGCACTGAACCTCTTTTTTAGACTTAACATGAGCTTTCGGGAATGGCAGTGGAGGTTTATAGGATCTTTCTTTAGCAGGTCCTTGAGATGTGAGTGAAACTGGTTCCTTTCGGGGTGCAACGATCGGTGCGTGTGGAGCATCGATCGATGCTGTCATCTCAGCTCGTGTTTCAACTATGGTCTCGGGTTTATCCGCCTCTTGGTCCATTCCAGCCGTCTCAGACTCAAATTTCTCTTCTTGGCTTGGTCCCACTTCGATCTGAACTATCCAAGTCAAGAGATCCATGTCAATCTCTGTTGAGTCGGGTGCATTGAAGCTTTCAAACTCAGGCAATTCAACATCAAATTCCCCACTGTCTTCCATAAATTCCACAGCCTTAACTGCTAGATATGATCCATGATCCATCTGTATGTCATCCTGAATGGGAATGTTGCTGGCATGAGCTTCTTGAGAATCCTTCCTTGGAGTAGAACTTGAACCTTGATCCATCTGTGTGTCCAGCTGCTTCATGCGAGTGCTCAGGGATTCAAATTTCTCATTCAAATTAGTGTACAGGTTCTCTAGCTTCGAGCTGAAAGAAGCTGTGTTCTGCTGTTGCTTTTCAATTGATTGCTCTATCATCATCTCTAGTCTGCTCCTTTGTGTAGGAGGTGCTAGATAGGAAGTGTAGTTATGGTCTCTTGATCCTTGAGCATGCCTAGAACCTTGTCTTTGTTGATGTTCCAATGTATGTCCATAAGAGTCAGCTCCAGCCATATAATGTACCTCTGCAAATTTATCAGTTTTTGCCTCTGCTCGGAACTGTCTCTCCCTAAGTAAGATGTCATGGATGTCATCTATCTTACTTTGCATCTCAGCTACTTGCCCAACCAATACATGGTAATCTGGTAAGATGGGATTTCCTTCCCCATCTATTTTCTGACCTTTTGCGTTGCATATGTGACCCTCTTGGTCTCGTAGAACGCCGTTTTCACCGCGAATTAAAATAACAGGTTCCATGGTGCGGAACCTATTGAGCGTCTCGGATCTCAGCATCGCTGTTCTCGCCTTGTGTCGATCGATGCAAGGTGAGCAACGATCGATGCAGTGCGAATCCCTGCGAGTCCAAAAATCAAAAACGTGAGTAAACAAGAAAATTAAAAAGAATGCTTAGTCTAAATCCTAGTACTAAATCTATAGGTGAACTCAAAGAGTCCCCGGCAACGGCGCCAAAAACTTGATAGGTTGTATAGTTTTCCCTATTCTACTGCAAGTGCACAGTTAATGCAATCGTAGTATATAAGGTATCGAATCCCACGAGGACTCTCAGTCACACAATAGATTAATAGCAGTTCAGATTAAATTAAGCGAAGCAGATTTGAAAACAGTAAACTAAATAGCAAAGTAAATCGAGTGAGTTTGTAAGCAAGAAGGCGAGGCGTTAGGTTTCAGGAGTTCTCAGGAAATTAGGAACACAAGCAATCAATCTATCTAAATCCAATCAATAACTATTCTAGAACTCAAACACTGATATAGAATTAACCAAATTCCTTTGCGATAATTCTCTAAGTCTAAGTGCAGCAAACCAAACTTCCGTTTGCGAGAACTAACAGATTAAACTAGCATTAATTCCAAGTTTGATATGTTCACAATTAACCTGAACCAAACTTCCGTTTGCGAACAGCTTAATTGCTTATCTAAATTCTTTCTAGTTAAATTAACCAACTTTCGCTGAATTAATCAACCTAACATCATAACTCTGATTAGCTACTTCAGATTTAGCATTAAGAACAACTTAGATAAAGAACTAGCAGATATGAATCTCTACAGATCAATTAAACTATAATTCTCTGAAATCCTAAATGAGAATCCTTCAACCTAACAGGTGATCTACTCAGACATGTTCATCGAGACAGAAGATATCATAAGTAGAAAACCAAATATCATATAATCAAATAAGAACTGGGGTTCAAAATCAAGTCTCTTTCGAGATCAGGATCAGCCCCTCAACTCTCTCTGAGTAAAACTTAACGTAAGAAAAGCTTAGCCTAACAAGTGGCTGTAAAACCTAATTATAATCCTAAAACACGTTTTGGGGCTTCTTTGTAAATATCAGGAACTTCTGGGCAGAATTGCAATGTCATCATTCTTCATCAAACCGTCGTTTGGCCCATCTCGCTGGTGCATCGATCGATGCTAGGAATGCAACGATCGACACCTTTCTCTGTTTCGGACAGTGAACTCTATCTCTCGGCCAAATACTCCAATTAGCTCCAGAAAGTGTCTAAATCACCAAATATGCTCCAAATGTGCTTGTACCTAATAAACACCTGAAAAGACTCTAAAACATAGTAAAAGACTCGATAAATAACACATATACCATGGTTAAAAGCCCTAAAATCCAGGTCCCGCTCGATAGTCCTCTGGTACTGGTACTCGATACGGCTCTCCACCGGAAGTATACTCACCTGATCTGATGGTAGGGCAAGTCAGTGCTCCATGGCCCTCGTGATCACAGAGCGGACAGTCGTCTGGTCCGGGCAATGGATGGTATGGTTCTCGAAGACGCGGGTCTACTGCTCGGGGATACCAATGTAAATTAACTCATACACTCCACATTCGTTGCACGTCATGTACTCTGGTATTGCTGGCGGCGAGACTGACTGGTCCCTGCTGACTCATGACGCTCAACTGTAACTGCTCCGCGCGCACACACACACATATCCACTCCTTCCAGGACACACTGCTGTACGACTGCAATCACAACTCAAAGATAAGTTAGTTCAAATCATAAAAAAATGCTACTCCCCATCTCAACCCCGGGTTTAACGGACGCGGCTCGGTTTCCTAATGGATGCTTGTGTGACACATTTGACTCGATAAAACACGGAAAACACTCAGAAATGAAATGTTTCGAAACCCATGCAGAACCATGCTCTGATACCACCTTTCTGTAACGCCCCTTTCCCATTCTCTGCTGACCGTCGAGCTGACCGGTCAACAATCAAACAAGAACAAGACCGATCGAACCCGAGCAAGTCGACTGGTAAAAGTTCGCCACAGGACGAAGCCAAAGTTAGTTCGGTTTGAGACAAAGGCTCGCACCAATCTATCCTCGACTCCGCTATCCTCATATCCATAGTACAAGCGGTACCACTTGCACTACTTCGATGAGTTGTGTCGGTTCGGACTTAAACCTCATATCAGGGAAACAATTTCATTTCTGAGTAATCAACATTGAGTACAACGTTTAATAGAACTTTCACAAACAATCGTCAAGTCAAATATACAAAGAAATCAACACACGATATAACAATAACGCCGAACCGAGAAAACACTCAAAAATCACGAATCAAATCCCGTCACAAGCCATCCCGAAACTACACCGAGAACCTCCCGCGTCCGTCGCTGCTAAACCTGAAAAACACAAAAAGAGTATAATGAGTGATCTAAGATCACCCAGTGAATCGGCTCCCCACTAATGGCTTCTAATCTATCTAAGTCTACAAATTCCCGCCCCAAAACCCAAAATAACAATCAGCAGAAAAAATAGTCGATCACGCACTACCATGTCGTGATAAACCCAAACATACACAATCAATGCCAGAGATAAAGTGAATTAAGGGAAATCGAAGGCACTGCGGCACATGTCCTCGATTGGACTCGATCTATCTATCGCGCAACGAAAGAAAGAATAAACAACAATGGGCCCTACGAACTCGGTAACTTCCATGGGTTTACATCGTCACCTATATGGTAACTAACCCACGACTCTTAAACGTGTACACAAGGTCCCACGAGTAGGACACCGTTCTCTGTCCATCGATACGCGGTGACTCGGACTACCCCTAGATAGCCAGAGTTTCCATGTGATTCAGCCCTAGGACATGACCCCGTATTCTCCGAATCACACACCTACCGGCGTCACCCGATAGGTTAACACCATAACCGGAATCACCATGATCCGGTTAGGTAAAACCCGAGGATCCAATCGGGTCGGAAGTACCGGAACGTAAACAAAACCTAGGCTTGCGGAATCTAACGCACCCTAGCGTCCTAGTGCAGAAATATAAACACGCAGACTCACTGGGACTCTAGCACAGATCACACAATCAATATCAATAATAAATCTCCAACCATTCCGCAAGCCACTACGCTACCACCGCTCTGACTAGGTAAGATACCTAGTCAGAACCACTAACTTACCCGGTCCCGTGACCGGAGTAAGTGTCCGTAATAACTGCTCGGCCCAACACCGAGCAATCTAACAAACCTGCACACAAAGCTCACAATAACAGCAATACAATCACACAATCACAATCAATCACACAGTCACAATCAATCACACAATCACATAATCACCCAATCACACACAAGCAGGTTTATTAGGGTTTCTAAGTCTTTTAATCCATTATCATCCGCTACCTTGGGTTAGCGGATTGCTAACCCGTAGACGGCTTACCAACTCACCACATTCCTTATTTAACCCAATCCATATATCTTTTATTAACTCCTCGATCCGTCGGTTTAGAGTTAGTAAACTTACTAACTCCCCGACGTCTCATTATTAATTAACTTTATTCATTACTCAATCCCGCTATTAAACCTAAACCCCAACCCCGTTATAATATTCTATACGTTTGTTTAGGTTCAACCATATTTTAATGTCGTCTTAATTCCCGTATATAGATTCATTAATTATCGCTCTTAATACATATATAGATGCATATACGGTCCTAAACAACGGTCTATATGAATGCATCACCCAATCGATACTAACAACCTAGCGGCACACAATTGATTTACCATTTAATTCTTTAAACCTAGCGTGCTTATCTGATCCTAACCGGTTTATCATTAACGTTCAATTAATTATTGATTACTAATTAGGTTAAGTAACGGGTATGCAATCCTAGCACTACGGTTTATCAATTTATGGTCTATATGAATCTATCACTACAATAAAAATCTCTATTCTTAGCACACGAAAAACGCCATTGTATGTATATGATAGCGTTTGTGATAATGCTATTTCTGCCCCAGCTATAATAGGTCGGCCATATATGATAGCATTTTTTGTCTGTGCTATAATATTGTTCACTATAATAGCATTTTTGAAATTGCTATGTCTGCCCCAGCTATAATAGGTCGACCATATATGATAGCGTTTTTTCCGTGCTATAATATCTTGCATCTATGATAGCGATAGTTTTTCTTGCTATAGTTAAATTCGAGCCGAGCCGAGCCGTATTATATTATTATTATATATTTTTGTATATATTGGATTTATATATAAAAAATATTGAAATATTTTATTAATAAACCAAAAATGTTTACACAGTATTTTATATATAATCTACGCTTATTACAAAACATGATAAAATCATAACTAATGCAAACAACATCATAAAATCAGAACCAAGGATAAGAAAATCCAACTTCTGTTTGATCACATCGAGACCTTTGAAGATTGGGACGATTCCTCTTTGATGAATAGCAGAAGGCTTCTCAGAACCTATACATGACAGACACCAAAGCACACGTGAGAGAGAGAGAGAGAGAGAGAGAGAGAGAGAGAGAGAGAGAGAGAGAGAGAGAGAGAGAGAGAGAGAGAGAGAGAGAGAGAGAGAGAGAGAGAGAGAGAGATGCCTCCCCAGTATACTCAGTCTGAGAAAACACAGCAAATAAGAAAATAGCTATCAATCACAACAGCCTAAATAAGATTATTGGATTATCAACACATAAGTAAATAGCAAATAAGAAATCTCACTTTTCTGTGATTATTAGGATGAATTCTGTTTGCTGCCACGGGATCAAGCTCTTTAAGAAGGTCATAGCCATGGCACAAATCATCTCTCCCATAGATAGACTCGACATCAAAGCCTTGAAGCAAAAATATCTCATTATCTGGTTTATAAAGTTTTTTCAAATTTACACGTTGATAGAGGCTCTAGTTACCTGGAGCAGCATTTGAACAATACTCATCGGTATCTTCTCTTGAATCGTCTAGAAGAAATTTAATCACAACAGCCTACATGAACAAGATAAGATAACGGTGTATAATTTGTTACTTGACATGAATTAAGCAACATCCAGATTACCTGTGAACTCTCGAAAATCCTTAGATGTGAACTCCATATCGGGCCACACCGTCCCGAGTAGATGATGAGGAACTCCTAAAATCCCCAAAAACTCACATCAAGAATAATCTATTACACTTGAAATTCTCACAATCGGAGCATGTAGAGTCAAAACTTCAATAACCTTTCTGCTCGTTGATGGTGACCTTATTGGTGAGAACGTCGAGGCCACTGTAAATCTGCATTGTCAGCGTTTATAATCTCCACCTGAAAGTGAGAAGCCAAGTCATATATAGTTTCAGATAAGCCAAAGAAAAAACAGATCTCTAGGCAAAAGCAATCAGTAAAGGAAGAGAGCTTACATCTTCTTTCTGACATCGACCTGTTTCTCCTTCTTCTCCTACTCTTGTCTAATCTTCTTCTTCTTTGTCTCAGCTAGCTGCAACTTCTTAATGTTGAATTCCTGTAACATCACACGATTCAGCAGATCATAATCATTTTTCCGTTAGCCTAAACAAACAAATTGACAAATAAAGTAGTTGCTAGACAAGGAAATCTCAGGAAAAATCGAACATGCTTAATATCTGAAGATAAAGTAAAGTAGTTGCACAACAGTCAACAAAATCAAATGGTCAACAGTCACGGAGTCCTACATTGAGATTCGGGGGAAAATAAAACGAAATTGACAAGTAAGATCGATCGATAGCGAGAGAGAGAGAGAGAGAGAATACGGACTTCTTCCGCAGAGACAAAGATCTCGTTGGCTTTTTCTTCAGCTTCCTGGAGGATAAACCTCACAATCTGCTGAGTAAATAAACAATCCAATTTAAGGTTGATAGAAAAACTGAGAATGTCAGTGAGGAATAAAAGCAAACACTTGGTGGGTGCATTTGAACGAAGATGACGAACCTTAAACTCTTGATTGTTTCGCACAATACTGGTGAGTCTTCTTATTTTCGTCGATATTCTTTACCAACCGAAGGAGATGAAATCCGAGAAGCCGTGAAATCCTCCGTACTGCTAGGGCTTTGTTCCTCCTCTTGTCTGGTTCTTTCCGAAATCAGAAAATCTGCTTGCGGGAAAAACGACAATGGAAGCATCGTCGAGACTGAGTCGCTCAGTGATAGGGTTAGAGAGAATGAGATAGTTAGGGATCTGAAATTCAGTTACTATCTCATCCTATGCTTTAGATCTAGGGTTGAAGAAGAGGGAAGAATAAAATTTCTTTTTTTTTGAACAACCTAAGAAAGAATAAAATTTCTAAGGGTCTTTTGTGTTTTTGATAAAAGGGGGAAATTTTGCAAGTCTTTGGCGGTTTAATGAAATTTTGGTCAAGTATTGGCGGGTGAGGTGGTTTTTGTTTCCCGCTTGTCAATTCATTGTCTTAGCGTTATTTAAATGCTATTATAAGTAATAAAAATCAGAAATTTAACTTCAATAGCAGTTTGGAAAACTGTGCTATTATATTATGCTATTAATGTCTATAATTTTTGTAGTGTATGAGTTTGTGAGCCGACTCACAGTGAGATAGGCGCGGAAATGGCGGCTCTGACACGGTATGAATCCTGAGACCCCCGAACTGGAACCCGAACCTCCCGAATGCACGAACTCGAACTTGACCCGCACTTGACCTTGGTGATTCCGAACCTCCGGATAACCCTCATATGATGGCTACTACAACCGTCTATCCTATTTCTAAATAAAAGAAATCCGGTTTATCGGGAAGATTATTACGTCGGAAAAATTCCTTTCCGAAGAATATTCTTTAGAATATTCCGACGTATTAATATTCCTTTCCCCATCTTTCTTCTATTTTTCTCACTCTCTCTCTCCTCCCTCTCTCTCCCCTCCGGATCCTCCTTCTTCTCTCCTCCCTCCGGCTTCTCCTTCTTCTCTCCTCCCTCCGGCTTCTTCTTCTTCTCCCGGCTCCCCCTCCTCTTCCTTCTTCTTGCCGCCTCCTTCTTCTTCTTCTTCCTCCCTTCTCCCTCTCTTCTTTCTCTCTTCTTCACTACTCTTGTTGAGAAGTGTTTTTGGTGTGAAGAAAAGTGAGGGGTGGAGGCCTCCTTTTATAGCTAAAGTGAAGAGATCTCCACCTTCCACTTGTCACCTCTTCTTCTCCATCTTAAGCCACGACCTCTCCACCAAAAACCATCCACAAAAAATGAATTTGATCATCCACCATCCACTTGTAGCCTCCTCCATGCAGCCCTTGGATTGATGACAACACATCTTTGGAGATTCATGCACCTAAGAAGCTTCTATTTCTTGGGCTCAAATTTCGTGGCCCATGCTTCATACTGAGCTGGATTTAGGTCCAATATGGTCTTGGTAAACTGTCCCAAATACCCTGACTCAAGCCCAAGCCTCAAGGAATTTATTTTGAATTTTTAAGCCTTAATAACCCATTAAGGACTCAAAATTCATAACTTGATCTAGACATCAAATCTTGCTGAATCCTTTTAACCATATCTTCTTCATCTTCTAATGTAGCTTCGGTCAAAATTTCATAAGTGGACTTTAGAGGGTCTTCTTTCTTGCCCGAACGATGTATCGGTTTCTCGGAAAAACCGGCTTTACGTTGAATATTTTAAAAAATCCTTTAGCTGCTTCTACAAATCCACCAAGTCTCGTTTTCAGATTCTAGAAGATCTTAGATGAATTTAGAAATTTGAATCGCCTCAAACGGACACCCGTAGCTCCCGTTATGGATTTTACAAGTTTTATCGGTTCTATCGGTTTCCTTTCCCGATAGTCCGTAAAACTCGTTTAATCTTCGTTTCTTCCACGTATGGTCTTCTAAATGTTCTTTTGGACAAAAATAAGAACACTTGGCCCGTCTCCACTTCCAGATCGCATTTTGGTAAAATTACCAAAATGCCCTTCATCTTCTGCAAATTACGAAAATGCCCTCCGTTGACTTCTCTGCTGCCCGTTGACTATTTCTTGGAACAGGATATTACAGAGGCTGACAGGACGAGTAGCAACCCTGAACCGTTTTATCTCTCGGTCCACAGACAAATGCCTACCGTTTTACAATATCCTCAAAGGAAACCGAAAGTTCCAATGGGACGAGGACTGTGAAAAGGCACTAAACGAGCTCAAGAAGTACCTCAGCGAACCCATGATACTAGCTAAACCTGTGGAGGGCGAGCCCCTATACCTCTACATTGTGATTTCTCCTGCGGCGGTGAGCGCAGTCCTGGTTCGCGAGGAACAGACCGAGCAGAAGCCCATATACTACGTGAGTAAGACACTCATAGATGCAGAGACGAGGTACCCGGCAATGGAAAAACACGCGCTCACGGTAGTAATGGCGGCCAAAAAATTGCGGCCATATTTCTAATCACACGCCATAGGAGTGATGACATCGCAGCCCATACGAACCATACTCCATAGTCCGAGCCAATCCGGCAGACTAGCCAAATGGGCAATCAAGCTAAGCGAATACAACATCGAGTATCGTACCAGGACGAGTGCCAAAGCCCAAGTCCTAGCAGACTTCATAATTGAGCTCCCACCTACAGCCCCAGAGCAGGAAAACCAAAACGAATACTGGACCCTCCACGTAGATGGGGCCTCATCCAAACATGGCTCCAGAGTAGGAATAAAGCTCATAACTCCCATGGGAGAAGTAATGGAGAAATCCTTAAGACTCGGCTTCACCGCCTCTAACAATGAGGCCGAGTACGAGGCCCTCATAGCCGGACTCCGACTCGCGATCGGGATCAGAGCACGTAAAGTCCACGCCTACAGCGACTCACAGCTAGTTACGAGCCAGTACCACGGCGAGTACGAGACCAAGGATAAGCGTATGGAAGCGTACGTCAAGGTAGCTCACGATTTGGCAAGCCAGTTGAAAGACTTCACACTCGAGAGAATACCTCGGGGGGGGGGGGGAAACTCATCCGCAGATGCCCTAGCGGCACTAGCCTCGACATCCGACCTCCGAGTCAAAAGGATCATACCCGTAGAAGGGATAGATAAGCCAAGCATCGATGTGGCACTAAAAGCGCAAGCCGCAGACCAAACCACAATGCCTCTTTCGGTTAAGCAGAAATCCCGCCAAGAGCACCAGACTCCGAAGCTCCAACGGAGACAACACCAACACACTCTGAAGTCTACGATATCGGTCCCCGTAGCGGCCGACAGATGCCAGAGCCTCCAGTCGAGGAAGAATCCGAGCCGGAAAATGAGGAACCGGACGCGGAATTCTTAAACAGGCTGGATTGGAGGGAGCCAATCTTAAACTGCATCCGGCTTGGTCAAGTCTCCGACGACAAATGGCAGGCCAGAAAGCTCAAAGCCCGAAGCGCCAGATATTGCGTCATCAACGATAGCTTATTCAAACGCAGCACCGCAAAGCCTTACTTGCGATGCGTGCATGCCGTGGAAGCTCTCGCCGTAATGGGTAACACCCACAAAGGCACTTGCGGTAACCACTCCGGAGGACGAGCCCTGGCCATCCGCATCAAAAAAAGGGATTCTTCTGGCCAACTATGATAGCGGACTGCGAAAACTACACCAGGCAGTGTGATAAATGACAAAGACACGCCCCAATTATCCACCAGCCTGCAGAAAAACTGTCCTCGATCTCTGCACCATACCCCTTTATGAGGTGGTCGATTGACATAGTAGGTCCTCTCGTATCATCAGGGTCAAAGCAACTAAAGTATCTCTTGGTCCTGACCGACTATTTCACTAAGTGATAGAGGCTAAAGCCTATCAGCAAACCACATAAATCGAAGTACGACACTTCATCTGGGAACACATAGTCTGCCGACATGGACTTCCCCACGAAATAGTGACCGACAACGGTTCACAATTCATCTCCCGAGCTTTCAGAAACTTCTGCAAAACCTGGAAGATACACTTGACCACCTCAACCCCGAGGTATCCCCAAGGAAACGGTCAAGCGGAAGCTGCGAACAAAACACTGCTAAGTAGCCTCAAGAAAAGGCTCGACTCTAAGAAGTCTGCATGGTCTGAGGAGCTCCTATGGGCCTCCCGTACAACAGCTCACAGCGCGACTGGAGAGACCCCGTTCTCGTTGGCATACGGAATGGAGGCCGTGGTCCCTGCGGAGGTATCAGTTCCGACTATCAGAAGGGCCCTGAGCCCGAGACACGAGGAACTAAACGATCAAATGCTCCGAGATCGTCTAGACATGATCGAGGAACAACGCGACCGAGCGCTAATACGACTAATACGAATGAAAAACTATCAGCAAGCAACTTCCCGATACTACAACTCCAAAGTCCGACCTCGGAAGTTCATCGTGGGAGATCTAGTATTACACAAGGTCTACGGAAACACCTGAGAGACAGGCGCCAGGAAGCTTGGGACCAACTGGGAAGGACCCTACAAAGTCACCGAGATAGTCCGCGAAGGCGTTTAAAAGCTCACAAAATTCAAAAACGGAGTACCCGTGAAGAGGCCATGGAACGCCATGAACCTCAAGTTATACAACCCGTGAGTACTCACAACAATCTAACTACGTTAGGCTTGATCCCTTGACGAGGTACGTAGGCAGCTCGAACCTCGAGTGCAGCCACTCCACCCAAAAACTCAAATTCTCCATCTTTCTTTCGTTTTTCGGCGGGGGGGGGGGGGGGGGGGAGTACAGGATTATCACCCAACACATCAATGTAAACTCCGGAGTAAACATTAATGAAGTCCGACTTTAAATGTTACTTTGAGCCTTTATCAAATTACTTTACAGCCGATGAAGGTGATATATCATGGTTTTTACTAGTTTTAGGCCATGATATAAATGTGTTTTAGTGTCTTTTGTCTTTGTTTAGAGTCTTTTACAGGTATAATCAGGTTGGGAGCTAAATTGGAGATTATGGAGCATTTTGGAGATTTTTGGAGTGATTGGCCGAGAGATAGAGTTCACTGTCCGAGACAGAGAAAGGTGTCGATCGTTGCACTCTAGCAACGATCGTTGCACCAGCGAGATGGGCCAAAAACTCGGCGGTTTAGAAGAATCAAGATATTGCACTTTGATCCAGGAGTTCCTGATATTTACAAAGAAGCCCCTGGCCGAGATTATGCCTATATAATAGAGTTTTTAGAGTTTTTATTATACACAACTTCATAATTAAGAGCAGAGGATTTTTAGAGCTTTTGGGGCTGATCTGAACCTAATTCATCATCTGTATTTGGAGAAGATTTCGAACCCCTTTTACTCTTATTCTTTTATGCAATTTACTTATCATATGATCATGATTTCATTATCTATGTCTGAGTAGATTCCTAGTTAGACTTAGGGTTTCTCACATAGGATTTCATGACTTGCTAGACTTGTTCAATTTCAGTTAAGGATTCAAACTATATCTGTTCTTCAATTTAATTGTGCTTAAAGCTAGTTCTAACCTGATCAATTAGAATCTAGATCTTAGGTTGCTAAATACGTCACGGAAGTGGGGTTTAGGAATCTGAACTAATTAAATTGGGCAATTAAACTTTGCGCAAACGAAAGTTTGGTTTAGGATAATTGTGAACATATCAAACTTGAGCTTATTGCTAGTTTAATCTGTTAGTTCTCGCAAACGGAAGTTTGGTTTGCTGCACTTAGACTTAGAGAATTATCGCAAAGGAATTTGGTTAATTCTATATCTGTGTTTTGAGTTCTAGAACTGCGCTTAATTAGATCCTTGCTGAATGAACTGTCTGCTAGTCTGATTTCCTGAGAATACCCTAGGTTTGACGCTTTTAATTACTTGCTTTCACAACCAATAAATCTCTGCTACTGATTTACTTTCTTGCACTACTTTCAATACAATCACATTGCTTATTTCTAGTATTCATTCCCTACGGTTTGATTCTCTTGAGACCAAGTGTCCCTGTGGATTCGATAACCCTATATACTACTTTGACATTGCTGTACACTTGCAGTTTAGTATAGGGATTAATTCTTGACCTATCAAGTTTTTGGCGCCGTTGCCGGGGACTCTTTTGAGTCTTCGATAGGACCGAACTTAGGGTTTTTACTAGAAATTTTTCGTTTTTCGTTTTTATTTTATTTATTTTATTTTGCTGATTTTTCTCTGTTTCTCTCTGTCGCAGGTACGAATTTCGCCTTGCATCGATCGTTGCACCCTTGCGTCGATCGTTGCTAAGCGATTTGAGATTGAATCGATCGTTGCACTGATAGCATCGATCGTTGCTGGACGATTACAGACAGTTTATGCCAACGCAGAACACTCGAAGTAATCCGAACTCGAGCTTAGTTAATCTCAATCTAGAGGAACTTGGACGTCTAGAGAGGACTATTAGAAGAGAAAAGAGAGAGAGAATGGTACAAGAACGCTTGATCTTGATACCAGATGCTGATGGAATCCTGAGGGATCCAGAGAACAATCCTTACAATGCTGCTGGGCAAAGGATTGATGCTGAGGGACGAGTGATCCCTGATGAAGTTGAGCCAGAAGGCCGGATGGTAGTTCATGAGAGGACACTAGCTGATTACAATAGACCTGATGAGTTTCATGCAAACCGAGCAGCTCTAGTGCTTCCTGCCTTCGAGAGAAATGATTTTGAGGTAAAAACTATCTACTACCAACTAATGAGGCAGATTGCTTTTCATGGTCTTCAATCAGAGCAGCCTATGGATCACATTGACAAGTTTGAGGACATAGTCACTGGCATGAAGTATGAAGGAGTATGCCCGGACTATCTGTTCCTTAAGCTATTTCCGCACAGTCTTGCTGGAGACGCTAGTGCATGGCTGAGACAACTGGCACCTGGTCAGTATACTACTTGGGCAGCCTTAAAGAGTGAGTTCCTGCGTCACTTCTACGACGCTGCGCGCTCAGATCAGTCCAGACAGGACATACTCACTTTTTCCCAAGGAGCTGTGGAGCCTTTGACAACCGCATGGATGAGATTTAAGCAGTATCAGCGTGATTGTCCACACCATGGATTCACAGAAGTACAGCTGATTGGTATTTTCTTCAGAGGCATAGATCTCCCTTATCAGACTGCTTTGGATAATTCCAGTGATGCAAATTTCAATACCAGGACTCCTACACAAGCTAAGCAGTTGATAGAGAACCTGGTTGGCAGCTACAGTTGCAAGTCTATGGATGAGATGAGGAAGAAATCTGGTGTAAGTACAGAGGACCCTAACATGACTGAGATTAGATCTAGGCTGGACACAGTCTACAATCTCTTGACAAGTAAGAAAGATGTCCACTTTGCCCAAAATGTAGATGTAATTCAGACTGAGGAGGACACTCAGGAAGAAGAAGTGAATTACATGGGAGGTTCTGGTTTCCAAGGCAATAGATTTAGAAATCAGCAGGGAAACAGATTTTCAAATGGAGTTCAGCAAAGTGGTTTTAAGAAAGCCAATGAGCCTGATAGTAAGATAGAGATGATGCTAAGACAGCTGATGGAGAATCAGACTAAGTACGCAGCAGATTCTGACGCAAAGATGGATACCATCTACAGGGAGCTGAATGGGAAGTTTGAAGGTTTGAACACGCACATAAAAGAGCTTGATGCAAGAGTTGCAAGAACTGCTGGGCACGCTCAAAGGGAAGAGGGATATCTCCCGGGAAGGACTGATGCCAATCCTAAGTACCAATGCAATGCCGTGACATTAAGAAGTGGTAAGGAGCTGTCATCTGGCCAGAAAAAGCAGTTAAGCGTTGAGGAACTCGTAGAAATTGAAGAGTTGGAAGATGAGATACGCGATATTCGCCGCGCATCGATCGATGCATCCAAGCAACGATCGTTGCTAAGCGAAACCAAGGAACCGGAGATCGTAACGAAATCGCCTAGCATCGATCGGTGCAACAAGGGCAACGATCGACACAAGGTAACTACAGAAAGTTCGGATGCTGAAAACCCAAAACAGCCGGCTGAAAGGTTATACAAGCCTAAGATACCTTATCCCAAGAATCCCAGAAAAGCTAGGAATGATAGGCAATATGCAAAATGGAAGGAGTTCATAAAAAAGGTGAAGGTTGAAGTACCTTTGTTGGATTCTATTGAAACCTCCCCCATGATGAAGAGATGCCTTAAGGATGCAATTTCTGGTAAATGGTCTGACGAAGAAAGTATAATGATGCTCAATGAAGTATGTAGTGCAGTGATCCAAGGTAGAATTCCAGAGAAATTGAAGGATCCAGGCAGCTTCGTATTAGATTGTGCTATCTACAAGGAGAGGTTCGAAAGATCCTTATGTGATCTTGGCTCTAGTGTAAATCTGATGCCTCTCTCGGTTGCTAAAAGACTAGGGATGACAGACTTTATACCAACTAGGATATCACTAGTTTTGGCAGACCGATCAGTCAGGATTCCTGAAGGAGTAATAGAGGATGTGCCTATAACTGTTGGCAAATGTGTGATCCCAACTGACTTTGTGGTTCTACAATATGGGCAGGAGCCAAAAGACCCATTAATTCTAGGCAGGTCTTTCTTAGCAACAGCTGGTGCAATGATTGACTGTCAAGGAGGTAAGATAATTCTGAATGTGGGTGATCTGAAGATGAGTTTTGACATGAACAAGCTGGTAAAGAGACCAACCATTGACGGGCAGACCTTCTATGTGGACACATTGGGTGATTTGGCTGCAGAGTACTTCCATCAATCACATGCTGAGGACCCACTAGAAAGAGCCTTACTGAGTTCTATTTTGGAGTTGGAGTACCTACAGGACGAGCCTGCAATGTGCTATACAAGATTGATGGATTCTATCGAGGTTGCAATGCAGGTCGAAGTATCTGACGCGGGACTGCAACGATCGATACCAACTAAGCAACGATCGTTGCAAGACGACCTCGACTGGGCAGAAGAAAAGGCTCCGAAAATAGATCTGAAACAACTTCCATCCGGGTTAAGGTACGCATTTCTTGGACCAAATTCAACTTATCCAGTGATTGTCAACGCTAGTTTGAACAACGCAGAGCTCACTTTACTGCTAAGCAAGCTGCGCAAGCATTGCAAAGCTCTTGGCTATTCCCTTAATGACATTTCAGGTATCTCACCAGAGCTGTGCATGCATCGGATACATCTCGAGGATGAGTCCAAGACATCAATCGAACATCAGAGGAGACTTAATCCTAATCTGCAGGAAGTAGTCAAAAAGGAGATTATGAAACTCCTGGATGCTGGGATCATCTATCCTATTTCAGACAGTGATTGGGTAAGTCCAGTCCATGTAGTACCTAAGAAAGGTGGAGTTACAGTTGTTAAGAATGAGAAGAACGAGCTGATACCTACTAGGACTGTGACGGGACACAGGATGTGCATCGACTACAGGAAACTGAATGCTGCGACTAGAAAAGATCACTTCCCCCTACCTTTTATTGATCAGATGCTCGAAAGGTTAGCAAATCATCCTTACTACTGCTTTTTAGATGGATACTCAGGTTTCTTTCAGATCCCCATCCATCCAGAGGATCAAGGAAAGACCACTTTCACTTGTCCATATGGGACATTCGCCTACCGTAGGATGCCCTTTGGACTCTGCAATGCACCAGCCACTTTCCAGAGATGCATGATGTCCATATTCACAAATATGATTGAGGATTTTATGGAAGTATTCATGGATGATTTCTCAGTATATGGATCATCCTATAATGAATGCTTAGATAATCTGTGTAAGGTTTTGAAGAGATGTGAAGAGAAGCACTTAGTTCTTAACTGGGAGAAATGTCATTTCATGGTCAGAGATGGCATTGTACTAGGACACAAAGTGTCAGAGGCTGGAATAGAAGTAGACCGCGCCAAGATCGAGGTAATGACGAACCTGCAGGCACCTGATTCTGTTAAGTCTATTAGAAGCTTTCTTGGACATGCTGGTTTCTATAGACGGTTCATCAAGGATTTCAGTAAGATTGCTAGGCCATTAACTGCTTTGCTGTGTAAAGACACCAAGTTTGAGTTCACTGCAGATTGTCAAACCGCATTTGAACAGATCAAGCAGGCCTTAGTAAGCGCTCCCATAGTTCAGCCACCAGATTGGGATTTGCCTTTCGAAGTAATGTGTGATGCAAGTGACTATGCTGTAGGAGCTGTTCTTGGACAAAGGAAAAATAGAAAGCTTCATGCTATCTATTATGCCAGTAGGACACTGGATGATGCACAAAGGAACTATGCCACTACAGAGAAGGAGCTGTTAGCAGTTGTCTTTGCATTTGAGAAATTTCGCTCTTATCTTGTTGGCTCCAAGGTGATTGTACACACTGATCATTCAGCCCTGAAGTATCTGATGCAGAAGAAGGATGCTAAGCCAAGACTGTTGAGATGGATCTTGTTGCTCCAGGAATTTGATATTGAAGTAAGAGATAAGAAAGGAGTTGAGAATGGAGTTGCTGATCATCTTTCTAGGATGCTGATAGAAGACGACGTGCCAATCAATGACTATTTGCCTGAGGAAAACGTCAATATGGTTGGGACAATCTGTGAGACAGATTTGGACAGAGATCTGCAAAACTGTCGGATTAATCGCATTGCAACGATCGATGCAACATCAGCATCGATCGATGCATCTATCAGGGCGGTAGCGATCGATACATCTGGCTGTGACGATCGTTGCAGCGCGAACACAGACCCAGAGACTTTTACGGTACGGATTGGAAAACATGAGTTTGAGATTTATGCTGTCTCAACAAATGATCAACCATGGTATGCAGACATAGCCAATTATCTAGCTGCAGAGGCTGAACCAGATAATCTAAAAGGATATGAGAAGAAGAGGTTTTTCAGAGAACTTAGGAGGTACTATTGGGATGAACCTTACCTCTATAAGCACTGTTCGGATGGCCTTTATAGGAGATGTGTTGCTGAATCAGAGGTTCAAGATATCCTGTTCCACTGCCACGGATCAGATTACGCAGGACATTTTGCTACTTTTAAAACTGTATCTAAGGTTTTGCAGGCAGGTTTCTGGTGGCCTACAATGTTCGCTGATACTCACTCTTTTATTTCTCATTGTGATGCATGCCAAAGGAGAGGGAAAATCAGCAGAAAGCATGAGATGCCTCAGAATTTCATTCTTGAGGTTGAGGTTTTTGATTGCTGGGGCATAGATTTTATGGGTCCCTTTCCCTCATCTTTTGGGAATAAGTTCATATTGGTTGCTGTGGATTATGTATCTAAGTGGGTAGAAGCAATAGCTAGTCCAACCAATGATTCTTCAGTAGTCATTAAGCTGTTCAAATCCATTATATTCCCTAGATTTGGAGTACCCAGGATAGTAATTAGTGATGGAGGGTCTCACTTTATTAATAAGGTATTTGAGAAGCTCTTGAAGAAGCATGGGGTGCATCACCGAGTTGCTACTCCTTATCACCCACAGACTAGTGGACAGGTAGAAGTTTCCAACAGACAAATCAAGGAGATCTTGGAGAAAACAGTTGGGAAGACAAGAAAAGATTGGGCAGCTAAGCTTGATGATGCTTTATGGGCCTACAGGACTGCATTCAAAACACCATTAGGGACTACTCCATTTCACTTGTTGTATGGAAAAGCATGCCATCTGCCTGTGGAACTTGAGCACAAAGCAGCATGGGCTGTGAAGCAGATGAACTTTGACCTTAAATCAGCTGCAGAAAGAAGGCTGATACAGCTTAATGAGTTGGATGAGATTAGACATCTTGCCTATGAGAACTCAAAGCTGTACAAGGAGAGGACAAAGGCTTATCATGATAAAAAGATTGTTTCTAGACGGTTTGAGCCTAATGATCAGGTACTTCTATACAATTCTCGCTTGCATTTGTTTCCAGGAAAGCTGAAATCAAGATGGTCCGGTCCTTACACAATAAAAGAAGTGCGTCCATATGGAGCTGTCATACTAATAGGTAAGGAAGGTAATGAGTTTGCTGTGAATGGGCAGAGGGTAAAACACTATTGGGCTAAGGCCGAGATTCCCAGAGGACAGATTTTGCCTCTGGATGCTGCACCCTCAACTTGAAAAACCTTGCGCGTCCGGTCAAGCTATTGACCTTAAACAAGCGCTGGGTGGGAGGCAACCCACCATTAGGTACTGGTGTTTTTCTTTTTAATTTTTGGTGTTTTTGTTAGGATTTTACGTTTGTTTTTGTTTCTGGTGCAGTCATGTTTGCAGGTCTCGGATTAAATCGCAGTGCAGCGATCGATGCATTTCTGCATCGATCGTCACAACACGAAAGGAATCGCATTGCAGCGATCGTTGCGGTCCTGAGCAACGATCGACCATACACGAAAGTCGCCAAGTAACGGTCGATGCATCTAATGCACCGATCGATGCTGTGCGACAGAGGTAACCCGACAGACATAAACTCACCTTTTCAATTTATTTTATTTTCTTTTTACCGATCCTTCGCTGGACACTACTGGGGACAGTGTGTCTTAAGTGTGGGGGAGGTGCTACTGACGTTTATCTTTCTGTTTTCTTAAGAGTCAGTCCGTTTTTTTTAAATTTTTTGTTTTATTGAGTCAAAATTGTTTAAGTAAGAAACTATGATTTTCTGAGGAGATTTACAAAACTTGCAGGAACTTAAGTAACCATTGGGATGAAGTTGCAGGATCTATCTCTGACTATTAGAAAACCCCATCACAGATCAACCTACTAGGAACACCCACATCACTTCAGGTATCAGAGGATCCTTTACTGACTTCAACCTTAATACTGACTTAGATTTCTCACCTAAGGGCTTGGTATACTTTATGTCGGATTCCCTGTTAGTTCTGACACAGCCTGTAAACCTGTCCTATTTAGTTCCCTTCTCCCCTTCTATAAAGTAAAAAAAAAAAATAATAATAAACTGAGGATGAGTTAGTAACTCCGAAGTGGTCATGAGAATGGTAGCAAACACTATTTTCTCTCATGTGATCCATGGAATGTGTCCAAAGTACACCCCATAACGGGAAGAACACTGATAAAAAAAAATAAAATGATACCCAGTGGGGAAAAATCAGTTGTTAAAGAAGGGAAAGAGAAGAAAGGGACTAGAGAAAGATAGTATGGTGGTCTAGAGCTGATTAGGTAAGAATCCATGTGCCTTTAGATCGATACTCCTTAGGTGAGACCGCACTTAAATACTTGCAGAAGTCAGTAGGGAGAATTTGAATGCTTGAATGTGATTGTGGAGTTTACCTAGGACAGTTGCTAAGTGTGGGGGAAGTACATGTTGGTCTTGATATCCTGTGATTGATTCTTTCAGTGGTTTACTAAGGGGAATCTGAGTATTGTAGCTTCTAAGATGAAATGGGTTTCTGAAGAGTTTTCAAACCTCTTCACCATGTTTTAGTTCTATGTTTTGCTTGAGGGCAAGCAAAGGCTAAGTGTGGGGGAGTTGATATATCATGGTTTTTACTAGTTTTAGGCCATGATATAAATGTGTTTTAGTGTCTTTTGTCTTTGTTTAGAGTCTTTTACAGGTATAATCAGGTTGGGAGCTAAATTGGAGATTATGGAGCATTTTGGAGATTTTTGGAGTGATTGGCCGAGAGATAGAGTTCACTGTCCGAGACAGAGAAAGGTGTCGATCGTTGCACTCTAGCAACGATCGTTGCACCAGCGAGATGGGCCAAAAACTCGGCGGTTTAGAAGAATCAAGATATTGCACTTTGATCCAGGAGTTCCTGATATTTACAAAGAAGCCCCTGGCCGAGATTATGCCTATATAATAGAGTTTTTAGAGTTTTTATTATACACAACTTCATAATTAAGAGCAGAGGATTTTTAGAGCTTTTGGGGCTGATCTGAACCTAATTCATCATCTGTATTTGGAGAAGATTTCGAACCCCTTTTACTCTTATTCTTTTATGCAATTTACTTATCATATGATCATGATTTCATTATCTATGTCTGAGTAGATTCCTAGTTAGACTTAGGGTTTCTCACATAGGATTTCATGACTTGCTAGACTTGTTCAATTTCAGTTAAGGATTCAAACTATATCTGTTCTTCAATTTAATTGTGCTTAAAGCTAGTTCTAACCTGATCAATTAGAATCTAGATCTTAGGTTGCTAAATACGTCACGGAAGTGGGGTTTAGGAATCTGAACTAATTAAATTGGGCAATTAAACTTTGCGCAAACGAAAGTTTGGTTTAGGATAATTGTGAACATATCAAACTTGAGCTTATTGCTAGTTTAATCTGTTAGTTCTCGCAAACGGAAGTTTGGTTTGCTGCACTTAGACTTAGAGAATTATCGCAAAGGAATTTGGTTAATTCTATATCTGTGTTTTGAGTTCTAGAACTGCGCTTAATTAGATCCTTGCTGAATGAACTGTCTGCTAGTCTGATTTCCTGAGAATACCCTAGGTTTGACGCTTTTAATTACTTGCTTTCACAACCAATAAATCTCTGCTACTGATTTACTTTCTTGCACTACTTTCAATACAATCACATTGCTTATTTCTAGTATTCATTCCCTACGGTTTGATTCTCTTGAGACCAAGTGTCCCTGTGGATTCGATAACCCTATATACTACTTTGACATTGCTGTACACTTGCAGTTTAGTATAGGGATTAATTCTTGACCTATCAGAAGGCTACATAAATTGCAAATACGCTAAGTTCTGAAATCTTAGCAACTTGCGAACTAAAACTCCAGAAAATCTCTCCAGAGCAATCTTCCAAAGCCTACAACTCGCGAACATACTTGGAAGTAAA
This sequence comes from Orychophragmus violaceus, assembly GCA_030180135.1. Lineage (NCBI taxonomy): Eukaryota > Viridiplantae > Streptophyta > Magnoliopsida > Brassicales > Brassicaceae > Orychophragmus > Orychophragmus violaceus. The sequence goes on along the minus strand of CM058234.1, from coordinate 83,383,559 downwards.
CCCTAAAACAACTTTGCACGAGTTAAACAGGTATCCAAACCATAGCAAACAAAAAAAAAGGCACTAAGTTGTGAAAAGAACTCCGAAACAAAAAGAACGTCTGCCCAGACTAAGCAACAGAACCAAGAGTTCTGTCTACACAACCTACAGGTTTAACTTGCAGACTAACGACGCATAAACAAACCTCAATATTTTTCTAACTTAAAATCCAAACTCCAGACAGAAACATAAGTCTAAAACCGTGCATTAAAAAGGCCCTCTCGGGCAACACCAAAACAACAAAATATAAAAGTTCAACTTTAGCCCAAAAGGGGGCTTTAGGGAATTCAAAAAAAAAAGATTAAAATTTTAAGGAGCAGTCGTCAGCCCTGCTCCTCACCTCCAGCTCCCTTGCCTTCGCCGTCTCGCTTCTCCGCTTCCTGGACTCCGACCGTCGTTCCCTGGTTCACCTGGTACTCGCAGCTCCTTCCATCATCTCGGCGTTCGACCCGAACTCATTAAAACCCGTGGAGCGAGCCCCGCGCATCACCGAATCTTCGGAGATCTGAGGAATGGCGTGCGACTCGGCGCTCAAGGAGAAGTCAGAAACCTGCGCAGCCTCGAACTCTTTCACAAAGACCTCTCTCTTCTCCTGCAGCTTGGGAAGTTCTTCTTCGAGAGTCGTCACTCCGCTCTGCAAGAGGTTTATCAGCTCGATGTTGGCTTCCACCTCATGGAGTTTGATCTCGCAATCTGTCTCCTTTTTCTTCCTCTCAAACTTATCCTTATGGGCCTGAATCATGTCGTAGTAATGACCGTCCCTGATCCTTATCCCGTCGTGCCTGGACGAGCGGATCGCATCCTACCCCTTCACAACAAGATCCTTGTTCTGCTTCTCCAAGCTGACTGTTCTCTCCACCGCGACCAGACACTCAGACCTTGTAACGCCCCCTTCCCGTTTTCCGCTGACCGATGAGCTGACCGGCCAACAATCAAACAAGAACATGACCGATCGAACCGAGCAGTCATACAAGAAGAGTTTGTCACAATAAAAAAGCCAGAGACAGTCCAGTTTGAGACAAAGGCTCGAACCAAACCATCTTTGACTCCGTTTACCTTGTTTCCACGATACGAGGCTTTTCAACCTGTACCGCTTCCACGAGTTGTGTTCGGTTCGGACTAAACCGTATATCAGGGAATTATTCCGTTTTTATTACTTTAAAATCATAAACTTTATTCATAACAATATACGGTCTAATACAAATCATTTAGCGAGTACCAACAAATCCGCAACCAAAAATAAAGTCAAAATGCTTAACAACTGATACCCAATGCCAACCCGAGACTACTCCGAGTGTCCTACACGTCCGCCGAGCTACACCAAACCTGAAAAACACAAAGAGTCTAATGAGAAATCTAAGATTACCCAGTGAGACGGCTCCCAACTAAAGGCTGCTAATAATATAATAATCCCGCCCAAACCCGAAATAACAATTAAGTACAATAGCTGATCACGTGCTACCAAGACGTGATGAGCTCCACAACACACAAGCATTCAATTAACAACACAACAACACAAAAGTAATCAAGGGAATCGAGAACACTGAAACACATTCTCTCGATTAAACTCGATCTATCTATCGTATTTCTAACGCAATCTCCACACCATGGGCCCTAAACGCGAACTCGGTAACTTCCACGGGAACACTTAGCTACCCCACGGTAACTAAAACCTCCCACGACTCCTAGACGAAACACGTAGTCCTCGACTAGGACACCGTTCTCTGTCCATCGATACACGGTGACTCGGGTTACCCCTAGATAACCAAAGCTTCCATGCAGTCCGGCCCTAGGATGCGACCCCGTATTCTCCGAACCACACACCTACAGACGCCACTCCATAGGTTAACACCTGCCAGAACCACTACTGAAGGTACGTGAACTGACCAGGTTCCTAACTCCCGAGGATCCAATCATGCAGGAAGTACCTGAACGCCATCTCTAAACTTGTGGGATCTAACGCACCCTATAGAGTCCTAATAACAGCAATGTAAACAAGCAGACTCACTGGGACTATATCACGCAATACCAACAATATCAAATAGAACTACCATCTCAATCCCCAGTCTATCCCGCAAGTCCTATAACCAACCTCCACATCACCCAAACTTACTCGGTCCGACACCAGAGTAAGTATCCACCAATACAGTCTACTCGGACCAACACCGAAGTAGATAAACAATCAAGCAATCAGTCTACTCGGCCCAACACCAAAGTAGATACACAATCACACAAACAATCAATAGTCTACTCGGCCCAATACTGAAGTAGATACACAATCACACAATCAACAGTCTACTCGGCCTAACACCGAAGTAGATACACAACCACACAATCACAACACCACACAAACAATTAACTAGGTTTATTAGTCTTTTAATATGTCCTAACCTTTACTCATTCAATCCTTAACCTTTACTTATTCAGTCCGCTACCTTAGGATTAGTGGATTACTAATCCCGTAGACGGCCCATCAATCACACCACTTCTTTTACTTATCTCTTCCTAAGTATATTTTAATACATCCTCAATCTGTCGGTTTAGAGTTAGTAAGATTAATAACTCCCCGACATCTCATTATTCATTAACTTCCATTCATTACCCTTAACCCGACTAGTTAACACATCCCATTATTATATTCTAAGTGTGTTATGTCTCTTAACCGTATTTTAATCAAATCAAATCATAATTTCCCATATATATCTTAGCATGTCGTTCTATATGTATGCATCACCCAATCAAACAATCAACAAACTATCAATCAATTAATGCAACACCCAATCAAGCAACAACGAACTATCAAGGATTACGGATATAAGCGAACTAGCATGCATCCCTTACCCTAACCATCTCATTGATTAACCGAGTTATTAAATCAACCTAGCTGTTCTAACCAATTCAATCAATCGGGTATGCAATATAAACTATGGTTTATCAATTACGGATCTATATGTTCTTAACTAAATGCAACACACAATTAGCCGACTCACAGTGTTATTATGACGATGGACGAACGGATTGACGAACTAGCGTAACAATGAGACCCGACACGAACCCGACGCTATCCCGAACCTTCCCGAACCTCCGTTTCTTTGACCCGACCTTGATCCACACTTGACCGTAACGTTGACCTTAGTAATTCTGATCGAGCCTCCGGACCATCTTCATCTTCTCTCTCTCTCCTCCGGTTCTCTTTGTCTTCCGGTTCTCTCTCTTTCTCTTCCGGTTATCCTACATCTCTCTCTTTTTCTTGTCTTACAATTTCTCTTCTCCTCCATATCTCTCTCTCTCTCTTCATGCTTCTTCTCTCCCTTCTTCTTCTTCACGCCTCTCTCTCCTCTTCTTCTTATGCCTCCTCTCCTCTCTCTTCTTCTTCTTCCTCCGGTCTTCTCCTCCGGTCTTCTTCTTCTTCTTCCTCCGGTCTTCTCCTCCGGTCTTCTTCTTCTTCTTCTTCTTCTTCTTCTTCTTCTTCTTCTTCTTCTTCTTCTTCTTCTTCTTCTTCTTCTTCTTCTTCTTCTTCTTCTTCTTCTTCTTCTTCTTCTTCTTCTTCTCCTCCTCCTCCTCCTCCTCCTCCTCCTCCTCCTCCTCCTCCTCCTCCTCCTCCTTCTTCTTCTTCTCCTCCTCCTCCTTCTATAATCTCCACCCACGCCTTTGGTCCAGGTGTTGGCCAGATACACCTCTTTCTAGTATCCATTCCCGATCTTCAAAGCCCATTTAGAAGCCTCTTGGGTTTGGCCCGAAAACTTATTGTAGGTTCATTGAACCAAAATCTCTCAAGGCTTCTTCTTTCCTCTTGCATAATTTTCGTGGCACATGCCTATTAATGGGCTTGAATCAGGTCCATAATGACTTCATCTAGTAGCTCTGATCAGTCTAAACCTAGCCCAAGCTCCCTTGATTTTATTTTGGATTTTTAGTCATTAATTACCCATTAATGATCTAAAATTTATAAATTGATCTAGGCATCGAATCTTCCTGAATACTTTTAATCATGGATTCTAAATATTATATTGGAGTTGTGGTCAAAATTTAATAATTTTTTCGTGGACGTTAGAGGGTCCTCTCACCTGCCTGAACCTTGTACCGATTTCTCGGAAAAACTGGTTTTACGTTTAATATTTTTAAAACTCTTTAGATGCTTCTATAAATCCACTAAGCCTCATTTTCACATTCCAGATGCTCTTTGATAAATTTAGAAATTTGAATCACCTCAAACGGACACTCGTAGCTCCGGTTATGGATTTTACAAGTTTCTTCGGTTTTATCGGTTTCCTTTTCCGATAATCCGAAAAACTCATCTACGTTCCGTTTCCACCATTCTTGGTCTTCTAAATGTTTTCTTTATTTAAAAAGAATAACATTTGGCCTGTCTTAGCTTCCGGCTCGCATTTTGGTAAAATTACCAAAATGCCCCTTCTCTTTGAAATTACAGAAATGCCCTTCGTTGACTTCTTGACTGCCCGTTGATCAATTATTGATACAGGGTATTACAGACCTCGCCACGTTAATCTGGGACTCGCGAAGCTTCACCTCCTCCTGTCAACTTTTAAGGCTCGCGGTCAACTGGTGCACCACGCTTTGGGATTGCTCGAGCTCTTCCTGACGAGAGACGCTCCTGAAACTCTGCTCATAAAAGGCCATGATCTGGTTATCCGCCTCCAAAGCCTGTAACAAAAGACCAGCATCAGAAGGAGAAAAGATAAGAAGTAAAAACTCGGAAGGTTACCTTTCCCTTCGCAGTCATCGCTTTGACGTACAACTCTCGGCCTATCAAGTTCTTCACCGAAGGGAGAGAACACCCAGCGGCCTTGCAATGGCGGAGAAAATGGGCGAGCCCGTCAGGATCGTTCGTAATCGGATAATCCTTGGTGTGGCCAAACTTCCAGTTAAACGGCTTGGACCCTGGAGCATGCGATGAACCCGACCCGACAACTGCATCCTTTTCATATCGAGGCTTCTTGTTCGAGGGTTGCACCGAGGAATCACTCCCGGTGGTCCTGGAACCCAAGTGAATCACCTGGTCGGGGTTCGCCATCTCCGGTCCTCTCCCAGACTCCGTGTCCCAACGCGGAGGTGGAGGAATACCTCCGGACCTCCCATCGTTAATAGCACCGGCTAAAGCGTTGCTCAACTGACCAGCACGAATGGGCACATAACTGCCGGACGTGGCCTTCTCAGTAGGTCTCTTGGACGACTCACGAACGGTAGGGCGTCTCCTCATTTTGTTCTTCTTCTGAGTCGTACTCGACGAACCTGCTTCAGAGGTGGTATGTTCTCGAGAGGCTACAAAACAGAAGAACGAATAAGCAACAGTCGTATCGAAACCACGGAATAAACGAAAAGACGTGTATACACTCACTGATGAGGGCCGGGGTAGGACAAATCAATAACGTCTCTACTGCTTCCGGAAGTTCAAGCGCGCGCTTTATCCTGTCTACGGTGAACAATGACCGGAGAACATCTCTGGAGCCGAGAACAATCGCTAGCCTCCTGATCGCAAGGGTTATTCCGTATCTCTCTGGGATCTCTGAAACAACAGAAAACGAAAACAATCAGACATCCCCAGATAAACCTGAAGTCAGCATGCAACACAGAAAAACCTAGCTAAATGATATCTCTAACCAATAGACTCCAACCACGAGGTCGCGATTTTGGAAGGGTCATAATCCCCGATCGAGTGGCGGTTAAGCTTGAATAAGACAGGTTTCTCTCTCCAACGATCCTCCCGGTTCGGGACCGCCACCAGAACCGCCAAACCTCTTCGGGGGGGGAGAGATAGAAAAGTCCCAATCCCGAGTTGTGTTTGATCGAGCACAAATCATGAAGGACAAACATATTAAACGGAACCCCTTCCTTTCGAGCCCTAACCAGCAGGCCGATGAGGTGGCAGACGAAATTTGGGGTCAATTGCGGAAGCGCTATCCTGAGCTCACCCAACACATCCAACAAGAGTCGAGGGATCGGAAAAACCAGGCCACACTTCTCAAAATAGGCCTTGTAGGCGCAACAGTAGCCTGGCCTGACCAATTCCGGTGTCTCTCCGGGACAAGGAGCTTCAGCTTCACCGTCCTTGGCACGCCATGCGAGGAATACATGCTCTCGATGTCCGCCGCCTTCGTAGTTGGATCAGGATGCTCGAACTCCTTCTCTTCGACTGCCTGCTTCTCTTTCTTAACCCTAACAAGCACCGATTTCGACATCGCTCGAAGTTCTCATGCAAACAGTTTCTTTTTCACAAATGAGAAGGAGAAAGAGAACCACGAAAGAGAGAGAAAACTAGACCAAACTGTAAAATAAAAAGAAAGATGATCGCTATAAAAAAAGAGAAGTGGACAAGTTACCTTATGAGTGAAGGTTGTACCTTGGAGAGTTGGAGCGTGAAGAGGTCGAATATAAAGCAATTATTGCAGCCCTCGGAAAGCCCCAAAAATCTCTTCAAATCTCGAGGATCCGAACCGCTAGATTCTCGAGGTATGTCCCACGCGTTCAAATACGCATGGAGAAAAGATCTGATGCCATCGCGACCGCTCGTTTTGACGGGATCTCGTTTCCTGCGCCATCCAACGGCGCACATAAGATAGCGAATCATCCGGGTATCTTTAAAACGGTTTGAATGCCAGATTCGACCTCATCCAAAGAGAAATGTGGGCCTTTCGCAAAACACTCTGCCCTTCAAGCTCGGAAGCTCGCTTAAAGGGCTGGGGGGCAAATGTTTGGGCCCCATTTCACTCCGGTGAAATTAGTTGGTTGAGGCCTCAATCTGGTCCGAAGTTCAGGCCCATTTACATTCATGATCCAGCCCAGTTCGGTAAAGGATGACCAGCCGACCGCAAACTCAGACGAGGAGCTCTGACTCTATAGTATAGCTCGGCAGACGGCGACGTAAGCTACCCACGATCCTCCAACTAAGCAGGAGGAGACCGAGTCAATTAGAGGATCCCAGAGATCATGGAGAACATTGGAGTCGATCCCGAAGAATAAGGAAAGCGGTTGACAATATATGGCTATAAAAGAAGAGCTCCAACGATTCACAAGGGATCCAATCTTTTACACATTTTTAACCTAGCATTAAGATCTTGTAATCGCTCTATAGCTCGAGTTCTTAGTGTTCATACATTCAAATCAATACAAATCCACTTTTCACCATTCTTAGCTTGTTTGATCACGGTTTATTCAAGAGTCTAGCCCGCCTTTTCATAAATCAGCTCACATAAACACTTTAAAACTTGAGTGTGGTTTTTAGGATCTACAAGCACACATGATTCCTGGGACCGATTGAGAAGGCAGTTCGGTAGGACCGTTTTCGGTTCAGCGGGTAACCTAACGCCGCGTTTCCAGTTCGCCGGGAAATGTGTGTTACATCACTCTTCTTGTATTCTTGTATGCTTGCTCACCAGACTTGCTTTTGAATTTGTATTTGTATTGTTCTTAAATTCTATATGTTCAAAAAGTAGCTTGACATTGGAGCATCTGCTTCTCGAGATGGGTATGTCACGAAAAAATAGGAAAATCGAGCTGCGAGAGAGAGAAGAAGGAGAATCGTCGTCAAAGATTCGGATTTCGAGACAAAATCGAGGCTGTCTGAGCTTCTTGAGTTTTGGGGAAGCGAGCTTGGTGTTGTTTGAAGAGAGACAAGCTTTAAGAATGGCTTCTTATTTGGAAATGGGAGGAGAAGAAAAGAAGGAAGAGAGAAACAAAGGAACAAATAAACGAGTATTGGTGGTGAATTTTTTGTTGATCCGTCTTGAATGGCGTGAGAGTGATATGGGGAGATGAAGATGTGAAATTTTGGACTTAGGATGATATGATAAAGGGGGTGATAAATTAAGAGATTTTAAGGTTTGCGAATGGGGTTTGAAGAAGGAAGAGAATAAGGGTATTCAAATAAGAAATTTGCGAAGTTATCACACATAAAAGAAGTTAGAAAAACATATAAACTAAAAAAATGGAAGTTGTATTCTCCCCTTCATTAAAAACATATAATGAAAGTCTCAAAGTCCAGAGGATGTTATATAACAAAGGAACTGAGTTTTAAGAGAATAGAAGAAGCCATATAAATCATATATTCCATAGAAGAGAGATGAGATACAACTTCTAATTATTCTTGCTTGAAGGATATGTAGATCGACTAATCCCTAATCTATTAACTTAGATTTCCACAGAGCTTGGAATAATAGCACTCTCTCCATTAATGATGCATGTATTGTAAAATCTGTAGCATTTATCAAAAAGTAGAGTGGTCTTCTTCTCCTCATCAATCAAGAAATTCCCAAACAAAGAACCACAAGTGAGTTGCATTGTTTCAACTTCGAAGAAATTTACAACACGACCACATGTATAATAAAATGCAAGCTTATCTTCTTGAACCGTAGATAGTGCTGCAGGATAAGAGTGAGAGGATGGAGGCAGAGGCAGATAAGGTCCAAACCTCTCTCTCCTAAAATTAAAACAGAGTAAGAAACCATCTTGTGTTTTCCTATCTCTAGCATGCCAATAAGTATTTCCTTTCAAAGGCAAGTTAGGTCCGTAAAACACTTTTATGTTCCTCTCAAGAGAGGCAACATGAGCGTTTCATGAATTAGAGTTCTAATCGTAGATGTCGACATCAAAGTTACTATTGTAAACCCTCAATATTTTACGTCTACGACATGATTTGTTTGGCATTTGATTTACCTTTTATTCCCCCCCCCCAATACTGGTTGCAATATATACTCTAGCGGTTGCAGTGGAAGACTAAGTATTATAAGAATTTTCTAGGGTATTATGACATAGGATGATCAATGATGAGAATCAGAAATTGAAGGTGGATTTATCTTTTGTCTTTACTCTCTTTGTTATAGTTTGTTTGGTTCAATGTTGCTTTATGATTAGTCGTGGATATTTCATGCAACTTAGTTGATGATTAGTTGTAGTGTGGTAAATTTCTTTGTTACAAAACGTAAACCAAATTCTGTCTTAAAATAGTGATGTTAGAAACCAAACCAAAACAATTTTTTAATTGTTGACCGGTTCTCTCTTAAACTTATACTATTCCTTTATGGTGATGTGAGTTTTTCACCACAATGGCCTCCTCGGTAATTGAAGGGGTCATTTGGGTCTTTAAGATGGATGACAAGATTAAAGGCCCAAATTAAGGGTTGACTAGTTATAAACTCTGTCCCACCATAGCAGCAGAGGACGGTCTTTATTTTTGACCACTTGTATAATACATCAAATATGCCTCTTTATATTGCTCCGACGAAACGGCAATGATAAAACCAAACTTAGACTTCTTTATATTGCTCAGGTGAAATGGAGCCACGAATGATGCAAGGATGAACCAAACTATGAGATGCAATTTATGTGAGTGAGAGGGGAACATGAAGATAAAATTAGTGATGATGAAGCCTTTTACAACAAGGTGGACAATGTTTTTGTCGACAAAACCGAGAAAGTCCAGATTTATACCAGAAGACACAAACAAATAGAAAACCCGCCACTAACCTTATCCCTTTCTGGATTCTGTTATCGATCTAAGAGATTGTAGGATTTCACCATTGAAACTAGAGATAAAACATACCGCCGAAAATAAAAGAATCTAAAAACATGCATGGCGAATCTCAAAACAGTAAGAGGACCACAACTAATAAACAAACAAAAGACACAACTCCGACGTTACTGTAGATTTGAAAATCCCTTTTTTAAGAGAGACAACTATGAAACCCTCTTGTTCTAATATATATATGAAACCCTCCTCTAAGGTTAATCTTGGCTCGGTCATGATTGGAATGGCTCATAGTAGAGCATTAGCAGCAAATAGCAGAATGCTGTGGAAATGATCCTTGTGAGAGCATAGAGGGCATAAGCATTTACAACTTTCAAATGCTCTTCTACATGCTTTTTAAATAAAACATGATTGGAAAATAAAAAGCATAATGCTCTTCTTAATGCTGTGCCAATCAAACCTTATCGTATGTTATATACAAGAAAAACTTTAAATAGCTGTAAATTTTATTGTGACTATATATATTGAGCAAATAATAATATTTATATTTATTGACTTAGCTTATTCAAAGGCAAGGAAAGCAAAAAGAAAAGGTAAAGTTCTAAGTTTACTACATGTTACTTGAATTGCACAAAAGTTGGAACATAAGAAGACACAAATGGGCGAAGTTTTATGTCTGCAGATTTTCTGAGATCCACTCTTCTGTAATAACCAGTCTCTCCAATGATTCTAGCCTTGGCTTCACAAAAAAACTACATCGATTTTTTCCTCCTCATCAATGAAGAAATGTCTAAACCCATAAATTCTAGTGAGTGGCTTCATATCAACTTTGAAGAAGTTGCTCCATGACACCGCATGGGGCTCACTCTTATTTGTAACCTAAACCTCCATATGAGACGTACAGTCCCACAGTTGCTCTAACAAATCAAGATTCTCTTCTCTAACTGCCGATATAGACACATTGCATCTAAAACTGGAGTCACCTGGCAAAGGCAGACGTGGTCCAAACCTCTCTCTTGAAAAATCAAAACAGAGTTAGAAACGATCTGGTGTTTCCCTGTCGCTAGCAAGCCAGTTAGTGTTTCCATGCACATACACGCCGTGAAGATCCTCCGCACTTACATTCTTCTGAAAAGTGTCGTCAAGAGCCCTCCATAAATTATCGCTCAAATCGTAGATGTCCATGTTTAATTTAGTATCGTATAACCTCAAGATTTTGTGGCTACCACATGATTTGTAGTATCCCAAAGCAAACAAGCCAGTGTAACATCCACGTTTTGGACGTTTGATCCATCTTCTGTTCCCCAAATACGGGTTGCAAACCACAATCCTGTAATTGATGTCTCTCAATACACATATCAATAAGCCGTTGGAGTGACAGACGCTGGTAATAGAGATTACTTGGTCTGAAGTTTCTCGTGTTATAAGTTTACCTTTAGGGTTTATGAATATATCGAAGTTTTTGTTGCGAGTTTTGTATAGATTGACCTGTTGGAATTGTGTCCAGTAATCTCGGTACTGTCTCTAGAAAGTAAGAGTATGTCAAAGATCAGACATAAGTCATATAATGCTGGGGATCATGATGGCTTGCTAGAGTCCGCTCATGATCTATAAGTCTTGGACTTATTGCCTTTATTATATGATCCCATATGGGTCACACGCCTAAGCTAACAGGAAAATGTGTTGGAACGGCTTAGCAGAAGTACGACAAAAGTGCCAGGCATTTGTCGTACTAAGAGAGAAAGATTAATGGGTCTGATTAAATGGGATTTAATCAGATTGGTCCCAAAAGCCCATTAGGGAAAAGAGAAGGCTTTTAATGACTAAAAGCCAAGTCTTTTCTCCCTAACCCTAGCAACCCAGCCGCGAATCCTCTCTCCCTCTGCGCCTCTCTTCCTTGTGGTCTAGCAGCCATTCCTGTGATCGCGTGTGTGAACCTCTGGAGGATTCATCCCTCGGTGCATCTATCTGATCTCTGACCTGTTCTATTCCTTCCGCTGCAACAAACAGGTAAAAGGTGAGATCATGTAATGTTTCTGTTCAAGAGAACCTAGATCTGTATGTTTAGGATGATCTGAATCTGTGAATTACATCAGGATCAACTAAACGAATTCCCACAGTGGTATCAGAGCCATTGGTTCTTAGGATTTCTTGTTTTAGATTCATGTTTAGGTTGTTTAATCTGTTTAGAAGTGTTTTGAATCCATTACTGATAAGAAAAACACTTAAGAAACTGAATTGAATCCTGAACAAACGTTTGAAATCACAAAACTGAGCTATATGACTCGGGTTTTGTTGATCGGCCAAAGGAAAATCGACCGGCTTGGCCGGTTGGTTGTCACGGCCGAGAGATGGTCGGTTGGGTCGGATCGATCGTGGCTCGTCCCGATCATGGATCGTCCCGTTCCGCCTCTCTCATGTCCCTATGCTTGCTTGACGTGCGAGAAAGATCGACCACGATCGCTTGGCGATCGCGTCCGTGATCTCGTCCGGCTCGTCCCGATCGTCGCGTCTCGGCCAAGCATCGACCCGTCCCACGATCGTCCCGCCTGACCCGAGCTCGTCCGACCGTCCCGATCACACGCAAGCGTCCCGTCCGGCAGTCCGAGCGTCTCGATCTCGGATCGAGCATGCGGCTTGCGGCTGGACGGCTCTTGCTCGACCGGTTAGGGTTTTGGGTGTAATTGGGCCGGTTCGATTTCGGTTAGGTGGTTCGGTTCAAAACTTAATTAAAATCAATCGTTCTGGTTTAATAAACAGATTTTAATAATTTTATTAAATCTGGTTAAACCGGGATAAGAAATCCAATGTCGAAAGAAATATTGGATTTAGTGCCTAAACCAGGAATTTCTAATTTGATTTGGTTGGACCAAATAAATTGAGAAATTCCGGTTTAGTAAATAACCGGTTGACAATTGTGGTCATCGTAGTAATTAAAACTTGGTTAGACCAGTTTTAATGAACCAGACCGGTTATGTCAATTAATTGGACAATTGGGTCATGTCTTGGACATGGACCAATTCTTGGGCCTCGGGCCAAGAAGTTAAAACAATTGGGCCAATTATTTGAGTCTTTCTTCAGATCAATTTAAAATCTATTTTATAAAATTATAAAGTCATTTTTTAAATTAAAGTTTCCGAAATTTTGAAATTAGAAAGTTTCTTAAAATAGAAGTTTCTGAATTTGCGGGTTTTGGATTTTAAAGAAATTTCTAAAGTTAGAAAGTTTCCGGTTTTAGAAAGTTTCCAATTTTAGAAAGTTTCCATAAATAGTAGGTTTCCATAAATAGAAAGTTTCCCGAAATAGTAATCTTCTATTTTGGGAATGAATTTTAATAAACCTACGAACCTCAAATAATATCAAGCGTTGGATGTCTTGTCCAGGCTATGTCAGCTGTCAAAGCCCATTCAATTGCATTCATGGCCTTACAGTGTGAGGATGTCTGCTTTTGCGTGAGTAAGACGGTTTGTGATTCATAAATGTCATTGGGAGTCCCAGACATTAATGATTACATGACTGTATAGTCTGGTTTTCTTGACTAGGCCATCGGGAGTCCCGGGCCTTGAGACATCAGAGTGGATTGGGCCTCGGGCCCAGATTCACAACCAAGAGTTATATCACGGATATAATTAGCCGATATAGGACTTACCGATATAAGCTAAGGTTGAGTGACGGCCAGTGGCCCACTTTAATCTTAGTTATATGTGGATCTTGGAATCATTATATTCTATTGAGGGTAACTTATGTTATTGAATATAATGCATGATTAATCATATTAATTTTTAATACGAGATTAGTCATTTTGAACATAATAACTAATAACCTTTTTATTTATATATTTCAGATATGACTACTACAAGCACACAAAACACATTCTCGATCCGGTCTGTTCTCGAGAAGGAGAAGCTGACTGGAACGAACTTCCTGACATGGTCAAGGAACTTGAGGCTGGTCCTCAAGCAGGAGAAGAAGGATTATGTCCTTCGAGATCCCCTCCCCGAGAGGCCTCTTGCCAATGCTGCCAGGACTCTGCACAATGCTTGGGAAAAGCATTCGTCAGATGAAAATGATGTCTATTGCCTGATGTTGGTGACAATGACTCCTGAGCTGCAAAAGCAGTTCGAAAGTGTATTGTCTCCCATCGAGATAATGGCAAGCCTGAAATCGCTTTTTCAGGAGCAGGCTAGGACTGAGAGGTTCCAAACAGTTAAGAACCTCTTGGACTGTAAGTTGGCTGCGAATGCGGCAGTGAGTCCTCATGTCTTGAAGATGATGGGTTATCTCGATCATCTTCAGAAACTCGACTGCCCAATCAGCCAGGAACTTGCCTGCGACATCATTCTGCAGTCTTTACCTGCAAGCTATGATCAGTTCATTCTGAACTTTAACATGCATGGCTTGAGTAAGACACTGCCTGAGCTTCACGGAATGCTCAAGACTGCAGAGCCCAACTTGAAGAAAACCGCCAAGGACCCCAATGTGCTTATGGTACAAAAGGGCAAGGGGTTTAAGAAGTCTTCTGCTAAGGATAAGGGAAAGGCCAAGGGTGTCCAAGTCGCGGACAAGGACACGCCAAAGCCCAAGCCCAAGTCCAGGGCTGGGCCTACTGACATGTGCAGGTTCTGCAAAGAACTGGGGCATTGGAGAAGAGATTGTAAGAAATTCCAGGAAGGTCTAAAGGAATTAAAGAAGAAGACTTTCGAGACTTCTTCATCAGGTATTTTTGTTATAGAAGTTAATACAACTACTTCTGATAATACCTCATGGGTCATGGATACTGGTTGTGGGGCTCATATTTGTACTAATATGCAGGCACTCAGCAACAGTAGAAGGCTGAAGCAAGGACAAGTGGAGCTACGAGTTGGGAATGGAGCGAAAGTTTCAGCACTAGCTGTAGGCACATACTTGTTGTCTTTACCTTCGGGATTGATTTTAGAACTGAATAATTGTTATTTTGTACCTGCTATAAGCAGAAATATTATTTCAATTTCTTTGTTGGATTTGGAAGGTTATGATTTTTCAGTTAAGAATAAATTATGTTCCTTCAATCGCAACAATTTGTTCTATGGTTCTGCCCCTCTTACGAATGGGCTTTACATACTCGATCAATCCGCGCCAATTTATAACATTAATACAAAACGGTTTAAACCTAATGAGGAAAACCGAACGTTTCTATGGCATTGTCGTTTAGGGCACATCAGCGAGAAACACATCAAGAGGCTCCATTCGAATGGACTTCTTGGCTCATTTGACTTTGAGTCATGTGAGAAATGCGAATCCTGCATGATGGGCAAAATGACACGGGCCCCCTTTAATAAACCTAACGAGAGGGCCAGTGACTTATTGGGCCTGATACACACTGATGTGTGTGGCCCAATGTCCACAAATGCAAGAGGAAACTATCAGTACTTCATTACCTTCACTGATGATTTCAGTAGGTATGGATATGTTTATTTAATGAAACATAAGTCTGAATCTTTTGAGAAGTTCAGAGAATTCCAAAATGAAGTACAGAACCAACTTGGCAAAAGCATTAAGGCTCTTCGGTCCGACCGAGGAGGAGAATACTTAAGCCAAGAATTCAGTGATCATCTGAGAGAGTGTGGGATCGTATCCCAACTCACTCCTCCTGGTACACCTCAATGGAATGGTGTGTCTGAGAGGAGAAATCGGACCTTATTGGATATGGTTCGATCTATGATGAGTCACACAGACCTTCCAATATCCCTTTGGGGATATGCTCTGCTAACAGCAGTGTTCACTCTAAACAGAGAGCCATCAAAAGCAGTAACAAAGACACCATATGAATTATGGACTGGAGAAGCTCCAGTGCTGTCTTATCTCAGAATTTGGGGTTGTGAAGCCTATGTCAAGAGATTAATCTCAGACAAGCTTACACCAAAATCTAACAAATGCTACTTCATTGGTTATCCACGGGAAACCAAGGCTTATTACTTCTATCTACGTTCCGAGAACAAGATTTTTGTTGCCCGGGATTGTAACTTTCTTGAGAGGGAGTTTCTCTCTAAGAAAGACAGTGGGAGTAAGGTACTGCTTGAAGAAATTCAAGATGAACAGGATACTGCTCAACCTAATGAGGAAGAGCAGCAGGAGGACCTACAAGAAATTGTAGAGCCTGAACCTGTAGTACCTGAAGTTCGAAGATCCGGGAGGATCCGTCACGAACCCGAGAGATATCAAGGATTCCTCGTGACTAACTGTCATGATCTTCTGATCATTGATGGTGATGAACCATCGAACTTCAATCAAGCCATGATGGGCCCAGATTCCTCTAAGTGGCGCAAGGCCACTGATTCCGAAATGGACTCCATGTCGGTCAACCAAGTATTTTCGTTGGTTGACTTACCCGCTGGTGTAAAAGCCATCGAGTGCAAATGGATCTTCAAGAAGAAGATTGACGTGGATGGAAATGTCCAGATTTATAAAGCCAGGTTGGTGGCAAAAGGTTTCAGACAAGTTCACGTTGTGGACTACGATGAAACCTATTCACCGGTGGCTATGATGAAATCTATTCGGATTCTACTAGCAACTGCAGCTTTTCATGATTATGAAATTTGGCAGATGGACGTGAAAACCGCCTTCCTGAATGGTATTCTGGAAGAGGATGTGTATATGACACAACCTGACGGTTACATAGATCCGAAGAATGCTGGGAAAGTATGCAAGCTTCATAAATCCATTTATGGACTGAAGCAAGCATCGAGGAGCTGGAATCTTCGTTTTGATGAAGCGATCAAGCAATTTGACTTCATCAGAAACGAAGAAGAACAATGCGTGTATAAGAAATCTAGTGGGAGCAAGATTGTATTTCTTATTCTGTATGTCGATGACATACTGCTTCTCGGAAACGACGTTCCAATGCTGAAGTCTGTAAAGGACTGGCTTGGAAGTTGTTTTTCCATGAAAGACATGGGTGAAGCCGCATACGTTCTTGGAATTAGGATCTATCGGGATAGACCTAAGAGGCTGATAGGCTTGTGTCAAGACTCATACATTGACAAAGTCCTACAAAGATTCAGCATGAAAGATTCCAAGAAGGGCTTCACGCCAATGGTACATGGCACAACGCTAAGCAAGAAGCAGAGCCCTACGTCGGCTGCTGAGCTTGAGCGCATGAAGAATATTCCTTATGCATCTGCAATAGGATCTGTCATGTATGCCATGATCTGTACTCGTCCTGATGTTGCTTATGCATTGAGCATGACGAGTAGATACCAGTCAAATCCTGGTGAAAACCATTGGATTGCCGTAAAGAATATCTTGAAGTATCTAAGACATACTAAGGATAAGTTCTTAGTGTACGGTGGAAGTGATGTGCTTAAAGTCAGTGGATTCACGGACGCAAGTTTCCAGACAGACACAGATGATTTCCGGTCACAGTCCGGTTATGTCTTTTGTCTGAATGGCGGTGCAGTAAGTTGGAGAAGCTCCAAGCAGGACACCGTTGCTGATTCCACTACAGAAGCTGAATATATCGCCGCCTCGGAAGCAGCGAAGGAAGTTGTTTGGATACGAAAGTTCATTATGGAACTAGGTGTGATACCAGATGCGGCTGAGCCTCTGGCACTGTTTTGTGACAACAATGGTGCTATAGCTCAGGCAAAGGAACCAAGATCACACCAGAAATCCAAGCATGTTCAAAGAAGATATCACTTGATACGTGACATCATTAATAGAAAGGAAGTCAAGATCAGCCGAGTTCCGACAGATGATAATGTCGCTGATCCGTTGACAAAGCCACTCCCAAGGCCTAAGCTCGAGTTCCTGACTGAAGCTGTAGGCATTAGAAACATTGAAATGTAATCTAAATTTGAGTGGGAGTTTTGTGAGCTTTATTTTAGTTATTTGATATGTTCTTGTAAAACATTATTTTATGTTTTAATGAAATTATTATTTCAAGATTATTTTAACTGTGATGAAATAATCGTTCCAAAATGATATGAACCATTTTATAGGTCATCGAAGTAAATGACTTGATCTTGAGTCATCGAAGTCATTTAGCTTGATCATGAGACCCTATATTTGATAGATGTATTATATCATCCCGTCCCCAGTCGAAGGTTGTTGAAATTGGAACATCAACGACCGTGTGAGACTGGATTGGTACGTGACTTATGACAAAGTCTCGGTGTGTCATAGATGCGCGGCATCAAAGTCAGTACATAGGTGTATGTTGGGAACATACGACCGGACAAGACCCGCTTATAAGAACTCTTCAGGATATTTATATCTGTGTCATAAGAGATTCTTACTACGACTATAGAGTATAGTCCTTAGACCTGAGTTCACATGCATGTGACTGCACATGGACTGATGTACTTTGATCATTGTCTAACGCTATCGTTCTGTGATAGCTATAAGGACCTTGTTTGGGTACATCATGAAATGAATAGTTTACAGTGATGGAACAAGATGGGATTTGTCCCTCCAATATAAATGGAGTGAATATCTCTAGGCCAATCGGAGATTTGAATACTGGAAAACGCATGGCCATGCTCAAACGGACTTTCCCGAGTCGTTTGGATTGTCAGTATCAAATCAGAGTCCGATGAACAAGATTAGGCTTTATAAGGATGACACCAATCTTGCCTTATGACTAATCGAGATATTGAGACAAAAGGATTATGAATACAGAGATTCCAGTACAAGTGGGAGATTGTTGGAATTGTGTCCAGTAATCTCGGTACTGTCTCTAGAAAGTAAGAGTATGTCAAAGATCAGACATAAGTCATATAATGCTGGGGATCATGATGGCTTGCTAGAGTCCGCTCATGATCTATAAGTCTTGGACTTATTGCCTTTATTATATGATCCCATATGGGTCACACGCCTAAGCTAACAGGAAAATGTGTTGGAACGGCTTAGCAGAAGTACGACAAAAGTGCCAGGCATTTGTCGTACTAAGAGAGAAAGATTAATGGGTCTGATTAAATGGGATTTAATCAGATTGGGCCCAAAAGCCCATTAGGGAAAAGAGAAGGCTTTTAATGACTAAAAGCCAAGTCTTTTCTCCCTAACCCTAGCAACCCAGCCGCGAATCCTCTCTCCCTCTGCGCCTCTCTTCCTTGTGGTCTAGCAGCCATTCCTGTGATCGCGTGTGTGAACCTCTGGAGGATTCATCCCTCGGTGCATCTATCTGATCTCTGACCTGTTCTATTCCTTCCGCTGCAACAAACAGGTAAAAGGTGAGATCATGTAATGTTTCTGTTCAAGAGAACCTAGATCTGTATGTTTAGGATGATCTGAATCTGTGAATTACATCAGGATCAACTAAACGAATTCCCACATGACCCTCATCAAATAAACTCTACAATCCCTCGTGACCATCAAAAACTACTTTTCTCTTGATGTTATGCTAATGTGCTTATTTGTAAAGATCCGGTCTGTAACACCCGTCTCCCGGCTAACCAGAGACATGGCATTAAGGCTCCCGTCGAATCGGATTCGGTCCGACCGAGACGCCTTGTAACACCCCTTTCCCATTCTCCGCTGACCGTCGAGCTGACCGGCCAACAATCAAACAAGAACATAACCGATCGAACCCGAGCAAGTCGAACAGGAAAAGTTCGCCATAGGACGAAGCCAGAGACAGATCGGTTTGAGACAGAGGCTCGCACTAACCCGTCCTTGACTCCGCTATCCTCACTTCTATAGTACAAGTTGTACACCTTGTACTATTTCCGTGAGTTGTGTCGGTTCGGACTAAACACCATATCAGGAAAGCATATTCATTTCTGAGTAATCAAACGTTCAGTACAACGTTTAATTGCCAATTTTACAAATCATTTCGTCAATCAACACACAACACTCAAAGTTCAATACAAAATTGGCGACAAGCCGAACCGAGAGAAAATCTCGAAATCATCGAATCAAAACCCCGCCACAAGCAATCCCGAAACTACACCGAGGACCTCCCACGTCCGTCGCTGCTAAACCTAGAAAACACAAAAAGAGTCTAATGAGTGATCTAAGATCACCCAGCAAGTCGGCTCCCCATTAAGGCTTCTAATCTATCTATCATCTATAGATTCCCGCCCGAAACCCCAAAATAACAAGCAATCATAACAAATAGCCGATCACGCACTACCACGTCGTGTCGAGCCCACACACAATCAATTGCCAAAAGAACAAGAAGGCGATTAGAGGAAATCAGGAGCACTGCGGCACATGTTCCCGATTGAGACTCGATTTATCTACCGCGCATCACCAACTACACCACACACTACCTGAGCCCCTACGATCTCGGTAACTTCCACGAGTTTCCACTGTTACCGATATGGTAACTAACCCCCGACTCCTAGACGTCGACACCAAGTCTAACGGCCAGGACACCGTTCTACGTCCATCGATACGCGGTAACTCAGGCTACCCCTAGATAACCCAAGCTTCCATGCAGTCCGGCCCTAGGACATGACCCCGTATTCTCCGGACCACACACCTACCGGCGTCACTCAGTAGGTTAACACCATAACCGGAATCACCACGGTCTGGTTAGGCAACTACCCGAGGATCCAATCGGGTTGGAAGTACCGGAACGTATCCAAACACCTACACTTGCGGGATCTAACGCACCCTAGAGTCCTAGTGCAGAAATGTAAACACGTGGACTCGCTTAGACTCTAACAATCAATCTCAATCAATAACAATCATCTCAACACCCCATCCCGCAAGTCCACTCACACACACCAACACCGCCCCCTGACTCAGCACCGTACCGAGTCAGCGGTTACGACTTAACCGGTCCCATGACCAGATTAAGTATCCACGCGGATCGCTCGGCCCAACACCGAGACGATCTAACAGGCCTGCACAGAAATCTCAATAACAACCACACAACAGCACAATCACACAATCAACACGCAACCATCACACAATCAGGCCTATTAGGGGTTCTAACGTCTTTTAACCAATTCATGTCCGCTACCTTGGATTAGCGGATTGCTAATCCGTAGACGGCTCACCAATCACAACACTTCTCATTTCTTAACATTTCCTGAATATCTTTTTTCAAATTCCCGATCCATCGGTTTAGAGCTAGTTGCTTACTAAACTCCCCGACGTCTCATCTTTCATTAATTAATTCATTTATTCTCGGAAACCCCGATATTATCCCATATACTAAACATTTGTTAAGTTTACTTCCATATTTTAACTCGTCTTAATTCCCGTATATAGGTTCATTCAATACAGACCTTTACTTACATATATATGCATATACGGCCCTAGCATGCACAACTACATGAATGCATCACACAAAGCTACTATCAACCTAACGGCACGCAACAGGTTTAATCCGTTTAATTCATATAATCCTAACATGCGTCTTAACTCCTAACCGGTTTATCGATAATTCAGTCATTCACTTCTCAAACACATTCAATCACATTCGGGTATGCAATCCTAGTTCTACGGTTTATCATTTCCCGATCTATATGCATAAACTACGGTGTTTGAGCCGACTCACAGTGATTTATGACGGAACAAACTGCACGGATGCGGATACGGCTTTCCGAGACCCCGAACTAAACCCGAACCACCCGAACACACGAACACGAACTCCGAAACGTCACGAACACCCGAATATGAACCGCAACACCAAAACCAGCCGGAGTCAATGCGTTGACCGGCGTTGACCGTTGACCACTGACTGCTGACCAAGCTAAACCGGTTGACTCCACCTCTTGAAACGGTTGACCAATTAACCAAAATCCAATTGACCGGTTTAGGTAAACCGGGTCAAAGTCAACCGTTGACCGAGAGTTGACCGGTTAACCTAAACCGATCCAAAACCGCCCAAACCAACTTCAATATTGCAACAACCCATCTGAACCATCTCCTTGAAGAACCGGCTGAAGACACGACGGCGAGTATGGTTCTCCGGCGACTTCTCCGGCGTTGACCGGCGGCGGCGGACCGTTGACCACGGCGGATGAGGCTTTTTCCAGTGACTCATAAGCTCATCCACCCACAAAACTGCTCAGCAAGACAAGATCTATCCACCCATGGCTTTGAATCACTGAAATCTGATGAAGAGAGAGAGAGAGAGAGATCCAACAAACCCTAACCGCGGCTGCTTCTTGGCTGGATTCCTGCGAGCTCCGGCGACGGCGACGACGGTGGCTGGCTGGAGATTGTAGAAGAGAGTGAGAGGAAGCTTCTGGGCTTTGTAGAGTGTGATTTGAGTCTGAGGTGAGAAAGTTATGGCCTTTCTTGCTCACCAAGGAATGAAGAACACCATAAACTCTTGAAGAAGATCCTTGGAGATTCAAAGAGCTTTATGAGTTTTCTGGAAAAGGAGGATGAATCTGATGAGTCCAGAGAGAGAAGAGAGAGTTCGACAGAGAAGCTAGAGAGAGAGAGAGGTTCTTGAGAGAATGAGAATGATTTGATGCAATATTCCCCTTTTGGTGCATGAATCTTTTTCATGCAATGCATGCACTTGGGAGATGTGGCGCCTCCAGGGAGAGGAAACTTGTAATATGAGGTGTTATTAAGCCAGAAAATCTAGTTCTTAACCCCTTAATCCACTCTTAATTCTTCTTAATCATTCTTGTTTGGTTTGCTCGTTTCCTTGATAATTGTTTTAGAAAATACCAGATAATTCCCATAAATCCCAAACCTTCCAAAAACTTATTCTCCCTGATTTTAGATGAATTTATCAACTTGAATCACCCCATTTGGAGTTTCCTAGTTTCCGTTATGAATTTCCGAAGTTTTCTCGGTTTAGTCGGTTTTCCCACCGATAAGCCGAAAAATATATTTCTGCTCCGTTTCTTCCAATTATGGTCTTGTAAATGTTATTCATGCTTTATAAAGAGAACATTTGGCCCGTCTTGGCTTACGTCTCGAACTTTGGCAAAATTACCATTTTGCCCCTAGGTTTGGCAAAATTACAATTTTGCCCCTGTTGACTTTTCTTCTACCCGTTGACCATATTTTTGGATACGGGGTATCACACGCCTTATCAACTTGTCCCAGGAACCCGGCGCTTCTTTTATATTCAAATCCACCAATGACGTCACACGATCGATCAATCCTGCATTTGGACCTGCAAGAAAAACGAGGACAAGGAAAGGGGAAGAGGACTGAGTAACTGTTTCAAACAAAATTATCCAGAGAGGGCGTATTTAAGGAACACGCGATCTCGGCTTACGCCACAATATTACGAATTCTAGTCATAGGCTAATATCATCTTGCAAACATCACCGAAGGCTTCACCACACAATTCTAAGTCCATTCGTGCACACGTGCTCTCAGCCCACACTCTTGAACACCTACAGGGCCTCGCCCACTCACGCACGGTACGTCCCACGCACCACAGCACGGGGAGGGCTCGTCAAGACCCTCCTCCGACAATCAAGGACGTCCCACGCCATACACGGAAAGCCCTAACACAGCTCTACCACGCATATCCATCACACACAATCAACGTTTTCAGTTTAAGCGATAACCTAACATTCTATGTTCTTGCAATCAATCACATCAGAGCTTTACTATCCCTATGCTACCTAGGAAAGACAGTATTAACAGAGGACTATCGTCCGGAACTGAAATAAAGTAAGGGAAGATCACAACCGGTCCTCACCTTGGCCAAACAAGGAAAAAAACCGTAGTTTAGGGATCCCATTAGCCCGAACAGACATCAGATCTGGAAAGAGGATGAAAAATCGAGTGGATTAGGCTTTCGTTTCGCTTAGATCAGACTTAGGATGAACTAGATATGATCAAATGAAGTTTCCTAGTTCAAACCATTTAACCGACCTAAACCGGGATTGAAATTGAAATTAGGAATTGAAAATGGGTTAAAATTGAACCAGATCGAAATTGGAAATCAAACCGGACCGAATCAAGTAAATCAGTCTAATCGAAGTGAACCGACTGGACAGAACCAAACCGTCCCGAACCGAACCGACCCGACCGGTCAGCCGGTGACGGTCAACGGTAGATCTCCGGTGGGCGGCGGCGCGTGACGGCGGAGGCAGCGGCGCATGGACGGACGGAGGTGAGGTTGGTGGCTACGGCTTCGTCTTGTCGAGAGGAACGCGATGGTGGTTTCGGATTTCCCAGATTCATCACAGATAGAAAGTTCGAAGCTTTTAGATCTCGGGTTGAAAGGAAATAGATCTGAAAAGGGGCTTTCGGGATTACCTTCAACTCTAGACGATAGAGAAGCATCAGATCTGACTTATGGAGGCTGAGGCTGCGACGGAACAAGAGTAAGGCTTCGCCGGAGATCTCTTTTTTTTGGTTTCTCTAAAGGTGGTGGCTCCTATTTATAAGAGAAATGCTAGGATTTTAGGAAAGAGAAGGGCTTTTGGGCTTGAACTATTGGGCTTTACTCTTTTATTTTAATTTTTTTTTTGGGTTATAGGTTTAGATATGTTACACGGTCATTGGATAAAGCGTTCCGCTTATTACAAGTAGACCGAACTGCTCCCATAGATTTCAACGAAACCATAGAAAGAATCTCCTCCACCAAATCTCGTGGAAGATTGGAAATCGTCATCTTCATTGTTTTCAAGTTTCAAACAAAGGGTTGATGTACACAGAGATAAAGTTAATTAGGATCAACCTTCAAAAACCTCTTTTTTTTTGGTTACTGATTGTTATTCAAGACATGGAGACCCTAGGGCTTATACAGCAAAGATGCTTGCGGAAAATCAAAGTGAAAACCTGGAATATTGTTATTGGGCCACTCTTATTTTAATGATGGAAGAAAGAAGTTTACATTGATGCATTCATCGGAATATCTGATCGTATACGCATTTCATTGTTGTGACATGCACTACAAGAAATATATACATTCTTAGCGCGAAAATAATGCTATAATAGGTGTTTCATAGCGAATTCACAAATGCTATGTCATCGGCAGCCATCATAGGTACCCCTCATACGATAGCATTGTTTCTTTATGCTATGATAAGTCCATATACGATAGCAATCGGACGATAGCATTAATTCTTTATGCTATGATAAATCTATATACGATAGCAATCAGAGATATGCTATAATGCACTAATTCATAGGTAAATTTTAGCGCTATGATATAAGATTACAATGTTTTTTTTTTTTGCTATTGTAGATTTTTTTAGAGAGCTATCTATTGTTTTATTGTCCAATCCTGTTTTGCATAATATAAACATGAAACATTCATAAGACAAATTCATTAAAAAAAAATGAACCATTCATAAGGCAAATTCATAACATAAGTTTGAATCCAATCCATATCACAAGTCATTCATCAAACATGACACACGTCTGAATTCCAAATACATAAGACAATACATAAGTTTATTAGCCTAGTCTTAAACTAACTAAAACTAGCTAATGTTGAGTAATCACAGTGTCAGAGACTTCTTCGTACGAAGATTTCTCAGATAAGTTTCTGCCTCTAGTAGACATATTCCTTCTCTGATTTGGTTTCTCCTGAAAATCTGCAGGAATATTATTGATCTTGCGAATACTACTAAAGAATCAATATAAGAGGTTATTCACCCGGAAAGATCTTAAAACTCACCTGGTAAAGGTGAAACTTTGTGAAGCACTGCAATGAAGAACCCCCCAGTGTTCTGATCATGAGGCAGTATCCTCACACATCGTTCAAGGGGAAGATCACAGACTTCCTCGGCTGATTCATCAGAATAGATAGAAGCCATTTTTTAAGAGCTGCTTCTGCCACCGGTTGTTGAGTCTTTATCACTTTTACCAGAAGGAAACATGCTTTTTAGAACTCCGTCTCTCTGAGATTTTGGAACATCTTTGTAAGATCTATACCAGCCACCTCTATCATGCACCTGAATCCACACATATGCAAGCAAGAGTAAACACTTCTGTTTCTTATAATCACTGCTTGTCTTTGCTTCAAAGAACACATAACGTTTACCTTCCATGTCTTAAGGCCTGGTCTTCGGATAAGTTCAGGAAGCTTATCTGAGACATCCACAAGCTCAACAGAGCATCCACAACTCCTCGGAATCTGAAGAATACTAACAACATAATCAATCAGCATCCAGAAGGACAAGTTTATGAAGAAAGAAGAAAGAAACTAATAAATTACTTCAGCAACAACAACTTCATCTTCAATTGGGTTCATTGAGCAGGTTGAGTATACCATTCTCCCACCAACTTTTAGCAGAGACAAACCTGAAAAGAACGTGAGATGTAAAAGAAGGTGATTACAAAAACACACAAATATAAAAGAACGTGATTACACATTGCAAGACAAGGCTGCTGTGCAATGTCCAACTTCTTCAGTGTGTCGTCTAGACTGAAAGGCATCATTCTCTGCGGACTGCGATTAAATCACAGGTTGGCACACGAGTAATTCCCTGTGGGAACCATGAAGCTTATTTGATACCTAAACTGTACATTCCCACAGAAGATTTTATATCTACCCAACACAAATTGTTGATAAGAAAATCACGAAATTTATAATGAAACACATAACACCCTTAGGAGAAAGATCTCTTTAACCTGCTTCTTTCCCCGTTTCGAAAGTCCAAGCTGACCGAGCACATCCTTGAGCTCTTTAATCCGAAAATGCAGAGATTTTATCCTGCAAACACAACAAAACTAAACTTTGCGTCTAACAGAAATCAAGATAAAAATCACTAATAAAAAAATCAAGAACCTTGTGAGATAAGAGCATCCTTTTAAACTCATATCTGAAAAGGTTATGGCTTCACATACTTCATCTCATGGACAAAATAACTCAATAAAACTTATGTTTAGCCTGTTTAGTTCGCTTCTTCATAAAACAAAATTAGAAATAGATTAGCAATGTTACGAAATCTAAGTTTCATAAGCAATGGTGATGAGATCTTACTTTTCTACCCGTAGCTGGTGATGTTCCTGCAATGAGAATGTTCACACACAACACAAGAGAGATGAAATTAGGGAGAGAAAAGAAAAGGATTCAAAGCGTTTTATGAATCTCACAAATAAAAAACTCACTTTGTTGATGAGCATCATCTCCACCTTCACCTTCACTGGCCCTTCTCGTCGGGGTCTACCGAGTGAACAAATTCGTCAGAAACCATCACGAGATAGGGAAAATTTGCATCAAAAACGGAAAAGGACGCCATACAGTACTTGGACCTGCCGCCGTCGAAGATGAAACATTAGCATCTACAATTTCAGATTCAAAATTAGGGTTGTAAAACTCATCAAAGGCTGACGAAGCCAAGTCTTGTAGTGACGAGAAGAAATTTTAGGGGTTTGACACGGGGGGATTAGGTATTTTGGAGGATTTAGAGGAGAAGTCTCTGTCTTCTTGAGTGAATGAGTGGCTGGTTTTACTTAGGGTTTTACTAAAAAGAGGGAAATTGAGAGAGATAGTGGAAATAATGACAACGAAAGAGATAAAGAGGGAAAATGAAAGTGATGTTTTAGGACCTTAAATTTTTCACGAAATGTTGGGCGGTTTAGCTAATTTTAGCTTCCCTCTTGGTGAAACTCTATTGCAGCATTTATCGAATGCTATTATAAAGTTTGGAATTTTCAAAAACATCTACGATAGCAGTTTAGTAAAACGAGCTATCGTAATGTGCTATGAATGAGAACTTTTTTTGTAGTGATGCAAATACATACTCATGCATTCGGGTTTTTGGGTTTATGCTTATACGTCCATTCGGATATTACGAAACATCGGGTCAGGTGCGGTTCAGATTATGCCGGGTTCGGGTCGGTTCGGGATGTAAGCTAAAAACCCATAGTTCATACGGATTCGGTTCGGGTTCAGTTATTTTACAAGAAATTTGTACATTAGACTTCTAATACACATTTAACAAGTTTTCAATGCGTTATTCCATCTTATGCTAGACAAACATGTTGCATAATACAAATAAAGAGATTAAAAACTAAGTTAACAACTAAGAGATTAATCTTTAGTTTCCATCCTAACTTAGTTTACGTCTTAACTAAAGAGTTGAAAGCTTTAGTTTCTGTCCTAACTCATTCATGCTCTAATCAAGTTAATACAACTGCAAATACAAATCAATGCACAATAGTATAATGCAGATTCAAATCGACATAGACAAAAAGAAAAAGAATAACTTAGAACCTAATAACAACAAAATTAGCAAATATAGATTAAGACAATCATAAAGAGAAATAAATTTATGCAAATCAAAACACGAAAAATTTAGGAAAAGTTTTGCTTTGGAGAGAAAAACTAAATAAGTATTGTACCTTCCTCCTCCTTATTTTCTTAAGTTCGGTTCACCCGTTTGGGTTTCGGTTCGGTTCGAGTTAACCTAAAACCCATTGGATCCTCAACATAAGTACCATTCGGTTATTTAACCATAACCCATACTTGTACCAAAACGGTTTGTTTGGGTCGGGACCAGGTTCAGACTTCGGGTTCGGAAAATATGCCCAGCCCTAGGATGATCAATGCTGTGAAACATAAAGTGAAGGTAAAAAAGATAGAGATTTTACAAAACTGAACCTGAAACAAATCGCTTGTGATAAGTAATGTCCCAAATTAGTAGAGATTAGAACTGAACCTAAATGGCTGAATCATATTGTGGATCTAATGTCTTCATCCGGTTAAAGACGGTTTTCGATTTTGGGCCAGCTTCATGTCAGCCCAATTAGCTAAACCGAGAAACGACAGGGTTTTGGAGATTGAATATATAACAATCAACGTCGTCTTCCCAGCTCAGTGTGGCGTAACAGACTTTGTTACGATCAAAGCATCAAAGAAGTTCTGATCAAGACTTAGAGAAAGAATCTGATTATGTTCTTCTCTTCTAACTTCTTCTAATCTCTTTCTCTGAGCTGATTGTAAGAGAGAGAGAGAGAGAGAGAGAGAGAGAGAGAGAGAGAGAGAGAGAGAGAGAGAGAGAGAGAGAGAGAGAGAGAGAGAGAGAGAGAGAGAGAGAGAGAGAGAGAGAGAGAGAGAGATTGATCGAGTATCAATCAAGTCGGAACTTGTAAACCACACCGGAGGTGTTTTACGGTAAAGCTTTAGTGAAGCTTAGGAGAGTGCCGCCTCTCCCTCAGACGTAGCGATTGCGGTCGTGAACTGGGCAAACAATTTCTTGTGTTCATTCTTTCTGCTTTATTCAATTAGTTTATATTCATTTCGCGATCGAGTTTCTACAAGTGGTATCAGAGCGCATGGTTTAGGTGATATCTACTAATCAGAAGAAATCGTCAAGCCTTGAAGAAGATTACAATGTCTGTGAAAGGAAACCTCTAACCAGAAGTTAAATCCGTACATCGCAAGAGAGAATGATCGCTAAGGTTCAAAACTTATGCGATTATTTGACTGTTGATAGGGTCTAAGTTTTAATCCTATTCTACTGCAAGTGCACAGTTAAGTGATTGTAGTATATAGGGTATCGAATCCACAGAGACTCTGGTCTCGATAGAATAAGAACCGTAGAGATTAATACTAAGAAGAAAGCAGATGTGAAGTGAATTAAAAGCAAGGCAAGAAAATAAATCAGTAGCAAGATTGTTGTGAAAGCAGTTAACTAAAAGCGTTAAGTCTAGGGAATTCTCAGGAAATCAGACAAGCAGACAAGTTAATCAGTCAGGATCTAATTAAACACAGTTCTAGAACTCAAATCACGGAATTAGAATTAACCAAATCCCTTTGCAAAAATCTTCTAAGTCTAAATGCAGTAATCCAAATCTCTTTGCAATTACTAACAGATTAAACCAGCATTAATTTCAAGTTCGATATGTTCACAATTAAACTAAGCCAAATCTCTTTGCGAATAATTTAATTGCTCAACCTAAATAGTTCAGATTCTAAACCACACTCTCGTGTCGTATTTAGCAACCTAAGATCTAGATTCTAATTGATCAGGTTAGAACTAGCATTAAGCACAATTTAGATTGAAGAACATTCTATTCATGTGAATCCGTAACTGAATTAAACAAGTCTAGCAAGTCATCAAATCCTTAATGAGAAACCCTAAACCTAACTATGAATCTACTCAGACATGATTAATGAAACAGAAATCATAGAATTAATAGATTGCATATAAGAAATTAAATAGATAAAGGGGTTCAAAATCTTCTCCAAAATAGATGAAGTACAGGATTAGATCAGCCCCAAAAGCTCTAAAAATCTCTTACCTCTAAGTATGAAAGCGTATGTAAAATACACACCAAAATCCTAATTATATAGGCATAATCTCGGCTGGGGCTTATTTGTAAATACTGGAAACTTCTGGGCCAAAGTGCAAAATCTTGAATCTTCATTAAACCGCCGTAATTGGCCCATCTCGCTAGTGTGTCGATCGACACCAAATGTGTGTCGATCGATGCATGATCTCAAATCGGACAGTGAGCTCAATCTTTCCGCCAAACACTCCAAAAATCCTCAAAATGCTCCAATATCTCCAATTCCGCTCCAAACCTGATTAAACCTGTAAAAGACTCTAAAAGAACACAAAAGAACACTAAAACACAATTATATCATGGCATAAAACCGGTAAAAACCATGATATATCAACTGTGTGTCGTTGCGAGTTTTGGTTACATTGTTCTAGAAGAATAAATATATTGATCAGACATTTTTTTTTTAAGTTCTAAGGCTAGTCAGACATTCAAGATTATGGTATGTATCCTGGAATCAAAGAAGAGACGATACATGATGAGTATATAACCAACTAAGGCAAGGTTTGAGGTTGAGAAATTTGATGGACAAGGAGATTTTGGTATCCGGAAACACAAGATGCTTTGTGCACTAGAGATTCTGGATTTTGATTCGGTTCTTGAGGAAGAAACAGTAGCACAAAGTGATGGTGAAAAGGTTGAAAGTGAAACAGAAGGAAAGCCTGACCCGAAGAGAGCTGCAAGGACAAGCGAGTAAGGAGCCTCATCAAGATTAGTCTAAGTGATCAGATCATCAGAAAGGTTATGAAATATACTACAACTCTTGGTATTTGGAAAGATTTGGAAAGAGACTATCAGACAAAGTCTTTGCCAAATAGGATATACCTCAAGCAGCGTTTTGCTAGTTACAAAATGGATGATCACAAGAGCATTGAACAAAATGTTGATATATTTCTGAAACTGGTAAATGATTTAAAGAGTTTGAACATTAATACCTCGGATGAAAATCAAGCAATCCAGATATTGACAGGTCTACCACAGAAATTTGAGCCTCTAGTTCACAATTTGAAGTATTGTAATGGCAAGGAAACTCTTACAGTAAATGAGGTCATCACAGCTGCATATGCAAAAGAAAGATAGCTGAGGGAAAAAGGTCTTCTACATAAACAAAAGACAGAGGCAGAAGGTCTATTTGCAGGGGACATATGTAGGTATGAGAAACGTGAAGGTCAGCATTTTAGGGGCAAGTCTAAAGGAAAAGGAAAACGTAAGTCCAAGACAAGATTCAACAAAGCATGCAAGGGTTTTTCGTTTGCGGAAAAGAAGATCATTGGAAGAAATATTGTCCTGACATGGGAAAGAGTAAAAGCTCAAATTCAGTCAACATGGCCTCTGTGAGTAGTGAACCTTTGATCTTAACTGCAAGTCTCCAATACACCTAAGAGGATGAGTTTTGGATTCAAGAAGCAATTTCCACATTACACCAAACAAGGAACTACTATTTGATCTTCAAGAGTTCACCGGTGGTAAAGTTTTAATGGGTAACAACACTTACAGTGAGATCAAAGGAATGGGAAAAATCAAAATAAGAAGACCAGATGGGTCTACTGTGATCTTGTATGGGGTCAGATTTATGCCAACAATGGGTAGAAATCTTATCTCCTTTGGATTCTTATAGAAATCCGGTTGCAAGTATGAAGGTTCCGACTTCAAAACCAGGTTCTTCAAAGACTATAAAGAAGTGCTAACAGGCTTGTACAATGATGGATTGTATTACTTGGAGGGAAAAGTGCTACAAGGAGAGTCTTGTACAGAAAAAGACCAGTTGATGCTACTAGAAAGTGGCATTCAAGGCTTGGTCACATTAGCCAGAAGAGACTAGATATTCTGGTCAAGGAAGGATACTTGGCCAATATAAACATCAAGTTTCTAGAGTTTTGTGAAGCCAATGTGATGGGGAAATCACACAAACAAAGTTTCAAAAAGGAAAAGCACACTTCTAAAGAGGTTCTGGAGTACATACTGTTGAAATTCCTACCAGTTCCTAATCCGATTAGGCAACTCTAAGTCTGAATTCCAAGCCTAGGATCTCAGGGTTTGAGTAATTGAATCATGGATATCGCGTTTACCTTGTTCTGGCAGCGGAAGATGAATCAGGTAAGACAAGATCAGGAGCGATTCAGATGCCTCGCCTCTATCGTAGTCCACACGCACACAAGCTGGAATCCGCCGGGATGCTAGCGCCGGGAATCGGATCTCTTGGGATTTCTGTGTTTTATTCGAGAAAGAGGATCAGTTTTTCTGTCAAGAAAAACTGTCTGTCACGGCACACCCCCGAGGTCGAAATACACAAGCGTTTATATATTGACCTCGATGTAAACCGAAACATCAGTTTCGGTTTCGCTCTTGTGTCGACCGACACACACAATGGTATCGATCGACACATATCTTGTATCGATCGACGCACCCAATGGTGTATATCGATGCACCTCCTAAAACACAATATCAATGTGTATCCAATACACATTGATCGGACCATATGCCAATGATCAATCCCATACCAAGTGTATCCAACTTGCTTAGGTGTGTGACCTTGTAGGTTTACACGATACCAGAAATGAGATACAACTCATTTGTCATAAGCGGTTTCTAGCAAAACATTATGACTACCCAGTATCACATGAATTGTCCGATCTCGACAATACAACTATCTTCAGAGTAAGTACAATGTGATTTCAGGACATAATCCTAACAATCTCCCACTTGTACTGGAATCACCTATTCCTATAATCCCTTCGTCACTATATCTCAATATGGCATAAGGCAAGAGACTGTGTCATCCTTATTATAGCCAATATCATATTCATCGAACTCCTGATCTATACTGATAAAACAAACGACTGGCAATCACCTCGTTTGAGCACGGCCATGCATTTTCTCCGTATCAAATCTTCGATGGGCCCTGAGATATTTATCTCCCGTTATAGGAGGGACAAATACCATCTTGTACCATCCCTGTTTCTGCACATACTTCTTGATACGCCTAAGCAATGTCGTTATAGCCGCCAGTTACGGAACGACGTTTGACAAGGTCAAAGCGCACCAATTCTTATGCTAGAAAGCATGATGAACTCGGGTCTAAGGACTATACTCTATAGTCGTAATGAGAACCTCCCATGACACTGATATAATTATCCTGTGGAGTTCTCATTAGCGGGTCATGTCCGATCATATGTTCACTAACATATATCTATGTGACTGACTGTGATACTCATATCATTGACTCCATGAAACTTAGTCAACAGTCACCTCACAAGCTAGTCTCTCGCGGTTGTCAGTGTCCCACTTTGACAATCTCGACTAGGGACAATCATAATTTATGTCATCTTTTACTTATAGGGTTTCATGATCAAGTCATCAACTTGATGACCTATAAAATGAACATAAAATACTTTGGGACCATTACTTAATTATCCAATAATTAAATAATACCGATATCAGTTTTAACTTACACAAACATTGTCATAGCATGTTTATATAAAGATTATAACATAACTAAAATAACTCCCACTGGAATCAAGATCATCTGTTCAGATATCTTATACCTACAGCAATAGAATAAATCTCGTGCTTAGGTTGTGGGAGAGACTGCAGTGTTTTTGCTTGAAACAATTCCAACAAACCACACCCCCATTCAGATAAAAGCACTATTCTACGGTCCACTGCTTGGAGCCCTTCCAACAGATAGCACCGTTATTCAGACAAAGAGATATGCCAGGTGGGAACCGGGAATCTTCTTTGTCCGTCTAACTACCTTCAGCTGGTTCGTCACTTCCTCAGTTCACCACGAACCTATCCTTAGTGTTTCTCAAAAACTTGGGATATTTCTGGCAACTGTTCAGCGATTTTTATCGGAACATATTGGTATTTTCTCGTCTTGCTTTATGCGTAAGCTGCATCTAGACGAGCGCAAAATATGGCATTCATGATGGATTCTATTGCAACATCATAAGCAATCACACTCATTAATAATAGCTCAGTACGTGTTCAAAACACTTCATCTTGCTAAGATTTATACTAGCTCAGCCAGTGTCCAAGACACTTCATCTTGCTAAGATTATTGCCATAAGACCTTTGGTGTGAAGCCATTCTTGGAATCATGCATATTGGAACTTTCCAACACCTTATCTATATAAGGATTCTGACACGATCCAATTAGCCTATCCAATCTATATCAATAGATTCTTATTCCAATAATTCACGAGGCTACTCCCATGTCTTTTGTTTAAATTTGACTTCCTACCCAAGCCTCACAAGACTTAACCGACGGAACGTCGTTCATGAGATTAAGTACATTAAGTACATACGGTGTGAGAATTGCAATTACGCTCCCACTAGTCTTCTTGTAAACGCATGGTTTCATTTCTTTTCTGATCAAGTCAAAACTTTTGACCACATTATGTTGATTCCAACTCCAAGATGTTTGCTTCAATCCAGAAATGGATCGGTGAAGCTAACATGCATACCCAGCCAATTTTCGGAGTTGGGGCTCACCATCGCTTCTTTAATTTCGCATGCTCGTCACTTTTCAATGATCAACAGATCACGACAATCGGCTACGAGAAATCACTCTCGAGTTAGTGACGGATCCTTTCGGATCTGCGAATTTCAGGCTCCACAGGTGTAGATCCTACAGCTCTTTGTAGATCTCACCGCTGCTCTCCCTCAACAGGTTGAGCAGCCTCCTGTGTTTATCGAATTTCTTCGATGTGTACTTTTACTCCCACTGTTCCTTTTTGGAAAGTATAATCTTTCTCAAAAGACACAGTTCCGGACAATAAAACTTTGTTCTCGGATTGGTTATAAAAGTAGTAAGCCTCGGTTTCCCTAGGACAACCCGCGAGGTAGAACTTATCAGATTTGGGTTCAAGCTTGTTAGCTTTCATCCCCAAATGATCAGAAACAACATGCTTGAAAAACTTTCAGTCCACATCCAATGTGGTGTCTTTCAATTGATTCTGATTGAAACCCTTTGCTGTGCAAACACAGACATTTTAGAGCGTATTTCTTTAAAGGATTATGGAAGATTCTTGTGACTCATCATTAATCGGAGCATATCTAATAAGATCTGATTCGTTCTCTCAGAAACACCATTTAGGTTTTCCAGGAGAAAAGAGCTGTGATATGACTTCACACTCACCTAGATGATCACCCAATTCTTGACTCAAGTGTTTTCCTCCGCGATCTAATCGATGATCTCAATACTTCTGTCAAATCGATTCTATACTTCATTCACATCTATACTTACTGAAGTCATTAATAAAGGTAATGAAGTACAGAAAATTTCCTCTGGCACTAATGCTCATCGGGCCGCATACATCAGTATGTGTAAGGCCCAATAAGCCTCTGGCCCGTTTTCTTTTAGCTCTGCTAAAAAGGCCTTAGTCATTTGGCCCAGTGAGCAGAATTCATACCTCATATGATTAATAATCAAATGAGTCCAAAACTATGGAATTTCTGAATCCGCTTCACTCTATGTGGTCAAAACGACTGTGCTAAGGAAAATTTGCGTTCAAGTCATCAGACTTAAACCGTTTGGTATTTACGTTATATGTACAATCGTACATTGGCTTAAGATATAAAACCCATTCCAAACGGGGTGCTACCATAGAATATTTCATTAAGATCAAAACTTGTCTTTTATCAAAATGAAAAACATCCAAATTCTTACAAGAAAATGAAAGACATCTCTGCACAAGGCAGATACATAGTAGCAATTACTTAATTTCTAAAACCAAGTATGAAAGGCTCCTACAAGTGGAGAATCTCTACGGCTCATGCAGCAACCACTGTTTCATACCAGACACGCAGTTCCACTTGTCCTTTCTTCAACGTTCTACTGTCGCTTAGGTCCGCATATTTCAAAATATCAGTACCACAACAAGTATCCAATACTCACGTAGAACTTGAAATAATAACACAATACCTGAAGAAGAAGTACCATACATCTTCTCCATCTCTTGTGAATCTTCCAAGAATTTAGTTCAATTTCTCTTCCAATGCCCAAACTCTTTACAGTAGCAGCATTTATCAACATCAGATGGGCCTGACTTGGGCTTAAAAAATGACACAGGCTTATTCTGATTCCAAACCTGAACGGCCTTGCCTTCACCCTTGTCTATACAAGATTTCTCAAATCTTTTACCCTTTTTGATGTTTTGCTCTGCTGTCTTGAGCATACCATGCAGCTCAGTCAACGTCTTCGTCAAGCCTTTCTTGATATAGTTCTTGATGAACTTATCATAACTTGACGGCAGTGACTGCAGAATGATGTCAGTAGCCAACTCTAAGCTGACAGGACAATCCAGTTTCCCCAGGTTATCAATGTAACCCATCATTTTAATGACATGAGGACTTACTGGAGCATCCTCCGGTAGCCTACTCCCAGTGAGAGACTTCACCATCTGGAATCTCTCAACTCGTGCCAGATCCTGAAACTTCAGTTTCAAGCTGGTGATCATCTCTGTTGGCGACTCCATGTTCTCGTATTGACTCTTCAAGTCCGAGTTCATGGTAGCCAACATCAGACCACGCACATCTACCGCATCGATATAATGCTTATTCCAAGCATCATATACTGCACTCGAGCGATTGGTCCCAAGCCTTTCTGGAAGAGCTTTCTCAAGGACATAGTCCTTGCTCTCCTGCTTGAGGATTAATCTCAAATTCCGATACCAATCAAGGAAGTTATATCCATTTAACTTGTCCTTCTCAAGGACGGATCGCAACGAGAAAGTAGTCTTAGACATAATCTGAAATCCAAGAAAAACCAAGATTTAGTTATGCATTCCATGAGAAATCTTATCAAATAAGAAAACTCGTATTATATTCAAACAATGTTTCCTCAATGAATATAATGATCCAAGACCCATACTTCACCAAAATCTGAGTGGACGACTCGTCATCACCCAAAATTTAGTTATCTAGGTAAGCAAATCATTGCTAATTGTACCCAGTACAATTCTTGGTCGCAGATAAGACAATCCATGTCTCATCTACTCCGACGTCTCTGGACCCAGAACTTCTGATGGCCCAGTCAAGTAAACCAATCTCTTTAGTCTTGTGATCATTGACAGTCGCACTGCAAGTCTATCAATGATCACCTGCCTTACTCATGTAGTAGTGGATACCAAGGACTCCAAGGCTATCCAACAAACGACACAAGTCTTGACAGTAGACAAGATTTGGGCAAGACATCAAGGTTACTTGATATTTTGTTGAGGAAACTAAACTCTGAAAGGTTAGCATATCAATCTCTTAGGTCATGTAATTGTTGATGTCAAGCACTGCAAGTCCATCAACATAATTACCTGCCTTACTCACGTAATTGTGGACACCAAGCTCTTGGCTAGACCATCACACAATGAAATGAGTCTTGACAGTTGACCATATTGAAGCTAAGCTTTGATCAAGGTTTAATTCTAGTTTGGTTTCTGCAAATTCAAGGTTCAATAACCAGAATTGCGAGCACTGTGTCGATCGACGCAGACCATGTCTGTCGATCGACACCACCAAATGAAACCGGACTTCAATAACCGGTTAATCCAATTAACCTAGTTCATTGAACCGGTCATGTCGATCGACACAACCCATGTGTGACGGTCGACATAGACCCAAACCGAAGACAGTGGTCCAATCCAATTGAACCAACTTATGAGATGAAACTGATCTTAATCATTCAAATCGGTTTATACTAATAGAGATAATTGGTTCAATCCAATTGAATCAATTCATCCAATTTAAATTGTTTTAGTCAGTTTTATCTAATTGCGATAACCGGTCCAATTCAATTGAACCGTATTATCCAATCAAAATGATTTTAACCAATCGGTTCATGCTAATTGAGATAATCAGTTCAATCCAATTTAACCAATTCATCCAATTCAAACCGATCTCTTTGGACTTAACCAAGCATGACAACCGGTCCAATCCAATTGAATCGATTAACCATTCGAGAGGTCTGTGTCGACCGACACTCAACATGTGTCGATCGACACAGTAGGCATTCAGGTTTTCTTCGCGAAAACCCTAGCCGCCGAATTTGTTCTGTGTCGATCGACACTCAACCTGTGTCGATCGACACAGTAGGCTTTCTGATTTTTCTCGCGAAAAATCCTAGCCGCCGATTCTGACGAATTCATTCATCTGTGTCGACCGACACAACCTTTGTGTCGATCGACACCATGCGAAAACTCATAATCGATTTTGATCAGAATCGATCTCACCTGTTCTTACTCATATTCTCTTATGAATGAATCTAAATCATCAAATTCTATTAAACAGGTTGATTCAATGATAAAACCCTAAGGCTCTCATACCACTGTTGAAATTCCTACCAGTTCCTAATCCGATTAGGTAACTCTAAGTCTGAATTCCGAGCCTAGGATCTCAGGGTTTGAGTAATTGAATCATGGATCTCGCAGCGGAAGATGAATCAGGTAAGACAAGATCACGAGCGATTCAGATGCCTCGCCTCTATCGTAGTCCACACGCACACAAGCTGGAATCCGCCGGGATGCTAGCGCCGGGAATCGGATCTCTTGGGATTTCTGTGTTTTATTCGAGAAAGAGGATCAGTTTTTCTGTCAAGAAAAACTGTCTGTCACGGCACACCCCTGAGGTCGAAATACACAAGCGTTTATATATTGACCTCAATGTAAACTGAAACATCAGTTTCGGTTTCGCTCTTGTGTCGACCGACACACACAATGGTGTCGATCGACACATATCTTGTATCGATCGACGCACCCAATGGTGTAGATCGATGCACCTCCTAAAACACGATATCAATGTGTATCCAATACACATTGATCGGACCATATGCCAATGATCAATCCCATACCAAGTGTATCCAACTTGCTTAGGTGTGTGACCCTGTAGGTTCACACGATACCAGAAATGAGATACAACTCATTTGTCATAAGCGGTTTCTAGCAAAACATTATGACTACCCAGTATCACATGAATTGTCCGATCTCGACAATACAACTATCTTCAGAGTAAGTACAATGTGATTTCAGGACATAATCCTAACACATACACTCTAACTTATGGGGATCACCTTCAGTGGAACAAAGCCTAGCAGGGAACAGTACTTCATCACATTTATAGACGAATATTCAAGAAAACTATTGATATACTTCTTGAAGACAAAGGATGTAGCTTTTATGAAATTTAAGGAGTGGAAAACTCAGGTTGAAAACCAAACATGAAAGAAAATAAAGTGTCTAAGAACAGACAATGGTTTGTAGTATTGCAACAACATGTTTGAAGAACTTTGTAAAGAATCAGGGATTAAAGGCATATAACTTGTGCTTATACCCCCTCAACAGAATGGGATTTCAGAGAGGATGAACAGGAGCATCATGGAGAAGGTCATGTGTATGTTAGCAGGGAGTGGATTAGGTGAATGCTTCTGGGCTGAAGCAGCTTCTACAACTATTTATTTGATAAACAAGTCACCCAACTCTGCTATAAATTTCAAATTACCAGAAGAACTTTGATCATGAAGTAAACCAAGCTTAAATCGCCTAAGAAGATTTGGATGCTCAGCTTATGTGCATACAATTCAGGCTAAACTAGCTCAAGAGATATCAAGGGCTACTTTGTTGGATATTCACAAGGAACAAAGGGTTTCAGAGTGTGGCTACCAAGTGAAGGGAAATACACAATAAGCAGAAATGTCATCTTTCATGAAGAAGAAGTCTTCAAAGATACAATGGCAAAGGCAAGTTCAGAAGGTGAAATCAGAGAGAAGAGTCAGGGTACAAGTCAAGTTCAGAAAAGAAAAGGTAAAGGGGTCAGTTTCAGTGAGGATTTGATTCAGGGTTCAGCAAGGAACAAAGGTCAGACAAAGGTGTCAGATTCTGCATCAGAAAGGACAAATTCTTGAGTTTCAGGTGGAGTTCTTTCTGAGTCTGAGGCTGAGTCTGGTGTGTTGTGTTTTTGAGTGGATTTGATCATGATTTTAGTGTGTTTTAGCTTTACGATAATACGGGACATCATTAGGATTGCATATGCTTTGTTTATCTTTTTGTAGGTGGTAGAAGACATTATTGAAGCACCTAAATGATAATGGAGCAAGTAGGGACTGAAATACACTAAAAAGAAGTGGAAAAACAGCTAAGGATCACGACCAGACCTCACAGCGGCATCCCACAGTGGCCTACTGAAGTCGCTGTGAAGAAATATGAAAAGCCGGGAGCTCCATCAGCCTCCACAGTGGCCTCTTGAAGTCGCTGTGGATCAAGAGGCCTCACATCGACATATCACATCGGCCTCCCAATCCCGCTGTGAGATTTTACCTTAAAAGATCGAGTCATATGGAGAGCTTACATTAATATTTAGCTTTGGATCTTTAAACCAAGTTATAGTAAATTGAGTTAGATTTCTAATGGAGGTATTTTGAAGTCATTTAGAGCTATACACAAAGAGTTATGATCGATTTACTGGACACATATCAATAATACCGTTGTGAGGACCTACTTTTGCCCACATGCTACTTTTTCTTTTTCTTTTTCTTTTGGCTTGTAGAACCTCCCATGTTTTGAGGTCGACCAAGCCACATTGTTTTCCATTATTTACGGCCTCTTGGTGTATGAGGAGAGACATGATCTACTTCTTGATCCATTTATGGATCTAGATCACAACTTTATTTTCTTTCATCTTGTTTTGAAGTTTGGTTTGATTTTC
The DNA here is from genome assembly GCA_030180135.1 of Orychophragmus violaceus. NCBI lineage: Eukaryota > Viridiplantae > Streptophyta > Magnoliopsida > Brassicales > Brassicaceae > Orychophragmus > Orychophragmus violaceus. Next base: position 83,343,190 of record CM058234.1, on the reverse strand, counting down.
TTGTGTTGTTTTTGTTGATTTATATATTTATCTCATCTTATATCATCTCAACTATGTCTTTTTGTGTTTCTATGAATATTAGTGAGTAGTTCTTTATAAGCTTCTGAGTTTGAGTAAGGTGAGGGTGATCTAGTAATGGTTTAGGTTGTTTAAAACTTGGAAATATTGATTTCTTACTTGTTAGGAACTCATTAATGCTAGGATTGAAGTAGCTAATCAATTCCTTGATCTTGAGTGTTGCTAGCACTGAGAAGTGTAGTTAATGTTTGAAACTCTATCAAGTGCTTTACATACTTAACCAATGATAATTGATGTTTAAGATGTTTAGTGGTAATAAGAACTTGTTCATAATGCATGTCTATCTTGAAATTGCCAACGAGAGTTGATGTTAATTCTTGATAGGTATAAGGCTATTATCATGAGAGTGAAGTAGCTTGATATGTTGTTCTTAGCCTAGGAAATCATTCTTTTGTTGTCGAAAATCTCTGAGTTAATTGTTGATCACCCAAACCGAAATCTCAACCCAATGAACTTTCTTTTATCTTTTGCTCAAACTCATCACATCTCTATTTTTACCATGTTTTTGTGTGAATCTTAATATCTTGTTTAGTGCATTACTAGTTTTGTTGCACTTTTTATCTATATCATTTGCCTATTAGTTTCTTTGCTTTCATCTCACTTAGGTTGTTAGTAAAAAATTAAATCTCTTGTATTAGCTTAGATTAAGGAAGTTTGTGTATTTGGTGTCATAGATCACTAGATTCCTGTGGATTCGATCCTAAAGTGCTACATCGACATACCATTCGATTGTGGTAGCGTGGACATTAGGTTTTAATTAGTGTGTAAAACGCAAACATCAGAGTCACATAAAATAAAATCTGAAACAATGGCTACTTCAGGAAATAAACCTGAAGAAGAGGATCAAGTTCATGATCAAATAAGATTGGATGATCATATTTTAGCTAGAAACAGAAGAAAACGAGAAATCAAACTTCCTTCTCGATTTGATGATTATTATATGGCTGCTTATGCTCTATCTGCAGCTCAAGAAATCGACATGGATGAGCCAAGAACATATGTTGAAGCTTTGAGAAGCAACAACAGAGAAGGTTGGATAGCAGCAAGTGTAGAAGAGATGGAATCCTTGAAGAAGAATGAAACTTGGATTATAGTAGACATGCCAGAAAAGAAGAAGGTCATTGGCTGTAAATGGGCCTACAAAAGAAAACCAGAAATACCAGGAGTTGAATTACCAAGGTTTAAAGCAAGGCTTGTGGCAAAGGGATTTGCTCAGATTGAAGGTATATATTACAATGAGGTTTTTGTTCCAGTGGTAAAGCATGTATCCATTAGACTTATGCTTTCATTAGTGGTTAATGAGGATTTGGAGCTTGATCAGTTATATGTCAAGACTGCATTCTTGAATGGTACTCTTGATGAAGAAATTTACATGGACCAACCTGATGGTTTTGAGATCAAAGGTAAAGAAGACAAGGTGTACTTGCTTAAGAGATCTCTATATGGTCTTGAACATTCACGAAGGTAGTGGAACAAAAGATTTGATGGGTTCATGAAGGATCAACAGTTCAGACAGAGTCCTTATGATCCATGTGTTTACATAAAATGTGCAGTGACTTCTGACAAAGTATATCTACTGATCTACGTAGATAATATGTTGGTAGCCTCCAAAAATACTACTCTGATTCAAAAGCTAAAAAGAAGTCTGAGTAAAGAATTTGAAATGAAGGACTTATGTGCTGCAACAAGGATCTTAGGGATGGATATAACAAGAGATAGAACTAAATGCATTCTGAAACTATCTCAAGGGAAATATCTCAGACAAGTACTCAAGTTTTCAATATGAAAGATTGTAAGTCTGTAAGTACTCCTCTAGGTTCTCATTTCAAGCTGAAAAGTCTAAGTGAGGCAGAGACAAGAGACATAAGTGGAAGCTCCTTTAATGACAGAAGTTCCATATGTTAGTGCTGTGGGCAGCCTTATGTATGCAATGGTTGGCTCTAGACCATACATAGCTCATTCAGTGGGAGTGGTCAGTAGGTTCATGGGAAATCCAGGGAGAGATCATTGACAAGAAGTGAGATGGATTATGAGATATCTACAAGGAACAGTAGATTTCAGTCTAACATTCACACAAGGTTCTAGCTTCAAGGTGGATGACTACTGTGATGCATATTACGCCACTGATCTGGATCGAAGGAGATCAGTCACTGGTTATATCTTTTAAGTAGGAGGAAACACGGTCAGCTAGAGATCATGACTGCAGCCTATAGTTGCTCTCTCAACCACGGAGTCAGAGTACATGGCGTTGGCAGAGGCTACAAAGGAGGCATTATTGTTGAAAGGTATATGTGAAGATCTCGGTTATGATCAAGGATTAGTGACAGTACATTGTGATTCTCAGTCAACTATATGTTTAGATAAGAATGGTGGCTTCCATGAGAGAACTAAACATATCCATACAAGGTTCAACTTTATCAGAGATGGAAGTGCAACAATGTTGAAAGTTCATATTTCAAAGAACTTGGCTGATTTTCTGACTAAGTGTGCTCCAAGGAAGACATTGGAGAGGAGTCCCATGTCTATCAAGGTTCTCGACTAAATGAAGTCTATTTCTGCAGGAGTAAGTTTGTGTTGATGGTTAGACTTACTCAGGTTTCAACAGGGTCTCAGAATAATCATCAGTTTAGAGGTTCTGCAGTTTTCATTGTGATTATGAGCTGAGTGGTCAGTTTAGATTCATTTCTGAAAGTTTTGTGTCAGAATCAGTCCAGTGTTTCAATTCTCAGCTTTTGCGGTTTCTCAAAGGGTTTTGCATGAGCTGATTTCTTCAAGTACGAACCGAGAGTTCATCAGAGTCATTGGAGGAATGACTATGAGAGGCGGCAAAGTAGAGTCTTGCTCCAACAAAAATGTGTTAAGTAAGATTCAAGGAAAACAAGTGGTTTTGTTTTAGGACTCGGTTTTCAAACTAGTCGACCGTTGAAGACAAGGTAGAGTTTGTGGATCTAATGTCTTCATCCGGTTAAAGATGATTTTTGATTGGACTAGCTTCATGTCAGCCCAATTAGCTAAACCGAGAAGCGACAACGTTTTGGAGTTTGACTATATAACAGTCAACGTCGTCTTCCCAGCTCAGTGTGACATAACAGATTTTGTTACAATCAGAGCATCAAAGAAGTTCCGATCAAGATTTAGAGAGAATCCGATTCTGTTCTTCTCTTCTAACTTCTTGTAATCTCTTTCTATGAGCTGATTGTAATCGAGAGAAAGAGATTGATCGAATATCGATCAAGTCGGAACTTGTAAACCACACCGGATGTGTTTTCCGGTAAAGCTTTAGGGAAGCTTAGGAAAATGCCGCCTCTTCCCCAAACGTAGCGACTACGGTCGTGAACCGGAAAAACAATTTCTTGTGTTTATTCTTTCTGCTTTATTCGATTAGTTCATATTCATTTCGCGATCGAGTTTCTACACATCCATGAAACTAAATCCATGTGCGAATAGTAGAGAGATCTTTTCTTTTTTATTAAGTTACGTTCAATAATTTAACGCAGGTCGGTCAGATATTCACGCGTGCGAACCGAGTATTCACGCACGTGCCAGCCTTACAGTAACAACATCCTCAAGATTCCACTCTCCCATGAGAAGACAATTGGTAAGTCTTTTTGTGAATTTATTACTATTACACCGAAATTAGCTCTAACATTTATCGATTCCACGTCTTTGCTTTTTTCTACGGAACCCAATTTCTCGGATCTGGGAATCGAGCAAGTCGATGAGGTGTTGTTGATCTATCTTTTTGATTAGAAGAATCAGAGAGGATCATCCGGGGAAATGGAGTCGATACTGGCACGCGCCTTGGAGTATACTCTCAAGTATTGGCTCAAATCATTCACCAGAGATCAGTTCAAGCTTCAAGGCCGCACCGCTCAGCTTTCTAATTTAGGTCCTCTTTCCCCCGACTTCTTCAGTGAGTTGAGTTTCCGGTAGAAAAGATTGTGTTTTTATGATTCAGATTTCCTATTTTGCAGACATTAATGGCGAAGCTATACATGCTAGTATGGGTTTGCCACCTGCCCTTAGTGTGACCACTGCTAAAGTTGGAAAATTGGAAATCATGGTTTGTGTTCTTGTTCACTTGGTTTTCTGATTTAGTTACTGATGAACATCTCATTGTTATTCATGGGAAATTGGAGCTACTTGCGGAATCGGTGCATCTTAGTTTATCTTTCTTGATCTTTGAGATGATTTGTTGAAATAAGAACCACCCTAATCATTGTGTAAATCTCTAGTTTCTCTACCTTTATCAGATATAGATTTACGATTGGTAAAGAACATGGCTTTCATTTGTGAAAGCTTCTCAAAGGATAATAGAATTGTCACAGTTTAAGCAGGGCCTGTCCCTGGGATTACAATAGCTCTGTTAAGTTTGATGGAAGTTTCCACTTATACCAGATATGGAATATATATTCATTATTCTGAACAAGTAATAACATAGCTTGGATTTGTGACGGTTTGTCAAGGAAAGAAGGAAGTGTGACAGTTTAAGTGGATAAATGGATATGTAATAATACTTTTTTAAATTTGATGGAACATGCTATTAAACTGAAATGTTTATTATGTTTCTGTTAATTCTGTCATCTCTCTTCTTCTCGACAAGCATTGATTTTTCTCTCTCTTTTCTGCTCAAATAGCTTCCGTATGTCAGTTATGTACAAACGGAGCCTATAGTTGTGCAGATCGATAAACTCGATCTTGTTCTTGAAGAAAATCCTGATGCTGATGTGACAAAGGGTCCAAGCAGGTACTGAAACCCTGCTTCACCTTTTTTGCTTCTACTCAGTCTTGATTGAGGCTTGCTTTATTTCATAAAATGTTATTGAATTTGAACCTTTATTTTCTTCTTCTAATTTTTTTTTTTTTTACGTTCAGTGCTCAGTCGCCTACCGCCTCTGGAAAAAGTAACGGTTATGGATTCGCTGACAAGGTGAGGTATCTCTGCTACTTGGTCAATACTCCAAATTTATTTCCTTTGAATCATATAGTACTTTTGTTTTCGTGGAGCAATCATGTTAATTTGCTAGAGTGTCTTTCTTCGGATTCATAGTTCTACCTATTTCTGATATGGAGGTCCTCATGCAATTTATATCTTTTATTATGTTGATCAGATTGCGGATGGAATGACTTTACAAGTTAAGGTGGTCAATCTTCTTCTTGAAACTGGTGGTGGTGCTCACCGTGAAGGAGGGGCAGCCTGGTAAGTTGCTTTTACTGCACCCATTCTCTAGCTGTTCACGTCTATGGGGTGTTGGAATCTCGTTACTTAGCGTTCTTTGAGACATAAACCTTGCTGATATTTTTATGCCTTTCACACTCGACTTACCTATAAATGCATTGGATTGTTGCTTATGTATGTCTAACCTCTTGTATTTCGTATCCAGGGCTGCTCCGCTGGCGTCTATTACAATACGTAACCTTGTTCTCTACACCACTAATGAGAGTTGGAAGGTGAGCATTTCTAGCATAATGTAAGACATCCTTTTAAGGAAGAGTTAGTATTTCTGAACCAGAATTATCATTTACAGGTTGTAAATTTGAAAGAAGCAAGGGACTTCTCTACTAACACAGGATTTATTTATTTGTTTAAGGTATTGACGCCATTTTTTTTGAGCTAGTTGTCCTTGATACTACTATATTCTTGATGGCTCATGATTGAGCATTTCATGTTAGAATGATATTGCCAATTATCTATATTTTCCGTGGCGCATGCTTTCCGAACTTCAAAATTACTTCCTGATATTCTTCTTTGAAGATAATAATACTAATATGTTTTGTTTTTCTACCTGTGATGCATATACTTTCCTTATCAGAAACTTGAATGGGAAGCTTTATCAATTGATCTTCTGCCGCATCCTGATATGTTCACTGATGCTAATTTAGCCCGCTCTGAAGAAGCAGATCTCAGAGATGATGATGGTGCAAAACGAGTTTTCTTTGGTGGAGAACGCTTTTTAGAAGGCATTTCTGGCAAAGCACATGTAAAGATTTGTTTCTGATTGTCTTTTACTTGTCTATATGATGTTGTAGTAGGATGATTGAAGGCGTTTAATGTTTTGGTGCGTAATTTATTAGCCCTGATGGTTGCCTCTTGTTCAGATCACAGTTCAGAGAACTGCACTAAACAGTCCACTTGGGCTGGAAGTCCAGTTGCACATTCCGGAAGCTGTTTGTCCAGCGTTGAGTGAACCAGGTTTGAAACTATTCTCTCTTAGTTTTCAGATAGCTGGTTGATGGATATAGATAACTAAGTCTACCCATTATTCTTGGGAATAGGGTTACGCGCTCTTCTCCGCTTTTTAACTGGAATGTATCTATGCCTAAACCGAGTAGATGTTGATCCAAAATCTCAGCAGGTCACAAATTTCATATTCTCTGTGTATCTTTTCAAAGGAAAAGTTTGAAATGAAATCCTTTTCTCACTCTTTAATGGTATGCCTCAAGCAGTCTGCTGAAGCAGCAGGACGGTCTCATGTCTCTGTTCTTGTGGACCATGTGTTTCTTTGCATTAAAGATACTGGTTAGTTTCTGCTATGCTTAAACTGAAAATATTATTCACCTGGCCGGGCCCAGAATCTGACTCACCTGTTAGCTAAGAGCGTAGTTTTGCATGGAGCCATTACTCTTGTTTCTTGGGTTTAACTTTTACCCCTCTTCATGGCATTTCAGAATTCCAACTGGATCTACTGATGCAATCTCTCCTCTTTTCTCGAGTATGTTCTCACTGATTTTTAGATTTTTATCTAGTAACTTGCATGATGTTGCTTCCTGCATATACATTGAAACTTTCTTAGTTATGGAAAATCGTAAACCAAATTTTAGGAACTCTAGTTTGTGTTGTTTTAGTGTATACATGTATAAGCTTAGAATGAGTTGGAACATGAAATACACATTATCCATTATGAAACTAGATTCTGGAGTAAGGGTTCCACAAAGAAATTAGGGATCTATTAGATTCGATTTCTCATTAAAATGGTTTAATAGTTAACAGATCAATGCATTTAATGGGTTTGACAGTAAACTGTATTTCTCTTCCCAGTTCCAAGTGATGTTAATATGTTATGTTCACAAGAAGGTTAAATCCCCTCATAGGATTAAGTGCACTTCATTACTATGAAAATCTTAATGAATTATATCGTGTTATATGGCTCGAAATCTGACATCGGTAGCCATACATGCTTGCAGGCCTGTGTTTCGGACGGAGATACAGCTAACTATTTGACTAAGATTTTGATTGGTGGGCTATTTTTAAGGTGAATAGCTATATGTCGGACTAAAATCTTTGATTAGATTTATCTGTCTACAGCCTTGTTTAAAATTCAAACTCCTCCCTATCATCATATAAATAGTTTTTATGGTCGCAAGTTTACTAGGCTGATCTCTGAGCATTTTGTAATTACTGTCGATCTTCAGATAATTATGTTTTTCTTAGTTGTGACTCCCCCTTCTACATACTGAAAATCTTCGTTTCTGATGGATCTTTAGAGACTTTATCCTATTACCTTTTGTTACTACAGTTTAGCGGATGAGGAACCCAAAAACTCGCTTGATAGTGTATGCCATTCAGTATTAGTTCTTATGGAGTGGTCTTTCCCCTTTTCATTTATTTGTTTCACATGAATGCTGGTTAGGTGAACTGTTACTTATGTTTATAATATTGATATAAGTTTCTTGTGTATGTGTTGATTGAAAAACTTTGAATTTAAAGTTACCCATGATTACCCATGGTTGCAATTCAGGGATGCTTTTTCGCGCTCACCTTGTGCTCTCGTCCAACCATCTATGAAAGCTGCTGCCGAAGACCTTTCTGTTCCTGACTTTGGTATTACTAATTCTGGACTGTTTTTTTTTCCACAAAATATTGTTCTGTTGTGATTCCTGTCAGTTGTTGAAACATCTTCATGCTGATTTATTATCCTTCCACAAATTTGGGCAGCCAAGAATTTTTGCCCTGTCATCTATCCATTGGAAAACGGGCCGTGGCAATTAGTTCAGGATGTACCCTTGATCTCCTTACACTCTCTTCAGGTCAAGCCATCCCCAAAACCCCCACACTTATTCTCAAAGACGGTTATCCAGTGCCAACCACTCATGGTATGTTTGTGTATTTAAAGGAAAATCATAAAAATTCTCTCTTCAACAATTTTTTCACCATTTTTCTTGTAACCTTTCTCAGGTTCATCTTCAAGAAGAATCTTGTTTGAGGATTTCTTCTTTTTTGGCTGATGGCATAGTTGTGAATCCCGGTGATGTTTTGCCCGATAACTCTGTTAACTCTCTTCTTTTCACCCTCAAGGAGTTAGATGTTTCTGTTCCATTAGACATGAGCAACCTGGAAGTGTCAGCAATCAAAGAAGATCTTTCAGTAAAAAAGGTTTTCGCTGGAGCAAGGCTTCATATTGAAAACTTATCTTTTGCGGAGTCACCTACCCTGAAAGTTCGACTACTAAACCTGGAGAAGGATCCTGCTTGCTTCTGCCTATGGCCGGGACAGCCTATTGACGCCAGCCAAAAAAAATGGACAGCTGGAGTCTCACATTTTAGTTTGGCTTTAGAAACATCTCCCAACTCTACTGAACTCCAGAGCTCTCATGGTCTGGAAATGGGTTTGTGGAATTGTGTTGAAGGAAAAGACGTGTCTATAGAAGTTGCTATGGTGTCTGCGGATGGAAAGCCGCTGATAACAATTCCTCCTCCTGGTGGTATTGTTCGCATAGGAGTTGCTTGTGAGCAATATATTTCAAATGCTTCAGTGGAGCAGTTATTTTTTGTTCTGGACCTATATTCTTACTTTGGCATGGTCAGTGAAAAGATTTCGATTCTTAAAGAAAGTAAACGTCAGAATACTGTTTCTTTGACTGGAGGATTGTTGGAGAAGGTTCCTAGTGACACTGCTGTAAAATTGGCTTTGAAGGATCTGCAGCTTAAGTTTCTTGAGTCTTCCTTTACTAGTACTCAGGACATGCCACTCGTTCAGTTTCTTGGCAAAGATCTTTCCGTGAAGGTAACTCATAGAACCCTTGGCGGCGCTATTGCAGTATCCTCCAACATATACTGGGAAAATATTGAGGTAGATTGTGTAGATACCGACGTACACGAACATGAGAATAACTGGAATGGTCACTTACTTAGCTGTAATGGGTCAACCCCACTGAGGCGTGTCTTTTGGGTTGTCAACGGAAGACATGATGATGGCCATAGTCTTGTGACGCCTTTTCTTGACATAAGCATAACAAATGTGATTCCCCTCAGTGAAAAGGATCTGGAGTGCCACAGTTTAAGCATCTTGGCTTGTATTTCAGGCGTACGTCTAGGAGGAGGAATGAGCTACACTGAAGCTCTTTTACATAGATTTGGAATTCTGAACCATGATGGTGGTCCAGGAGAGGGCCTGTCTAGAGGATTAGAGCATTTATCTTCTGGACCGTTGTCAAAACTTTTCAAAGCATCTATAGTTGATGACAGGAAACAGGGTATTGAACAAAACCTATTTCTCATTGCCATTCTTATTGTCGTTCATGTGAAAGTATCATATACCTAGATTGTTCTTGTTTACGGCTTCAAACTCCGCTAACCATTGTTGCTAACATATGCATCTAGATGGAACTCCAGGAAATTGGAATGGAGATGGTTTTGCACATTTGGGAAGGCCAGATGACATTGATGTCTCCATTGAGTTAAGAGACTGGTTGTTTGCTTTGGAGGGCAGAGAGGGTGCGGCGGAAAGGTGGTGGTCTAACGATAATGAACATATTGGAAGAGAAGGAAGGTGTTGGCACACGAATTTCCGTACTTTCCGAGTAATAGCCAAGAGTACACCAAAGCTTGTGGATCCAAATTTGACAGAAACCAAGTATGATGCTCACAGATATCCTGTAGACTCAATCACTGTAAGCATCTGTACACCTTATTTTTTCCACAGCTCAATTCCTTTCCTGAACTTTCTGAGGCTAACTTAGAAAAGTAACTCGCAGAAGCTTCCTTTATCTTTCTGGTGTCACAATATTACATTCTTGAATGCAGTAATGACTGTGGACTTTTAGGTGTTACTGATCCCTTTTATTTTATTTGGGAAATGCATTATAGGTCAGTGTCGAAGGTCTACAGACATTGAAGCCTCAAATGCAGAAAGGGACCAGTTCATGTATTGGCTTGCCTTCAAATGGAGTTCACGAAAATGGTCACCTGCCTGGAGGGATAAACGTTGAAGCTAACATTGTGGCATCTGGAGACAAATCTGGTCATGATGACACGTTGAATTGGGTGGCGGAAAGTTTGAAATTCTCTGTTAAGCAACCTGTAAGTGAAGCTGAGCTCATTGCTCTTTGCTTTCTTCCTTTTAGAAAAGCAGATTTTGTAATATAAAGGTTTTCTACGACTTGTTCTTCGTCTTGCAGGTTGAGGCAGTAGTTACAAAGGACGAGTTGCAACATCTGACATTCTTGTGCAAATCTGAAGTTGACTCAATGGGTAGGATAGTCGCAGGTGTTATACGCGTGCTGAAGCTTGAAAAATCTGTTGGACAGGCAGCTCTAAATCAACTAAGCAACCTTGGTACACTTATCTCAAACTCATCTGCTCTTCTATTAAGATAATAGCTTTAACTTTCTCCAGTTCTTGAAGAGACCAACGATGTTGCAGGAAGTGAAGGCTTTGACAAGTTGTTCTCCCCAAAAGCAAGCAGAGCAGGCACTCCCAAAAGCTCACCTTTTGCTGCATCATCAGATTCAATGAGGGAGATTTCTTCACGTACAGACCTGGAATCTACCATTTCTTCCATTGAAGAAGCGTCAATGGAGTTAGAGGCCAAGTGTTCCGCTCTAGTTTCTGATCTCAGTGATTCAGAATCAGAAACTTCGGCAAAACACATCAACGACCTAAAGCAGAAACTCGAGAGCTTGCAGAACTTGATGGCTAAGTTACGAACCCAAATCTAAACTTTATATTCCCAATATCAGACGAAGTGCTAATTCTTTTATGTATATAGCATATATAGAGATGTGAGAATCACCATTTCAAGCGGGAAAATTTTGTATCTTAAATACGATATTTGTGTATGCATATCAGCTCTGCTTGAAAGAAGTTGTCTTTATGAAATTTGAGAGATTTACCAGAAAAGCTCTGTTTTTTTTTCTGTACGATTGATTTCAATTTCTGGGTGACAGATTAATAAAAGGGATAGCCTTTCGTCTTATTTAGATCCAATTTTTGTTTGTGGATAATGATGACTGCTTGCGGGGAGAAACAATACTTATTAGACCCTTCCTTGTACCTCAAAGCTCTCAAACTATGGAGCTACCAAAACGTCGAGAAACAATTCATGTTGATCCATGGGAATTCTGTGACTAATGGGTTCGGCTCCAATCTCCAGTTGAACAACAGTTTGATGAATTTGTACGCAAGACAAGGAGATCTGAAACACGCGCGTAAACTGTTCGATAGAATGCCTAAAAGAGATGTTGGTTCTTGGACAGCTATGATATCTGGATATTCTCGACGTGGATATCACCGGAGCGCGTTGCTGTTGTTCAAACAGATGCGCATGGAACCTGTTAGGGCTAATGACTTCACTTACGGGAGTGTTTTGAAGTCGTGCAAAGATTTGGGATGTCTGAAAGAAGGGATGCAAATACATGGTTGTGTGGAGAAAGGTAAATTTGCAGGGAACTTAGTTGTGAGGAGTGCATTGCTTTGTCTTTACGCTAGGTGTCGTAAGATGGAAGATGTTCGTCTTCTCTTTGATTCAATGAAAGAAAGAGATTTGGTTTCTTGGAATATAATGATCGATGGATACACTGCAGATACTTCGTTTGGTCTGTTTCAGTTGATGCTCGCGGAAGGTAATCTATACTCTTGTCTTTTCTTCATTCATACGATCAATTGGGTTAGATAGTTTCTTGTCATGTGTTCTATGTCAGGGAGGAAGCCAGATTGCTTTACCTTTGGAAGCCTCTTGAGAGCTTCTGTTGAAGTTAATTGTCTTGAAATGGTCAGTGAATTACACGGATTTGCGATCAAACTAGGCTTCGGGAGATCAAATGTTGCAGTGATTAGGTCTCTGATCGTTGCGTATGCCAAGTGTGGTAGCCTTGCCAATGCTTTGAAATTGTACGAGGGCAAGATGAAAGGAGACTTGATATCTTGCACTGCTCTAATTACACAGCAGAAGAACTTCACAAGTGGTGCTTTTGAAATCTTCAAAGAGATGGAAACTCAGATGGACGAGGTTGTAGTATCCTCAATGCTTAAAATATGCACCAACATTGCTTCCATATCTGTTGGAAGACAGATCCACAGTTTGGCCTTAAAATCCTCACAAATCAGATTCGATGTTGCTTTGGGTAACTCTCTCATAGATATGTATGCAAAGTGTGGGGAGATTGAGGATGCAGTCCTTGCTTTCGAAGAGATGGAAGTTAAAGATGTGAGATCATGGACCTCTTTGATCTCAGGATATGGAAGACATGGGAATATCGAGAAAGCAATTGGTCTTTACAACAGAATGGAGCATGAAGGGATCAAACCGAACGACGTGACCTTTCTTGCTCTCCTCTCTGCTTGTAGCCATACAGGAGAAACCCAACTTGGGTGGAAGATTTTCAACACAATGATCAACAAGTACGGTATGGAAGTTGGAGAAGAGCACTTATCTTGCATCGTAGATATGCTTGCACGCGGCGGTAACTTGGAAGAAGCTTATCAAGTGATAAAAGGTAGAACAAGTATTATTAGCTCATCAACATGGGGAGCTTTTCTTGATGCATGCAGGCGCCATGAGAAGGTGCAACTCAGTGAAGTAGCAGCCGCGGAACTTGTGAGTATGGAACCGAAGAAACCAGTCAATTATATTAATTTGGCAAGTGTATATGCAGCTACTCAAGATTGGGACAATGCTTTCAAGACTAGAAAGCTTATGAAAGAGAGTGGTTCTTGTAATAAAGCTCCTGGATACAGCTTTGTATATTGATCAGAAAACCTCTCGAAAGGGAGGTTTTAGAGATACAATAATGAGATTATAATTAAATAGCATGATTAGTAATAAATCTTCCAAATATATTTATGTCTCTACAGTGGATATATTATTCATCCAGGGTCCTAATTCATAATAGATACTCTCATGGCTTCTTCACGTCCCAGCGCCATATTGACCCATCATCGCAGCAAGCAAGAATTGTGCTACAACATGCCATGGAGAGAAACATAGTGCGTCGGTTCATAAAATCATGAAGTTTTAGATGCATTGGTGAGAGAGAAGATGAATGAATATACCTTCCATCAAAGGACATAGCGGTTTGCCTGATTGCATTGTTTGATTTCTTGTGTGATAACCTGTTTTAGCAACATAGAATCATGTCAATGCTTACAACAAAGTGAAAAGCTTAATCATTTGATAACTTACTTTGTAATCAAAACAGGAGGGCAACTTTTTAAATCCCAGACAAATATATGTCCTTTTTTATTCCCTGATAACCAACCAACCAGCCAAGAATGTTTCACAAAATTCGTAAGAAAAGACTTCAAGTATTGTTTAATGCAAATTAGTGTACAGTCACCTATTGCAAGAGAATCGAAAATGAAGTCGCAAGAAAACTTGATAAAATATATATCACTACACTGTGGAACCGGGTATTTTAGTAGAACATCTGAAGTACACTGCAAAGAACAACAAAAACTTCAATATGTAACATTTGAATTTAACTGAATGAATCTTATGTTAAATGAGATCCTAACCTCTCCAGGAGAATTCTCGTTCACTTGTGGTTCCCACAGCAGGATCTCACCCCCACTCTGAACGAAATTAAAGAGTAATTAACCTTAAAGTTTTTTTTTGTTTTTTTAGCTTTTTCAACCAAATGAAATGATCTTGTTTATCATTAACTAACTGACTGACCTTGGAAAGAATAAAATCACCAAACCAACGGTTACAATCTACAAGATTTGTATGAACTGAAGATGTCATTACCTACACATAGAGTAACAAAGTCCATCAATTAATACGTGTATATTTATGTTTACGAGACGAAGAAAAAGAAAATACTTACAGGGAATTGTACAACTTTTGCGGTGAATTTTGATGGATCATCTGTCCACGTAAATGACTTCTCGACATCTTTCCAAAAGTCTGAAGGCAGCCAAAGAATAAGATATCATACAAATCATTTTTTTCTCAAAAGGTTACAACAAATGGAAGTTCATTTCAAGTGTGGTCGTACCTTTCATTGACCATATCTTAACAGTCTTGTCCATACCACAACTAACAAAACGGTGAATATCATTGAGGTGAAAATCCTACAAATTTACAAGACAATTGAAACATTTATTAAATGAATCAGATAATTGTTTTCTTTTAAAGGAATATAAAAACCATATTGGCTTACCACACTTAGAACTTCGTACCGGTGACCTCCGAGTCCAGCAAATATCATAACACATATCCCAGTTTCAACATTCCACAATCGAACAGATTCATCCTGATACAATCAAAACGTAAGAGATCTTAAATAAATGAATGTCAAGACATCATAGAGATATATATACCTTGCTAGCACTAATCACAAGTTGAGGTTTCTCATGATGTGTCCTGATTTCGTTCACTGAATCCCCGTGCCCCACAAGGCTCTGCACAAATTACTCAAGCATAAATTCTTTACGTCATTCTAAGGCTAATAAAAAAATGCAATAATAATAATACCTTATGAATTTTTCTATTGGTGATGTCAATGACTCGGATTATGCCTTTCAATCCTCCAGCCACAACAAATGTTTTGTTCCCCTCACCGTCACGAGCCCAGCTTATAGTGTAAAATGACTCCTCCTTCTGACCACATAAACATATATATATATACCCAATTAATGAAACTTTTACTTGATGGAAAAGCTAGTAAATATGTAATATGTAGACTTCACTTCCTTACATCTTCATCATTATAGGTTTGCCATAAAGATATGCCACCACCTTCAAGACATTTGTATATTGTAATCTACATAATAAGAGATTTAAAACTGAGCGATCAAGTTTATTAGGTGTGTTAAAAAAGAAAAAAAGACATACGGTTCATAATCAAACTAGTGAATCGACAAACATCTCAGGGCAGCAAATCGATCTACGTACATCAAAATCTAACCGACCCAGAATTGAAACATTCGAAAAAGAATAATTCTTTTACCCGATTTCCACCAGCTGTGACGAAAAGATCGAAGAAACGATCATCGATGAAGTTAAAAACAACAGCATACAAAGGTCTCTTTTCTTCTTTAATCATGTTGGCCAGTTTGTACGATTTCTTGTTGGATGCAGTCAAAGACCCAACAAGAAACTCGTCCCCTAAAGATATCTTCTTCGACATTTAAAATCTCTCTCTCTCTCTCTCTCTCTCTCTCTCTCTCTCTCTCTCTCTCTCTCTCTCTCTCTCTCTCTCTCTCTCTTGCACACTGCTGCTCTAGTCTAAGCTCACCAGTCTCATACAAAAATTACTGTAACCATAGATTTGGTCTGAAGACAGATATTTATATTTGACCGGACACAAAACTTCTATCGTCAAAACATATAATTAGGCCTTGATTGTTAGGTCTGGAAAGGAGAACAGCTGGTTGTGGGATCTTGAATGTTAGGTCTGGAAACGAGAACAGCTGGTTCTGGGATGGTTTTATGTCACTAATCAACACAAACTTGATCAGATGTTCATTTTAAAAATAAAATAAAATAGTAACCATCGTTTGCAGGAGAAAATACGCATTTGAAAATCATAAGAAAGTAAATTGTTGTGGATCATGTGTGGTTTAGTGAGTTTGCTGTATTTTTAATTTATCAATATTTATCAATACTTATTATTATTATTATTATTATTATTATTATTATTATTATTATTATTATTATTATTATTATTATTTATGGAATATGTAGATTTGGTCTGAAACATAAAGTATTATTTTTGACCGGACACCAAAACTTTATGGTCAAAACATATAACTAGGCCTTGTTTGGAATGGAGAACACTTGGATGTGGGGTGGTTTTAAGTCACCAATCAACAAATCAATTTGATCAGATGAAATCTAAGCCTTGAATGTTAGGTGTGGAATGGAGAACAGTTAGATGTGAGATGGTTTTATATCACCAATCAACACTTCAATTTGATCAGATTTTCATTAAAAAAATAGTAATCATCATGTGTGGAAGAGAATATGTATTTAAAAAAAAAAAAAAAAAATTGTTGTTGATCAGGTGTGGTTTGGAAAGTTTGATGTATTTTTAATTTATCAGTATTTATTATTATTATTATTATTATTATTATTATTATTATTATTATTATTATTATTATTATCATCTTATTTATGTAATATGTAGATTTTAGTAGCTTCTAATTTTATGTATATTTTGAATATCTTACTAATTAACATCTTATTATTTCTAATGAAAGAAAATAATTATATATTTTAAATTATATATATATAGTTTCTTTTTAATTTTTTTGTAAAGAATACAATATAACTTATTATTTGTTTTAATGTCATTTTTGGAATGAAATCTTAATATAATAACTAGATTTAGACATAAAAACCGATAACCAAAAAATCGAACCGAACTAGACCGAAAGAACTGTAACTGAAACCAATCAGAATTTCATAAATATTCGAATAGTTTTTAAATTTCATATCTGAAATACCCAAACCGAACCAAAACTAAACCAAAAACCGAATGAATACATGAATCAACCTAAATACGATTGCATACCTAAAAATAGTAGTTATGTATTTATATTTAAAATAACCAAATAACCAAATAAATCGAATACTACCAAGAAAAAATTAAATCATCCGAATAACCAGGATATTTGTATTCAAATACCCAATGTTTATTTGAACTATCGAAATAAACCGATATTTTTAATTGAATTAACCGAAATTATTTTTTAAAAGAAGAACCAAATTGTAACCAAACATAACCATTATTTAGTTTTTTTTTTAATAATTTAAATCAATTTATATGGTTTTAGACCAAATATATAGAATTATACCAAAAAGATAAAATAATTAAATTGAACCGAATTATCTCGAAGTTAGAATCAAAAACCAAAATATTTAAATTTTAATAAATTATTTTTAATATTTTTATTCAAATATTTATTTTAATATGTATCTCGCACCACTTTTTAGTTTTTGTCATTTTTACCATCTAAATGTCCATCTCGTACATCATACAGTTTTTTCACCATTCAAATATTTTAATGTACGCTTGTTCCGTAACTGTACTTATTTCGTATAAATTTTTTCCTACAAAACACATGTAAATCAAGCTAAGTATGTCTGCCACTCTGCCCTTTAAAAAGGAACCCATTAGGCAAAGTTTCCAATTTCCGGACTAGTGAATCGACAACATCTCACGGCAGCAAATCGATCTCCATCAAAACCTAAAACAATCGAGAACTGAAACCTTAGGGAGATTTGAAAAATATGATTTTTTACCCGATTTCCACCAGCTGTGACGAAAACTTCGAAGAAACGTATTCTTTTATTTTTCATCTGAAATTACATTTATTAAACAAGGTGGAATGCGTTTTTTGAATATAATACCGGTAGAAAACGAAACTTTTTCCGAAAACTAAGTCCAAACAAGGGAAACTAAGGCGACAGAAGACAAGGATTTCCCCGTAAACAAAACCTACATGTAGGATAGAAAACAATCGATAAAATCTAAACTCAATCAACGACATACCGAAATTGCATGTCTTGACATGTGCAGAGATTCTTGAGTGAGATTTACCGTTGTTGTCCACGCCCCACTAACGCTAATATCATCTATACGAACAAATGCCGAGAGACCCTCTCTCGGAATCAAAGAACCAAGACTCCATAACCCGACAAGAAGGAACCCTACAAGGACCACTAAGACTCTTTCGGATACAGCTGCGATGCAACACTATGCACCGATAAACACCTAGATAGAAGCCTAAACGAAATCCAAATCTCACTAGATTTGAATCAACCAAAGCCAAACCTATCTAAACTACCCCGAATTCGAACAGATCCATGAAATAAATTCAGATAGAAATCACCCACAGCAATCTCCCACACAAAACAATCAAATACAAGTTCAGATGACTAAGACGGAACCGTGAACCAACGATAGCCTGAATAGAAGAGGTAACTAGTTTTTCTTCTAAAACAGAAATAACCACAACCCTAGATCTAACCATAACCCAGACCAGCACCTAACCAGACTAAAGCTAAACCAAACCCACGAACTAGACCTACAAAACAAGAATAACACAGTCCTCTACTAAGTGCCATCAACACCAGAACTTGTAAAACAGAGACAATGGCACGGATTCACCAACTTAGGCAAGCTAGATCGCCGGAGGAGGCAGAGGAATCGACGCACGACGACGAGCAGGACATGCGGCGGAGGCAAGAGCAGCGGAGACGGCACAAAATGGAACTGAGAAACCGTCAAGAATGGTCAGACTAGCAAGAGATGGGGCGACAACTAAGGACTGACAGCAAGAGAACCCTCCCCGGCGACGGCAGAGATCGCCGGCCGGGGAGAATATACGAATCAGAAAGAAGGCGGCTGCCTCGTAATGCAGGCCTGAGAGCTTAATTCCTAGGGTGAACCTCTTTTTCGAAGAAACATATCCAATCTATATCATTTATTTATAGTAATATTAAGTGTAAATATAGCAACATAACTAATATAAAAAATTGTTGACAAAAAAAAAACTAATATAAAAAATTAAGATAAAAATAAGTTTGCTAACTCGTTAATCTTCTTCTCACCTCATTTACACAACCACTTTTTCATTAAAGCACTAAACTTATGTCAATTTGTACTAGAATTTCTTATTTATTTGAAACGATGATAACTTTATTTTGATAGTTTAGTTATATATGGCTTGGGGTCTATATAATTTTAAGCACGGCTTTGCACTACAAGACAACTGCCCGATAGCTACGGATTTTTTTTTTTGTGGTTATCAGGCTTAATACGTGGTTATTTCAGCAATAGCCACGGATAGCCACAAAAAACGTGGCTATGAACCCATTGCTATCAGCTTTCGTGGCAATTCGTAGTTACGCTTTTACGGATAGCCACATATAGCAAGGAAAGCTTTTGTGTCTATTATAGCCACGAATAGCCATGATTTTTGTTGTGACCATAGCCACGAATTTGCCACGATATATTTCATGGCCTTAGCCATAGATAGCCACGAAATATTTGTGGCTATATTAACCACAAATTGGGTTGGGGTCATAGCCACGAATTGGCCACAATATATTTCGTAGCCTTAGCCATAGATAGCCATGAAATATTTGTGGCTATATTAGCCACAATTAACCACAATTTTTGTTGTGGCTGTAGCCAGGAATTGGCCACGATATATTTTGTGGCCTTAGCCATAGATAGCCACAAAAATATTTGTGGCTATATTAGCCACGAGTAGACACAAAAATTCCGTGGCTAATGTATCCACGAAATGGCTCATGGCTATATCCACGAAATAGCCACGAGTTGGTCGTGGCCATAACCACGGATAGCAACGATCTATATGTGGCCATTCTGTTATATCCACGACTTATATCGTAGCCATATGTGGCTAATTTCAATACGAATAACAAAAAAAACAAATTTTACTTACTATTAATCACTATTCAAATGCATTATCATAAATTTGATAATGCAGTTAAACTATACCTAAACAGAAAACCATACATAAAAACAAGATTATATGAAAACATGGTACCAAAAGTTTAATTCAACATTTACAAACAGAATACATTAAAAATGTTCTTCTACTACATACAATACATGACATTACATATCAACAAAACAGAAGATATTACATTAGTCAAGATCATTAGACTGTTGGGTGGACTCAGAATGCATGCTTCTTCCTGCAGCATAACCAAAATGACTCAGGTGGAATTGCCTCATGAGTCACAAGACTAATGTCATTCAGCTTCAACAAAAGCTCTACCCCCTTCTTGATATGTGATACATCATCCTTCACATGAGTTACATCTTCCTTCACATGCTGGAGCTCAAGTTCTGTTTTTGCATTCTTCAGTAGAGTTATGGCAGAAGCTTCATTGGGATCAATATCTAGAAACTGAATTGAACCTAGTTGATACACTTCCTTTCTTGTTTGTAGCAGTCTGCAAAAAGCAATAAAACAATCACTAAACATAGCAATAAACAGTCACTAACAATCTAATCGCATTACACACACCACAAAAATACTAACAAGACTGTGATCTCCTAAACAAATACTAACAGATACCTTAAATACTAACAAATACCAAACAAATGCTAATTAAACAAATACAAAACAAATACTAACAAATATTAACAAAACAAATAACAAAAAAATACCAACAAATACCTCAAGATAAGCGGCTGTGAGCTCCTGCGAAGATAGTTCAGAGGAAGCACTATCAGATCCAGACTGTCATCGCTTTTTCTCCGGTGTCAATACTTCGGAAGTCTTGACTAGAGCCTCTGCTCGTTTGTCAACAATGGTGCCGTTCTTTTTGGAGTGTGTCTTTAGCACCACATCAGCCAATGGGACTGGTGAACCAGCTTCGACATGCTGGAACAAAAAATAAACAAAGTCAGCAATGAGAGCAATGAATCTCAGGAAAAAATGACAAAATGTAAATGCATTGGAAATCCTTACCATCTCATGTGCCGCATGAATGTGTGGCACAAAACCTGATGTTTGGCGATGAAAGCCGTCTCCATCTGGATTTGAGGCAGCGTTCTCTGCATTTATCTTGCACCTCTTCACGTGTCCTTCCTCCTCCCAAATCTCTAGCATGGTGTTCCAATCTTCATCGCCATACATGCAATTTTCTTCGTGAGCTGGTGAAATGACATATCCCCTTATCCACGGATAGCCACAAATAAAGCCGTGGTTATAGCCACGACTAGCCACGAATATATCGTGGAAAGGTATGGCCACGACTAGCCACAATAGTTCCTATTTAGCTACGACGTTATGTCGTTGCAATTCGTGGAAAATTTAGCCACGAATGGCTACTAAATAGTTCGTGGAAAAATATCCATGAAATATTTTTGTGGCTATTCGTGGCTAATGTCTTCCACGAAAAATTCGTAGCTAGTCATGACTAATTTATCCACGGATAGCCATGATCTCTTGTCGTAGCTAATTAGCCACGATGTCATTCGTGGCTAGTCGTGGCAATCGTATTCCACGATAAATTTGTGGTTATTCGTGGATATTTAGCTACATATAGCCACAAACTTGTTTTCGTGGCTAAATAGCCAAGAAATAGCCACAAATTTCAAAATTTCAAATTCGTGGTTATTTCGTGGCTATCCGTGGCTGGAAAAAAATGCCACGACCAAACCGTCGCTTGGTCGTGGCTATTTCCAGTTTTTTCTTGTAGTGTTGATTACCTATCATTGACCTATCTTCTCTAGATTCACATAAGCTATATCATATGACCACAATAAGCTAGTAAGCATATGTAACTAACAGACACTCCAAACTGATCAACGAATCTCTGGAATCAAGGAGAAAAATACTATAAATACACGTGATGATGCACCAAGGAAGGAAGTCAGTTCTAAAGAGATAAAGGAACTTAGAGAGAGGTATTCCCATGAAAGTCTCCGAGCCACACATTTAGTTGTTCTTCCGACTTCTGTCGTGATATTTTTAAAGTCCTCTTTGTCATCTTCTTCTATGTGTTATGGATCGGGAATTCAGCCAAACAAATCCTTAACTTCACACGAATTGCCAAAACAGATACAGACTTTAGATCGACCAAAAAACACTGAACTTTACTTTGACTTTAAGATTAATTACCAATGTTTTCGTTGACTGACCAATTAAGCACGCTGTTTAAAAAAATTAACGAAAAAATCCGACAACCTTAACTCGACGTTACTGTTGGTGTTAAACGAAACGATGTCGTTTCGATTTGAGTCAATACGACGTCGTTTTGTTTTATTTGTTAACAAACAAAAACAATGCAAAACTAAGGTTTGAACCCAAGAGCTCTAAGTCAAAACAGTTCCTTGCCATTATGCCACAACAACATTTAGTATACCTACAAACAATTTAATATATAAACACTCTCCAATTGTAAACATATTTATACAAATATGTTTAAAAAGTTTTATTAGATATATATATATATATCAAAATAAAATATAATTTAATAAAATATATATTCGTAAATATATTTTTAAAACGTTTTTGTAAAACATATTAAAAGTTTCTTAAAGCTGTATTAATTAAAGTATTTAGATGTAAAAATGTTTTAAAGTCCTTAAAACTGAATTAATTAAAAAATTAGATGTATAAAAACGTTTTTTAATTTCTTACAAGCTTTTAAAATTATTATTAAACTGTATTAAATTAAAAATTAGATGTATAAAAACGTTTTTTATTTTTTTAAATTATATTTGTGAATATAACTTTTATATTTTGAATTTTATTTTTTCTTTTAGATATTTTCTTTTGATATCTTAAAAATATTATTATGTAGATTTTAAAATATCAAACACGTTTTATATAATAAAATATTTTACATATAATTAAGAATCTTTATTTTTTAGCATTTAATATTATTTTGTATAAATATGTTTATAATTGGGAAGCGTTTATATATTAAATTATTTGTTGGTACATTAATTGTTGGTGTGGCACAGTGGCAATGATATGTTTTGTCTAAGAGGTCATGGTTTCGAATCCCAACTTTGCATTATTTTTATTTGTTAGTAAAAACAAAATGACGTCGTTTTAAGTTAACGGAGGTTTTCTGTTAAAATGTTAACGGTGTGTCTAAAATGGTTAGTCAACGCAAAGTTCGTGATTCACCATAAAAGTCAATCAAAAGTTCGATGTTGTTTTGACCGGCCCAAAAGTTCGTGTCTATTTTGGCAATTCGTATAAAGTTGAAGATTTTTTTTGCCGAATTCCCGTTATGGATCTATCAAGTTTATAAACCATTTTCAGATTAATACATACACATTCTTTCAACTTATCTTTTTTGAACTACTGTCTTTCTGAAGGAAGATCCTAGAATACCTCATTGCCACATAAAAGTCAAGTCACCCACTCTACCTTCGCTCTACCACTCTACTGTTGAACATTTACATTTATAGCCTTGTGTGAAGTTCCCCTTAAACACTTTGTTTGTGCTAAGGATTACTTAGAAGCTTCTTTTTGGCAATAATAAGATACTTTTACTGTTTATTACCTTTTTAATTTGGAGTATCTCCCTCTACAGAAGGGGCTAGACTAATTTTCAAGAAGTAATACAGTTCACAAATAAACCTTCTCTCCAAATAAAATAAATGGGCTGAGAGCAGGGACCAATATTCATGTAGGTGTTCAAGATAATATTTTGTACTTTCTCGCAGCAGGTGAATCGAATTCGAAGCACTATAACACCTCGAAAACCACTTGATCACAAAGTCTCAGACTGCCATTTATTACATACACAAACAAACATGAAAAGCCGGATCATGTTTTTGAGAAACTTATTTCTATAGGGGTAAAGAAATAAGTTTTTTAAAAAATGATTATAGCCTACTTTGAATCTTCTACATTAAATTGTAACTAGGTTTTGATCCGCGCTTAGCTTAGAAAGCAAAGGTTTATTTTTATTTACAAATCCATTTTTCCATATTAGTAATTTCTATATTTAATTATGCAATCTAATTTGATTATAATTATTTAATTTGTCTTATAAAAAGTGGGTTAATAATTTATATTTAAAAAATAAATTGTGTGTAATTTGGGAGGAGGTAATCTTAAAGATAAATAAATTAAAATAATAATTTTGCATTATAAATTTTAATCTGCATTGTATCATAAGATAATGGTTTGAAAATGATTTTTTTTTTTTAATTTTTATAAAACAATCATTGTAAAAGTTATGTAATGTAAGTTTAATCTTTAATGCATTTATATAAAATATTCTTTTATAAAATAACATATACATATACTCTATAATGATTTTTAATATTTTAATTACTAAATATTTACGAAAGTAGAAACATGTAAATCTGTTTATATTTTTGTATTTATTTAATAGATTTTAACTTTTATATAATTGAAATTGATTAATTCATATTTTTACCATTTTTAGTGAGCAAAATTTGATTATAATATTTTATAACTGAGATTGAATAATTATTTTTTTAACCCGTGTTGTAATGTATATATAATTTGCAAATTTTATGGAACAATCCGTTAAAAACTGCATTCAAACATGAAAATTTGACGCATCAAATATTTGAGTAATATAAATACTGAATAGTTTTAATATCTTTTATTAAATTTAAAATATATCAACTGAAATTAGTTAATATATCTATTTTAAACTCTTGCAAAGTTTTTCAGAAAATTTTTAATCGAAATTGGCTAATTTTAAAAAATTTCTTGTAGTTATTTAATTATTTTTCAATTTAATGGAACAAAATGCTAAAAGTGCAATCGTAAAAACATCATTCGTAATATGACATGTCATATATTTGAACAATATAAAATGTTGACTAAGTTTATTATTTTATTAATGTAAAAATATATCAATCTAAATTTTAGTATTCTATTTTTAATTTAGTTTATAAATTAAGTTTTAATTAATAGGAATTTATTTATTTTATAATATTATTTAAAAAATTAATTATGTTTAAATACATGAATTTGTGTTTATATTGTTCAAAATGTAAGTAAACTGTTTTAGTAAATTTTAATAAATATGAATTTAGCTAAAAAATTAATAATACTAAGTACATATTTATATTTCAAACAAAAAGATATTAAAATATATTATGAATATATTTTGAATAAAAAAAATTAAAAAAAAAATTAGGTTGAAATGAAATTAAAATGATTTTAGAATAAATTTTAAAAATAAATACGAATTCAATAGTTATTTTCTTAAGAAATAAAAATTAAATATTTTTATAAGATTTTATTGTAATATAACAATATATACAAAATAAAGAAGATATTAAAATATAGTATAAATATATTTTTAATGAAATCATAAATTATAGAATATTATTTTATATTAACTAAAATGGCAGATGTTTAAATTATTTAATTGATTTATCAATTGATTTTATAGTTTTATGAATATTATATCATTGTTTTCATTTTAATTAATTAAAAAAGTATGATCCTTTATATTTAGATTGTTTGGCTATATAGATAATAATTGTCATGTTTGGAAACATGGATAGTAGAAAAAATATTAGATTCTTTAATTATTTTTCATAAAATTTAATTAAATCTTTAATGTTGAATGACATAATTTGTAATATAACACATGTAAAAAGGTTAATTTCTAATATACTTTTTATTGTTAACAATATATTTTACTTTTAATAGTAGTTAGTGGAGATCGTCTACGTTAGATATTATATCACAACTTTAAATATTTGGTCCAAAATGAGATAATATGATTGATCGGCAACAAATAACGGCTACTAAAGTGTTACGTTTTCTATGGTTTCATGTGTATGAAAATATGAAACGTTTGATGTATGGTGAAGCTGAAGATAAAGGTAACTATTCTACAATCATGTTTCTAATCAGATAAAATCAAACAGAAACACAATAATAATCGTCTACCTTGTTCATGAACATTGCAAATGAGAAACAAAAACATAAAATGAGTAAAAAGGAGATGCAACAAAAAGAAAAAACAAGGTCTTATTGTAAAAGGGGCTATACCTAGTAGTAGTCTCCTTTTTACTTTTGCAGTGGTAGTTCCCTTCCTCTTCTTCCACTCTTCTCTTTCTTTTTGCATCTAACAATTGGCTGATTTGCACTGAACTTGGATCATAAGATTAAGAGCACACAAGTGGAAAGCATTTGGAACTCAAGCTCTTGAACTCTCAATTAAATCCTGGTATTCATTGCAGCTTGCGTAATTTCCCACACAGAGTCGACCATGGATTCTATCCACCTATATCGCTAAGCACGTTCATTTTGATAGTGTCATGCATGCTCCCCCCGACATATAAGACACTATGTATGAGCTATATAATCGCATCACGGTTTATATTGTTACGTCAAATCTATTGAAAGCACGTTGAAGTTGGTCGCACAAGGTCCGACAACTATAGCGACTTTGTCTAACTACTCAAAAACCCGATCCCATTACTTAGGTCATGTATTATTTTATTTTATTTTATTTTGAAATATCCTCGCTCTGATTCCACTAAGAGAGACATGAATGGAGAACAAATAAAAACGCAAAATCGACTACAAGAATTCTAAAATACAGAGAAATAGCAAAATCCTTCCATACAGTCGAAGTTAAAAGTGGCAAGCCGGCCTCTTTAATTTGACTCCTGGAATCTATGGGGCGTTTGTGGGACATACCTATGATCACATGGCTACATAGACATACGAACACTACAAAAATATGGGCATAACTGACGATTTTAGTGACATATTTAAATCCGTAAGTAATTAACGACATAATACTGATAGATATGCCTAACATGTATACCCGTCGGTAATCAGTCAGTAATTATCTACGGAATCGGTAATACGTCAATGATCACCGACATATTGCCGTCAAATTGATACATTAGGCATATCCGTCAGTATCGTTGGTAGTATGTTGTATTTTAGTAGCCGTTAATAGATTGTTATTATAGACATTATGTAACAGTTACCCAATTCAAACGAACGGACAGAAAAACTGATGGACGGTTTTATCCGTCAGTTTTCCACATATTATAAAATTCTATATATTGTTGGAATTGTGTCCAGTAATCTCGGTACTGTCTCTAGAAAGTAAGAGTATGTCAATGATCAGACATAAGTCATATAATGCTGGGGGTCATGATGGCTTGCTAGAGTCCGCTCATGATCTATAAGTCTTGGACTTATTGCCTTTATTATATGATCCCATATGGGTCACACGCCTAAGCTAACGGGAAAATACGAAGGAACGGTTTAGCAGAGGTACGGTAAAAGTGCTAGGCATTTACGGTACTTGGAGAGACTAAAGGGCCTGATTAAATCCAAGGGATTTAATCAGAACTGAGAATTGGGCCCAAAAGCCCATGAGAACTAGGAGAGATTTTAATGAATAAAATCAGACCTAGGCCTCTAATTTCCTCAGCCTCTTTTGCGCCACCTTTCCTCTCTCTCTGCGCCTCCTCTCTGTCTGGTCTAGCAGCCAATTTCCCGGTGTGCGTGTGTGAGCCTTTGGAGGATCCATCCCTTGGTGGTTCTGCTGATCTCTGACCTGTTCTGTCTTCTTCCGCTGCATAAACAGGTAAAAGGTGAGATCTACTTATGTTTCTAAATAAGAGAACCTAGATCTGCATGTTTAGTAGATGTTTCAATTGAGAATTGAATCAGGATCAACTAAAAAGTTCCTTCATATATATCCACCTTCCTCATTCTTTACACTTCACAAATCTCTCACTAATCTCTCTCCCTCCCACTCGAAAATGTTTCAACCAAAAAAATGTCTTCAAACTGTTATAGATTGTGGATGGACAGACCGATTCACAACTTGGCGACAAACTTATAGGTGAAGCCTTATGTAGATGGTTTCTCTGAATTCATGTAGGTTATATGTAGTCAACAACCAGCGAGAAAATACGGTAAGTTAAATGTCCATGTAATGTTTCCCGGAATGCTAGGAATGTTAAGATTGATCTAGTATGGACTCACTTGTATAAGGACGGATTTACACTGGGTTATAAGATTTGGTATCTTCATAGAGAAATATGTGGTAGTATTAGTACAAAACCTTATGGCAGTAGTAATAAAGAACCTTTTGGTAGTACTAGTGAACCATATAATCTAGAAGGACTATAATAAAGTAGAGTGAAAGTTGATTATGGTGTAGGTACTGTTCAATTGGTTAATGATGCTTATCAGGAAATTTTTGAGGAAGTAGATTAATATCAAATACAAGTGTGAGGATGGTTTTAAAGAGTATATTCAGATTTTCCTCATGAGCCACGTAATGTATACCTTGGATTATGTACCAATGTTTGAACCCATTTGGAAGGCATGAAAGGTAATATTCGTTGTGGCATGTGATTTTGACTCTCTATAACTTACCGCCATCTTTGTGCATGCGTCAAGATTTTATTTTCCTTTTCGTACTCATTCCGGGGCCATAGCATCCAAAAAATTCACTTGATATTTTCTTGCAGCCATTGATATATGAGTTGCAAATGCTATGGGAGCAAGGTGTTGAAGCATATGATGTCTCGTGCAAACAAAATTTTCAAATGTGTGTTGTACTAATGTGGAATATTAGTGATTTCCCGGCTTATGGTATATTCTTTGGATGGAAAACGCATGGGAGGTTAGCATGTCCGTATTTTCAAGAAAATACTGATTCATTCCACTTCAAGAACGAACACAAAAATTGTTGATTTGATTGTGACAGAATATTTCTACCTTAGGATCATGCATATCGGAGAAATACCAAACTTTTTACGAAGAAGAGAAAAAATGTTTGATGATCCACCTCTAGACGAGAGCATGTTGGTTACTATGGGGCTATTGTAAAACCTATTGTGCGCAAAGAACTTCTGATTTTGGTGGAAATGGGCACGAAAATGTTTACGGAGCTGGTTTATCCCCTAACGACCAACTAGTTAGGCATAATCTTGATGTCATGTGTATTGAGAATAAATTTTTGATAACATCATGAACGAAGTTCTAAATGTGCAAGGGAATATGAAAGACAACTTGAAGTATATACTTTATTTTACAAAAATATGTTCTCTTGAGCTTCATGTATGAAGAACGGCAAATTCTCAATTCCATCGTATTGGTTAGAAGAGGTTTCAAAGCAAGTGTTCTTTGATTGGATTATGCGGGAAGTAAAATTTCCTCACAGTTACGCTTTGAAGTTGTGTAATTGTGTTGATTCTAGATAATGGAAGTTTATCGGAATGAAGAGTCAAGAATATCATGTTGTGATGCAACGACTTTTACCATTTGTGTTTGCTTATCTCCTTCTAAAAGATGTTCATAAAACAATCACAACGGTTATTTTTCCGGATTTATGCACGAGGTCACTTACAGTTAACGATATATGAAGTTTGAAGGAAAAATTTCCTAAGATCTTAGCAATCCATAGAAGATATTTCCCCCACTTTTTGAGATTTTGGAAGATATGCTTATTCATATCCTTCTAGAGGCTACACTTGGTGGTCGGTAAAACATTGGTGGATGTATATTTCCGAGCGCTATATGTTTCACCTTAAAAAGAAGGTGAAGAACCCCGCTAAAGTGGAGGATTTTGTTGTGGCTCAATATAACAATGAACAAGCCTCTACCTTTGCCAGTAATTAATTTACATCGCAAGTATGTACAAAGAGTCGCCACCCACCTCGACATGATGATAGAGACGAGAAACCAATTTATCCCTTTGTTGTGTCAAACATTTTCGAACAAGTTGGACGCTTAAGTGGAAAACACGTCAAATGCAACTATATGATCATGAGCTTACTCACATACATACGTATATTCTCACCAACTGTGATGAAATCCTCTAATACAACGGACATTTATTTTTTTAATATATGAAAACATATAATTATATATTTTATATATTTACTAACGAATATTTTTCATAAATGTAAGATATAAATTGATCTTTTAGAACACTATTATCTAGATTTGACCGACGACGAGCGCGAAGTCCGTAAACAAAATAACTTCTCGAATTGGTTATCATTTTACTTTCTACAAAATAAGTTTTGGAAAACAAAGTTATTGTGTATTTTATTAAATTTTCTCCATTGTAATTTTCAGGTTAAAGATCAAAAGGAACATACCGAGTGTAGTTTTCACCGTGGTTTGAACATACCGAAGATATTTCACATTGGGTTTTGCTTTTAAATTCCAAGACAGTTATACAAGGAAAACTGCAAACTACAAGGTATCTTCTACATCCAGAGATGTTTGTGTACTACAGTGTAGTTAAAGAGATATTGGAATTCAGATATACGGGAAATATCGGCATGAGGTGTGTTGTATTTTTATGTGAATGGTATAATCCTATTCTCGGCCAAGATGACTGCATTGACGAGTTTGGAGTAACCTAGGTACATTCATGGAAGAAACTTCAAAAATATGATCCATTTATTCTTTGTTCACAAACATATCAGGTATGTCCTATCACAGTTACATATATTATTCAAATGTGATCTATTTATTCTTAAATTAATTAATTCCTTCACTTGACGCATGTTTGTTATATCAAATATCATCTAGTAATATACAAGACCGACCCATGAATCACGATTACTAAAATTAATCCCAGAAGAAGAATCTATGGAGTTTCTGATCACGATCCATTACAACCAAGCGGAAGTAGCCGTTTAGCTCCAGTCGAAGAACCACTTGAAGTTAATCTTGTCGTCGATTTCGCTTAATTTGGTTTCTCAATGCTTCATTTGGAATCAGAAGAATCGATTGGAGGATTTGATGACAACACTGACTCAATTTCATCGGATTATTCTTCAGCAGATTCTGAGTAGCTTTCAAAAATATCTAATATTTTAAGTTTTTTTAAAACAAAATCCTATTATTGAATAAAAAATTCAAATATTATTCAAAAATCATATTATTTTAAAAAATGTTTTCAAATATTTTTAAAAAAGTTTAGAAAAATTAAGAGAATTTCAGTGTCTTGTTTTAAAACACTAAATATTTATTATTTAAAAAAACATTTTCAATGTTGACATGTTAAATTTGATATCCTGATATATTCTAATGAATATAACATAATAGAAATGGTTATGCTCACCTAATAACATCCCAAGCAACCATGCTGTGATTCTCGTGGAGTGGGGTATTTTTTGGGATTAAATAAAAAATGACGGATTATAAAAAGCGGTGCAAAACTAACGAAATACTGACACATACAATAGTCCATCCTTATTTCGTCTGTAAAATAATGACGGAATACCAACAGATTAGCAAGTATTCATGGTTTAGGGTTTCGTTTTCCAAAAATGATTTGCAAACAAACGTAAACATATTCTAAGCAACTTTTACGAAAGAACACATTCTATCATTAAACTTAAAATACTTACTGGACTGAATTTCTGAAATTCAACACTTTCATCTAAATGTGTTTCATAATGTATATTGTAAGTTAATAAATCTTTACTCATATAAGAGGAACAACTATTTTCAAAATCCGGATTTGCCTGCGAAATAATTTTTAAATTGTTAAAATTTGATCAATCTAACCTTTTGTGAGTCTAACTATGCTTTCTCGACGGTTTAAAATCCGTAAACCCAAAACCATTGACCTTATAACCTAAATCTTCACTAAAGCGTCAGTATTTACTGACGGATTCCTAATGGATCTTTCAAAATCCATCACTAATCCATTGATAATCCATCAGTATATATTATTTAAATGTTAAACCCTTTTTAACTTTGGGAATATTTCCAAGGATTCTTCGGTAAATGATATTTTTAAAATTGTAATGAAAACTGACGGATTATCCATTAGTTTTCCATTATTTTTATTTATATAAATATCCATTGTCTCTCATATTAGTCTACAAAACAAATTATAAAATCAGAAAATGGATTATGTACGCCTTACAACGCAAAACCGTGAATCCATCAAAGACTATATCACTAGAAATGATCGTTCAAATATTCCCGTTCTTCACTTCAACGGCCAAAATGGTGCAATTTGATTTAGACACCATTCCTGAATTTATATTGCAATCAACCACATCATCGAGAAATTTTGGATTGGAAATTATCCAACATATCGCTTAATTCCTGGCGGCAGAAAAATCAATTGGGTTTTCTGTTTTATAGTATGTTTATTTTTTGATATGCTAATTTCAATTTATTTATATTTATACCTAAATCAGTTTTTAGTTACCATATACATGTATATGATCAATACAATTTTATTCTCGACATAATACAACAAGTTTGGTGGGAATTCCATAAAATTGCTTGAACGGTGTTTCTGAACAAAATGAACCAGTTGAAGCTAATCTGGCAACGAGGAAGCCAAAAGCCCCAATGGATCCCTGCTCGGACTTTGGCGATTATGAAGAATTAAAACGAGATGAACAACCAAAAAATCTTTTGTAGTAATTTAATTTTAATTTCTGCTGAATTAATAAATCAAAATTAATTTTATGTTTATGTTATAAAAATTACTAATATTTGTATTACTATACATTCAATTGTCAAAGTAAAAAACTGAAGTCTTTAAATATTCCCCATCTGAGTATCAGTCATCTTCTTCCTTTCTTTCTTCGTTGCAGGTACGAAGTGTAGACAAGTAGGCTTTGTCGTGTTCTTATATGGTTAAGCAAGCTTCACATTTTTTTTTGTTTTTGGCCGACTTTATTTGTTTCTAGCATGGCCAATATATTGGATATGAGTTTAGCACTCATCTATAAGTCCATTGGAAATCTTTCCATTTCATCAAAAAAAATTTCGCTCTAACAAACGAATCCACTAAAGAGTCAAACGGCCCAACAGAAAGTCAGCCCTCACATGCTATAAATTGACTCTCCACTCTTCATTTTGAGGCATCACGTAACTTGTGAAGGCTCAGAGCTACATTTATAAAGCTATGAGCCCGAGCAACATTTAGAAAGCTCGTCAATTGACGGACCCCCACCTCGACCATAGTGTTCATTGTTCTCCTTCGGCCTTATTATTAATAAAAACAGTTTCTGACCTCACTTAAATTTTATTCTCACCTCGTTAGTTTGGATCTCTTTGATCGTAACCCGAGTTATTTGGACTAGATCGAAATTTCGTAACAACAATTAGTGCCGTCTGTGGGGACGAGAAACTTTTCTACACTTTAAAAACAAATCCGAAATGACTGGACCGCCCTTAGCCAGTAAAAACTCCAAGTCATTCTAGCTGACTTCAACCCTGCTCTCTCCGAGCTCGACCTCCCCAAGCCCGATGGACGGAGCATGTTCACCAATCTTACCAATCGATACTCCAGTTAACCAAACTAGGTCAACCAGCACCGACCAGGATGCCGGACTAACAAACTGCACTTCAGCCGCTCAAAATCAGGACGTCTCCTCCCTCATAAAGATCATGATGACACAAATCGAAGAGCTGTCTCGAGACAATAACACCCGCTTCAACCGATTCACGAACATTCAAAACACGTGCAGAGAACGGATCAGCGACCTCCAAACTCTTGGGCATCCAACATTCCAGGCAACATGAGACCTCACCTCGCGGCCCCAAAGGGTTATGTTCGGAGAATCACCAGCTCTAAACACCGAATCAAGCGGGAGACTACCAGCACCCCTACCACTGTTGCCAACCGGACATACTCGAAGCTAAGCGGAAGCCAGAAAGAATAGCGAGCTCGAGTTACTCAAGATGAATCTGGACTAAATGACATCAAAAGTTCACAAGGCAACCAGCTCGGTCCCTGAAATAGACCGAGTTCTCAAAGAGACACAAAACACACCATTCACGGACAAGATAAAGGGAACACAAATCAGGCACCTTGGAAGTTCCCAACCTACGAAGAGAATTCAGATCCTTGACAGTACCTAACGTCTTTTAGCATTGAAATAGGATGAGCCCAGTTCTCGTCCGAAGAATGTGACGTCGTCTTCTGCCAGCCCTTCGTTGAAAACCTAAGTGGCCCCACCCTCAATTAGTTCTCGCGCCTCGAGGCGCACTCTATCGACATCTATCACCAGTTGACGACTACTTTTCTCAAACATTATTACATGTTCATACATGAGGGAGCCTCAAGCGCCGGCCTCTAGGCTATGAGTCAAGGACCAAAAGAACCTCTCATATCGTACATCGACAAGTTCAAGGTTCTCGTCTCAAAAATTACAATGACCAAAAACGAAGGAATTCTAGTGCTATGAAATCAAACTTTGGTACGAATCACCGTTTCACGACGAGTTGGCCATAATCAAACCACAAACCCTTGAAGATGACCTTCACGTAGAAGCTGTCTTCATCGAAATAGAGGAGGAAAAGGATATGCTCGCCAAAAATTTCACCTCAGCGAAAAATGGGAGGGATTCAAAACCCGTGTGCCTCGACGACAAAAAAGGCAACAACATGCTCCATCAGCGAGCAAAAAACAAACCATCAAACAACCCATAAGCAGGGTCGCACCCAGCCAAAAAACCAACAAAATCGAGCATGGAATAATTACGTGCGAACCGACGATCAAGAAAAGGCTTTTTACAACTTCCATTAGCGCTCTGGGCATAGCACCGCCGAGTGTCGACACCTCCAAAGTCTCTTGCTCGGAAAATATTAATAAGGAGTAACAAACATAACAAATCGGAACGCGCCAGAAACACCCCCGGGAATCGAGAAACATTGCAGCAACCCAAAAATGAGGGGGAGCGGTTCAAGCTCGTCCAGGAGGAAAAAGCGAGGCATGCCAATCAACAACGAGCACAACAAAGGGATGTCGACACAGAACCACTGATATATCATGGTTTTTCTAGGTTTTCAACTATGATATAGTTGTGTATATTGAGTCTTTAACCTGATTTTTCGAGTCTATTGAGTCTTCTACAGGTAGGCTTGCGTTTGGAGCAAAGAGTGGGATTATAGAACGTTTCTGGCAATCTGTGCAATGATCTGAAGTTGGAGTCTCGACCACGGTTGGATGTCGACCGACATCAACTTAGTGTCGGTCGACATTGAGGGCGACAGAACACTAAACGCCGAGTTGAAGACATCTTTTGAAGAATTGCAAAGTTTCCCAGAAGTTTTCCCTAATTCTAATCTAGCCACAAAACGTGTTTAGGAGTTTTAATTAGGTTTTCAGACTCATTATCATTTATCTTGTTCTTACTTTTGTTCTTGCTTTTGATTGAGAGATTTGGTGCCAAGGGGCTGTTCTTGCTACTTGTAACCTTTGAGAGAAGGATTTCGAACCCTTTTTTATCTACCTATTTAGTCTTTGGTTTTCTATTCAATGATGTATTGTTTATCTGATAATATGTCTGAGTAGTAACCTAATTAGATTTAGGAATTCTCATAGGGTTTTATGCATGTTAGATAACTGATTAACTAGGATTCTAAACCTATTCGTTCATCACATAAGTTGCACTTAATACTGAATTCTAGACTGGTCACCTAGGATTTAGATATGAGATAATTAAATTAGCACGAGAGCTTGAGTTATAATATGAATAAACTTAGTGTGAGCAATTTGACTAGATACAAAGAGATTTGGTTAAAGAGAAATGTGAACCGAAGAACCTGTTCTTAATGCTTGTTTAGAACTCTAGGATTACAAAGAGATTTGGATCGCTAGGTTGTTAGATATAGAAATAGTTTCAGCGAGAGTTGGACTGTTTAGCATTGTGTTTCAAGTTCTTGAACTCGAGCTTAATCTGAATCCGGTTAGTTAAGTGTCTAGCATTTTATAATTCTTGAGAACTTCCTAAGTCTGATGCCTTTCTCCCATCGAAACACTCTTTAGTTTACTTGCAATTGTTTACTGCTTTCTCTTGGTTGGATTAGCTTAACTGAAGAACATATAATCTGTCGTGTGAAACTTGAGTCCTTGTGGATACGATACCATGAATACTACATTCGCATAACTGTACACTTGCAGTAGAATAGGGATATAATTTGACTCTATCAAGTTTTTGGCGTCGTTGCCGGGGAGTCAGACAAATACTGCTGTGGATTTCAACAAGAAGTTAGATGCTGCCTACACTGAGCTGAATGGAAATTTTGAGTCTTTGAGCACACATATGAAGCAACTAGATACACAAGTGAACCAGATTTCAAGCTCAGTCAAGGGGAAGAATGTTCAGAACACCCACATCAATGCTTGGTCAGTTCAGGTTGAGGATGGGCTGGATCAAGGAGAAGGATTTGAGGTTAAGACAGCTGAATTTCTTACTGATGGTCAAAAATCCGAAACTGAAACCTCAACGTCGACCGACACTGCTCTTGACATCGGCCGACACCCATCTTCAAAGGTGATTTTGAGTTCTCACGACGAACAAAAATCGACCATGAC
The DNA here is from genome assembly GCA_030180135.1 of Orychophragmus violaceus. Taxonomy (NCBI): domain Eukaryota; kingdom Viridiplantae; phylum Streptophyta; class Magnoliopsida; order Brassicales; family Brassicaceae; genus Orychophragmus; species Orychophragmus violaceus. The sequence continues at coordinate 83,307,102 of CM058234.1, read as the reverse complement.
CGATTATGGAGTCGACGTCGAAGAAGAGTTGGCTAGTGTCGACCGACATCAATCCAACTTCGGTCGACATCCTGGGCGAGAAGATCCAATTTCACCAACATCTTGTGGCATTGCTGACGAGAAGGTCTACAAGCCCCCAATACCTTTCCCTAAAGTGGTTGTGAAGTCTAAGCAAGAGCTTGATGAAGCCATACACCTGGAAGTGATGGATAAGAAGTTGAAAGATGATCCACGAGCTGATGTTTTGCCCTATCATCCTTGTCTACAGAGATACATGGAGAAGATGATGCCCATGGACGAGGATTTGAAAGAATGGGTAGTAGTGCTTCCTAAATGAGTCAGTGATGTGTTGTTTAATCAGATCCCCAAGAAGCTACCAGATCCTGGTGTATTTGTGCTAGATTGTTCCATCTTTGAGAATAGCTTTGGGCGCTCCTTATGTGATTTAGGTGCTGCTGGAAATCTCATACCATACTCTGTGGCAGAGAGATTGGGAATGACAGATTTTGCACCCACTAGGATCTCTATAATCCTAGCTGATCAGTCAAGGATGATTCCGGAAGGAGTTCTTGAGGATGTCCCTGTCATAGTTGGGAATTACCTAGTCCCAACTGACTTTGTGGTACTAAGGTACGATAGTGAACCAGATGATCCTCTGATATTGGGAAGACCCTTTTTAGCTACTGATGGAGCGAGTATCAATGTGAGGCATAGTTTGATTGACCTCCACCTGGGAGATGAGTCTCTGCACTTCAAGATGGATAAGTTGCGAAGGTCTGCTATTGATGGTCAAGCCTTTAGCATTGAGCTGGAGCCAGAAGCTCAGACTAGAGAGGTTTCAGTTTCTGATCATGGAGATAAGAAGATGGTGATTTCGAAAGTTCCCACTTTAACATCTTCAGAGCTTGCAACTTCTCATAATCAGAAAGCTCCAAACGTCAGGACTCCACAAAAGCAAAGGTATGCATCGTCACAACTCAGTTCTACTAACTTCGTTGGTATGAATGCAGGAGAACATCCCATTCCCTCTTTCCTTGGACGATCTCACGCTGACACTTCTTACTCTCCGCCATGGATGAAGAGGCTTTCGCAGAGGCACTCACAGCCTCTGTCGAACCCACCAGGAGTCTAATCTCCCACCAAAGTCAAGCTAAAGACTAAAAACAAGTGATGAGTGAGAGGCAACCCACTGTTAAATTGTATATACTAGGATTTTTGGTCTTGCATTTTGATTTCTTTTGTTTTGGTATTTTTTGTAAATTCCCGTAGGATCAGTAGCACTGAAAGATCAGTGTCGGTCGACGTCCCATTGATGTCGGTCGACATCGATCTCAAAGAAGTTTCGAGCACGGATGATAGTCGACCTAAGTCGATTCATAGGGTCGATTTGGGTTATACAAATGAATGTCGACCAACATTAACCTAATAAAATTGAGGTAAGTTTTATTAAAACCCTCGACCCGAGATCATCTTCTTCATTTCTCTTCTCGCCGAGAATCCTCCCAAAATCACCATCTCTCTCATTTTTTGACCGTTTTCGACGATTCAAAGCTCCATTCCACTTGTTTTTCCATGCTCTATCCATTTCTAATATCCATTTAATCGATCTGCGAAGGTATGACTCTGAATTTCCACTTTTCAGTTCGTATTCAAAAGAAGAAAGCTTGGAATTTGGATCGATATATTGATATCTAGGATCAGTTTATGATGGAATATGATTGCTTTTGATGTTGTGAATGACTATCTTGGTTCAATTCAAGAGATTTTGATGCTGCAAAAATCGGATTGTTGAACCTCATTGTAATATCCTGTATTCGAAAATATGGTCAACGGGCAGAAGAAAAGTCAACAGGGGCAAAATTGTAATTTTGCCAAACCCAGGGGCAAAATCGTAATTTTTCCAAAGTTCGAGACGGAAACCGAGACGGGCCAAATGTACTTGTTTTAATACATAAAGAACATTTACAAGACTATAATTGGAAGAAACGGAGCAGAAACGGGTTTTTCGGCTTATCGGAGTGAAAACCGAGAAAACCAGGAAAACTTCGAAAATTCATAACCGGAGCTAGGAAACTCCAAATGAAGTGATTCAAGTTGCTAAATTCATCTACAATCAGGTAGAATCAGATTTTGGAGGTTTTGAGATTTATGGGAATGGTGAAGGATTTTCTAAAACAATTATCGCGAAACCGAGGAAACCGAGAAGAAATTGAAAAAGGGATTGAGAAGTGAGTTGGGCCGGTTTTGGGCTTGGTTTTTGTGGATAAGAAGAAGCTCCAGAGACAGGTGTCTCACCACCAGGTCGCCAGCCTTCCCTCTTGAGGTGTCAAGCCCAAACTTGAAGATGGTTTTTGTTGAATACACCAAAAACACTTAACCAAATTCGTTTTCCCTTCTCCCTCTCTCTCTCTAGCCTCACCCACGACCAGAGCTCTATCTTCTCTCTAGATTCCTGCAAGAAAGTCAGAAAAATCCTTTGAATCTTCATCCAAAACTCAAGAACATGTAAGGTGTTCTTAAGTGTTCTTAAAACCTTCTAGCACCAAAAACATCATAACTCTCTCAATATAAACCCTAATCCACTTCTGCAAAGTCTGGTGGACTCCTCTCTCCCTCCTCTACAACCGCAATCCATCCAACCAGGACCGCCGTCACCGCAATCCATCCAACCAGGAAAGCTGCCGTGGTTAGGATTTGGGTGTATCTCTCTCATCCTTCATCAGATCTGGGCGTTTGGAAGCTCTAGATGCGTAGATCTCCTCTTTCCGATCAGTTTGATAGGTAGATCGTCACCTGAGTCGCCGGAAAAAGGGGTGAACCGGCCGGTCAACGCCGGACCACCGCCGGTCAACGCCGGAAAAGTTGCCGGAGAAGCCCCATCGCCGCCGTGTCTTCAGCCGGTTCTTCAAGGGGTTGATTCAGCTTGGTTTGGTTCAAGAATTGGGTTGGTTTAGGCGTGGTCAAGTCTTGGTCAACAGTTGGTTAAATCGGTCAACGATTTGACCTAAACCGGTTTAACCTAACCGGTTCGATTTAGACCGGTTCAGTTGGTTTTGTTCGATTGAGGTGGTTCAGTTGGTTCAGATTGGGTCAACCGGTTCAAGATTAGTCAACGGTCAAAGTCAAAGGTCAAAGTCAACGGTCAACCGGAGGTCAAAGTCAATGCCGGTCAACGCCGTGGTCAACGCCGGTCAATGCGTTAACTCCGGCCAGATTATGATTTGCGGTTTGTGTACGGGTGTTCGGGAAGCTTCGGAGTTTGTATTCGGGTGTTCGAGAGGTTCAGGTTTAGTTCGGGGTCTCGGGAAGTCGTATCCGCATCCGTGCCGTTCATTCCGACCAATCACTGTGAGTCGGCTCAAACACCGTAGATGAAGCATAGAGAACGTAAAATGAGAAACCGTAGAGTTAGGGTTTGCATACCCGTATGTGATTTGATTATGAATGAGACTTGAATTTGGTGATTAACGATAAACCGGTTAAGGTTTAAGACGCATGTTAGGGTTGTGAGAATTAAATGGATTAAACCTGTTGTGTGCCGTTAGGTTGGTAGTAACGTTGATTGTTGCATGCATATAGTCCTGGCATGATAGGACCGTATATGCATATATACGTATGTAAACAACGATATCGAATGGATCTAAGTATGGGAATTAAGACGGTGTTAAAAGATGGAATTAAACCTAACAATCGTAAGGTGTATGAATCGATATCGGGTTTGAGTTGAATTATGTTAAGGAAAAGTAAATGAATTAAGTAAAGGAAAGATGAGACGTCGGGGAGTTTAGTAAGCTACTAGCTCTAAACCGACGAATCAGGGATGTGATAAAAGATACTTGGAAAAGTAAGAAAAAGGGAAAGTGTGTGATTGGTGTGCTGTCTACGGATTAGCAATCCGCTTATCCAAGGTAGCGGACTTGAATGGGTTAAAAGTGGACGTTAATGAGATATGGGCCGTCTACGGATTAGCAATCCGCTAATCCAAGGTAGCGGACGTGAATTGGTTAAAAGACTTTAGAAACCCTAAGAGGCATGTGTGTGTGGTGATTGTTGTGGTGTTGTTGTTGTGTGGTTGTTGTGCTTTGTTGTGCAGGCCTTTTAGATTGTCTCGGTGTTGGGCCGAGCGATCCGTGTGGTTACTTAACTTGGTCACGAGACCGGTTAAGTCGTGGTTGCTGACTCGTGGTGGTGCCAAGTCAGAGTGGTGCTGCTCGTGTGTGTAGGTGTGTAGACTTGCGGGACGTGGTGTTGAGATGGTTGTTGAGAAATGATTGAGTATGATTGCTAGAGTCCGAGCGAGTCTGCGTGTTTACTTTTCTGCACTAGGACTCTAGGGTGCGTTAGATCCCGCAAGTCTAGGTGTTTGGATACGTTCCGGTACTTCCGACCCAATTGGATCTTCGGGTAGTTACCTGATCGGACACGTGCCTTCGAGCAGTGGGGCTGGTGATGGTGTTAACCTACTGGGTGACGCCGGTAGGTGTGTGATTCGGAGAATACGGGGTCATGTCCTAGGGCCGAATCGCATGGAAACTTGGGTTGCCGGGGGTAACTTGAGTCACTGCGTATCGATGGGCTGAGAACAGTGTCCTAGCCGTTGGACTTCGTGTTGACGTCTAGGAGTCGTGGGGTTAGTTACCATGTTGGTGTCCGTGGAAGTTACCGAGATCGTAAGGGCCCTGTGTTGAGTTTACATTGTTGGTGTTGCGCGATAGATAGATCGAGTTCCAATCGAGAGCATGTGCCGCAGTGTTCTCAATTCCCTTGGTTACTCTTGTGTTGGTGACGGTGTTGTTATTTGAATGCTTGTGTGTTGTGGGTTTGACACGACGTGGTAGTGCGTGATCAACCGTTTATTGTATTGATTGTTGTTTTGGAATTTTGGGGACGGGAATTTATAGATGCTAGATAGACTAGCAGCCGTAGTGGGGAGCCGTCTCGCTGGGTGATCTTAGATCGCTCATTAGACTCTTTTTGTGTTTTCAGGTTTAGTAGCGGCGGACGCGGGAGATCCTCGGTGTAGTCTCGGGATTGCTTGTAGCGGGATTTTGATTCGACGGTTTTTAGATTTTATTTCGGTTCGGCTTTTGGTACCATTTAGTACCATTATGTGTTGCAACACGATGATCGTTTTTATTAATGGCAATTGTTTTGTAAAGACTGGTAAACGTTGTACGTAACGTTTGATTACTCAGAAATGAATATGTTTCCCTGATATTGTGTTTAGTCCGAACCGACACAACTCACGGAAATGGTACGAGTTGCAAAGCTTTGTATCATGGAAGTGAGGATAGCGGGGTCAAAGACGGGTTAGTGCGAGCCTTTGTCTCAAACCGATCTGTCTCTGGCTTCGTCTTGTGACAAACCTTTTCTGTTTGACTTGCTCGGGTTCGACTTGGTCATGTTCTTGTTTGATTGTTGACCGGTCAGCTCGTCGGTCAGCGGATAATGGGAAAGGGGCGTTACACTCATGCTCATGTGTCTGTGTGTCCGTTTTGCAGATGAGGCCTTCTCTAAACCAAGGAAAATGACCACGAAGAGAAGCTGACACCGATACTTCTGGCCCCTCGTCGCAGCATCGCGACACTGCCGATAATCAAAACCAGGCACCTTGGCCAAGAATGGAAGAGAGGAGGTTATGTGTCACTTGCTTCACGGACGAGCCTAGATACCTCTAAACTCTAGATGCAACAATGATCAACAAAATGGTACGAATGATGGTGAAATGAAGTCAAAACAAGAACTATATACAAGTCTAAATGCATGAAAATGTATGAATATCAGCTTGCACCCACATGCCAATCTCAGAGCACTGGGATGATTATGACAGCTTGTTCTACAACGCTTGGTGTAGCGTTAAGATTGAGCCCACACGGCTTCCTTTCATCACGACTATGAAAAAGCTGAAGATACGTTCATATGTCTTGCGAGTTATACGGACGATTGGCTTGGGTACCATCTGTACCAAGTACTATGATTTGCACGAGGATCTGGTCAGACAGTTCATGGCCACATTCCGTGTTTACTACTCCAATGATTTGGTGAGGAAGGCTTCGGAAGGTACATTGACCTTCATGGCCAAGGGCACAAGGTACAGGCTCAGCCTACATGAGCTGTGTGACATATACGAGTTTGACAGGACGCGAGAGAGAGTCAGTTTGCCTGAGCAATGGCCCGATGTGCAGCTTTTCTGGCAACACTTTGGCACAGAAGTGTACGATTCCCAGACCACCAGACATACCGATGTGCGACATCCGGTTCTACGGTACCTTATCCGAGTGTTCGCCAACCCTATCTTGTGCAAGATGGAGCCTGGGATGATGAGGATTGTTGAGATTTTGTTGCTCTATCTTGGGATTGGCGACATTGTTGATGTCAGTGAGCTTGAGGACGCCCATTTGGTAGCAGATGTCAACATGGGAGCTATCTTTTCTCATCATTTGGAGACCTTAAAAGCGACAAAGCCTTTCACTGGGAAGGCGACTAAGATAGAGACGGTCGAGAGTCTCTTAACTCCCATCTTTGACCACTTTGGTCTCGACAGGAGTCAGATGACCATTTGCACTAAGAGGCCTACCATGGACTTCACACATCTGAAGAGCATGCAATGGATCAAGCGAGACGTCAATGGTAGGCAGTTCTTGTGGCGTTTCCATGACATATCTGGCGTCGAGCGCCTGTTTCTCCTTTCAGAGATCAAGCTCACAGGCATCACCAACGAGCCTATCTTACTCTCCTTTCATCCCAGTGTAGAGCTTTGTCGAAGTGTACCGCGTCGCTCTACTGTACTTCGAGGAGCTTCTTCTGGAGCTGCTGCCTCTGCTGCTGAGCAAGAGGCTGTCCATGCTGATGATCCAGATGAGACCTATGGGTTTCCCGATCTTCCAGGACCAGCAGAAGACATGCCACCATGTGTTCTCAAGGGCATTTGGAAGAAGGTTCACAGCATGTCTTGCCAACGCTCACAGCACGTTCACCACCCGTATGTTGGAAATCCGAGCCAATTCTACAGATTCAGAATTCTCGCGAGTTCCAGATAGCCTAGGATCTAGGGTTTAGTTAATTGAATCATGGATCTCACCTCGTGATTACCTGGTGTTTGGCAGCGGAAGATTGATCAGGTAGCACGAGATCTATTGCGCCTCAGATGCTGCGCCTCTATCGTAGTCCACACGCACACAAGCTGGAATCCGCCGGGTTGCTAGTACCGGGACTCGGATCTCTCTGGGAACTGAGTTTCTCTGAGGTTTCTGTGTTTTCTCACTCTGAGAAAACCCTCTGGGCCGCGCAGGACCAACCACCTTAGGTCGAGATATAAAACGTGTTTATATACTGACCTCGAGGTGAACCGAAACATCAGTTTCGGTTTCGCCATTGTGTCGACCGACACACTTATTGGTGTCGATCGACACACGTCCTGTATCGACCGACGCACCCAATGGTGTCGATCGATACACCCCTTTGAAACTTATATTCGATCTGTATCCAATACATATCGATCAGACCATATGCCAATGATCAATTCCCATGCAGAGTATATCCAACTTGCTTAGGTGTGTGACCCTGTAGGTTCACACGATACTGGAAACGAGTTACAACTCATTTGTCATAATTGGTTTCTAGCAAAACATTATGATTACCCAGTATCACATGAATTGTCCGATCTCGACAATACAACTATCTCTAGAGTTCGTACAATGTGATTTCAGGACATAATCCCAACAATCTCCCACTTGTACTGGAATCACTTATTCCTATAATCCCTTCGTCTCTATATCTCGATATGGCATAAGGCAAGAGACTGTGTCATCCTTATTATAGCCAAAATCATGTTCATCGAACTTCTGATCTATACTGATAAACAAACGACTGACAATCACCTCGTTTGAGCACGGCCATGCATTTTCTCAATATCAAATCTTCGATGGGCCCTGAGATATTTATCTCCCGTTATACAGGAGGGACAAATCCCATTTTGTTCCATCCCTGTTTCTACACATACTTCATGATACGTCGAAACAATGCCGTTATAGCCGCCAGTTACGGAACGACGTTTGACAAGGTCAAAGCGCACCAATTCATATGCTAGAAAGCATGATGAACTCATGTCTAAGGACCATACTCTATAGTCGTAATGAGAATTTCCCATGACACTTATATATAACTATCCTGTGGAGTTCTCATTAAGCGGGTCATGTCCGATCATATGTTCACCAACATATATCTATGTGACTGACTGTGATAATCATATCATTGACTCCATGAAACTTAGTCCAACAGTCACCTCACATGCTAGTCTGCGCGGTTGTTAGTGTCCCATTTTAACAACCTTGACTAGGGACAATCATAATTTATGTCATCTTTTACTTATAGGGTTTCATGATCAAGTCTTCAACTTGATGACCTATAAGATGACCATAAAGTACTTTGGGACCATTATTTAATTATCCAATAATTAAATAATACTGATGTCAGTTTTAACTTACACAAATACTGCCAAAGCATGTCTATGTAAAGTTTACAACATAACTAAAATAACTCCCACTAGAATCAAGATCATCTTTTCAGATATCTTACACCTACAGCAACAGAATAAATTCCGTGCTTAGGTTGTGGTAGAGAGTGCGGTGCTATTGCTTGAAACAATTTCAACAAATTACACCGCCATTCAGATAAAAGCACTATTCTACGGTCTACTGCTTGGAGCCTTTCCAACAGTTAGCACCGCTATTCAGACAAAGAGACATAACCAGGTGGGAACCGGGAATCGTCTTTGTCCGACTAACTACTTTCAACTGGTTCGTCACTTTATCAGTTCACCACGAACCTATCCTTAGTGTTTCTCAACACTTGGGATATTTCTGGTAACTATTCAGTGACTATTACCGTAGTACATTGGTATTTTCTCGTCATGCTTTATGCTTAAGCTGCATCTAGACGAGCGCAAAATATGGCACTCATGATGGATTCTATTGCATCAGCATAAGTAATCACACTCATTAATACTAGTTCAGACAGTGTTCAAAACACTTCTTCTTGCTAATATTGTTACCAGCTCAGCCAGTGTCCAAGACACTTCATCTTGCTTAGATTATTGCCATAAGACCTTTGGTATGAAGCCATTCTTGGAATCAAGCACTTTTGAACTGTCCAATACCTTATTAACATAAGGATTTTGACACAATCCAATTAGCCTACTTAATCTATGTCAATAGATTCTTATTCCAAGAATTCATTCGGCTACTCCCATGTTCTTTTGTTTAAGTTTGACTTCCGACCTAAATCTTGACAAGACTTTAGCGTTGGAACGTTGTTTATGAGATTCAAGTATGTTATATACATACTGTGTGAGAATTGCCAATACGCTCCCACTAGTCTTCTTGTAGACCCATGGTTTCTTTTCTTTCTGATCAAGTCAAAACTTTTGACCACATTATCAAAATGTTGATTCCAACTCCAAGATGTTTGCTTCAATCCAGAAATGGATCGGTGAAGCCAACATGCATACCCAACCAATTTTCGGAGTTGGGGCTCACCATCCCTTCTTCGAATTTCGCATGTTCGTCACTTTTCAATGATCAACAGATCACGACAATTGGTTACGAGAAATCACTCTCGAGTTAGTGACGGATCCTTTCGGATCTGCGATTTTCAGGCTCCACAGGTGTAGATCCTACAACACTTTGTAGATCTCACCGCTGCTTTCCCTCAACAGGTTGAGCAGCCTCCTGTGTTTATCGAATTTCTTCGATATGTACTTTTACTCCCACTGTTCCTTTTGAAAGTATGACCTTTCTTAAAAGACACAGTTCTGGATAACAAAAGTACTAAGCCTTGGTTTCCTCAGGACAACCAGCGAGGTAGAACTTATCAGATATGGATTCAAGTTTGTTTGTTGACTGCTGTCTTACACAAACCTTGCAATCCTAATTAATCAGAAAAACAAATTGGAAATCACCCAGTCCACATCCAATGTGGTGTTTTTCACTGATTCTGATAGAAACCTTTTTCTGCGCAAAGACAGACATTTCAGGACGTATTCTTAAATCGTTATGGAAGATTCCTGTGACTCATCCTTGATCGGAGCATATCCAATAAGATCCGATTCATTCTGTTAGATGATCACCCAATTGTTGACTCTAAGTATTTTCTTCCACGATCCAATCGAGGATCTTAATACTTCTGTCAAATTGGTTCCACACTCCATCTTGGAACTCCTCAAGGGATTCCTGCTCGTGTCTCATCAAATGAACACAGCCACACTTATTGATGCCATCAATAAGGTAATGAAGTACAGAAGATTTCCTTTGGCACTTATGCTTGTTGAGCCGCATACATCAGTATGTGTAAGGCCCAATAAGCCTCTGGCCCTTTTCTTTTAGCTCTGCTAAAAGGGCCTTAGTCATTTGATCCAGTGAACAGAATTCATATTTCAAGTGATTAATAATCAGATGAGTCCAAAACTATGGAACTTCTTAATCCGCTTCACTCTATGTTATTAAATGACTATGACAAAGAAAACTTGACTTCAAGTCATCAGACTTAAAGTGATTGGTATTTATGTTATGTGTACTAGTGTACATTAGTTCAAGATATAAAACCCATTCCAAATGGGGTGCTACCATATAATATTTCATTAAGATCTAAAAAAAAACAAAACTTGTCTTTTATCAAAATGAAAAACATCCAAATTCTTTACAAGAAGATGAAAGACAATTCTGCACAAGGCAGATATATAGTAGCAATTACTTAATTTCTAAAACCAAGTATAAAAGGTTCCTACAAGTGGAGAATCTCTACGGCTCATGGAGCAACCATTGCTTCAACCAGACACGCAGTTCCACTTGTCCTTTCTTCAACGTTCTACTTTCGCTTAGGTCCTGCATATTTCAAAAATATCAGCACCACAACTAGTATCCAATACTTATGTAGAACTTGAATTGATAACACAATACCTGAAGAAGGAGTACCATACATCTTCTCCATCTCTTGTGAATCTTCCAAGAATTTATTGCATTCTCTCTTCCAATGCCCCGACTCATTACAGTAGAAGCACTTTTTGACACCAGATGGGCCTGACTTGGGCTTATAAGATGACACAGGCTTATCCTGATTCCAAATCTGGACGGCCCAGCCTCTACCCTTGCCAACACAAGATTCCTCAAATCTTTTACCCTTTATGATGTCATACTCTGCTGTTTTGAGCATACCATGCAGCTCAGTCAACGTCTTCGTCAAGCCTTTCTTGATATAGTTCTTAACGAACTTGTCATAGCTTGACGGCAGTGACTGCAGAATGATGTCAGTGGCCAACTCGAAGCTGACAGGACATTCCAGTTTCCCCAGGTTATCAATGTAACCCATCAGTTTAATGACATGAGGACTTACTGGAGCATCCTCTGGTAGCTTGCACCCAGTGAGAGACTTCACCATCTGGAATCTCTCAACTCGTGCCAGATCTTGAAACTTCAGTTTCAGGCTGGTGATCATCTCTATTGGCGACTCCATGTTCTCATACTGACTCTTCAAGTCTGAGTTCATGGAAGCCAATATCAGACCACGCACATCTACCACATCAGTATAATGCTTATTCCAAGCATTATACACTGCATGCGAGCGATTGGTCCCAAGCTTTTTTGGAAGAGCCTTTTCAAGGACATAGTCCTTGCTCTCCTGCTTGAGAATGAATCTCAGATTCCGATACCAATCCAGGAAGTTGGATCCATTTAACTTGTCCTTCTCAAGGACGGATCGCAACGAGAAAGTAGTCATAGACATAAGCTGAAATCCAAGAAAAACAAAGATTTAGTTATGTATATGATGAGAAATCTTATCGAATAAGAAAACTCGCATTATATTCAAACAATGTTTCTTCTATGAATATAATAATCCAAGATCCATACTTCACCAAAATCTGAGTGGGCGACTCGCCATTACCCAAACTTTAGTTATCTAGGTAAGCAAATCATTGCTAATTGTACTCAGTACAACTCTTGGTTGTGGATGAGACAAACTATGTCTAATCCACTCTGATGTCTCTGGGCTCAGAACTTCTGATAGCTCAGTCAAGTATACCAATCTCTTTAGTCTTGTGATCATTGACAGTTGCACTACAAGTCTGTCAATGACCACCTGCCTTACCCATGTAGCAGTGGATACCAAGGACTCCAAGACTATCCAACAAACGACACGAGTTTTGACAGTAGACAAGATTGGGCAAGACATCAATGTTACTTGATATTTAGTTGAGGAAACTAAACCCAAAAGTTTAGCAAATCAATTTCTTAGGTCATGTAATTGTTGATGTTAATGCACTGCAAGTCCATCAATGTTATTACCTGCCTTACTCACGTAATTGTGGACACCAAGCTCTTGGCTAGACATCACACAACGAAATGAGTCTTGACAGTTGACCATATTGAAGCTAAGCTTTAATCAAAGTTTTGGTCGAGTTTGGTTTCTGCAAATTCAAGGTTCAATAACCAGAATTCCGAGCACTGTGTCGATCGACGCAGACTCTGTCTGTCGATCGACATAACCAAACAAAACCGGATTTCAATGACCGGTTAATTCAATTAACCCGGTTCATCGAACCAGTTATGTCGATCGACGCAGCCCATGTGTGACGATCGACATAGACCTAAACCGCAGATAGTTCTTGATAACCGGTCCAATTCAATTGAACCGACTTATCTGATCAAACTGATCTTAACCAATCGGTTTATACTAATTGGGATGATCAGTTCAATCCAATTGAACCAATTCATCCAATTTAAACCGTTTAAACCAGTTTCAATTGATTGCGATAACCAGTCCAATTCAATTGAACCGACTTATCCAATCAAACTGATTTATCCCATCGGTTCATGCTAATTGAGATAATCAGTTCAATCCAATTGAACTAATTCATTCAATTTAAACCGATCTATTCGGACTTAACCAAGCATGATAACCGGTCCAATCCAATTGAACCGATTAACCATTCGCTCGGCCTGTGTCGATCGACACTCAACCTGTGTCGATCGACGCAGTAGGCCTTTTAGGTTTTCTTCGAGAAAACCCTAGCCGCCGAATATTGGTCTGTGTCGACCGACACTCAAACTGTGTCGATCGACACTCGACCGTGTCTGCTCTGTGTCGACCGATACACCCAGTGTGTCGATCGACAGAGAAGGCTTTCGGTTTTTCTTCGCGAAAAACCCTAGCCGCCGATTCTGTCGAATTCGCAACTCTGTGTCGACCGACACACTCAGTGTGTCGATCGACACCATGCGAAAACACAGAATCAGACTTCTGTTTCAATCGATCTAACATGCTATTGTTCATAAACTTATATGAGCGAAATCAATTCATTAGATTCAATTAAACAGACTGATTCAATGGAAAAACCCTAATGCTCTGATACCACTGTTGGAAATCCCAGCCAATTCTACAGATTCAGAATTCTCGCGAGTTCCAGATAGCCTAGGATCTAGGGTTTAGTTAATTGAATCATGGATCTCACCTCGTGATTACCTGGTGTTTGGCAGCGGAAGATTGATCAGGTAGCACGAGATCTATTGCGCCTCAGATGCTGCGCCTCTATCGTAGTCCACACGCACACAAGCTGGAATCTGCCGGGTTGCTAGTACCGGGACTCAGATCTCTCTGGGAACTGAGTTTCTCTGAGGTTTCTGTGTTTTTTCACTCTGAGAAAACCCTCTGGGCCGCGCAGGACCAACCACCTTAGGTCGAGATATAAAACGTGTTTATATACTGACCTCGAGGTGAACCGAAACATCAGTTTCGGTTTCGCCATTGTGTCGACCGACACACTTATTGGTGTCGATCGACACACGTCCTGTATCGACCGACGCACCCAATGGTGTCGATCGATACACCCCTTTGAAACTTATATTCGATCTGTATCCAATACATATCGATCAGACCATATGCCAATGATCAATTCCCATGCAGAGTATATCCAACTTGCTTAGGTGTGTGACCCTGTAGGTTCACACGATACTGGAAACGAGTTACAACTCATTTGTCATAATTGGTTTCTAGCAAAACATTATGATTACCCAATATCACATGAATTGTCCGATCTCGACAATACAACTATCTCTAGAGTTCGTACAATGTGATTTCAGGACATAATCCCAACACCGTAGCCACGACGTCTCGCACCAGCGTAAGCACCTACCCATGTGAGCTCAGAGGATGAGGAGATAGAGGAGGCTGCTGACTCCGATGAGATGGATGATGGAGACTCTCCAGTCTTCTAGACACTTGCTGCTGATTCTGCGTTTATTTTTCTTTTTCCTTTCTCTTGAGTCATTTTGATGTTTCTTTTTAGTCAGTCTGTCAGTCCGGTCTGTTTGGAACTTTGACTATTTGAGTTTATGCATCACCACTGTTGTTTTGATGTGATTTTGAGTGATTTAACGCATCTAACAGGTGAGGAATTGAGTGCTAACTCATGAACTTAACCACTGCCGATTTGAAAATTCTACGTATGATCACATGACTCTGATGTCGGGCGACACTAAGCTTAGTGTTGGTCGACATCGGTCGTGTTCAAGTTCGACTTTTTAACTCAATAACTCTATGGTTCCAGATTGATTTCTTTCGAACCCAAGCTGCGATTGCACTGGGGACAGTGCAGTCTAAGTGTGGGGAAGGTGGTTACTGACATTGTGTTTTGTTTTCTTAGAGTCAGTCCCTTGTTTTCACTTGTTTTCAAAATGGTTTTATTGAGTCAAAATGTGTATGAAACTATGATTTTTCGAGGTAATTTTTCGCTGGAACAGGAACTAAGTGACCATTGGATGAACTTGGAGTAGCTCTATGACTATTAGAAAACGCCAAACGGATCAACTTACTAAGGACACCCCTATCTAACCAGGTATTCAGAGGATCCATCACTAACTTCACCTCTAATCCTGACTTATTTTCTCACTTAGGGGCTTGATATCTCTGGATCGGATTCCTCTGATGTGTTGACACAGTCTATGATACTGTCTAAGTATGTTTCTGATTTTCTCCTCCTTTGAAAGTAAAAAAGAAAAAAGAGATTAAAACTAAGGATAACCTAGTAGCTTCGAAGTGGTCACGGAAGTGGTAGAGACCCCTATTACCACCTGTGCATCCATGGAAACATGTCCAAAGTTACACCCCGAATAAAAAGGGAAGAGCACTGATAGAAAAAAATAAAACGATACCCAGTGGAGAAAAATCAGTTGCTAAGGGAGAAAAGGAAAATAAAGGAACCAGAAACTGACGGTTTGGTGGTCAGTGCTGACTGGGTTGAGTTCATGTGTCCTCTGATCAATAATTGATATATCATGGTTTTTACCGGTTTTATGCCATGATATAAGTATGTTTTAGAGTCTTTTGGTGTTCTTTTAGAGTCTTTTACAGGTGTTATTAGGTACACACACGTTTGGAGTGGATTTGGAGATTATGGAGCTAAATGGAGCATTTTGGAGTTTTGACCCGAGAGTTTGTGCTCACTGTCCGAAACAGAGGAGTGTGTCGATCGACGCACATCAGCATCGATCGTTACACATCGTGTTGGGCCAGACTCGCGAGAGTTAATGAAGAATGATGACATTGCAAAGTTGCCCAGAAGTTCCAGATATTTACACAGAAGCCCCCAAGACGTGATTTAGCTATTTAATTAGGTTTTACATCAGTTTTTAAGATACGCTATCATACTTTAGAGCAAAGAGTTTTTAGAGCTATTTGGGGCTGATCTGATCATGTACTACATCATGTTTTTGGAGAAGATTTCGAACCCCTTTACTTATTTAATCTCTTTTATGCAATCTATTAATTCATTGATTATGTTTTCATTATCTATGTCTGACTAGATTCATAGTTAGGTTTAGGGATTCTCAATAGGGATTTTATGATTTGCTAGATATAATTCATTCAGTTAAAGATTCATATCAATAAATGTTCTTTAATCTAAATTGTGTTTAATGCTAGTTCTAACTTGATCACTTAGAATCTAGATCTGAAGTTGCTAGATTGACACGAAAGTGTGGTTTAGAATCTGAACTATTTAGGTTGAGCAATATAATTACTCGCAAAGAAATTTGGTTTAATTAGATTGTGAACATATCGAACTTGATCATTAAAGCTGGTTTAATCTGTTAGAAATTACAAAGACATTTGGATTTCTGCAATTAGGCTTAGAGAATTCTCACAACGAAAGTTGGTTAATTCTATATATGTGTTTTGAGTTCTAGAACTGTGTTTAATTTGATCATGACTGAATGATTTGTCTGCTTGTCTGATTTCCTAAGAACTCCCTAGACTTAGCGCCCTTAGTTAATTGCTTACAAAAAAACTTGCTACTTGTTTACTTTCTTGCATTGCTTTTCGTTTCTCAATACAATTTGCTTTCTCCTAGTTTAATCTTGACCGTTCTAATTCTGTCGTTGCCTAGAGTCCTCGTGGATTCGATCCCTAAGTACTACATTGATATTGATGTGCACTTGCAGTTAGTATAGGGTTAAAACTTTACACCTATCAAGTTTTTGGCGCCGTTGCCGGGGACTCTTTGGAGTCTTCGATAGATTCGAACTTAGGGTTTTTACTAGGATTTTTATTTTTTGTTTTAGTTACTGATTTTTCTCTGTTTCTTCTCCGTCGCAGGTTTTAATTTCTCATAGCATCGATCGTTGCATTTCTTGTGTCGATCGTTACTAGGCGATTGGAGTTGAATCGATCGTTGCACTGTTAGCATCGATCGTTGCTTGACGATTACAGACGGTTTATGCAGACGCGTGATACCAGAAGTAATCCGAACACTAATCTCGTTAACCTCCAACTTGAAGAGCTTGCTAGACTAGAGAGGACTAACAGAAGAGTTCAAAGAGCAAGGATGGTAGTTGAACGTGTGATTATATTGCCTGATGCTCAAGGTGTCCTGAGGGACCGTGCTGGGAATCCGTACAATGCTGCTGGAGAACGGATTGATGCTGAAGGGAATGTTATCCCAGATCCTCTTGAGCAACCACGCCAGGAGCAGAACCAAGGCCAAGGACAGGCCCAAGGTAGAGAGATGGTTGTCCATGAGAGGACTTTGGCTGACTATAACTGTCTGGATGAGTTTCATGCTAACCAGTCAGCTCTTGTACCTCCTGATTTTGATAGGAATGATTTTGAAATCAAGACCATCTACTACTCGCTTCTGAGGCAGAATGCCTTCCATGGTTATCCTAATGAGCAGCCAATGGATCACATAGATGAGTTTGAGGACATAGTCACTGGGATGAAGTATGATGGAGTGAACTATGACTATCTGTTTCTCAAACTATTCCCCTACTCTCTCGCTGGAGATGCTGCTGCCTGGCTGAAACAGCTTCCACCTGGGAAGTTTGTTACATGGGATGCTCTGAAGAGTGAGTTTCTACGATACTTCTATGATGATGCTCGCTCTGATCAGTCAAGGCAGGACATTCTCACTTTCTCCCAAGGTCCGACAGAACCTCTTAAGACTTCATGGATGAAGTTTAAGAAGTACCAACGTGACTGCCCGCATCATGGATTCACTGAGGTGACATTGCTGGGTATCTTCTTCAGAGGTATAGATCTTCCATATCAGACTGCATTAGACAATTCTAGCAATGCAAATTTCAACACTAGGACTCCTGCTCAAGCTAAGCAGTTGATAGATAACTTAGTAAGCAGTAATAGCTGCAAGACTACTGATGAGAGAAGGAAGAAGTCTGTTGGAAAGATAGAGAATTTGGAGATTGCTGATATTAGATCTAAGCTAGACACAGTTTGTAATCTTCTAACTGGGAAGAAAGCTGTCAATTTTGCTCAAGATGTTAAGGTGATCACTGCTGAAGAAGATGGGCAGGAAGAGGATGTGAACTACATCGGAGGATCTGATTTCCAAGGTAACAGGTTTGGTAATCAGCAAGGTAATAGATTTTTCAGTGGTCAGAAGAGTGCTTTCACAAGCAATCAAAACTCTTCTGTCTTTGGACAGAATGTTGGTATTCAGAAACCTTTCCAACAAGGTAATCAGAGGAGTTATGGATCTTCCTCTTACCAAGCAACTCCTGTTGCTACTACTCATGAGAGTAAGATGGAGAGTATGATAGAGCAGCTGCTGGAAGGACAGACTAAGATTGCTGTGGACTGCAACAAGAAGTTGGATGCTGTTTATGAGGATCTCAATGGGAAGTTTAAGTCTCTAAGTACTCATGTGAAGCAATTGGACACTCAGGTTAGCCAAATTTCGAACTCTGTCAAGGGAAAGAGTGTTGTAGACACCCACATTAAGGCCTGGCCAGTGTACATTGATGATGGATCACACCTAGGTGAAAGATTTGAGCTAAATACAGCTGAACTGGTAGAAGAGGCTGAAATTTCTGATTTTGAGGAAAATCTCTCGGGTGGAATCTGTGAATATTCAACTGCATCGATCGATGCACCCTTAGCATCGATCGTTGCATGGCGTGGACAGACAGATTCACATGATTCTTATGGCATTGATGCAGATGCAGATTCAGAGCTTAATCGTTTATTCCCTGGAGTGTCTGAGATAACTCAACAGGAGATTTATGCACAATCTATTCGATTATATCCTAAAGTGTCTGAGGTGATTCAACAAGAGATTGATGAGCTTAAACAGCTGGAAAAGGTTGGTGAAGAGTTGGAAGAAATTCCACCATCTGATGATCCACCTTATCACCCTTGTGTGCAGAGATACTTGGGTAAGATGTTGCCTTTGGATGAGATGCTGAAGGATTGGGTTATAGTTGTTCCTCAACATATAAGTGATGTGCTGTTAACTAAGATTCCTAAGAAGCTACCTGATCCTGGGATTTTTGTGCAGAGTTGTTCCATTTTTGAGGATGGTTTCAAGCGCTCTCTGTGTGATTTAGGAGCTGCTGGAAGTCTCATGCCATACTCTGTGGCAGAGAAGCTGGGTATGATGGATTTTTCACCCACTAGGACCTCTCTTGTCCTAGCTGATCAGTCAATAAGGATTCCGGAAGGAGTTCTTGAGGACGTCCCAGTGAGAGTTGGAAACTACTTGGTTCCAACAGACTTCTTGGTGCTTAAGTATGATAGTGAGCAGGATGATGCTTTAATTCTGGGCAGGCCATTCTTAGCCACAGATGGAGCAGTAATAGATGTGAGGCACAGTTTGATTGATCTGCATCTGGGAGATGAGCCACTGCACTTTGAGATGGACATGCTGTGTAAGCCGCTGATTGATGGGCAGACCTTCACTATTAAGGATGGATATGGAGAGAAGATAAGCGAGACTTTGGTTTCAGATCCACCATATCAGTTTAATCCTTCTTTTCTCGGACGAGCTCACACTGATGAAGCTTACTCTCCACCTTGGATGAGGAGACTTGCACAGAGGCAATCACAGTATCTATCAGGATCTCCAGCAAACTGATCTTGTTCGTCCGGTCAAGCTAATGACCTTAAACAAGCGCTGAGTGGGAGGCAACCCACTGTTAGGTTTTAGTGTTTTTCTTTCTTATTTTTGTGTTTTTCTTAGTATTTCACGCTTTTATTTGTTTTTGCTAAGTTTTTGATACAGAACACTGTCTCGAGATGTGTGACGATCGTTGTTATATGTGCAACGGTCGTTGCATGGAGATTTGACGAAGAGATGGGATCGCCTTGTGACGATCGTTGCCGCCATGTGCAACGGTCGTTGCAAATGGTTTAAATGCAAATTAAGGTATGCGTGCTAAACCGGAACCAATTTGGTTCAACAGCGTCGATCGTTGCACCTATGCATCGATCGTTGCTCACACGACCCAGGTAAGTGCCTTAAACCCCTTTTCTCTTCTTTTCTTCCCCATTTCGCCGTCCGTACAACCGCGAGTGCACAACCCTAAATCTCTCATTTCCTCATCGTTTTCTCTGATTCAAAGCCCGATTCTACTTATTTTCATATCCCATGTCTATTTCTCTAACCCATTTGCAGTGAATCCAAGGTAAGAGCTCTCATTTTCATCATTTTAGGATTCGGTTTTAGGGTTTAGAAATTAGGGATTTTTAGGCTTGAAATTGATGAACCCGTACTGATTAGACTTGATTAGGGATGTTTGGTGATGGTATTTGGCTGTTTGTGAGGTTTTAGAACGAAGTTAGAACTGATTTTTGAGATTATTTGTCGGCTGTGAAATCGCCCTGCAACGATCGACGCACTTGTGCAACGATCGTTGCATTGCGATTCCACAAGGAGTTTCTGCCGTGACTTATATTGTTTATTTTCTTGTAAAGCTACCACAACCACAGCAGCTACAACTCATCATCATCCACCAGCTGAGTGGTTCCATCGAGAATCACCATATCCTGAGGACTATCAGAGAGATCAGGAAGCGATACAGCCGCCCTGGCCTAGAGCAGATGAGCAGTTGATTCCGACAGATAAGGTCTGGGGCATGGAGATTGATGAGCTGCTCAAGACTGACACGTTCACAGAGAGGCCATTTCTTGACCATTGGGATGAGTTTGACACATTTCTCTACAATGTTTGGTGTGGCATGACGCTTAAGCCGACCAAGTTTGCGGATTATTCTACTTGTAAGAGTCTAGGCATCGATGAGAAGATTCTTGCACTATGTAAGGGCATTGGTCTGGGGACAATGCTTATGCATCCTTACGACTTGTATCCTGATCTGGTGAGACAGCTATTGGCCACCTGTAGAGTGATATACCCTGACCCAGAGAGCAGGAGAGCTTCAGGAGGTTTCTTTACCTTCATGTGCTTAGGAGCCAGGTATCGGATTCCCCTTCTAGATATCTGTAGGATTTATGGATTCAGCACTGAGCCGACGCGCATTGGTATGACTCTTGAGTGGGATGTGGAGGAAGCTCAGTATTTCTGGGAGTGTATTGGCAATGGTCGATACAACTCGAGGACGACGAAGCTGATACAGGTCAGACATCCTGTTCTCAGATATGTCTTGCGCATCTTGGGATGTACTCTGTTGTGCAAATATGAAGCCAACAAGATGCGTAAGAACGAGATAGAGATGTTGTTCATTGGACTGAGGGACCAGTTTGAGGATACTGTTCTGAGATATCCCACTAGAGGACTCAACTTGGGAGCTGTTTTTGCTCATCATTTATGTGACCTGCAGAAGAAGCCATTTGATGGTAAGGGCACTGAGACAGTAGGGAGTCTGCTTACTCCCATTTTCAGGCATTGCAAGATTCCCTTAGAGGGTACGGAGTGTAATGACAGCAAGGAGTTCCTTGATTTTAGCCACCTGCAAAGTGCTACATGGCTGAAGGAAGGACGAGTATGGGTCTATTATGACCCTGCCACTGAGAAGCGTGGTGTGGATCTTCCTGCTGCTGGGAGAGCCTTCTACACTAGCTTCTACTTCATCTGCGCCTGCATCTGCTGCCTCTGTTGATGATGTTGGCCCTTATCCCGAGCCTTCGATGCCTTTTGGTGATATGTCTGAGGCAGAGTGGAGAGAGCGTGAGGATGGTATTCAACGGAGCATCTGGAACTTCATGCGTACCTGCACTTGCAGGAGACAGCCGCAGATACACCATCCAGGACCTTCTCTACGTAGACAACGATCTCCGACTCCCAGTTCTTAGAGTGGTACTGATCGCATTGATGGGACGGAGGACGAGTGAGAGTAGCGAGCATCTTCAGACTACGGTTCTTTGTATTTCTTTTTCACTTTTCTTTTGCATTTTTCTTTTGATTTCTTAGGATACTTATGTTTGGATGCTGTGATTGGTTTGAGACAATTAGTTGCTTTGATTTTCTCTATTTTCAGTGATCTTCAGCTTGCAGGTTTGAAATTTGATGATTTCTCACATACTAACCTGCTAACTTGCTGACTGTTCTCGGATATCGCAGTGCGTCGATCGACACAACCTTGTGTCGATCGTCACAAAACGAGAAATCGCATTGCAGCGATCGTTGCGGTCTTGAGCAACGATCGACACAAGTCGAAAAATCGCCTAGCAACGGTCGTTACATTTATGTAACGATCGATGCATGAGCGACAGAGGTAAAAATCAGACAGAACTCAACACATCCATTAACATTTTCTTTCTTTTTACCAACCCTTAGCTTAACACTATTGGGGACAGTGTGTTTCAAGTGTGGGGGAGGTAGCTACTGACTTATATCTTTCTGTTTTCTTAAGAGTCAGTCCAGTTTTTCAAAAAAAAATTGTTTATTGAGTCAAAACCAGTTTAAGTAAGAAACAGTAAATTTTGTAGAAGTAAACAACATCTTGCAGGAACTTAAGTAACCATTGGGATGAAGCTGAAAGATCAATTTATGACTATTAGAAAATCCAACACGGATCAACCTACTGAGGACACCCATATCAATTCAGGTATTCAGAGGATCCTTTTACTGGCTTCACCCTTAACTTGACTTTAATTTTCTCACCTAAGGGCTTGGTATACCTTGAGTCGGAATCCTTTGTTAGTTCTGACACAACTTGTAAACCTGTCCGAGTATGGTTCCCTTCTCCCCTTCCATAAAAAAAAGAGTAATAAACTGAGGATGAGTTAGTAACTCCGAAGTGGTCACGGGAGTAGTAGCAAACACTATTACCTCCTGTGTTATCCATGGAATGTGTCCAAAGTACACCCCTTAACGGGAAGAGCACTGATAAAAAAAAAATGATACCCAATGGGGAAAAATCAGAATGCTAAGGAAGGGAAAAGAGAAGAAAAGGAACCAGAAAAAGATAGTATGGTGGTCTAGAGCTGAAAAAGTAAGAATCCATGTGCCCTTTGATCGATAATCCTTAGGTGAGACCGCACTTAATATGCTTAAGAAGTCAGTAGGGTGAATTTGAATTGCTTGGATTGATTGTGGAGTTTACTTAGGACAGTTTCTAAGTGTGGGGGAAGTATATGTTGGTCTTGATATCTTGCAGTTGATTCTTTCAGTGGTTTACTAAGGGGAATCTGAGTGTTGTTGCTTCTAGGACAAAAAGAGTTTATGAAAGTTTTCAAACCTCTTCACCATGTTTTAGTTCTCTGTTTTGCTTGAGGGCAAGCAAAGGCTAAGTGTGGGGGAGTTGATATATCATGGTTTTTACCGGTTTTATGCCATGATATAAGTATGTTTTAGAGTCTTTTGGTGTTCTTTTAGAGTCTTTTACAGGTGTTATTAGGTACACACACGTTTGGAGTGTATTTGGAGATTATGGAGCTAAATGGAGCATTTTGGAGTTTTGACCCGAGAGTTTGTGCTCACTGTCCGAAATAGAGGAGTGTGTCGATCGACGCACATCAGCATCGATCGATGCACAGCGTATTGGGCCAGACTCGCGAGAGTTAAAGAAGAATAATGATATTGCAAAGTTGCCCAGAAGTTTTAGATATTTACACAGAAGCCCCCAAGACGTGATTTAGCTATTTAATTAGGTTTTACATCAGTTTTTAAGATACGCTATCATACTTTAGAGCAGAGAGTTTTTAGAGCTATTTGGGGTTGATCTGATCCTGTATTACATCTTGTTTTTGGAGAAGATTTCGAACCCCTTTACTTATTTAATCTCTTTTATGCAATCTATTAATTCATTGATTATGTTTTCATTATCTATGTCTGGCTAGATTCATAGTTAGATTTAGGGATTCTCAATAGGGATTTTATGACTTGCTAGATATAATTAATTCAGTTAAGGATTCATATCAATAGATGTTCTTCAATCTACATTGTGTTTAATGCTAGTTCTAACTTGATCACTTAGAATCTAGATCTTAGGTTGCTAGATTGACACGAAAGTGTGGTTTAGAATCTGAACTATTTAGGTTAAGCAATATAATTACTCGCAAAGAAATTTGGTTTAATTAGATTGTGAACATATCGAACTTGATCATTAAAGCTGGTTTAATTTGTTAGGAATTACAAAGACATTTGGATTTCTGCAATTAGGCTTAGAGAATTCTCACAACGAAAGTTGGTTAATCCTATATCTGTGTTTTGAGTTCTAGAACTGTGTTTAATTTGATCCTGACTGAATGATTTGTCTGCTTGTCTGATTTCCTGAGAACTCCCTAGAATTAGCGCTCTTAGTTAATTGCTTACAACCAAACTTGCTACTTGTTTACTTTATTGCATTGCTTTTCGTTTCTCAATACAATTTTCTTTCTCCTAGTTTAATCTTGACCGTTCTAATTCTATCGTTGCCTAGAGTCCTCGTGGATTCGATCCCCAAGTTCTACATTGATATTGATGTGCACTTGCAGTTAGTATAGGGTTAAAACTTTACACCTATCAATAATCCCTCTGTGAGACTGCACCTAATTGTATACAGAGGTTAGTGTGGTGAACTTGAATATCCTAATTTGATTGTGGAGTTTACTTGGGACAGTTTTTAAGTGTGGGGGAAGTATATTGTGGTCTTGATATATGTAGAAAAGTTTTCAGTGGCTTACTAAGTGAATGTGAATGCGAAAGTTCCTAGGACGAAATGAGTTTCTGAGTTTTCAAACCTCTTTCTTATGCTTTAGTTCTTTTACTTGTTTGAGGGCAAGCAAGAGCTAAGTGTGGGGGAGTTGATATATCATGGTTTTTCTAGGTTTTCAACCATGATATAGTTGTGTATATTGAGTCTTTAACCTGGTTTTCGAGTCTATTGAGTCTTCTACAGGTAGGCTTGCGTTTGGAGCAAAGTGTGGGATTATAGGACGTTTCTGGCAATCTGTGCTATGAGCTGAAGTTGGAGTCTCGACCACGGTTGGATGTCAACCGACATCAACTTAGTGTCGGTCGACATTGAGGGCGACAGAACACTAAACGCCGAGTTGAAGACATCTTTTGAAGAATTGCAAAGTTTCCCATAAGTTTTTCCTAATTCTAATCTTGCCTCAAAACGTGTTTCAGAGTTTTAATTAGGTTTTCAGACTCATTATCATTTATCTTGTTCTTACTTTTGTTTTTTCTTTTGATTGGGAGATTTGGTGTCAAGGGGCTGTTCTTGCTACTTGTAACCTTTGAGAGAAGGATTTCGAACCCCTTTTTATCTATCTATTTAGTCTTTGGTTTTCTATTCAATGATGTATTGTTTATCTGATAATATGTCTGAGTAGTAACCTAGTTAGATTTAGGAATTCTCATAGGGTATTATGCATGTTTAGATAACTTATTAACTAGGATTCTAAACCTATTCGTTCATCACCTAAGTTGCACTTAACACTGAATTCTGGACTGATCACCTAGGATTTAGATCTGAGATAATTAACTTAGCATGAGAGTGTGAGTTATAATCTGAATAAACTTAGTGTGAGCAATTTGACTGGATACAAAGAGATTTGGTTTAGGAGAATTGTGAACCGAAGAACCTGTTCTTAATGCTTGTTTAGAACTCTCTAGGATTACAAAGAGATTTGGATCGCTAGGTTGCTAGATATAGAAATAGTTTCAGCGAGAGTTGGACTGTTTAGCATTGTGTTTCTAGTTCTTGAACTCGAGCTTAATCTGAATCCGGTTAGTTAAGTGTCTAGAATTTTATAATTCTTGAGAACTTCCTAAGTCTGATGCCTTTCTCCCATCGAAACACTCTTTAGTTTACTTGCAATTGTTTACTGCTTTCTCTTGGTTGGATTAGCTTAACTGAAGAACATATAATCTGTCGTGTGAAACTTGAGTCCTTGTGGATACGATACCATGAATACTACATTCGCATAACTGTACACTTGCAGTAGAATAGGGATATAATTTGACTCTATCAAGTTTTTGGCGTCGTTGCCGGGGAGTCAGACAAATACTGCTGTGGATTTCAACAAGAAGTTAGATGCTGCCTACACTGAGCTGAATGGAAATTTTGAGTCTTTGAGCACACATATGAAGCAACTAGATACACAAGTGAACCAGATTTCAAGCTCAGTCAAGGGGAAGAATGTTCAGAACACCCACATCAATGCTTGGTCAGTTCAGGTTGAGGATGGGCTGGATCAAGGAGAAGGATTTGAGGTTAAGACAGCTGAATTTCTTACTGATGGTCAAAAATCCGAAACTGAAACCTCAACGTCGACCGACACTGCTCTTGACATCGGCCGACACCCATCTTCAAAGGTGATTTTGAGTTCTCACGACGAACAAAAATCGACCATGACCGATTATGGAGTCGACGTCGAAGAAGAGTTGGCTAGTGTCGACCGACATCAATCCAACTTCGGTCGACATCCTGGGCGAGAAGATCCAATTTCACCAACATCTTGTGGCATTGCTGACGAGAAGGTCTACAAGCCCCCAATACCTTTCCCTAAAGTGGTTGTGAAGTCTAAGCAAGAGCTTGATGAAGCCATACACCTGGAAGTGATGGATAAGAAGTTGAAAGATGATCCACGAGCTGATGTTTTGCCCTATCATCCTTGTCTACAGAGATACATGGAGAAGATGATGCCCATGGACGAGGATTTGAAAGAATGGGTAGTAGTGCTTCCTAAATGAGTCAGTGATGTGTTGTTTAATCAGATCCCCAAGAAGCTACCAGATCCTGGTGTATTTGTGCTAGATTGTTCCATCTTTGAGAATAGCTTTGGGCGCTCCTTATGTGATTTAGGTGCTGCTGGAAATCTCATACCATACTCTGTGGCAGAGAGATTGGGAATGACAGATTTTGCACCCACTAGGATCTCTATAATCCTAGCTGATCAGTCAAGGATGATTCCAGAAGGAGTTCTTGAGGATGTCCCTGTCAGAGTTGGGAATTACCTAGTCCCAACTGACTTTGTGGTACTAAGGTACGATAGTGAACCAGATGATCCTCTGATATTGGGAAGACCCTTTTTAGCTACTGATAGAGCGAGTATCAATGTGAGGCATAGTTTGATTGACCTCCACCTGGGAGATGAGTCTCTGCACTTCAAGATGGATAAGTTGCGAAGGTCTGCTATTGATGGTCAAGCCTTTAGCATTGTAACCTGATTTTCCGGGCTAGATCAAAATTCTGTAACAACAAACCCCTATTTATCTTGCAATATCCATTTCAAGCTACGATATATATTGCATCTAGAGAGAAAGAAATGGCCGTCGTCGTGGAGAACCTCATTCATCACTTGGCCCACTCATTAAGCTCATTGATAAGAACATAGGTAACATACTTAGCACAATTAGATCGATCCGGGATAAACGCTTTGATGATAGCCTCATCTTCTGGTTTAGCACGAGAGCCTAGGGTCATTTAGAAGAAACATTCTTTTGATTCTTTGATTCTTTACTTAATGTCAACAAATACTTTGTTTGACTAATCTAATAGATTTCTAAATCTGCTCCAAACAATTTCAGTAGCTTTAAGTTATTACATTTTTAGCAAGACGACGTTTGTACCAACTTTACTAATCTTTTTGAACATAATTTTAGTATAGATTTAAAATATATTAATGAGCAACATTGAGTAACAAATAAAGTATCCAAAAATATGGAATTAACATAAATTTTCAGACATAAATTAAAATTCTTCAAATATTTTTATGACAAGAAATGAAGGGATTAAACTTCATTTCCATCTGAGAAAAATCCAATCACCATTTCTTCTCATCAAATTACCGACGAAGTATTTCAAATTATATAAGGAAAAAGAGTCTCTTGGTGTAAGTTCTGATCTTCTCCAGTCTTCTCATGATATTTACATGGTTGGTCTTAAAAGAAAATTTACCGTTTTTCTATATTTAACGCTTTTCAAAATTAAGCTCGATTTGTCATGTAGCAATCATGATTTGTTGATAATCACATTTCTCATGCCTTATTTTTGCTCTCTAAATACGTGCGTTCTATATATGCATATAACGCACATATATTTCTCGGTGTATATATAAATTACACCAAAGCAACAACACACGATCTCTACAAGATTAGTGGATCGATTATTTTCAGAGCTGAAAGAAAAATAAAAACGTAAAGCTTGTGGATCGGTTTGCATAATCATCTCTGTAAGTGTTATTAACACATATCGTGCATGCCCATTGTCATGTGTTTATGGTTGTTTGTGTTATTCTCTGAAAATGTTCATGTGAATTTTCTTGTGTGTTTCTCTAACAATTACGTGTGTTTTAGTGATTTTCTTCAAAAATTTCTGAGAGAAAATGAAGAACGAATTGGATTTAACACTGAGGTTGGGTCTGCCAAGTCCTAGTGTTGAGACACATCTGAGCTTAAGCACTCCCACTACTAATCAGGTTTAATTCACTAATTTGTATTCTTTCTATTTCACAAAGAATGTCATTCTACAACTTTTCACATATATTTATAAAACTGATAAAAATTCTATTATACCACTTATAAATGTCCTATATAATTTTTTTAATTAATACATTAAAACAATAGGATTAAAGTTAAATTTTTATAATGGAAATACAAATTGACACTTTTTATAAAACAGAAAAATATATCTTATCACTACTATTAATTGATGTAGGCGTGAATAATTATGAAAAATCTTCCACAGTATTGATTAATTAGTCTTAGATATATATTGACATCAGGGTGGATGTACATGAATAGACTCACGTGCAGGGTTAAATTTTGATTTTTAAGTAATTAGTTTCAAATTCCATAGATTAAAAAAAAATATTAGTTCAAAATCTATTACGTTATAAAGTTTCCAATTAACTCAAAATTTATGCTAAATCTTTCGTTAAAATCTTTTCTAAATCTGTCCAATCACCATCTTTTTTGTTGATTCTAATTGATAACATTAAAAAGTGACTAGTTTCATGTTTATCATAAATCTCGAATTTTTTAAAGTCTAAATTCATTGAACTATATTAAATTCATTTCAAAAACAAAAATTGTTGACCTCACTTTTGGAAAGGTAACAATAAATTCTTATCATCATTTTCTCTTTACAGTTAATTCTTTTTATAAGAGCGCTACATATGGACAGTTACTACATAAATATGCACTAAATGCTAATTAAATAAATTTAAAAATTAAACCAAACAGGGGATTAACGTGAACGGTGGCCGCCGAGACATCAATGACGACGGTGAGATTCACAGCCGCCATCACATTCTTTGTGACGATGACGACAAAGGTGAGAGAAACAACGTTGATGTCAATATCATATACTACAATTTAGTTTTCAACCACTTCGCCGGCATCGGCGAAACCTTAAATTTTGCTCCTTATCCGATGACATCTTCTCCGGCTCCGGCTCCGACGACTCCTTCGGTGAGCAACTATGGTATGATTGATGTCCCTGCTAGGAGAGCACATCGCAACTCTTTACCGATTGAAAATGCTCTAGACGCAAACGCAAATCTGAAGCGGCGTCGCGGCTGCGGCGGTTGTTGCGGCGGAAGGATTGAGGGGGCGAAGAAGTGTACGAATATAAACTGCAACGCAATTAACACTCCGATGTGGCGAAGGGGTCCTCTTGGTCCCAAGGTAATTTCATTAATTAGGTTTCAATTATTTAATCAGGTTCGAATGATGCCAAAAAAAAAGGTTCGAATAATATTGATTACGCCTGCTTAAACATTTAATTAAATTAATGTTAATTGACTGTCATTTAATTGGTAAACCTGTTTCAGACTTTATGCAATGCTTGTGGGATAAAGTTCAGGAAGGAGGAAGAGAGGAGATCCAAAAGGAATTAGTGATTGTTGTTGTATTTTGTAGTATTTGATTAAAAATAAATAAAAGAGATAGAGAAAATGTTTGTTAATTAGGCCGGTATATATGTCCATGAAGCTTTGTGAAGAGCAACTTATATTGAAAGATCGTTCATTTACAATATATAAAATTGATAAATTTGCAATATTTTAATGAAAACAAAACAATGTTCCATTGACCCATTTAACAAACAAGCTCTTAGAACTATAGTCTATTTAACAAATGATGCAAATGGCACTAGGTTCTATAGTATATATCCACTTATGGAGACAGTTAATAGCAAAATATGAATGTTATTTGAAAAAAAATGCATACCAAAAGTAATTCTTATTTGCACACGATTTTACATAATCATTCGGTTTCATTTACTTTGATGAGGTTTTAATTTTATAATAAATTACTTGCATTGATGAATACATTTTTGGTCATAAGTCATTTATAAAAATTGGTATATTGACATAAAAAGAAATTCATGTTACTTGTTTTGATACACAAAAACAAAAACAAAAAGAAGCAACAAATTGTGAGTCGTAATAGCATTGATGGAGAATGGTATACGGCTCTTGTTACTTGCGAATTGTTATTGCCTTAACAACTTGTAAGAAATTATTTATTTCTTATCCATGAATGTGGTCTTATAGTAATTTCTTTATTAATGGAATTGCTATATTTTAGTAATTTGATAATCTAATTAAACGAATATTAAGAAGTTACATTCCTAATGTATTATGAGAGGACAAGTGGAATGATATTAAAGAGACAAGTACTAAAGATACATGTCATGCTTAAGGTAATGCATTGCTTAGTCATGGACTAAGGTATTACATAATGGTTTAATGGTGGCACATAATAGTTGCATGTATTACATATGGCATATTAAAAAACTAATGCTTGACAGTTGCCCTCATACTTGTCACTTATGAATTAATCTCTACTTTGATGGATGGTTGAGATTAAATCTAACTAATAAGGAATAAGGTCCTCTCTCCACCTATAAATAGATATCTTTGCTCCATATCATAAAGATAGACCAAAAACATAAAATAGTACAACACCTAAAAGAAGTTTGTGGGCAGGGGAGAGAAACCTTAAGTTTCTAAGAAAGGTCACAATTTCTTCTTCAACTCAAGAGATCATTGAAGTAAGAATCACTCCACCTCTCTCCACTACAATGATGAAAGGTACCCCGTATCGCTATTCTTATGTTTCTACTATGTAATTGATTAGATGTTTAAAGATCTTAGGGAGCATGTAAATAAATCTTACATGCATAATGTTCATGTTAATCTAACATGTGGTATCAGAGCTTACGGTTATAAAACATCTATTTAATCCATTAAAAATAATAGATTTATGATGTTATGATGTTAATTAATGATGAAGGAAATTAACTGCAAATTAAGTTGCTTGTAGATTTAATTTTGTCCCACATAATAGTATGAACATGAATGGAAAATGGTTTCTTATAATGTGCAAGTAAAGGATATTGATATCACCACAGTGACTTTATCCTATAATGATTTGCAAAAAGAAAACCATGTTTTAAATAAGTTTGATATGTTTATGTAATTACTAGCTACCCACAGGTAGGCTATCTACATGAAACATGATTAGTAACTTATAGAGTGTTTGTTATCATGTTTGTGAGATCTGAGATTCACACTAAGAATTTGTAATCGTGGATTTGGACTTTTGGATATACAAATGTTATAGATTTCCTATGAATCAAAGACTTTATTGAGATTGATCGTCGAGATAGAACAAACACAATCGAATAGAGAGTACAAAGTATGATAATCGAGCTATCTAGTCGAAGTGTTCTTGATTAGGGTTGGAATGTCTTGAATGAATCGCCACTTCTTCTTTAAATAGTCTCGTCTTTGATCTTCTTGTTCCGATATTTCGGCCTCGTCGTGATAACGATCTCCGAGATTTGCGTGGATCAGTTGAACCGACGAAGACCAGGTTGCTCTATCTCCACATTGTCTCCTATCGAGCTCGAGCTCGATCACCTCTCACTTCGGCGTTGCTTGGGCCTTGTCAAGATGTCAATCGTATGGGCCCAACAAAGGATAACGGTCGATCTCTCCGCCTTGATTATGGAGCGGGCTCATGATTATGGGCCTTTTTTTATTTGTTAATGGGCCGGATTTCTTAGAGGGAAATCCAGTACCAACAATAGCCCCCCAGCCCATTAATTTCGACAAGTCGAGGTTGATGGGAGGTTGACGTTCTCGGGAAGAAGCGTACGCCTCGGGCGTGATAGACCTAATGATTACTTTCGCCCCATCTGTAGATCTTGTTTCGATCCAACGGTCAAGGATGGGCGCGTGGGTTAAACTGACCTGCTTGTTGGCACGTCGGCAGTCATGGCGTGTATTTATTAAGAGAGCCTCATCTCCCACCGTGTATTTGGTCGCTTACTAACGGCTGAGATTCGAGGGTCACGAAGAGTCTTTTCGGGCTCGATCTTTCGCTGTCGTGACTTGGCTGTCATGTATTCGTGACCGTCGATTTTGAATCGACGGTTAAGATGGGGGAAGGCGAGGAGTCTCAACCGTCTCGATTTTCTCGTAATTATCACGAGTTTTGGAATCATTCGTTCGAGATTCTGCACGATTGCCAAAGCAGATAACTCTTCATATTGTCGAGGGTAAACTTTCCCTCTTCTCATTTGCGTCTTGTTTCTTTCTTGCTCAAGTTTTTCTTTTTGTTGTCAGAAACCTTCTCTAGAAGCTTCTTTTTATTTCGTTATACTCTTCCTCATGGCTCTGAGAGACGCAACGGGAGCTAGTACAAGCGCGGCGGCGGGATCATTCGGCCCGCATCCGCCGTCCATCTTAACTGAGAACCTCGTTAAACGGTTACAGACGCAGTGCCGGATTCCGCCGGAAAATGAAATTGTCATCCCGTCACCGGCGATTTCGCCGGAGACCGTCGTGGAAGGCTACTGCTGTGCCTCCTACGCCTATTTTGAAAAATGCAGGCTCTTCTTCCCCATTCCCCGCCTTATTTTCTTAGTGCTGGCCCAACTCCAGTTGGCGTTTCATCAGATGACGCCAAATTTTGTTTGGTACGTCATCGGACTTGGGGTCAGGGCCGCAGAAGAGAGGATTGAGTTCGGTCCTGAGGAGCTCATGCGAGTTTGCTCGGTAAAGCAGGATACTCGTTTTCCGGGGGCGTATCGCCTTTCTACTCGTTTCGGGAGGATCTTTGATGGTATCCCAACGAGGGACGTATGGAGGGACCGGTATTTTTTCTTCAGGATAACCTATCATTCGGTCGGGAATTCGATTACTCAGTCGTCCCTTCGCGGTGGGCTTCCAACGTCGGTAAGATTTGTGGTCTAATACTCGATCCTCCTTTTTGTTGTTAGGCTGCTCCTGACTGGTGTCAGTCTATATTGCAGAGTCTCCTGAATCGCTCACTCTCAACCCGATTACGGAGGCCTTAATAACCCGACTGCGGAGGGGTACCGTCAACTGGGATAGATTTATAGTAGAGCGCGTGCAGGCTGCTTTGAGGATCGATCTCGGGCAGGTTCCGCGGGATTGACCTTGGGTTCCTTGGGACTTACCACTTTCTCTCGTGCCTCCCCGGGCTTCCCCGGTTCAAGCCGTACAGCCTCCGCTTCGTATTGTTGAGCGGGTAGGAGAAAGTGAGTTGTATGTCCTTGACGTTTTGTTTGTAATTATTGTGAAAGTTCTAATCCATTTTCTTTGTAATTTTGCATGTCGTCCTCCCTTGGATGATGGTTCAACCGCCAGTACTCCTCCTTGCGAGAAACTATTTTGGAGAGCGAGGAATCGCCAAAATGGGAAGGACCCTATGGATTTGGCGAAGAAGGTGAGGGATGAGAATCTGAGCAGCACCATCTTTTTTTCCAAGTGTGATTCTCCTCCTCCCCTTCCTCCAAGTCTTCCCTTGCGCACAGGGGTCACCGATGCCATCGTGGAGACGGACGGTGTTCCCCCTTCTTTGATTGCTGATATATCATGGTTTTTACTAGTTTTAGACCATGATATAAGTGTGTTTTTAGTGTCTTTTGTGTTCTTTTAGAGTCTTTTACAGGTATAATCAGGTTTGGAGCTGAATTGGAGATAATGGAGCATTTTGGAGATTTTTGGAGTGTTTGGCCGAGAGATAGAGTTCACTGTCCGAAACAGAGGAAGGTGTCGATCGTTGCACTCTTGCATCGATCGATGCACCAGCGAGATGGGCCAAAAACTCGGCGGTTTAGAAGAGTGAAGAATTTGCACTTTGATCCAGAAGTTCCTGATATTTACAAAGAAGCCCCTGGCCGAGATTATGCCTATATAATAGAGTTTTTAGTGTTTTTATTAGGGACGCTTGATACTTTTTACATTACGCAATTCATAATTAAGAGCAGAGGATTTTAGAGCTTTTTGGGGCTGATCTGAACCTGTTACATCATCTGTATTTGGAGAAGATTTCAAACCCCTTTTACTCTTATTCTTTTATGCTATTTATTCATTCTATGATTATGATTTCATTATCTATGTCTGAGTAGATCCATAGTTGAGTTTAGGGTTTCTCACATAGGATTTCATGACTTGCTAGACTTGTTCAAATTCAGTTAAGGATTCATAACTATATCTGTTCTTCAATTTAATTGTGCTTAAAGCTAGTTCTAACCTGATCAACTAGAATCTAGATCTTAGGTTGCTAAATACGTCACAGAAGTGGGGTTTAGGAATCTGAACTAATTAAATTGGGCAATTAAACTATTCGCAAACGGAAGTTTGGTTTAGGATAATTGTGAACATATCAAACTTGGACTTATTGCTAGTTTAATCTGTTAGTTCTCGCAAACGAAAGTTTGGTTTGCTGCACTTAAGCTTAGAGAATTATCGCAAAGGAATTTGGTTAATTCTATATCTGTGTTTTGAGTTCTAGAACTGTTCTTAATTAGATCCTTGCTGAATGAACTGTCTGCTTGTCTGATTTCCTGAGAATACCCTAGGCTTGACGCTTTTAATTACTTGCTTCACAACCGTTAATCTCTGCTACTGATTTACTTTCTCGCACCGCTTCTAATTCAATCACATTGCTTCTTTCTAGTATTTATTCCTATAGTTTGATTCTCTTGAGACCGAGTGTCCCTGTGGATTCGATAACCCTATATACTACTTTGACATTGCTGTTCACTTGCAGTTTAGTATAGGGAAAACTTAGAACCTATCAAGTTTTTGGCGCCGTTGCCGGGGACTCTTTGAGTCTTCGATAGGACCGAACTTAGGGTTTTTGCTAGAAATTTTTCTTTTTGTTTTTGTTCTTTTTCGTTTTTTTGTTTATTTTGATTTTGCTAACTTTTTCTCTGATTTCTCTCTGTCGCAGGTACGAATTTCGCCTTGCGTCGATCGTTGCATACCTTGCGTCGATCGTCACTAGGCGATATTGAGATTGAATCGATCGTTGCACTTATATCATCGATCGTTGCTAGACGATTACAGACAGTTTATGCCAACGCAGAAAACTCGAAGTAATCCGAACTCGAGCTTGGTTAATCTCGATCTTGAGGAACTTGGACGTCTAGAAAGAGCTAACAGAAGAGAAAAGAGAGAGAGAATGGTACGAGAACGTTTGATCTTGATACCAGATGCTGAAGGTACCCTAAGGGACCAAGATGACAACCCGTACAATGCTGCTGGGCATCGGGTTGATGCTGAAGGGAATGTAATCCCTGATCCTCCTGAGCAACAGGAGCTGAACCGAAACCAGGGTCAAGGACAGGCCCAAGGTAGAGAGATGGTGGTTCATGAGAGGACACTAGCTGATTACAACAGACCTGATGAGTTTCATGCAAACCGAGCAGCTCTAGTGCTTCCTACTTTTGAGAGGAATGATTTTGAGGTAAAAACCATCTACTACCAGCTGATGAGACAGATTGCTTTCCATGGTCTTCAAGCAGAGCAGCCTATGGATCACATTGACAAGTTTGAGGACATAGTCACTGGCATGAAGTATGAAGGAGTATGCCCGGACTATCTGTTCCTTAAGCTATTTCCGCACAGTCTTGCTGGAGACGCTAGTGCATGGCTGAGACAACTGGCACCTGGTCAGTACACTACTTGGGCAGCCTTAAAGAGTGAGTTCCTGCGTCACTTTTATGATGATGCACGCTCGGATCAGTCCAGACAGGACATACTCACCTTTTCCCAAGGAGCTGTGGAGCCCTTGAAGACTGCCTGGATGAGATTTAAGCAGTATCAGCGTGACTGTCCACACCATGGATTCGCAGAAGTACAGCTGATTGGTATCTTCTTCAGAGGCATAGATCTCCCTTATCAGACTGCGCTGGATAATTCCAGTAATGCTAATTTCAACACCAGGACTCCTACACAAGCTAAGCAGTTGATAGAGAATCTGATTGGCAGCAACAGTTGCAAAACAATGGATGAAAGGAGAAAGAGATCTGGTGGAACTGTAGAGAATTCTGATATAGCTAATTTAAGATCCAGATTGGACACAGTCTACAATCTCCTAACAAGTAAGAAAGCTGTCCACTTTGCACAAGATGTAGAGGTGATTCAGGCTGAGGAGGAAACTCAGGAAGAAGATGTGAATTTCATAGGAGGTTCTGGTTTCCAAGGTAATAGATTTGGTAATCAACAGGGGAACAGATTCTCCAATGGTGGACAGACTGGTGGTTTTCAGAAGACCTATGGACAAGGTACTCAGAGAACCTATGGATCTACATCCTATCAGACTCCTCCTGCACCTACAGCCCATGAGAGCAAAATGGAGGCTATGATGGAACAACTGATGCAGAGTCAAACCAAGCTTTCTGTGGACAACAATAAGAAGCTGGACGCTGTCTATCAAGACCTCAATGGGAAGTTTGAGTCACTGAGCACTCACATGAAGCAATTGGACACTCAGGTGAACCAGATGTCCAGCTCACTGAAGGGAAAAGGAGTTGCAGAGACTCATATTAAGGCCTGGTCTGTACTCATTAATGATGGATCTTATCTAGGGGAGAAATTTGAGCTAAGTACAGCTGAGTTGGTGACTGAGGCAGAATTTTCGGATTTCTGTGAAAAACTCTCGGGTAGAAATTGCAGTGATGCAACGATCGACACACAGCTGGCATCGATCGATGCAGGTCGTGAACGAGCAGAAGATCCGTGGGATGAAAGTGAGATTGATGCAGAGCTAGCCCGCCTATTCCCTGATGTATCTGAGATCACTCAAGAGGATGTTTATGCACAAGCCATTAGGCAATGTCCCAAGGTGTCTGAACTGATTAAACAAGAGAATGAAGAGCTGAAAAGGCTAGAAGAGAGTGGTGAAAATTTGGAAGAAATTCCACCTTCTGATGATCCACCTTATCATCCATGTGTTCAGAGATATTTGAACAAGATGTTGCCTTTAGATGAGGAGCTGAGAGAATGGGTGATAATAGTTCCTCAGCATATCAGTGATGTTTTGCTAACTAAGGTCCCAAAGAAGCTACCTGATCCTGGAGTTTTTGTGCTAGATTGTTCTATCTTTGAGGATAGTTTTAGGCGTTCTCTGTGTGATTTAGGAGCTGCTGGAAGCATAATGCCTTACTCTGTGGCAGAGAAGCTGGGAATGTTGGATTTTACTCCTACTAGGACTTCTCTTATCCTAGCTGATCAGTCCATACGAGTTCCTGAAGGACTTCTTATGGACATTCCGGTGAGAGTTGGGAACTACTTAGTTCCAACGGATTTCCTTGTGCTGAAATATGACTGTAATCCGGATGAAGCTTTATTGCTTGGGAGACCATTCTTGGCTACAGCAGGAGCTGTGATTGATGTTAGACAGAGTCTAATAGACCTCCACCTGGGAGATGAACCGCTGCGGTATGAGATGGAAAAGCTGCGAAAGCCACTAATAGATGGACAAACTTTCATAATCATGGAAGCAAATGATGAGCAGCCAGATGAGACTGCAATTATAGATCCTGGAGCACATTTCACTCCATCTTTTCTTGGCCATGAGCATTCCGCTACAGCCTACTCACCACCTTGGATGAGGAGACTTGAACAGAGATAGAAAAAGTCTTTGTCAGGACCTCCTGGTACTTGAAAGATCTCATCCGTCCGGTCAAGCTATTGACCTTAAACAAGCGCTGGGTGGGAGGCAACCCACCATTAGGTACTAGTGTTTTTCTTTTTCATTTTTGGTGTTTTTGTTAGGATTTTACGTTGGTTTTTGTTTCTGGTGAGTTTATGTTTGCAGGTCTTGGTTAATTCGCAGTGCAGCGATCGATGCATTTTTGCATCGATCGTCACAACACGAAAGGAATCGCATTGCAGCGATCGTTGCGGTCCTGAGCAACGATCGACTATACACGAAAATCACCAAGTAACGGTCGATGCACTTAGTGCAACGATCGATGCTAGACGACAGAGGTAACCCGACAGACATAATTTCACCCTTTCAATTTTTATTTTCTTTTTACCGATCCTTCGCTGGACACTACTGGGGACAGTGTGTCTTAAGTGTGGGGGAGGTGCTACTGACTTATATCTTTTTGTTTTCTTAAGAGTGAGTCCGTTTTTTCAAAAAATTTTGTTTTATTGAGTCAAAATTGTTTAAGTAAGAAACTATGATTTTCTGAGAAGACTTACAAGACTTGCAGGAACTTAAGTAACCATTGGGATGAAGTTGCAGGATCTATCTATGACTATTAGAAAACCCCATCACAGATCAACCTACTGGGAACACCCACATCACTTCAGGTATCAGAGGATCCTTTTACTGACTTCAACCTTAATACTGACTTAGAATTTCTCACCTAAGGGCTTGGTATGCTTTATGTCGGATTCCCTGTTAGTTCTGACACAGCATGTAAACATGTCCTATTTAGTCCCCTTCTCCCCTTCTATAAAGTAAAAAAAAAAAAAAATAATAAACTGAGGATGAGTTAGTAACTCCGAAGTGGTCATGGGAATAGTAGCAAACACTATTATCTCTCATGTGATCCATGGAATGTGTCCAAAGTACACCCCATAACGGGAAGAACACTGATAAAAAAAAATAAAATGATACCCAGTGGGGAAAAATCAGTTGTTCAAGAAGGGAAAGAGAAGAAAGGGACTAGAGAAAGATAGTATGGTGGTCTAGAGCTGATAAGGTAAGAATCCATGTGCCTTTAGATCGATACTCCTTAGGTGAGACCGCACTTAAATACTTGCAGAAGTCAGTAGGGAGAATTTGAATGCTTGAATGTGATTGTGGAGTTTACCTAGGACAGTTGCTAAGTGTGGGGGAAGTACATGTTGGTCTTGATATCCTGTGATTGATTCTTGCAGTGGTTTACTAAGGGGAATCTGAGTATTGTAGCTTCTAGGATGAAATGAGTTTCTGAAGAGTTTTCAAACCTCTTCACCATGTTTTAGTTCTCTGTTTTGCTTGAGGGCAAGCAAAGGCTAAGTGTGGGGGAGTTGATATATCATGGTTTTTACTAGTTTTAGACCATGATATAAGTGTGTTTTTAGTGTCTTTTGTGTTTTTTTAGAGTCTTTTACAGGTATAATCAGGTTTGGAGCTGAATTGGAGATAATGGAGCATTTTGGAGATTTTTGAAGTGTTTGGCCGAGAGATAGAGTTCACTGTCCGAAACAGAGGAAGGTGTCGATCGTTGCACTCTTGCATCGATCGATGCACCAGCGAGATGGGCCAAAAACTCGGCGGTTTAGAAGAGTGAAGAATTTGCACTTTGATCCAGAAGTTCCTGATATTTACAAAGAAGCCCCTGGCCGAGATTATGCCTATATAATAGAGTTTTTAGTGTTTTTATTAGGGACGCTTGATACTTTTTACATTACGCAATTCATAATTAAGAGCAGAGGATTTTAGAGCTTTTTGGGGCTGATCTGAACCTGTTACATCATCTGTATTTGGAGAAGATTTCGAACCCCTTTTACTCTTATTCTTTTATGCTATTTATTCATTCTATGATTATGATTTCATTATCTATGTCTGAGTAGATCCATAGTTGAGTTTAGGGTTTCTCACATAGGATTTCATGACTTGCTAGACTTGTTCAAATTCAGTTAAGGATTCATAACTATATATGTTCTTCAATTTAATTGTGCTTAAAGCTAGTTCTAACCTGATCAATTAGAATCTAGATCTTAGGTTGCTAAATACGTCACGGAAGTGGGGTTTAGGAATCTGAACTAATTAAATTGGGCAATTAAACTATTCGCAAACGGAAGTTTGGTTTAGGATAATTGTGAACATATCAAACTTGGACTTATTGCTAGTTTAATCTGTTAGTTCTCGCAAACGAAAGTTTGGTTTGCTGCACTTAAGCTTAGAGAATTATCGCAAAGGAATTTGGTTAATTCTATATATGTGTTTTGAGTTCTAGAACTGTTCTTAATTAGATCCTTGCTGAATGAACTGTCTGCTTGTCTGATTTCCTGAGAATACCCTAGGCTTGACGATTTTAATTACTTGCTTCACAACCGTTAATCTCTGCTACTGATTTACTTTCTCGCACCGCTTCTAATTCAATCACATTGCTTCTTTCTAGTATTTATTCCTATAGTTTGATTCTCTTGAGACCGAGTGTCCCTGTGGATTCGATAACACTATATACTACTTTGACATTGCTGTTCACTTGCAGTTTAGTATAGGGAAAACTTAGAACCTATCAATTGCCCGGGAGGTGGATCTGATACCGTCCGGGGAGCCAATTTTTCGCGACTCCTATCTTAGTGGTTCGAGGGAACCGGATGGCCAGAGCGGGAGTGGAGCTCCCGTGCCGAAGCGCCGAAGGGTCGTCACTAGAGAGAGCTCGAGGGGATCGGGCGAAGATATCGGGACTCCGGGAAGTGTAGCTTGTCTGCTGAGGCGTTTTATGCCTGCGGGTGTCCAGCTCCCGGCTATTGGAGACATGGTCCTTGGTGATTCATACACCGAGATAACGACGGCCATTGGAAAGGTAATGGTCGTAGTGCTTCGTTTTCCTTGTCTTTGTTTGGAGAACTCATCATTAGTATTTTTATGTAGCTTATGGAGGCTACGAATGGATTCGTGGCCAATTCCGAGCGTGAGCTGCGCGAAGGATCGCGGGTGGGCGAACTTGAGGTCGTCAAGAAGACGGTCGTTGATTTGAATGTGCAGCTGCGGGGCTCCTTGGCCCGAGAGGATGAGTTTAAAAGGAGGTTGGCTCGGTACGAGGGGATCGAGGCTCGACTACTGATTCTCGAGAATCGGGAGGAGGATCTTTCTCAGAAGCTGCAAACGGCTGTGGGTCGAACTCTGGCTGCCGAAGAAGCGAGCCGGGACGCAGTTTTTCAAGCTGCTCAGGATCGAGCTGATCTGGAGAGGGTCCTCGTGGGGAGGGACTTCGACGTGAAGGTCGCAGCTCATGAGGCGAGGAAGAAAATGAGCGGGGAGTACTTGGAGATCCTTAAGGAGCTTAAGGAGAAAAGCGAAAGGCGGAAGGCCGAAACCAGCGCTGAGATCCGCCTCCAAGAGACCTTGGCCAATATCGAGCTCATCACGGAGTTCGCCTCTGGCGAGATCGACCTAACTCAGGAAGTACTGACGTTGGCTGATAAGAATAGGGCGGCCATGGAGGAGATGAATGTCGCAGCGGTTTCCGATTTCAGCATTGGCAAGTTAAACCTGCCGGCGGTGTCAAGCGACTCGGTTGTTTTGGCGCATGCTCCGCCACCGGCTGCTCCCTGTCCTGATCAGTACGGATCAAATCTCTCGACTGGGGTTGGCTCTACCGGCGATCAGGCGGAGGATAGAGATGAGGCTTCCTCGCGATCGCAACAATTTTGATTGTTTTGTTGCTGACCGAAGGGTTTTCTTTTTCGTACTCTGGTTGCCCCTGGGGGGGGGCCTTTTTGTTTTCGATGTTTCCCTCTAATGGGCTTTTGCGAACTTGAGGGCGTCAAATGAATTTCTTTTTAATCTTTCATGCCTTAGCATAGATTTTATTGTTTTAACGCCTTTGCACAAA
Organism: Orychophragmus violaceus; assembly: GCA_030180135.1. Taxonomy (NCBI): domain Eukaryota; kingdom Viridiplantae; phylum Streptophyta; class Magnoliopsida; order Brassicales; family Brassicaceae; genus Orychophragmus; species Orychophragmus violaceus. The sequence continues at coordinate 83,265,538 of CM058234.1, read as the reverse complement.
GTCGGCCGTATGGCGGTTTGAACCTCTAAAGAGGGGTCATATAAATAATCCGGCTTGAGTTGCCTTAAGGAGTTCTCTTACGAACTTTTGGACTGATTGTATTTGAGCTTGAGCTCTTCCTCAAAATTTATTCGAGGTGCAACTCCTTCCCGATGTGAAATTCGACCTTGGTGTCGAACTGAAAGGAAAAGTGCTAAGTATATGATGAATCGAAGTAGACTTACATAGATTTATTTTGAATGTGTGCGGAGTCCGTTTTGTGTGAGCAGCTGTCTCATTTCATCTGTCTTGATGTAGACTCGACCTCGTTGTTTTTGCTTAAAGGGAGGGGGTAGCCCCCTGTTGGTACTGGATTTCCCCCTAGGAAATCCGGCCCATTAACAGACAAGACAAAGGCCCGTAATTACGAGCCCATTCCAGAATCAAAGATAGACGGGAGAGCCAACTCTCTTGTTGGGCCCAAGCGAAGCAAGCGCCTTGGAGAGGCCCAGACGATCGAGCTCGAGCTCGGCTGAGGATGACGTGGAGATAGAGCAACTCGGTCTTCGCCAGTTCAACTGATCCGCATAAATCTCGGAGATCGTTACAACGACGAGGCCGAAAGATCGGGACGAAGAAATCAGAATCGAGGCTATTTAAGAAGAGAAGTGGCGGCTCATTAAAGACAATTCCAACCTAGGCTAAGAACACTTCGATTAGATAGCTCGATTTATATTTTGTACTCTCTTCTCGACTGTGTTTGTTCTATCTCGACGATCAATCTCAATAAATTCTTTGATTCATAGGAAACTATACCATTTCTATATCCAAAAGTCCAAATCCACGAATACAAATTCTTAGTGTGAATCCCGGATCTCACATTTGGCGCCGACTATGGGGGACATTCTATAGCCTTTCCTATCTTAAGAATCAGATCCTAGATCCGATAGATCGAGATGAATCCCGACCAAACTGGCTCTCCCAGCGCCACACCGCCGGTTGACCGCCCTCAAACGGTCGACAACGTTCCTCAGAACACTACCGGGGTAAGAAACATGGGTCAGACCGACGGCGTGTTGACGAGCTCCGCCTCAATCTCCACGACCTCGGCACCAGCCGGCTCCGTCGCTCAAACAATCGCGACAAGCCAGACACCGACAAATGTTTTGTTGGGAACTAATGATCCGAGCAGAAACTGGGTGTGGATGAGAAATGACTCAATACCCACCCCAGGAGGAGGATCTGGAGTAACCAGACCCAATTCACCACTACCTTCTGCTCCACAGAGACAAGGGCCAAGCGATCTTGCCGAGATCCGTTCGATGTTAAGCCTGTTGGTAGATCGAACGAGAAACAACGAGGCAAGCGCAAGGGCCCAAGAGATCGCAAACCGTTCTCTGGCAGCGCAGCTCGACGAACAAGAGCGGCGTCTAAACGCTCGCCTTGAAGAGCTCGCCAGTCAAAGCCAAGGGGGTAGACCAACGCGAACTCCCATAAGTCCTCCACCGTGTACCCGCTTGGACTGCTCCCAGGTAATAACTCCTCCGCGAACGTCGGGAAATTTCGGTAATACGTCAAATAGCGGCTTCCACCCTACAATGACCCCTATCACGATACCGACCCCATTTGGTTCGAGTTCAATGGTCACAGACCCGACCGGATCAAGAAACCGACCATTACCCGGGCCACCACCTTTCCCGAGTAACTCTAACATCCGACCAAGGCAACTAGCAGGTTCTTCCTTCGCCTCGAGCTCGGGACTCCTTAACAGATCAAACTCAGTTCAGTTCCGAACACCCCAGGTCGACCAGACGAGTTCGATCCCAACGATCGATCTCCTCGACCCAATTTTTCCAGAACAAACGTCACGTCATGCACAAGTCCAGTTCGCACCCGCAGAGGGCGATGAATACGATATGCTTAGACAATACATCGAACAGGTTAAAGCCCAGTTTAACAGTCTGAGCTCGAAAGTTCACATGGCGACGAGCGCGGCTCCTGACATCGATCGAGTGATCGAAGAAACACAACAAACGCCGTTCACAGATCGGATTGCGCTTGCAAGGATCCGAGAAATCAAGAAAACTAAGTTTCCAGAATTCTCTGGGAAATCAGACCCGAAAGCCCACATCAGGGCATTCCGACTAGCGATGGCAAGGGTGTACCTTACCGATGAGGAGAGGGAGCCAGCCTTCTGCAGGCTCTTCGCGGAAAACCTATCAGGTTATGCTCTAGAATGGTTTGCCGGACTGGAAGAAAGGTCCATTGACAACTTCACCCAGTTCATGACGGCCTTCCTCAAACAATACTCCGTTTTCATCGAGGAAAAGACTACCGAGACAGCCTTATTTGGCGTCTCTCAAAAACCCGACGAAACACTTCGCTCGTACATCGACCGATTTAAGGAAATAAAATTCAAAATCGCGAACCCACGAGATGAAGTAGCTATAGAAGCGTTAAGACAGGGACTATGGTTCTCAACCAGATTCCGCGAGGAAATAACAGTCCGCGAACCTCAAACGCTCGATGACGCCCTCCATCGCGCATAGGCCTTTGCTCGCCTCGAGGACGAAACCACGGCCCTCAGGGAAAAACACCGGAAAGAAAGGAACCCGTCGGGCTCGCAAAATCCGAACTCGAAAAAGGATTCCCGTAAATCAGGGAACGTCAACGCGGTCGAGAGCCCAAAGAGCTCGAAGAAATTCGAGTTCGACAAGGAAAAATTCTGTGATTTCCACAATAAGAGAGGGCACTCGACCGAGGATTGTTATACTCGAGCTAAAGCAGAGGCTCAAAAACAGGAGTCCGAAAGCAAAAAAGACTCCGAGGTCGAGGAGGAAACTCTGTCCGACAAAAAGGAAAACAAACAGACCAAGGAGTCGAACTCCAAAAAGCACTCCCAAAACAAACGGGAACGGTCAAAAGAGCCGGAATCCCCCGAAACTCTCCCTCATGGGTCGCGGAAGCGAGTTGAGTTCATCCTCGGCGAGCTTAACCTAAGCGGCACTCCGGGAGGTTCGGCGCTATCCCCGCCTCCGGATCCTGCCAAGAGTTTACGCTCAAGAATCAATCTCCCTCGTCTCTGCGGGGGGGGGGGGGGGGGGTGTACGGGCTATACCCCCTAAATGAATCGACTTCATCTTCGGTGGCTCCAAGCTTTGCCGCGACTCGGTCAATTCGATCAAAGCTCTTCAAAGAAGAGTCGAGACCGACAGAGGGGGAAAAACCCCAATGTTGGGTCCAGACCACGAAATCATTTTCTACGAGAGCGAGACAAATAATCTCGACAAACCACACGATGACGCCCTCCTCGTTTGTCTAGTAGTGGGAGATGTCGAACTCTCAAGGATAATGATTGACACATGAAGTTCGGTAGATGTCCTCTTTTACGACGCGTTCAAAAAGATGGACTTCAACGACTCCGAGATTGTGGAAGAGAAGACACCACTAGTAGGTTTTGCTGGCGAAACGACATACTCGATGGGCTCTGTCTTCGCCCCAGTAATTGCTGGAGGAGTTCGGAGAATGACGGAGTTCGTCATAGTAGATCGGCCAGCTCCCTACAACGCAATCCTAGGTCGACCATGGATATACGACATGAAAGCGGTACCATCGACCTACCACCAATGCGTAAAGTTCCCAACTCCCAAAGGGATCAAAACCATTTACGGAAGTCAAAAGATTTCCCGTCATTGCTACATGAACGGATACAAGCAGATCGAGAAATCCCCTGCGTAGCAATTACAGAAAGAGGAGGAGCTCGCCACCATGCAGACCAAAAGGTCGAACGATCCCAGTCAAATAGGACCTCCAAAGGACCTCACGACTCAGGTCTGCATAGACGAGGCTCATCCCGAAAGACTCGTTGGCATCGGAATCGACCTATCAGAGCCGGTTAAGAACGAACTGATCTCTTTTCTAAAACAGAACGTTGACTCCTTCGCCTGGTCTTCAGCAGACATGAAAGGGATAAACATCGATGTAACCAGCCACGAGCTGAATGTCGACCCAACCTACAAACCGATAAGACAGAAACGTCGAAAACTAGGACCTGAGCGGGCCAAAGCCATCAATGACGAGGTCGATCGGTTACTAAAAATCGGATCGATCAGAGAGGTCAAGTACCCCGATTGGCTCGCGAACCCCGTGGTGGTTAAGAAAAAGAACTGAAAGTGGAGGGTCTGTGTAGACTTCACGGATCTCAACAAAGCATGTCCAAAGGACAGCTTCCCACTCCCGCACATCGACCGACTGGTCGAGGCTACCGCTGGACATCAGCTGCTATCCTTTATGGACGTGTTCTCAGGGTACAATCAAATATTGATGAACCCTGAAGACCAAGAAAAGACTTCGTTCATAACGGATCGAGGCACGTACTGCTACAAAGTCATGCCCTTCGGACTGAAAAACGCAGGAGCAACTTACCAGCGCCTCGTCAACAAGATGTTTTCAGGACTCCTAGGCAAAACCATGGAGCTCTACATCGATGATATGCTGGTAAAATCTTCCAGGTACGAGGATCACATCCCCCAACTAAAAGAATGCTTTACCATTCTTAACAAGTATGGGATGAAACTCAACCCAGCTAAATGTACCATCGGGGTCCCTTTAGGAGAATTCCTCGGTTACTTGGTGACCGAAAGAGGGATCGAAGCGAACCCCAAACAGATCGCAACGTTCATAGAGATGAAATCTCCCAGAACGACGCGAGAAGTCCAGCGCCTAACCGGAAAAATAGCTGCTCTGAATCGCTTCATCTCAAGGTCGACTGATAAATGTCTACCCTTCTATCACTTGTTAAAAGCAAACAAAAAGTTCCTCTGGGACGAAAAGTGCGAAGAGGCATTCACTCAGCTCAAAGCCTACTTAAGCGAACCACCCATACTGGCGAAACCAGTAGAAGGAGAACCCCTTTACCTCTACCTAGCTGTCCCGACGGCAGCAGTAAGTGGAGTCCTGGTTCGCGAGGAACAGAACGAACAACGGCCGGTGTATTACATCAGTAAGACCTTGATCGATGCTGAAACCAGATACCCCGCCATGGAAAAACTCGCCTTAGCGCTAGTAACGTCGGCTCGGAAACTCCGACCGTACTTTCAATCGCACTCGATCATAGTGATGACCTCTCAACCACTGAGAACCATTCTTCACAGTCCGAGCCAATCAGGTCGATTGGTCAAATGGGCTATCGAACTTAGCGAGTACGACATTGAATACAAAGCTCGAACATGCCTAAAAGCACAAGTACTAGCAGATTTCATAATCGAGCTCCCTCCGACTATAGAACTCGACCCGACTTCGGCCCAAAGATGGAAACTCTACGTCGATGGAGATTCCTCAAGACAAGGGTCCAGAGTCGGAGTGAAATTAGTCTCCCCAACGGTTGAAGTACTAGAACAATCGTTCAGATTGGGCTTCGCCGCATCGAATAACGAGGCTGAATATGAAGCGTTAATAGCCGGGCTCAGACTCGCGATAGCCATAGGAGCCTGGGAAGTAAACGCCTTCAGCGATTCCCAACTAATCACGAGCCAATATCATGGCGACTACGAGGCCAAAGACGAACGAATGGAAGCATACCTACGGATAGTCCATACATTGGCCGAACAGATCGAATCCTTCGATCTAACACGAATCCCACGAGGTGAAAATACCGCAGCCGATGCGTTAGCCGCATTAGCATCGACATCTGATCCTAACCTCAAACGGATCATACCAGTCGAAGGGATAGAAAAACCAAGCATCGACATAGCTCTCAAAGCTCTGTCCTTGAAAAAGGACGAGCCCGCTGCGAAGGACGATGTCAAACGCAAAGAGTGTCCCGGAGACACTAATAGCGACATCATCGAGATTGATGATGATCTTGATCCTAGAAGCACCGTTTACGTCGCGAACGTCCCCGACGGACCAATTCAGACCGCATCCACTAGTCAGGGACCTGAGCCTAACAACGACGAAGATTGGAGAACTCCGATCATTCGATACATCACAAACGGCGAAGTTCCCGACGGCAAATGGGAGGCGCGGAAACTTAAAACGCAGAGTGCGAGGTACTGTGTCACACAAGGAGAGCTCTTTAAAAGGAGCCTCTCCGGACCTTACCTTAAATGTCTTGACAAAAAGCAAGCCCTGGCCGTAATTACACAAACACATGACGGATCCTGCGGAAGCCATTCCGGAGGACGAGCATTGGCCGTGCGAATCAAAAGGCAAGGCTACTATTGGCCTACAATGGCCGCCGAATGCGAATCTTTCTCCAACAAGTGCGATAAATGCCAAAAGCATGCCCCAATTATCCACCAAGCGTCGGAGAAACTCTCCTCTATCTCATCGCCATATCTCCTCTAACAAAGCGATTGTGAACGGCCTCAAGAAAAGGCTCAACGAGTACAAAACAACCTGGAGTGACGAACTCCCAGCCGTACTCTGGGCCTACCGGACTACCCCCCGCAAATCCACCGGCGAGACTCCCTTCTCGCTGGCTTACGGAATCGGGGCGGTAGTACCAGCTGAAATTCTCATGTCAAGCATTCGCAGAGAAGAATGCCCATGACAAGAGGAACTTAACAACAAGATGATAACTGACGAGCTCGACCTCGTTGACGAAAGGAGGAACCTCGCATTAGCTCGACTCCGGAATTACCAACAAGCCGCAGCTCGCTACTATGATTCCCGAATCAAAACTCGAAGGTTTCAAGTAGGAGAGCTCGTCTTACGAAAAGTGTTCGACCATAAAAAGGAAGAACACGCTGGAAAATTAGGGGCAAAGTGGGAAGGTCCTTACCAGGTCACCGACGTCGTAAAGGACGGGGTCTACCGACTCAAGTCGGTGGAAACCCAGAAGCCCGAACTACGACCTTGGAACATCATCAATCTCAAAAAGTATTTCCACTAGGAGTACATCAACATAATCGAACTACGAAATGGCTTGATCCCCTTAAAAAGGGTACGTAGGCAGCTTAACTTCGAGCGCAGCCGCCCCCCAAAAGACAAAGCTCACGCTGAGCTAACGAGCTTCCAAGGAAGTTACCCCAACTTATCTTTGTGAAATTAAAATAAGTCTCTTAATCCAATGTTTCTTTCTGTCGTAAAAGTTAGATCCATTGCGAAATACCTTGTCATAACATTCCCAAAACAAAAGATATGAAATTATCTTTCCCAAAGCGAAAGATATGAAATTATCTCTCCTAAGCCAAAGCGATATGAAAATATCCCTTCTGAGCGACCTGAAACGGCCTCTCCCAAAATCAATTCTCCCGACCTAATACAGCTTGAAAGAACTAGAGGGCCACCCTCTCCCGTTAAACGAAAACGTCGAAGTCAAAGCAACCGATCACACGGAAAGACCTCCGCGCACAACGAGCCTTTGTAAGTTTACTTGATTTATCTTTCCCGTTAAAACATTAAACTCGTACTGCACATTACGAAGGGACCCGAACTCAAGTACGAACGATCAAACCGTGAAGGTACTAAAATAGTAAAGTCTATGCTAAGGCATGAAAGACTCCAAAAGAAATTCGTTAAAAGAAGAACACAATGTCCTCGAACAAAGCCCGCTTGGGCGAATAAATTTTTTTTCCAAAACCAAAAACAAAGAATGTACATATCAAAGAAAAAAGAGCCCCTAGAGGCAACATCATTGTCGCGAGCGCGAAGAAGCCTCGTCTCCATCCTCCGCCTGATCACCGGTAGATGCAATCCCAGTCGGGAGGCTCGATCCATATTGATCAAGGCAGGGAACAACCGGTGGCGGAGCATGCGCCAAAATGACCGAGTCACTCGACACGGCCGGCAAGTTCAACTTGCCGACACTGAAGTCAGAGACCGCCGCGGCGTTCATCTCTTCCATGACCGTCCTCTTCTGGTCGGCCAACCTCAGAACTTCCCGAGTCAAGTCAAGCTCGCCGGAAGCAAGCTCCGCGACGAGTTCGATATTGGCCAGGGTTTCTTGGAGGCGAATCTCAGCGTCGGTTTCGAGCTTCCGCTTCTCGCTCTTCTCCTTGATCCCTTTAAGGATCTCCAAATATTCCCCGCTCATCTTCTTCCTCGCCTCGTGGGACGCGACCTTTATGTCGAAGTCTCTCCCCGCAAGAACTCTCTCCAGGTCGATCCGATCTTGGGCAGCTTGCGCTGTGGCGACTCGACTCGTTTCTTCGGCAGCCAACGCCCGGCCTTCGGCCGCCCGAAGCCTCTGGGAAAGGTCCTCCTCGCGATTCTCGAGAACCAATAGCCGGGCCTCGATCCCCTCATACCGAGCCAGTTTCCTCTCGAGCTCCTCCTCCCGAGCAAAGGAATCCTGCAACTCTGCGGTCAAAGTACGAGCCGACCTCCTAGCGGCCTCGAGCTCATCCTCCCGCGATCGCTCACGAAGCTCGCGTTCAGACCGGACCATAAGTCCGCTCGTAGCCTCCAGAAACTACATAAAGACACGAATTTCAAATATCCTTCTTACCAAAGAAAGGCAAAAACAAGAACTATGGTTGATACCTTTCCAGTGGCTTCGGCCATCCTGGCATACAAATCGCCGAAGGCCGGGTCCCCGGTAACTGGAAGCGGAACCCCTGCGGGTCCGACGCGCCTCGACGAATGGGCCGCGCCCCGGGGCATCCCGACACTCTCGCTCGAACTACTCGAGCTCGTCCCCGTATCGATCCTTCGACGCTTTGGTACGGGGGAAGGATCCCTGCCCACGTCCTGATCGTCGGGGCAAGGATCGCGCAAAGCCGGCTCCCTGGACGGAACCGAGTCCGCCCTCCGAATAACCGGAGAGGAGGAGACCCCCCTGCCTCCGCGGACGCATCACGGGCCCCGGAGCTCGGGGGGACAACCGTGGAAGGGAGAGGAGAATCACACATGGCAAAAAAGAGCGCATTGCTCAGACTCCCATCCTCCACCCCCTTTGCCAGATCTATGGGATCTTTTCCGTCTCGGCGACTCCTCGACCTACGAGATAGCTTCTCGTGAGATGGAGTGCTGGCATCCGAACCCACGCCCGAGGAAGGACGACCTGTAGAATAAAAAAAAAGGGGAGAAGTCTTTAGACTCTTCCCAAATAATGACGAACCGAATGTCACGAACAGAAAACTCACCTTCTCTTGCCCGCTCGAATATACGAAGCGGAGGTCGCACGGTTCGACTCAGAGAAGTCCCGCGAGGTACAGGTGGAAAGGTTTGCTCCTGAAAGACCCGGGACCGACCCTGTGGGACCCCTCTCGGATTGACCCTCAAGGCAGCCTGTATACGCTCGACCGTGAAACTGTCCCAGTTAACGGAACCTCTCCTCAGACGGGCTATTAAGGCCTCCGTGACAGGATTAAGGTCAAGCGATTCAGGGAACTCTGCAATATAGAACGAAGCAGGTCAGGGATCAAACTGACACAAGAAATAATAACCAAAATAGCAATAAAAAAGCCTCACCAACGTCGGAAGCCCACCGCGAGGGAACGACCGAGCAATCAAACTCTCCGACCGAGTGGTGAGTCGTCCTAAAGAAAAAATATTGGTCCCTCCACCCTTCCCTCGGTGGGAGACCGTCCAAGATCCTCCCAAACCGGGGGGAAAGACGGTACGACCCCAGATAGCGGGAATCTTGCTTCACCGAGCAAACCCGCATTAACTCCTCAGGACCGAATTCAATCCCTTCCTCCGCAGCCCTAACTCCGAGTCCGATAACGTACCGAACGAAATTCGGCGTCATCTGGTAGAAAGCTATCTGGAGTTGGGCCAGCACCAAGAAGACGAGGCGAGGAATGGGAAAGAAAAGCCCACATTTTTCGAAATACGTATAGGAGGCACAGCAGTAGCCCTCTATGACCGTTTCGGGGGATACCGCCGAAGAAGGGATGACGATTTCGACTTCCGTCGGAATCCGGCAGAGCACCCTCAATTGCTGGATACGGTCCACGGTTAACGAAGATGGCAGGTGCGGTCCAAACGACCCCGCCGCCGCACTCGTACTCGCTCCCGCAGGATCCCTAGAAGCCATGAAGAAAAAAGGAAAGTTTCTGAAAGAAAACTTTTTCTCTAAAGACAAAGGAAGTAGGGAGAAAAAGTTCGAACATGTTAAGAGTAGGAAAGCAAAGGACTTCCTTCAAACAATGCGAATGATTATTTATATCAAAGATTGTGCGCAGTATCGCCCGTACGACTCCTTACTCGCATTAATTGCTGATAGGATCGAGATGACTTGGACCCCTCGCTTCCCTCTCGCCAGCCGTTGATCTGAGATCAACTGCTACAAAGCACGCAGTAATTAGGTCACATCATCAAAAGAGTGAGCCCTAAAAGACTCTTCGCGACCTTCGAGCCTGAGCCGTTGATTACCAACCGAATTTACGGTGGGAGATGAAATTCTCAAACGAATACACGCAACGACTGCAGACGCGCTGAAAAGCAGTTCAGTCTGTTCCACGCGCTCATTCCTAACCATCGGATTAAAACAAGATCCACGGATGGGGCGAAAATAATCATTAGATTTGTCACATCCGAGGCACGCGCCTCTTCCCAAGGACGTCCACCGCCCATTAACCTCGACTTCTCGAATTCAATGGGCTGGGGGGCTATTGTTGGTACTGGATTTCCCCCTAGGAAATCCGGCCCATTAACAGACAAGACAAAGGCCCGTAATTACGAGCCCATTCCAGAATCAAAGATAGACGGGAGAGCCAACTCTCTTGTTGGGCCCAAGCGAAGCAAGCGCCTTGGAGAGGCCCAGACGATGCCGAAGCCGGAGACGATCGAGCTCGAGCTCGGCTGAGGATGACGTGGAGATAGAGCAACTCGGTCTTCGCCAGTTCAACTGATCCGCATAAATCTCGGAGATCGTTACAACGACGAGGCCGAAAGATCGGGACGAAGAAATCAGAATCGAGGCTATTTAAGAAGAGAAGTGGCGGCTCATTAAAGACAATTCCAACCTAGGCTAAGAACACTTCGATTAGATAGCTCGATTTATATTTTGTACTCTCTTCTCGACTGTGTTTGTTCTATCTCGACGATCAATCTCAATAAAGTCTTTGATTCATAGGAAACTATACCATTTCTATATCCAAAAGTCCAAATCCACGAATACAAATTCTTAGTGTGAATCTCGGATCTCACACCCCCCGATTCTTCTAAGCTGTATAAGGTTGGAAGAATTTTAGTTTTCGAGGGATCATTTCAGATCGCTTAGATTTGAAGAGATAATTTCATATCGCTTGATTTTGGGAGAGGCCATTTCAGGTCGCTTGGAAGGGATACTTAATATCATTTGCTTCTGAAGAGATAATTTCATATCACTTTAATTTTTGAAGAGATAATTTCATATCACTTGGCAAAATATAAAGGCGAAGTACTTCGCGATGACTCTAACTTTTACAATGGGAAGAGACATTGATCGTGGGACTTATTTTGATTTCACAAAGATAAGCTAGTATGACTTCGTTTGAAGTTGTCGAGCTCGGTAAGAGCTTTGTGTTGAGGGGGAGGCTGCGCTCGAGGTTGAGCTGCCTACGTACCCTTTTAAGGGGATCAAGCCATTTCGTAGTTTAGTTTTGTTTCGTACTTTCAGTGAAAGTACTTTTTGAGGTTGATGATGTTCCAGGGTCGTAGTTCAGGTTTCTGGGTTTCCATCGACTTGAGTCGGTAGACCCCGTCCTTCACAACATAAGTGACCTAGTAAGGACCTTCCCACTTTGCTCCTAACTTTCCAGCGTGTTCTTCCTTTTTATGGTTGAACACTTTCCGTAAGACGATCTCCCCTACTTGAAACCTTCGAGTTTTAATTCTAGAATTATAGTAGCGGCTGCGGCTTGTTGGTAGTTCTGGATTCGAGCTAGTGCGAGATTCCTCCTTTCGTCGACGAGATCGAGCTCGTCCGTTATCATCTTGTTGTTAAGTTCCTCTTGTCGTGGGCATTCTTCTTTGCGGATGCTTGACACGAGGATTTTGGCTGGTACTACTGCCTCGATTCCATAAGCTAGCGAGAAGGGAGTCTCGCCAGTGGATTTGTGGGGGGTAGTCCGGTAAGCCCAGAGTACGGCTGGGAGCTCATCGCTCCAGCTTGTTTTGCACTCATTGAGTCTTTTCTTAAGGCTGTTCATGATTGCTTTATTAGCTGCTTCCGCCAGTCCGTTTCCTTGAGGATAACGGGGCGCTGAATAGGTCAGCTTTATGTTCCAGGTTCTACAGAACTCTTTGAACATGTTTGATATGAATTGTGGTCCGTTATCGGTGACGATCTCGTGGGGTAGTCCATGTCGGCACATGATGTTTCGCCAGACGAACTCCTTAACGTGAACGTCTTTAACCTTTTGGTATGATTCCGCTTCAATCTACTTAGTGAAGTAGTCTATCATCGCTAATAGGTGCGTAGCTTTCTTTTTGCCGGATGCGACTAATGGTCCCACGATGTCCATTCCCCATCGCATGAATGGGTATTGCGATGAGATAGAGGAGAGTTTCTCCGATGCTTGGTGGATAATCGGGCATGCTTTTGGCATTTGTCGCATTTGCTGGAAAAAGATTCGCATTCGGTGGCCATTGTTGGCCAGAAATAGCCTTGCCTTTTGATCCGTACGGCCAGGGCTCGTCCTCCAGAATGGCTTCCGCAGGATCCATCATGGGCCTGCGTGATCACGGCTAGGGCTTGCTTTTTATCGAGGCATTTGAGGTAAGGTCCGAAGAGACTTCTTTTGAAGAGCTCTCCTTGCATGACACAGTACCTTGCGCTCTGTGTCTTGAGTTTCCGTGCTTCTCATTTGTCGTCGGGGACTTCGCCATTTGTTATGTATCGAATGATCGGAGTTCTCCAATCTTCGTCATCGTTAGGCTCATGTCCTTGACTAGTGGATGCAGCTTGGATTGGTCCATCAGGAACGTTCGCGACGTACACGGCATTTCTTAGGTCAAGATCATCATCGATCTCAATGATGTCGCGACTAGTATCCTTGGGATGTTCCTTGTGTTAGACGTCCTCCTTTCTGGTGGGCTCGTCCTCTTTCAAGATAGAGCTTTTAAAGCTATGTCGATACTTAGTTTTTCGATCCCCTCGACTGGTATGATCCTTTTGAGGTTAGGATCTGATGTCGATGCCAATGCGGCTAAGGCGTCGGCTGCGGTGTTTTCCCCTCGCAGGATCCGTGTTAGATCAAAGAATTTGATCTGGTCGGCGAGGGTGTGGACTACCGCAGGTATGCTTCCATGCGTTCATCTTTGGCCTCGTAGTCGCCATGATATTGGCTCATGACCAATTGAGAATCAATGAAAGCGTCTACTTCCCGGGCTCCTATTGCTATTGCTAGTCTAAGCCCGGCTATTAACGCTTCGTATTCTGCTTCGTTATTTGATGCGGCGAAGCCTAGCCTGAATGACTGTTCTAATACTTCTCCCGTGGGGGAGACCAGTTTTACTCCGACCCCGGATCCTTGCCTCGAGGAAGCTCCATCGACGTGGAGTTTCCATCTCTTAGCGGAAGTTGGGTCGAGTTCGATGGTTGGAGGGAGTTCAATTATGAAATCAGCCAGTACTTGCGCTTTTAAGCACGTCCGAGCCTTGAACTTGATGTCGTACTCGCTGAGTTTGATAGCCCATTTGACCAGTCGACCTGACTGGCTCGGACTGTGAAGTATGGTTCTCAGTGGTTGAGAAGTCATCACTATGATTGAGTGCGATTGGAAGTATGGTCGGAGTTTCCGAGATGATGTCACCAATGCCAAAGCGAGTTTTTCCATGGCGGGGTATCTGGTTTCAGCATCGATTAAGGTCTTACTGATGTAATACACCTGCCGTTGTTCGTTTTGTTCTTCGCGAACCAGGACTCCACTTACTGCTGCCGTAGAAACAGCTAGGTAGAGGTAGAGGGGTTCTCCTTCTACTGGTTTCGCCAGTATAGGTGGTTCGCTTAGATAAGACTTGAGCTGGGCGAACGCTCCTTCGCACTTTTTGTCCCAGAGGAACTTCTTGTTCGCTTTGAGCAAGTGATAGAAGGGTAGACATTTATCAGTCGACCTCGAGATGAAGCGGTTCAAAGCAGCTATTTTGCCAGTCAAGCGCTGGACTTCTCGCGTTGTTTTGGGAGATTTCATCTCCATAAATGTTGCGATCTGTTTAGGATTTGCTTCGATCCCTCTTTCGATTACTAAGTAACCAAGGAATTCTCCTGATGGGACCCCGAATGTGCACTTCGCTGGGTTGAGTTTCATCCCGTATTTATTGAGAATGATAAGGCATTCTTTTAGCTGGGGGATATGATCCTCATACCTAGAAGATTTTACCAGCATATCGTCAATGTAGACTTCCATAGTTTTACCTAGGAGTCCTGATAGGTCTCGAGTTTTACCCTATACTAACTGCAAGTGCACAGTATATCAATTGTAGTACTTAGGGATCGAATCCACGAGGACTCTAGGCAATGATAGGATTAAGAACTTAAAGAGATTAAAACTAGGAGAAAACAAAAAGCAAATTGTATTGATTTAATTAAAAAGCAAGTGAGAAAGTAAACAGGTAGCAGGTTGTTGTTTGTAAGCAATAAACTAAGGGCGCTAAGTCTAGGTCGTTCTCAGGAAATCAGACAAGCAGATAAATCATTCAGTCATGATCTAATTAAACTCAGTTCTAGAACTCAAAACACAGATATAGAATTAACCAAATTCCTTTGCGAGAATTTTCTAAGTCTAAGTGCAGCAATCCAAATTCCTTTGCAATTACTAACAAATTAAACCAGCTTTAATTCCAAGTTTGATATGTTCACAATCTAATTAAACCAAATTCCTTTGCGAGTAATTAAATTGATCAACCTAAATAGTCCAGATTCTAAACCACACTGTCGTGTCGTATTTAGCAACCTAAGATCTAGATTCTAATTGATCAGGTAAGAACTGGCATTAAACACAATTTAGTTTGAAGAACATCTATTGATGTGAATCTTTAACTGAATTAATTATATCTAGCAAGTCATGAAATCCCTATGAGAAACCCTAAACCTAACTATGAAACTACTCAGACATAGATGATGTAAACATAATCAATGAATTAATAGCAATCATAAAAGAGATTAGAATATAAAAGGGGTTCGAAAACTTCTCCAAAATAAATGTAGTACAGGATCAGATCAGCCCCAAAAGCTCTAAAAACTCTCTGCTCTAAGTTATGATAGCGTATGTAAAACTGAAGCTAAAAACCTAATTAAATAGCTAAAACACGACTTGGGGCTTCTGTGTAAATATCTGGAACTTCTGGGCATCTTTGCAATATTAGAAATCTTCATTAAACCGCCGAGAGTCTGGCCCAACTCGCTATGCATCGATCGATGCAGGTGTGCAACGATCGACACAGTACTCTGTTTCAGACAGTGAACACAGTCTCTCGGGTCAAATCTCCAAAGTACTCCAATTAGCTCCATAATCTCCACTTTTGCTCCAAACGTACGTGTACCTAATAAAACCTGCAAAAGACTCTAAAGAAACACTAATAGACTCTAAAACAGACTTATATCATGGCATAAAACCGGTAAAAACCATGATATATCAAGTCCTGAAAACATCTTGTTGACGAGACATTGGTAAGTTGCTCCTGCATTTTTTAGTCCGAAAGGCATGACTTTGTAGCAGTACGTGCCTCGATCAGTTATGAACGAAGTCTTTTCTTGGTCTTCTGATGTAGCCCTCAGAATCACACTGATGCCAAACCACTTGATGATCAGATGATCTCAAGCCAAAACGATGCGGAAGATGGTGTAGAAGGTAGAGATGGTGATGATGGTAGGGATTGACTCACTCAATGAATTGTATGGACAGAGATATGAATCACTCAACACTCTAGACCACAGATTCTATAGTACTAGATGAATCACTCAAATAGACTAAAGAACAAACACAAAGAAATCACAAACTTTGTGGAAGAAAACTGAATCGAAATTCTATTGCTTTTAGATTGATCAAGGGTGAATAATACAAATGGTCTAATGGAGCTTATATAATGCTCTTACAACGTTCATAAACTTCTAAATAAGAAAAGAAATCAAAAACAAACAATAAACTAGCCGTTGGAGTCATTAAGAGAGAATCGGCCAAAATAGGAAGATATGAGGTGATCTTTGAATCTGGACGGTTTGAGGGGATAAGTGAGCTTCTCTGGAACATCTTGTATGTAGTAAATGACGTCCAAGGCACAGCAGCTAAAGGAATAGAGCCGTTGGAAGCTTTTGGCAAGAAATGGGAAGTTTGCGCTTGTGTCCATATATGGAAGGTTGGTCCATAAGCTCATGTGATTGATCCTGTGCATTTTGGTGATGCTAAGGACGTCTTCTATTGCTTCTGGCTGATGGTTATTGCCTCCTGGTTTCCAAATCTTGGTTTGATAATGTGCAAACCAATTGGTCTTCATAGTTTCCATAAATAGCTCCGGTTGAGTTGGTTTATGTTCCAATAGGATCCGCCTGATCCTGTGTGGGCTGGTGCTTCTGAGAATGTTGTAGAGTGCTTCTAGAAGTGATAATAAGTCTCCTGGTCGCCAAGTTCGAGTTTGACAATATTTGAACTCATGATCTTCCAAATAAGGCAAGTGTAGCATCTTCTGATTTGGAAGTTGAATATCTCTCAAACCATTACTCCTTTTGGTTTGAATCCAATTCTCCTTGGTCCTCTGATGAGATGGGAATCCCGAACAATTGGATTTGTTGATTGGTTCCTCCTGGATTGGTCGGAGTGCTTCATTTTCTGACTGTTGGTCTCCATCGGGTCTGGTTGCGCTGACTGACGTAGTGGTTGAGTTAGTCAGCGTGCTGACTGACGTACTGACTGACGTAGTGGTTGAGCTAGCGATTGAGTCAGCAGGCGCCTGGTCTAGTCTGGTTCTGATGACCGCATCATACCCTCCCTCTTCAAGAAGTTTTTTCCTCAAAACTTGATCACCTGCACATAGATAAGTCAAGTTAGTACAGTGAAGTGAATGAGGGTTTAGAAGATTACCTTGGGAATCATTTTGATTCCGGTTGAGTTGTGGAGCATCCGGTGGCTCTTCTTTGAGTAGATAGAACAGCAATGCTCCTCTTCCTTGAGCTGGTGTGACGCCTACTTTGCTGATCTTGCTCCTGCTCTCCTTAAGACCTGAAATATGCTCAACACTTTGGCAAAGAAGCAAGTGGATTATGGGTTTCTCATGACGGGATAAACTTGCTCTCAAAATACTTATGACAAAATGCCTTTGCTCTTCTTGTGGACAGAGCACTGATTCCTCATTTGACAAGTTCATTGAGCTATCAAGAACAAACTGATTATAAGAATTACTTACCTGATGCACACCTTTAGTGTTGTGATTCAGCTTGGATATCATGGTAAGATGTCTGAATGTCGGATCTGGTGGTTTCTCCTTGATTCCTCCTTTGGTCTTAACACTCTTAGCTCTACCTGCTTCATCACTTGAATCTAGGGACAAGTGCATTATACCAGTAGCATGAGAGTTAGAGTTAGACACTTTAAGTTCAGAGACAACCTTGCATTTGGTTGGGACTAGGTTTCTTCCAAGTCTCGGATTTACTTGTGGCTCTTGTAGACACAAGTAGCTTTGTTCTGGCCCCTTTACTAAGGCTTCCTTTGCCTTATGTGTCATGGTTTTTCCTGTACCAAAATCAATTCCCAAAGACAAGAACAAGTGCATTATATCTGAGTTTAGTATTATAGGAACAGATTTGGTGAAGCTTAAACTCACAGTGATTGCATTGGTGAGTTGGCACATGATACTTTCCTTGTTTGCTTGCACCTTACGGTTGAGGTCTTCTTGGTTTGTGTACTCTTCTTCTTGTCTTATTCCTGGATCAAAACTCTGACCAAAATTCTGATTTTTTTCTGCCTCCTTTGATGACATGGTCTGTGAAATTAAGGTGTGGGCTGGTGGATCCTCTTGGGTCAGAATGTTGTTGGTACTGAGCTCTTCCTTGTTATGAACATGACCTGCATTTTTAACCTTTGGCAAAGACAAGCACATTAATCTTGAATTGGAAGTTTTAGAACAAGGCTGTGATAAGCAATCTCTTGACCTTGGTGAATTCAATTTCAGTTCAAGTGATGTTAAATCAGTAACTAGTCTTTTCGAGCATGCAACAGCAAAATGACCTCTCTTATGACATCTATAGCATGTCTGAACTTTGATATTCACAAAGTTAGAAGACTTACCTTTACTTGACGTGTCTTGTAGCTTAGGTAGAGTGTTGGAGATGGATGCGGTTTTCTTGGGAGAACCTCTTGATTCTTCTAGGTTCATAAAGGCTTTATGACTCTGCTTCAGCTCGGTTTTCTTCTCCTTTAGTTGCAGCATCTCTTTTATCTTTTGCCACTGCTCTTGTATGCTTGGAGGTTCTGGTGGGAGTGTGGAGGTTGGCCTTTGCTGATCCATTTTTGCGTGAGCAGTCTTCTTAGCTTCTGCTGGACTTGTCCAAGTATTTGAAAACACTTTCTTGGGCTCAGGACAGTAAGCATTCTTAGGCATGGAAGTAGACGGCAAAACTGGTGAAACCTTCACTCTTCTTGGTGTTGCTTGGCATTGGGGTTTTGAAATGATGTTCTTGTGTGTCTGATGCTTTTTCGCAAACTCTCTGTACATCCTTGCTTTAAGGTCTCCCCAATCTAGTACTGGCTTGTTGTAGAAGCCTGGAGTACACTCTCTTAGCCACCACTTATATGCTTCTCCGGTGAGTGCGTCAATAGCATATGATAGCTTCTCCTCCTTAGGAATATTGTTGGATTTCAACCACTGCTTCATGTTGGTCTCCCACTGCAGATAATCTTCAGGGTTTTGGCTACAACCTGAAAATATTAGGGAATCTCTTGTCCTGGTGGTTGGCTGCCTTGTGCTTGCTCGTTGTGCTGTAGCTTTCTTTGTACCAGTGAGCTGACGTTGAGCTGGTACACGGTATGAAGTAACTCCATGGTTCTGGAATGCACTCCTGTGCCTAGGTGGGTGGTACTCTCCATACATGCCTGCTTCTGAATCTTCACTCTCCTCATTGATTTCCATGCACGGCTGACTCCAAGATGAGGTTGTAGTGTGCAGCTCCTTGTGTTGCGACTCAGGTTCACGGCCTGAATCACCATCTGACTCATCTACATACTCAGTGGCTTTATAGCCATCTCCTGGCCATGGTGGAGGATCATAATCTGCCTCCTCATCTGGACAGATTAAGCTCTCTACTACTTCACTCCCATTGTCTCCATAAGTGTCTTCTTCTTCAGACATAAATTGTTCCTCTTGCTCCCAATTGTCTTCTTCTTCCATTGCTTAATACCTGAAATTCAAGTTAAGGATAGCTGTATCAAGGTATACCACGAATTCAATATGGAAACAAGTGACAGAATTCTTTGCAAAAATAGAAAAACCAAACTTTGAAACTTTCCTTTAATTATCACACACGATTTTTGGTCTTTAACAAATATGGAAAAAGATTTATATGTAATCAAGCTTTTAAAGACTCTCTTATACTTTTTTTTTTGAATTTTCGAAAACAATGAAACAAAAAATGGAAAGAGCACTTTTTTTTTTTTTTTTTTGGAAACAACTAAAAACACAATGAATAAAATCAATAGAAACAAAAACTTGACACTTTTTTTTTTTAACTTTTTTTTTTTTTTTTGGGTTTAAGAAATCAAATCAAAGCAATGAAAACTCTTTTTTTTTTACTTTTTGGAAACAACTAAAACACTATGAATAAAATCAACAGAAACAGAAACTTGACACTTTTTCTTTTTAAAACTTTTTTTTTTTTAACAAAACAAGAACAGATT
The DNA here is from genome assembly GCA_030180135.1 of Orychophragmus violaceus. NCBI lineage: Eukaryota > Viridiplantae > Streptophyta > Magnoliopsida > Brassicales > Brassicaceae > Orychophragmus > Orychophragmus violaceus. The sequence goes on along the minus strand of CM058234.1, from coordinate 83,245,799 downwards.
GAAAACAAAACAGAAGCACAATTTTTATGGATTTTTGATTTTAAAAGAAAAGAAACAACAACCAAAATAAAAGATAAGGGTTGGATGAACACAACCTGATTGATAGGAGCTTTTGAAGCTCTGATACCAGATGATGTAGCCCTCAGAATCACACTGATGCCAAACCACTTGATGATCAGATGATCTCAAGCCAAAACGATGCGGAAGATGGTGTAGAAGGTAGAGATGGTGATGATGGTAGGGATTGACTCACTCAATCAATTGTATGGACAGAGATATGAATCACTCAACACTCTAGACCACAGATTCTATAGTACTAGATGAATCACTCAAATAGACTAAAGAACAAACACAAAGAAATCACAAACTTTGTGGAAGAAAACTGAATCGAAATTCTATTGCTTTTAGATTGATCAAGGGTGAATAATACAAATGGTCTAATGGAGCTTATATAATGCTCTTACAACGTTCATAAACTTCTAAATAAGAAAAGAAATCAAAAACAAACAATAAACTAGCCGTTGGAGTCATTAAGAGAGAATCGGCCAAAATAGGAAGATATGAGGTGATCTTTGAATCTGGACGGTTTGAGGGGATAAGTGAGCTTCTCTGGAATATCTTGTATGTAGTAAATGACGTCCAAGGCACAGCAGCTAAAGGAATAGAGCCGTTGGAAGCTTTTGGCAAGAAATGGGAAGTTTGCGCTTGTGTCCATATATGGAAGGTTGGTCCATAAGCTCATGTGATTGATCCTGTGCATTTTGGTGATGCTAAGGACGTCTTCTATTGCTTCTGGTTGATGGTTATTGCCTCCTGGTTTCCAAATCTTGGTTTGATAATGTGCAAACCAATTGGTCTTCATAGTTTCCATAAATAGCTCCGGTTGAGTTGGTTTATGTTCCAATAAGATCCGCCTGATCCTGTATGGGCTGGTGCTTCTGAGAGTGTTGTAGAGTGCTTCTAGAAGTGATAATAAGTCTCCTGGTCGCCAAGTTCGAGTTTGACAATATTTGAACTCATGATCTTCCAAATAAGGCAAGTGTAGCATCTCCTGATTTGGAAGTTGAATATCTCTCAAACCATTACTCCTTTTGGTTTGAATCCAATTCTCCTTGGTCCTCTGATGAGATGGGAATCCCGAACAATTGGATTTGTTGATTGGTTCCTCCTGGATTGGTCGGAGTGCTTCATTTTCTGACTGTTGGTCTCCATCGGGTCTGGTTGCGCTGACTGACGTAGTGGTTGAGTTAGTCAGCGTGCTGACTGACGTACTGACTGACGTAGTGGTTGAGCTAGCGATTGAGTCAGCAGGCGCCTGGTCTAGTCTGGTTCTGATGACCGCATCATCTTCGGGGTTCATTAGTATTTGGTTGTACCCCGAGAAGGCATCCATGAAGGACAGTAGTTGGTGTCCGGTGGTGGCTTCGACCAGCCGGTCGATGTGTGGGAGTGGGAAGCTGTCCTTTGGACATGCTTTGTTGAGGTCTGTAAAATCTACACAGACTCTCCACTTCCCGTTCTTTTTCTTGACCACTACGGGGTTCGCAAGCCAGTCGGGGTATTTGACCTCTCTGATCGATCCAATTTTCAGTAATCGATCGACCTCATCGTTGACGGCTTGAGCTCGTTCCGGGCCAAGTTTTCGACGTTTTTGTCTTACCGGTTTGTAAGTTGGGTCGACATTCAGCTCGTGGCTGGTTACGTCGATGTTGATCCCTTTCATGTCTGCTGAAGACCAGGCAAAGGAGTCGACGTTCTGTTTAAGGAAAGAGATCAGTTCATTTTTAACTGGTTCCGATAGGTCGATTCCAATGCCAACAAGTCTTTCGGGATGAGCATCGTCTATGCAAACTTGGGTTGTGAGGTCCTTTGGAGGTCCTTTTTGGCTTGGGTCATTCGACCTTTTGGTTTTCATAGTGGCGAGCTCTTCCTCTTTCTGTAATTGCTACGCGTGGGATTTATCGATCTGCTTGTACCCATTCATATAGCAATTACGGGAAATCTTTTGACTTCCGTAGATGGTTTTTACTCCTTTCGGATTTGAAAATTTCACGCATTGATGGTAGGTCGATGGTACCGTTTTCATGTCGTATATCCATGGTCGCCCTAGAATTGCGTTGTAGGGAGCTGGTCGATCTACTACGACGAACTCTGTCATTCTTCGAACTCCTCCAGCTATTACTGGGGCGAAGAAAGAGCCCATTGAATATGTTGTTTCGCCAGCGAACCCTACCAATGGTGTCTTTTCCTCGACGATCTCGGAATCGTTGAACTCCATCTTTTTGAATGCATCATAAAGAGTACATCCACCGAACTTCCTGTGTCGATCATTATCCTCGAGAGTTCGACATCTCCCACTACTAGACAAACGAGGAGAGCGTCGTCGTGTGGTTTATCGAGACTATTTGTCTCGCTCTCGTGGAACGTGATTTCATGGTCTGGACATAATATTGGGATTCCCCCCTCCCTTCGTCGGTCTCGAATCTTCTTTGAAGAGCTTTGATTGAATTGACCGAGTCTCGGCATAGCTTGGAGCCACCGAAGATGAAGTTGACTCGTTTAGGGGGTATGGCCCGTACACCCCCCCCCCCCACAGAGACGAGGGAGATTGATCCGTGAGCGTAAAATCTTGACGGGAGCCGGAGGTGGAGATAACGCCGAGCCTCCTGGGGTGCCGCACAAGCTGAGCTCGCCGAGAATGACCTCGACTCGCTTTCGCGACCTCTGAGGGAGTGTTTCGGGAGATTCCGGCTCCTTTGACCGTTCTCATTTGTTCTGAGAAGGCTTTTTGGTGTTTGACTCTTTGGTCTGCTTACTTTCCTTTTTGTCAGATGGAGTTTCCTCCTCGACTTCTGATTCTCGTGTGTTTTCGGACTCTCGCTTTTGAGCTGATGCGGGATAATTTTAGATTCCTAATCAATTACCCAAATGCACATGCCATTGTAGCATTTGAGGTATCAATCCAAGGAGGCAAGATGAGTAGTCAATCAAGAATACAAGATACTACTAAAGCTAAGCTAAGTCTAGAAAGAGTTTAAACTAACAACCTAAAGACAAATCAAATCAAGAAGCAAACAAGGGAAAACACTAAACAAGGAGAGAAATAAGATAAAAAGGAGGGTTCTAGGATGAGGCTACGGAGACTAGATGGTTTAGAGACAATCAAGGATGCTTCAATCAATCAAACATTGCTAAACAAGGCTAATGATCATAATTAAGCTAATCACATTCTCATGTTCATAGCTCCTATGCTAATCAAGCAATCATTCGATTCTCATTTGCAAATTACAAGACAAGCATGCGATAATATCCATCAAACACCTTTTAGCAAAGCTAATCCTTAGGCTAAGAACATTAATCATTAGACTAATCCAATATCTTGGCACTAATTCCTTTGACTAATCCCTAATCAAGATCAAATTATCATTTGTGATTAAGAATAAAACAAGCATTAATTTCAAGTTCTCATTACCAATAATCACCTTAGACAACTAATCTCTTAGGCTAAGATATGAAAATCCTCTAAAAAGTTCATTCAAGCATTTCATCGAACACCTTTCGGGCATGAAAAAGCCCAGCATCTAGATTCAACAATTCCTTGCAACCTAGCATAGAGCACAACTAATTAGAGAAGGATCATTCATAAATAAGTCCTAAGCATCACTAATCATGACTTAAACCACCTAAATCAACCTCATCCATAAAACCCAAAAACTCTACTCCCTAATCATAAGAAAGATATGAGAAATCATAAAAAGAAAGAAAGATTAAGAGAAACAAGAGAAACACTTAATTAAACTTAAAAAAAGGTTTATAAGTTCTAAAATCATAAACAAAAGCATAAGACAAAATAAATCTAAGGCTTAGGTAACTTAGGGTTCTAAAGACCCATAAAAGAGTATTTATACAAGGGAGCCTCGTAGTGGTAATTTTGGTGAAAGAGGCTTCGTTTGGTTGCTGTTTCATGTTGCCCGCAAGCTCAACCGCTGGGAGGCTTGCGGTTTCCTCTTCACCGCTACGTGAACCGCTGCCAAACCGGCTCATCTCCTCCAAACGCTAGCGGTCACATCTTCCCCGCAACACAAACCGCTCCCGGGACGCATGATCAGACTGGTATGCTCGCGGCTGCTGTACCGGACATGACTCGTCCGTGGGGGGGGGGGGGGGGGGGGGGGGGGGGGCATCGCGACTCTTGATCCGGACATGACTGGTCTTGCATGAGCACACCATTGTTGGCCGTTGTTGGCTTATGAATAATAAAGCTCATCGTAAAAGTTTCCCACTCATTATAATCTCCAACAACCTGCAAAATGAAATAAAATACTTCCAAAAAAAAAACACTAAAACTACAAAGCCTAATACTAAATGACATCTAGCTCCTAATGCAACAAAAGACTCACGAAAACAACAAGACTCAATGAAATTTGTAATTAAAATATGAAAATTTATCAAACTAAAATGCCAAAAATGTGATAACATCATGAGCCTCGGCTTTAGCTCGAGTATAGCACTCTTCAGTAGAGTGTCCTCTTTTATTGTGAAAATCACATAATTTTTCCTTGTCGAACTCGAATTTCTTCGAGCTCTTCGGGCTCTCGACCGCATTAACGTTTCCTGATTTACAGGAATTCTTTTTTGAGTTCGAGTTCTGCGAGCCCGACGAGTTCTTTTCTTTGCGGTGCTTTTTTCTGAGGGCCGTGGTTTCGTCCTCGAGGCGAGCAAAGGCCGACGCGCTATGAAGGGCGTCATCGAGTGTTTGAGGTTCGCGGACTGTTATTTCCTCGCGGAATCTGGTCGAATACCACAGTCCATGTCTCAGTGCTTCTATAGCTACTTCGTCTCGTGGGTTTGCGATTTTGGATTTTATTTCCTTAAATCGGTTGATGTACGATCGAAGTGTCTCGTCGGGTTTCTGAGAGACGCCAAATAGAGCTGCCTCAGTAGTCTTTACCTCGATAAAGACGGAGTATTGTTTGAGGAAAGCCGTCATGAACTGGGTGAAGTTGTCGATGGACCTTTCTTCCAGTCCGGCGAACCATTCTAGGGCGGAGCCCGATAGATTTTCGGCAAAGAGCCTGCAGAAAGCCGGTTCTCTCTCCTCGTCAGTAAGGTATACCCTTGCCATTGCTAGCCGGAATGCCCTAATGTGGGCTTTTGGGTCCGATTTTCCAGAGAATTCTGGAAATTTAGTTTTCTTAATTTCCGGGATTCTCGCAAAGGTGATCCGGTTGGTGAATGGCGTTTGTCGCATTTCTTCAATCACTCGATCGATGTCGGGTGCCGCGCTCGTTGCCAGGTGAACTTTCGAGCTCAGACTGACGAATTGGGCTTTAGCCTGCTCGATGTATTGTCTTAGCATATCTTGTTCATCGCCTGTTGTAGGTGTGAACTGTACTTGTGCCTGATTCGACGTTCGTTCCGGGAAATCCGGGTCGAGAAGATCGATTGTTGGAATCGGTCTTGTCTGGTCGATCTGTGGCGTTTGGAACTGTATCGTATTCGATCCGTTAAGATGTCCCGAACTCGAGGCGAAAGCAGAGACTCCTAGGTGCCTCGACCGAATATTGGAGTTACTCGGGAAAGGTGGCGGTCCGGGTAATGGTCGGTTTCCCAATCCAGTCGGATCTGTGACCATTGAACTTGAACCGAATGGAGTCGGTATCGCAATAGGGGTCGTTATAGGGCGGATGCCGCTATTAGACGTACTAGCAAAATTTCCCGACGTTCACAGGGGTGTTACCACCTGGGAGAAGTCCAAGCGTGTCCGCGGTGGAGGACTCATGGGGGTTCGCGGATCGCGCGTTGACCTACCCCCTGGTTTTGGCTAGCGAGCTCTTCAAGACGGGCGTTAATGCGCTGTTCCTGTTCGTCGAGCTGCGCGGCCAGATAACGATTTGCGATCTCTTGGGCCCGTGCATTTGCCTCGTTGCTTCTCGTTCGGTTTACCAATAGTCTCAACATCGAACGGATTTTAGCGAGGTCGTCTGGGCTTTGTCGCTGTGGAGCAGAAGGCAGTGGCGAGTTAGGCCTGAGTGATAGGGTCAGGTTTTCAATAGATCAAGAACTATCAAGATTTAAACTAGGAGAAAGCAATGTGAATAGAAACTAAAAACAATGTGAGAAAGTAAACAAGTAGCAGGTTCGGTTTGTAAACAATAAACTAAAGGCGCTAAGTCTAGGGCGTTCTCAGGAAATCAGACAAGCAGATAAATCATTCAGTCATGATCTAACTAAGCTCAGTTCTAGAACTCAAACACAAATATAGAATTAACCAACTGTCGTTGCGAGAATTCTCTAAGTCTAAGTGCAGTAATCCAAATTCCTTTGTAATTACTAACAGATTAAACCAGCTTTAATTCCAAGTTCGATATGTTCACAATCTAATTAAACCAAAATCCTTTGCGAGTAATTATATTGCTCAACCTAAATAGTTCAGATTCTAAACCATACTGTCGTGTCAATTTAACAACCTAAGATCTAGATTCTAAGTGATCAAGTTAGAACTAGCATTAAACACAATTTAGATCGAAGAACATTCTATTGATGTGAATCCTTAACTGAATTAATTATATCTAGCAAGTCATGAAATCCCTATGAGAAACCCTAAACCTAACTATGAATCTACTCATACATGGAATATGAAGACATAATCAATGAAATAATACATATCATAAAAGAGATTAGAATAAGAAAAGGGGTTCGAAATCTTCTCCAAGAACAAAGTGTAGTACAGGATCAGATCAGCCCCAAAAGCTCTAAAAACTCTCTGCTCTAAGTTATGATAGCGTATCTAAAAACTGAAGTTAAAGCCTAATTAAATAGCTAAATCACGTCTTGAGGCTTCTGTGTAAATATATGGAACTTCTGGGCAACTTTACAATATCATCATTCTTCATTTAACCGCCGAGATCTGGCCCAAGTCGCTGTGCATCGATCGATGCTGATGTGCGTCGATCGACACACTCCTCTGTTTCGGACAGTGAGCATAAACTCTCGGGTCAAAACTCCAAAATGCTCCAAATAGCTCCATAATCTCCAAATCCACTCCAAACGTGTGTGTACCTAATAACACATGTAAAAGACTCTGAAAGAACACCAAAAGACTCTAAAGCATACTTATATCATGGCATAAAACCGGTAAAAACCATGATATATCAACTCCCCCACACTTAGCCTTTGCTTGCCCTCAAGCAAAACAGAGAATTAAAACATGGTGAAGAGGTTTGAAAACTTTCAGAAACTCTTTTTGTCCTAGAAGCAACAACACTCAGATTCCCCTTAGTAAACCACTGAAAGAATCAACCGCAAGATATCAAGACCAACATGTACTTCCCCCACACTTAGCAACTGTCCTAAGTAAACTCCACAATCAATCCAATCAATTCAAATTCACCCTACTAACTTCTTAAGCATATTAAGTGCGGTCTCACCTAAGGATTATCGATCAAAGGGCACATGGATTCTTACTCTGCCAGCTCTAGACCACCATACTATCTTTTTATGGTTCCTTTTCTTCTCTTTTCCCTTCCTTAGCATTCTGATTTTTCCCCATTGGGTATCATTTTATTTTATTTTTATCAGTGCTCTTCCCGTTAAGGGGTGTACTTTGGACACATTCCATGGATGCACAGGAGATGATAGTTGTAGCTACCACTCCCAGAGACCACTTCGGAGTTACTAACTCATCCTCAGTTTATTACTTTTTTATTTTATAGAAGGGGAGAAGGGAACCATACTCGGACAGGTTTACAAGATGTGTCAGAACTAACAAAGGAGTTTGACTCAAGGTATACCAAGCCCTTAGGTGAGAAAATTAAAGTCAGGTTAAGGGTGAAGCCAGTAAAAGGATCCTCTGAATACCTGAATTGATATGGGTGTCCTCAGTAGGTTGATCCGTGTTGGGTTTTCTAATAGTCATAGATTGATCTTTCAGCTTCATCCCAATGGTTACTTAAGTTCCTGCAAGATATTGTTAACTTCTCCAAAATTCACTGTTTCTTACTTAAACTGGTTTTGATTCAATAAAACGAAAATTTTTTGAAAACTGGACTGACTCTTAAGAAAACAGAAAGATAAAGTCAGTAGCTACCTCCCCCACACTTGAAACACACTGTCCCCAGTAGTGTTAAGCTAAGGGTTGGTAAAAAGAAAGCAAAAATGTTATGGATGTGTTGAGTTCTGTCTGATTTTTACCTCTGTCGCACATGCATCGATCGTTACATAAATGTAACGACCGTTGCTAGGCGATTTTTCGTCATGTGTCGATCGTTGCTCAGGACTGCAACGATCGCTGCAATGCGATTACTCGTGTTGTGACGATCGGCACAAGGTTGTGTCGATCGACGCATTGCGAAATCCGAGAACAGTCAGCAAGTTAGCAGGTTAATCCGTGAGAAATCATCAAATTTCAAACCTGCAAGCTGAAGATCACTGAAAACAGATAAAATCAAAGCAACTAATAGTCTCAAACCAATCACAGCATCCAAACATAAAAATCCTAAGAAAATCAAGAAAAATGCAAAAGAAAAGTGAAAAATAAATACAAAGAACCGCAGTCTAGAGATGCCAATACTCAATCACTCGTCATCCATCTCATCAATGCGATCAGTACCACTCGAAGAACCGGGAGTCGGAGATCGTCGTCTACATCGAGAAGGTGCTGGATGGTGTATATGCGGCTGTCTCCTGCAAGTGCAGGTACGCATGAAGTTCCAGATGCCCCGTAGAATACCAATCTCGCGCTCTCTCCACTCTGCCTCAGACATATCACCAAAAGGCATCGAAGGCTCGGGATAAGGGCCAACATCATCGACAGGGGCAGCAGGTGCAGGCGCAGAGGAAGTAGAAGCTCGTGTAGAAGGCTCTCCCAGCGGATGAGCCATAGAAGGAACTCTGCGCTGATCGCTCGTAGGGGGCTGGAATCTCAAGGCATCCAGCGTATCAATCTGTGTAAGACCAGCAGCAGGAAGATCCACACCACGCTTCTCAGTGGCAGGATCATAATAGACCCATACACGTCCCTCCTTGAGCCATGTAGCGCTCTGCAGGTGGCTGAAATGAAGGAACTCCTTGCTATCATTACACTATGTACCCTCTAAGGGAATCCTTCAATGTCTGAAAATGGGAGTAAGCAGACTCCCTACTATCTCAGTGCCCTTACCATCAAATGGCTTCTTCAGCAGCTCGCATAAATGATGAGCAAAAACAGCCCCCAAGTTGAGTCCTCTAGTGGGATCTCTCAGAACAGTATCCTCAAACTGGTCCCTCAGTCCAATGAACAGCATCTCCATCTCGTTCTTACGCATCTTGTTGGCTTCATATTTGCACAACAGAGTACATCCCAAGATGCGCAAGACGTATCTAAGAACATGATGCCTAAGCTGAATCACCGCCGTGGTCCTCGAGTTGTATCGACCATTGCCAATACACTCCCAGAAATACTGAGCTTCCTCCACATCCCACTCAAGAGTCATGTCAATACGTGTCGGCTCAGTGCTGAATCCATAAATCCTGCAGATATCGAGAAGGAGAATCCGATACCTGGCTCCTAAGCACATGAAGGTTAAGAAACCTCCTGAAGCTCTCATGCTCTCTGGGTCAGGGTAAACCACTCTGCAAGTGGCTAGCAGCTGTCTCACCAACTCAGGGTACAAGTCGTAAGGCTGCATAGGCATTGTCCCCAGACCAATGCCCTTACACAGTGCAAGAACCTACTCATCAATGCCCAGACTCTTGCAAGTCGAATAGTCTGCAAACTTGGTCGGCTTAAGCGTCATGCCACACCAACCATTGTAGAGCAATGTGTCATACTCATCCCAATGTTCAAGCAATGGCCTCTCTGTGAACGTGTCAGTCTTGAGAAACTCATCTATCTCCATGCCCCAGACCTTGTCTGTCGGAATCAGATGCTTATCTGCTCTAGGCCAAGGTGGCTGTATCGCTTCCTGATCTCTCTGATAGTCCTCAGGATGTGGTGATTCTCGATGGAACCACTCAACCGGTGGAGCATGATGCGCTTTAGATGTTGTGGTGGCTCTGCGTTTGCGAGCTTTTCGAGGAGGCATCTGCAAGAAAATAAATAATATAAGTCTCGACAGAAAACTCCCTATGAAATCGCAGAGCAACGATCGTTGCACTGTTGGAATGTTTAGATAAATCCTGATTCAATTCAACAGATTCAGATTATCCTAAACATGCTGATCTAGGTTCTTCTTGAATAGAAACATTAGATTGATCTCACCTTATACCTGTTATTGCAGCGGAAGAGATGGTATTGGTCAGAGATCAGAGAGCCACCGAGAGATAACTCCTCCAGAGGTTCACACACGCACACCAATTAGGAAGCAGGCTGCTAGGCCACTGGGAGAAAACGGCGCAGGGGAGAGAGAGAGTTGACGGCTCAGATTAGGGTTATTTTGGTTCTGAACTCGAGTTTTATTTATAAAACTTGTTCGGTTCCGTTTGGGCCATTTGGCCCAAATGCCAATTAACTCGAAAGCGTTTTTGCACTGCATCGATCGTTGCACCTTATGCATCGATCGATGCACAGTGGCTAAACCTTTTATTCTCTCTAAGTACAGTAAATGCCTAGCACTTTTACCGTACTTCTGCTAAACCGTTCCTACACATTTTCCTGTTAGCTTAGGCGTGTGACCCATATGGGATCATATAATAAAGGCAATAAGTCCAAGACTTATAGATCATGAGCGGACTCTAGCAAGCCATCATGACCCCCAGTATTATATGACTTATGTCTGATCATTGACATACTCTTACTTTCTAGAGACAGTACCGAGATTACTGGACACAATTCCAACAATCTCCCACTTGTACTGGAATCTCTGTATTCATAATCCTTTTGTCTCAATATCTCGATTAGTCATAAGGCAAGATTAGTGTCATCCTTATAAAGCCTAATCTTGTTCATCGGACTCTGATTTGATACTGACAATCCAAACGACTCGGGAAAGTCCGTTTGAGCATGGCCATGCATTTTCCAGTATTCAAATCTCCGATTGGCCTAGAGATATTCACTCCATTTATATTGGAGGGACAAATCCCGTCTTGTTCCATCACTGTAAACTACTCATTTCTTAATGTACCCAAACAAGGTCCTTATAACTATCGCAGAACGATAGCGTTAGACAATGATCAAAGTGCATCAGTTCATGTGCAGTCACATGCATGCGAACTCAGGTCTAAGGACTATACTCTATAGTCGTAGTAAGAATCTCTTATGACACAGATATAAATATCCTGAAGAGTTCTTATAATCGGGTCTTGTCCGGTCGTATGTTCCCAACATACACCTATGTACTGACTTTGATGCCGCGCATCTATGACACATGAAACTTGGTCATAAGTCACATACCAATCTAGTCTCACACGGTTGTTGGTGTTCCAATTTCAACAACCTTCGACTAGGGACAGGATGATATAAAACATTTATCAAATATAGGGTCTCATGATCAAGCTAAATGACTTCGATGACTCAAGATCAAGTCATTTACTTCGATGACCTATAAAATGGTTCATATCATTTTTGAACGATTATTTCATCACAGTTAAAATAATCTTGAAATAATAATTTCATTAAAACATAAAATAATGTTTTACAAGAACATATCAAATAACTAAAATAAAGCTCACAAAACTCCCACTCAAATTTAGATTACATTTCAATGTTTCTAATGCCTACAGCTTCAGTCAGGAACTCGAGCTTAGGCCTTGGGAGTGGCTTTGTCAACGGATCAGCGACATTATCATCTGTCGGGACTCGGCTGATCTTGACTTCCTTTCTATTAACGATGTCACGTATCAAGTGAAATCTTCTTTGAACATGCTTGGATTTCTGGTGTGATCTTGGTTCCTTTGCCTGAGCTATAGCACCATTGTTATCACAAAACAGTGCCAGAGGCTCAGCCGCATTTGGTATCACACCTAGTTCCATAATGAACTTTCGTATCCAAACAGCTTCCTTCGCTGCTTCTGAGGCGGCGATATATTCAGCTTCTGTAGTGGAATCAGCAACGGTGTCCTGCTTGGAGCTTCTCCAACTTACTGCACCGCCATTCAGACAAAAAACATAACCGGACTGTGACCGGAAATCATCTGTGTCTGTCTGGAAACTTGCGTCCGTGAATCCACTGACTTTAAGCACATCACTTCCACCGTACACCAAGAACTTATCCTTAGTATGTCTTAGATACTTCAAGATATTCTTTACGGCAATCCAATGGTTTTCACCTGGATTTGACTGGTATCTACTCGTCATGCTCAATGCATAAGCAACATCAGGACGAGTACAGATCATGGCATACATAACAGATCCTATTGCAGATGCATAGGGAATGTTCTTCATACGCTCGAGCTCAGCAGCCGTCGTAGGGCTCTGCTTCTTGCTTAGCGTTGTGCCATGTACCATTGGCGTGAAGCCCTTCTTGGAATCTTTCATGCTGAATCTTTGTAGGACTTTGTCAATGTATGAATCTTGACACAAGCCTATCAGCTTCTTAGGTCTATCCCGATAGATCCTAATTCCAAGAACGTATGCGGCTTCACCCATGTCTTTCATGGAAAAACAACTTCCAAGCCAGTCCTTTACCGACTTTAGCATTGGAACGTCGTTTCCGAGAAGCAGTATGTCATCGACATACAGAATAAGAAATACAATCTTGCTCCCACTAGATTTCTTATACACGCGTTGTTCTTCTTCGTTTCTGATGAAGTCAAATTGCTTGATCGCTTCATCAAAACGAAGATTCCAGCTCCTCGATGCTTGCTTCAATCCATAAATGGATTTGTGAAGTTTGCATACTTTCCCAGCATTCTTTGGATCTATGTAACCGTCAGGTTGTGTCATATACACATCCTCTTCCAGAATTCCATTCAGGAAGGCGGTTTTCACGTCCATCTGCCAAATTTCATAATCATGAAAAGCTGCAGTTGCTAGTAGAATCCGAATAGATTTCATCATAGCCACTGGTGAATAGGTTTCATCGTAATCCACACCGTGAACTTGTCTGAAACCTTTTGCCACCAACCTGGCTTTATAAATCTGGACATTTCCATCCACGTCAATCTTCTTCTTGAAGATCCATTTGCACTCGATGGCTTTTACACCAGCAGGCAAATCAACCAACGAAAAGACTTGGTTGACCGACATGGAGTCCATTTCGGAATCAGTGGCCTTGCGCCACTTCGAGGAATCTGGGCCCATCATGGCTTGATTGAAGTTCGATGGTTCATCACCATCAATGATCAGAAGATCATGACAGTCAGTCACGAGGAACCCTTGATATCTTTCGGGTTCGTGACGAATCCTCCCGGATCTTCGAACTTCAGGTACCACAGGTTCAGGCTCCACAATTTCTTGTAGGGCCTCCTCCTGCTCTTCCTCATTAGGTTGAGCAGTATCCTGTTCATCTTGAATTTCTTCAAGCAGTACCTTACTCCCACTGTCTTTCTTAGAGAGAAACTCCCTCTCAAGAAAGTTACAATCCCGGGCAACAAAAATCTTGTTCTCGGAACGTAGATAGAAGTAATAAGCCTTGGTTTCCCTTGGATAACCAATGAAGTAGCATTTGTCAGATTTTGGTGTAAGCTTGTCTGAGATCAATCTCTTGACATAGGCTTCACAACCCCAAATTCTGAGATAAGACAGCACTGGAGCTTCTCCAGTCCATAATTCATATGGTGTCTTTGCTACTGCTTTTGATGGCGCTCTATTTAGAGTGAACACTGCTGTTAGCAGAGCATATCCCCAAAGGGATATTGGAAGGTCTGTGTGACTCATCATAGACCGAACCATATCCAATAAGGTTCGATTTCTCCTCTCAGACACACCATTCCATTGTGGTGTTCCAGGAGGAGTGAGTTGGGATACGATCCCACATTCTCTCAGATGATCACTGAATTCTTGGCTTAAGTATTCTCCTCCTCGGTCGGACCGAAGAGCCTTAATGCTTTTGCCAAGTTGGTTCTGTACTTCATTTTGGAATTCTCTGAACTTCTCAAAAGATTCAGACTTATGTTTCATCAAATAAACATATCCATACCTACTGAAATCATCAGTGAAGGTAATGAAGTACTGATAGTTTCCTCTTGCATTTGTGGACATTGGGCCACACACATCAGTGTGTATCAGGCCCAATAAGTCACTGGCCCTCTCGTTAGGTTTGTTAAAGGGGGCCCGTGTCATTTTGCCCATCATGCAGGATTCGCATTTCTCACATGACTCAAAGTCAAATGAGCCAAGAAATCCATTCGAATGGAGCCTCTTGATGCGTTTCTCGCTGATGTGCCCTAAACGACAATGCCATAGAAACGTTTGGTTCTCCTCATTAGGTTTGAACCGTTTTGTATTAATGTTATAAATTGGCGCGGATTGATCGAGTATGTAAAGCCCATTCGAAAGAGGGGCAGAACCATAGAACAAATTGTTGCGATTGAAGGAACATAATTTATTCTTAACTGGAAAATCATAACCTTCCAAATCCAACAAAGAAATTGAAATAATATTTCTGCTTATAGCAGGTACAAAATAACAATTATTGAGTTCTAAAATCAATCCCGAAGGTAAAGACAACAAGTATGTGCCTACAGCTAGTGCTGGAACTTTCGCTCCATTCCCAACTCGTAGCTCCACTTGTCCTTGCTTCAGCCTTCTACTGTTGCTGAGTGCCTGCATATTAGTACAAATATGAGCCCCACAACCAGTATCCATAACCCATGAGGTATTATCAGAAGTAGTTGTATTAACTTCTATAACAAAAATACCTGATGAAGAAGTCTCGAGAGTCTTCTTCTTCAATTCCTTTAGACCTTCCTGGAATTTCTTACAATCTCTTCTCCAATGCCCCAGTTCTTTGCAGAACCTGCACATGTCAGTTGGCCCAGCTTTGGACTTAGGCTTGGGCTTTGGCGTGTCCTTGTCCGCGACTTGGACGGCCTTGGCCTTTCCCTTATCCTTAGCAGAGGATTTCTTAAACCCCTTGCCCTTTTGCACCATAAGCACATTGGGGTCCTTGGCGGTTTTCCTCAAATTGGGCTCTGCAGTCTTGAGCATTCGGTGAAGCTCAGGTAGTGTCTTACTCAAGCCATGCATGTTAAAGTTCAGAATGAACTGATCATAGCTTGCAGGTAAAGACTGCAGAATGATGTCGCAGGCAAGTTCCTGGCTGATTGGGCAGTCGAGTTTCTGAAGATGATCGAGATAACCCATCATCTTCAAGACATGTGGACTCACTGCCGCATTCGCAGCCAACTTACAGTCCAAGAGGTTCTTAACTGTCTGGAACCTCTCAGTCCTAGCCTGCTCCTGAAAAAGCGATTTCAGGCTTGCCATTATCTCGATGGGAGACAATACACTTTCGAACTGTTTTTGCAGCTCAGGAGTCATTGTCACCAACATCAGGCAATAGACATCATTTTCATCTGACGAATGCTTTTCCCAAGCATTGTGCAGAGTCCTGGCAGCATTGGCAAGAGGCCTCTCGGGGAGGGGATCACGAAGGACATAATCCTTCTTCTCCTGCTTGAGGACCAGCCTCAAGTTCCTTGACCATGTCAGGAAGTTCGTTCCAGTCAGCTTCTCCTTCTCGAGAACAGACCGGATCGAGAATGTGTTTTGTGTGCTTGTAGTAGTCATATCTGAAATATATAAATAAAAAGGTTATTAGATATTATGTTCAAAATGACTAATCTTGTATTAAAAATTTAATATGATTAATCACGCATTATATTCAATAACATCAGTTACCCTCAATAGAATATAATGATTCCAAGATCCACATATAACTAAGATTAAAGTGGGCCACTGGCCGTCACCCAACCTTAGCTTATATCGGTAAGCCCTATATCGGCTAATTATATCCGTGATATAACTCTTGGTTGTGAATCTGGGCCCGAGGCCCAATCCACTCTGATGTCTCAAGGCCCGGGACTCCCGATGGCCTAGTCAAGAAAACCAGACTATACAGTCATGTAATCATTAATGTCTGGGACTCCCAATGACATTTATGAATCACAAACCGTCTTATCCACGCAAAAGTAGACACCCTCACACTGTAAGGCCATGAATACAATTGAATGGGCTTCGACAGCTGACATAGCCTGGACAAGACATCCAACGCTTGATATTATTTGAGGTTCGTAGGTTTATTAAAATTTCATTCCCAAAATAGAAGATTACTATTTCGGGAAACTTTCTATTTTGGAAACCTACAATTTTGGAAACTTTCTAAAATTGGAAACTTTCTAAAAACGGAAACTTTCTAACTTTAGAAATTTCTTAAAATCCAAAACCCGCAAATCCAGAAACTTCTATTTAAAGAAACTTTCTAATTTGAAAAATTTCGGAAACTTTAATTTAAAATCGACTTTATAATTTTATAAAATAAATTTTAAATTAATCTGAAGAAAGACTCAAATAATTGGCCCAATTGTTTTAACTTCTTGGCCCGAGGCCCAAGAATTTGTCCATGTCCAAGACATGACCCAATTGTCCAATTAAATGACATAACCGGTCTGGTTCATTAAAATTGGTCTAACCAAAATCAATTACTACGACGACCACAATTGTCAACCGGTTATTAACTAAACCGGATTTTCTCAATTTATTTGGTCCAACCAAATCAAATTAGAAAATCCTGGTTTAGGCACTAAATCCAATAATTCTTTCGACATTGGATTTCTTATCCCGGTTTAACCAGACTTAATAAATTTATTAAATCTGTTTATTAAACCGAGACGATTAATTTTAATTAAATTAAACCGAGCCAAAACCCTAACCGCATCGATCGATGCTCACAGCATCGATCCTGCAACGATCGTTCATCGATCCTGCATCGATCGATGCTCTCACGCGTGCACGAACGGTTATCAGGTTTGGCCGAGAGATTCTCGCGAGATCCATGCGATCGTTTGAACGATCCATGCGATCGCGGTCAATCTCTCGCGACTGCAACGATCGATCCTTGCATTGCATCGATCGATGCAATGCGATCTCAGTCGATGCAAAATCAGTTTAGATCACATACCAAATCAATATAGTTTGGTCATGCGATTTTTAAACAGTTTGTTTAGGATTCAATTCTTGTTTCTTAAGTGATTTATCTTATCAGTAGTTGATTCAAAACACTTTTAAACAAGAAAACAGTCCTAAACATGAATCTAAACAAGAAAAACACAGAACCTGGCTCTGATACCACTGTTGGAATGTTTAGATAAATCCTGATTCAATTCAACAGATTCAGATTATCCTAAACATGCTGATCTAGGTTCTTCTTGAATAGAAACATTAGATTGATCTCACCTTATACCTGTTATTGCAGCGGAAGAGATGGTATTGGTCAGAGATCAGAGAGCCACCGAGAGATAACTCCTCCAGAGGTTCACACACGCACACCAATTAGGAAGCAGGCTGCTAGGCCACTGGGAGAAAACGGCGCAGGGGAGAGAGAGAGTTGACGGCTCAGATTAGGGTTATTTTGGTTCTGAACTCGAGTTTTATTTATAAAACTTGTTCGGTTCCGTTTGGGCCATTTGGCCCAAATGCCAATTAACTCGAAAGCGTTTTTGCACTGCATCGATCGTTGCACCTTATGCATCGATCGATGCACAGTGGCTAAACCTTTTATTCTCTCTAAGTACAGTAAATGCCTAGCACTTTTACCGTACTTCTGCTAAACCGTTCCTACACATTTTCCTGTTAGCTTAGGCGTGTGACCCATATGGGATCATATAATAAAGGCAATAAGTCCAAGACTTATAGATCATGAGCGGACTCTAGCAAGCCATCATGACCCCCAGTATTATATGACTTATGTCTGATCATTGACATACTCTTACTTTCTAGAGACAGTACCGAGATTACTGGACACAATTCCAACATGCACAAGTGCGACGATCGTTGCAGGGCGATTTCACAGCCGACAATGAATCTCAAAAATTGTTTCTAAATCCGTTCTTAGATCACACAATCAGCAAGAATCCATCACCAAACAACCTAAATCAAGTCTAATATAGTACGGAATCATCAATTTCAAGCCTAAAATTTTAAATTCTAAAACTCTAAAATCGAATCCGAAAACGATAAAATTGAGATACATTACCTCGTATTTGCTTCGAATGAGTTATAGATATAGATAGAGCGTGTAAAAATAAGGAGAATAGCACTTTGAATCAACAAAAATGATGAAGAAATGAGCGATTTAGGGTTGTGCACTCGTGGTTGTACGGACGGCGAAATGGGGAAGAAGAGAAGAGAAAAGGGTTTAAGGCACTTACCTGAGTCGTGGGAGCAACGATCGATGCAAGGGTGCAACGATCGACGCTGTTGAACCAGATTAATTCCGGTTTAGCATGTGTACCTTAATTTTGCAATTAAACCATTTGCAACGACCGTTGCACAGGACCGCAACGATCGTCACAAGGCGATCCCATCTCTTCGTCAAATCTCCCTGCAACGACCGTTGCACATATAGCAATGATCATCACACATCTCCCGACAGTGTTCTGTATCTAAAACTTAGCAAAAACAAATAAAAACGTGAAATCCTAAGAAAAACACCAAAAATAAGAAAGAAAAACACTAAAACCTATCAGTGGCTTGCCTCCCACTCAGCGCTTGTTTAAGGTCATTAGCTTGACCAGACGAACAAGATCAGTTTGCTGGAGATCCTGACAGAGACTGTGATTGCCTCTGTGCAAGTCTCCTCATCCAAGGCGGAGAGTAAGCATCATCAGTGTGAACGCGTCCAAGAAAAGAAGGAGTGAAATGCTCCCCAGGATCCAAAACCGTAGTGTGACTTGGCTGCTCTTCATTTCCATCCATAATGGTGAAGGTCTGCCCATCTATCAGTGGCTTGCACAGCATGTCCATCTCAAAGTGTAGCGGCTCATCTCCCAGATGGAGATCTATCAAACTGTGTCTCACATCTATCACTGCTCCAGCTGTGGCCAAGAATGGTCTACCCAGTATCAAAGCATCATCATGCTCACTGTGGTACTTAAGAACCAAGAAATCTGTCGGAACCAAGTAGTTTCCAACTCTCACTGGGACGTCCTCAAGAACTCCTTCCGGAATTCTTATTGACTGATCAGCTAGGACAAGAGAGGTCCTAGTGGGTGAAAAATCCATCATACCCATCTTCTCTGCCACAGAGTATGGCATGAGACTTCCAGCAGCTCCTAAATCACACAGAGAGCGCTTGAAATCATCCTCAAAGATAGAACAACTCAACACAAAAATCCCAGGATCAGGTAGCTTCTTAGGAATCTTGGTCAATAGCACATCACTTATATGCTGAGGAACAACTATAACCCAATCCTTTAGCATCTCATCCATTGGCAGCATCTTACCCAAGTATCTCTGCACACAAGGGTGGTAAGGTGGATCATCAGATGGTGGAATTTCTTCCATCTCTTCACCAATCTTTTCCAACTATTTAAGCTCATCAATCTCTTGTTGAATCACTTCAGACACCTTAGGATATAATCGAATAGATTGTGCATAAATCTCATGTTGAGTTATCTCAGACACTCCAGGGAATAAACGGTTAAGCTCTTGATCTGTCTCTGCATCAATGTCATAAGAATCCTGTGAATCTGTCTGTCCACGCCATGCAACGATTGACGCTAAGGGTGCATCGATCGATGCAGTCAAGTTTTCACAGATTCCACCCGAGAGATTTTCCTCAAAATCAGAAATTTTAGCTTCTTCAACCAGTTCAGCTGTATAAAGCTCACATCTTTCACCTAGGTGTGATCCATCATCAATGTACACTGACCAGGCCTTAATATGGGTGTCTACAACACTCTTTCCTTTAACAGAGTTTGAAATTTGGCTCACCTGAGTGTCCAACTGCTTCACATGAGTACTTAGAGACTCAAACTTCCCATTGAGATCCTCATAAACAACATCTAACTTCTTGTTGCAGTCCACAACAATCTTAGTCTGTCCTTCCAGCAGATGCTCCATCATTGCCTCCAACTTACTCTCATGAGTACTAGCTACAGGAGGTGTCTGGTAAGAAGAAGATCCATAAGTCCTTTGATTACCTTGTTGATAAGGTTTCTGAAAACCAGCATTCTGTCCAAAGCCAGAAGAGTTTTGATTGCTTGTGAAAGCACTCTTCAGACCACTGAAAAACCTATTACTAAACTGATTTCCAAACATGTTTCCTTGGAAACCAGATCCTCTGATGTAATTCACATCCTCCTCCTGCCCATCTTCTTCAGCATTGATCACCTCAACATCTTGAGCAAAATGGACAGCTTTCTTCCCAGCTAGAAGATTGCAAACAGTGTCCAACTTAGATCTAATATCAGCTATCTCTGAATTCTCCATCTTCCCACCGGACTTCTTCCTTCTCTCATCAGTAGTCTTGCAGCTATTACTGCTTACTAAATTATCTATTAGCTGCTTAGCTTGAGCAGGAGTCCTAGTGTTAAAGTTGGCATTGCTGGAATTATCCAACGCAGTCTGATATGGAAGATCTATTCCTCTAAAGAAGATACCTAATAGTGTTACCTCAGTGAATCCATGATGCGGGCAGTCACGTTGGTACTTCTTAAACCTCATCCAGGCTGTCTTAAGAGGCTCTTTCGGACCTTGGGTGAAGGTGATAATGTCCTATCTGGACTGATCGGAGCGAGCATCATCATAGAAATGTCGCAGAAACTCACTCTTCAGAGCGGCCCAAGTATCAAATGTTCCAGGTGGAAGTTGTTTCAGCCAGGCTGCAGCATTTCCAGCGAGAGAGTAGGGGAAAATCTTGAGGAACAGATAGTCCTGGCACACTCCATCATACTTTATTCCGGTGACTATGTCCTCAAACTATCCTATGTGATCCATCGGCTGCTCACTTGGAGAGCCATGGAAGGCTTTCTGCCTCAGGAGAGAGTAGTAGATGGTCTTGATTTCAAAATCATTCCTCTCAAATTCAGGAGGTACAAGAGCTGGCCGGTTAGCATGAAACTCATCCAGACGGTTATAGTCAGCTAAAGTCCTTTCATGAACAACCATCTGTCTACCTTGGGCATGTCCTTGGCCTTGGTTCTGCTCCTGTCGTGGTGGCTCAGCAATAGGATCAGGGATAACATTCCCTTCAGCATCAATCCGTTCTCCAGCAGTATTGTACGGATTGTTTTGTCGATCCCTCAGGGTACCTTGAGCATCAGGCATTATGATCACACGTTCAACAACCATCCTTGCTCTTTGAACTCTTCTGTTAGTCCTCTCTAGTCTAGCAAGTTCTTCAAGTTGGAGGTTTACGAGATTACTATTCGGATTACTTCTAGTATCACGCGTCTGCATAAACCGTCTGTAATCGCCGAGCAACGATCGATGCTAACAGTGCAACGATCGATTCAACTCCAATCGCCTAGTAACGCTCGACACATAAGGTGCAACGATCGATGCTATGCGATTATGAAACCTGCGACAGAGAGAAAACAGATAAAAATCAGCAACCAAAAATAAAAATAAAAATCCTAGTAAAACCCCTAAGTTCGAATCTATCGAAGACTCTAAGAGTCCCCGGCAACGGCACCAAAAAATTGATAAGGTCAGGTTTTAATCCTATTTTAACTGCAAGTGCACAGATATGCAATCGTATTATATAGGGTATCGAAATCCACAGAGACTCTGGTCTCGATAGATCAAGAACTGTCAAGATTTAAACTAGGAGAAAGCAATGTGAATAGAAACTAAAAACAATGTGAGAAAGTAAACAAGTAGCAGGTTCGGTTTGTAAACAATAAACTAAGGGCGCTAAGTCTAGGGCGTTCTCAGGAAATCAGACAAGCAGATAAATCATTCAGTCATGATCTAACTAAGCTCAGTTCTAGAACTCAAACACAAATATAGAATTAACCAACTGTCGTTGCGAGAATTCTCTAAGTCTAAGTGCAGTAATCCAAATTCCTTTGTAATTACTAACAGATTAAACCAGCTTTAATTCCAAGTTTGATATGTTCACAATCTAATTAAACCAAATTCCTTTGCGAGTAATTATATTGCTTAACCTAAATAGTTCAGATTCTAAACCACACTGTCGTGTCAATTTAACAACCTAAGATCTAGATTCTAAGTGATCAAGTTAGAACTAGCATTAAACACAATTTAGATCGAAGAACATTCTATTGATGTGAATCCTTAACTTAATTAATTATATCTAGCAAGTCATGAAATCCCTATGAAAAACCCTAAACCTAACTATGAATCTACTCAGACATGGAATATGAAGACATAATCAATGAAATAATAGATATCATAAAAGAGATTAGAATAAGAAAAGGGGTTCGAAATCTTCTCCAAGAACAAAGTGTAGTACAGGATCAGATCAGCCCCAAAAGCTCTAAAAACTCTCTGCTCTAAGTTATGATAGCGTATCTAAAAACAGAAGTTAAAACCTAATTAAATAGCTAAATCACGTTTTGGGGCTTCTGTGTAAATTTCTGGAACTTCTGGACAACTTTGCAATATCATCATTCTTCATTAAACCGATGAGATCTGGCCCAACTCGATGTGCATCGATCGATGCTGATGTGCGTCGATCGACACACTCCTCTGTTTCGGACAGTGAGCATAAACTCTCGGGTCAAAACTCCAAAATGCTCCAAATAGCTCCATAATCTCCAAATCCGCTCCAAACGTGTGTGTACCTAATAACACCTGTAAAAGACTCTAAAAGAACACCAAAAGAATCTAACGCATACTTATATCATGGCATAAAACCGGTAAAAACCATGATATATCACTGAGCGTTCCAGATCCGCCTCCTGAAGCAGGGGCGGAAGTCGAATCGTTTCTCATCCATACCCAGTTCCTGCTCGGATCGTTAGTTCCTGACAAAACATTTGTCGGAGTCTGGCTCGTCGCGATCGTTTGAGCGACTGAGCCGGATGGTGTCGAAGTCGTGGAGACTGAGGCAGAGCTCGTCAACACGCCATTGGTCTGACCCATGGTTCTTACCCCGGTGGTGTTCTGAGGAACATTGTCGACCGTTTGAGGGTGGTCGACTGGTGGTGTGGCGCTGGGAGAGCCAGATTGGTCGGGATTCATCTCGATCTATCGGATCTAGGATCTGATTCTTAAGACAAGAAAAACTATAGATAGTCCCCACAGTCGGCGCCAAATGTGAGATTTGAGATTCACACTAAAAATTTGTAATCGTGGATTTGGAATTTTGGATATAGAAATGGTATAGATTTCCTATGAATCAAAGACTTTATTGAGATTGATCGTCGAGATAGAACAAACACAATCGAATAGAGAGTACAAAGTATGATAATCGAGCTATCTAGTCGAAGTGTTCTTGATTAGGGTTGGAATGTCTTGAATGAATTGCCACTTCTTCTTTAAATAGTCTCGTATTTGATCTTCTTGTTCCGATATTTCGGCCTCGTCGTGATAACGATCTCCGAGATTTGCGTGGATCAGTTGAACCGACGAAGACTAGGTTGCTCTATCTCCACATCGTCTCCTATCGAGCTCGAGCTCGATCACCTCTCACTTCGGCGTTGCTTGGGCCTTGTCAAGATGTCAATCGTATGGGCCCAACAAAGGATAATGGTCGATCTCTCCGCCTTGATTGAGGAGCGGGCTCATGATTATGGGCCTTTGTTTTATTTGTTAATGGGCCGGATTTCTTAGAGAGAAATCCAGTACCAACAATGTTGACTAAGGATATCCACAGATAACTTAGTAGTAACTCGATACATCACTCAGTAATGTTTAATGAATCTATGACATAATGTAGAATTATGGTGACTACCCACAGGAGCATCATAGATTCTTGTCATATGCATTCAAATAATAGTAATGATGGTGTTGTTTTGAAGTCTAATTAAAGCTTTTCGTATCTCTAAAATTGCAACAAGTTTTCCTTCTAATTTGTCATCTATGGCCTCATCTGTTCCGATCCTTAAAGGAACTAACTTCTCAGAATGGAAAGAGATTGTTGAGTTCACATTAGGAGTACTAGATCTGGATTTGGCATTAAGAGAAGAAGATCCAAATCCGCTTACTGAAAATAGTATTGAGGATGAAAAGGCTCTCCATAAGGCTTGGGAGAAAGCGAACAGATTGAGAATGATATTTTTTAGGATGACAATAGCAAGTAACATCAAAACTTCCCTCCCAGATGAAACTAAAGCTAAAGCTTATATGAATGCTATAGAAGAACGGTTTAAGACTGCAGACAAATCCCTTGCGGGGAAACTTATGGCAGATCTTACAACCATAAAGTATGATGGCACAAGGTCTATGCATGAACATTTCATTGAAATGACCAACCTTGCAGCTAAGCTAAAGAATTTAGGAATGAAAGTGGACGACTCATTTCTCATCCAATTTATCCTTAATTCTCTACCTCCTCAGTATGGACCCTTTCAGATCAATTATAATGCTATTTATGAAAGGTGGACAACTAATGAATTGTCTATTAAGTTGGTCCAAGAGCAGTTTAGACTTTGCCGTGAAGGTATTAAGGTTGCCCATTATGTCCAAGGAGCTGGATCTAAAGTTGGGAAAAGGCATAAAGATAGCCAGAAAAGAGCACCACCCAAAATAAATGATCAAGATAATGAGAAGAAAAAGGCAAAGAAAGATGACAAGTGCCACTTTTGTAGAAAGGTTGGTCACTTTCAGAAAGATTGCCCTAAAAGAAGAGATTGGTTCGAAAAGAAAGGTAATCTTATGGGTTATGTAAGCTTTTTCGAATCTAAGCTTGTTAAAGTTTCTTCTAAAACTTGGTGGCTTGATAGCGGTCCTAATGTACATGTAGCGAATTCCGTGCAGGGATTCCTTACAATCCAGACAATAAAGTCAAGTGAAAACTACTTACTGATGGGAAACAGAGACAAAGCGCCAATTGAAGCTATTGGCACTTATCGTCTCTTTTTAGATAGTGGATTTTGTTTGGATTTATTTCAAAATCTGTATGTACCCTCTGTTTCCCGTAACTTAGTTTCTGTAAGCAAACTTGACTTGGCTGGTTTTAAGTCTACTCAAGGAGATGGTTGTTTTAATCTATTTCTGAACTCAAATAAAATTGGTTCAAGAATATTAGTTGATAGTCTTTATATGTTAAAATTGCCTGATCAACAGTTTAAAAAACATCTTACCTTGCACACTAAAGGTGGAATCAAACGTAAGACATGTACTGATGACTCATATTTCTTGTGGCATAAAATATTAGGACACATTTCCTATGAAAGAATTAAAAGATTGGTAAAAGATGGAGTTATTCCGCATCTAGATTTCACCAATATTAAAGAGTGTGTGGATTGCATTAAGGGTAAGCAAACCAAACACACTAAGAAAGGAGCCACAAGAAGTACACAGTTTCTTGAAGTCATACATACAGATATTTGGAGGTGAAAAGTATTTCATTACCTTTATCGATGATTATTCACGTTATTGTTATCTCTATATGTTGCATGAAAAGTCTCAGTCTATGGATAATGTACAAGTGTTCATTACTGAAGTAGAAAGACAACAAGATAGAAAAGTGAAAATCATAAGGTCAGATAGAGGTGGTGAATTTTATGGCAGGTATGATGAAATAGGACAACATCCTGGACCTTTCACCAAACTTCTCCAATAATTAGGAATTGTTGCTCAGTACACAACGTCTGGTTCTCCATGGCAGAACGGTGTAGCTGAAAGGCGTAATCGTACTTATATGGGTATGGTTAGATCCATGATGAGTCATTCTAACTTACATATATCCTTGTGGATGGATGCATTACGTACTGCAGTATATATCTTGAATAGGGTTCCAAGCAAATCAGTTCCAAAGACTCCTTTTGAACTGTGGAAAGGCTGGAAACCTAGTCTGTCACATCTCCAAATTTGGGGATGTCCAGCTGAAGTAAGGATATATAATCCACATGAAATAAAATTAGATTTCAGAACGATCAGCGGTTTCTTCATAGGTTACCCTGAGAAATCTAAAGGATATAGATTTTACTGTCCAACCCATAGTAAGAGAATAGTAGAAACCGATAATGCCAGATTTTATGAGGATGGTGAGATTAGTGGGAGTGATAAAGTTCAGGATGTACACATTCATGAAATTAGAGTTAATGTTCCATTAACCTTAGTTCCGAATGTTGGGAGTTCTCCCATTGTTGAACCGTTAAACAATGAGGAAAACCCTATAAATGATCATCCACTCCATGATGAAACTATCTCCAATAATGATGATGTACTTGAAGCACAAGAACCAGCATTAAGAAGATCAACTCGTATGAGAAGATCTATTGTTTCAGATGATTATGTGCTTTATCAAGTAGAATCTGGAGAATGGGATATTATTGATCCGGTTTCTTATTCACAAGCCATTAAGGATATTAATTCTGATAAATGGATTGATGCCACTATATATGAGATTGACTCAATGGCTAAGAATGAAGTTTGGGACATTGTCCACTGCCTGAAGGACACAAAGCAGTTGGGTGTAAGTGGGTCTTTAAGACCAAGCTCGACTGTAATGGCAATGTTGAACGATATAAATCCAGACTTGTAGCTATAGGGTTTAATCAGAAAGAAGGCATCGATTATAGTGAGACATTTTCGCTTGTGTCAAGAAAAGACTCTCTCAGGATTATTATGGCATTAGTAGCTCATTATGATCTTGAGTTACATCAAATGGATGTGAAAACTGCCTTTCTTAATGGAGACTTGCAAGAAGAAGTCTATATGCAACAGCCTGAAGGCTTTATAATCGAAAGCCAGAAAGATATGGTATGCAAAAGAAATCAATTTATGGACTGAAACAAGCTTCGAGGCAATGGTATCTAAAGTTTGATGAAATCATTACGAAATTCGATTTCAAAAAAAAACGATGTAGATCCATGTATATACCTCAAGATCAGTGGGAGTAAGTTCATATTTTTGGTGTTGTATGTTGATGACATCTTATTGGCTAGCAATGATCTTGGTCTATTAAATGAGACTAAGAGTTATCTCTCCAAGAACTTTGATATGAAAGATATGGGTGAGGCATCCTATGTGTTAGGAATTGAAATATTCCGTGATAGATCACTTGGAATATTAGGATTGTCTCAGAAAGCATATATTGATAAATTTCTTGAGAGATTTGGCATGATGACGTGTTCTTCTAATAATGTTCCCATACAAAAGGGTGATAAGCTTGACCTTAAACAATGTCCACAGAATGAGATGGAACGTAATGAAATGAAAAATTACCCTTATGCATCTCTTGTGGGAAGTTTGATGTATGCACAGGTCTGTACAAGACCTGATTTAAGTTATGCGGTCGGAATGCTGGGTAGATTTCAAAGTAACTCGGGACTCGCTCATTGGAAAGCTGCAAAGAAAGTTTTGCGATACTTGAAGGGGACAAGGAACGTTATTATAACATACAGAAAATCAACACATCCACAGATGGTTGGATTTTCGGACTCAGATTTTGGTGGATGTCCTGACAGTAGGCATTGCACTCTTGGCTATGTGTATCTCCTTTGTGGAGGTGCCATATCATGGAAAAGCCAAAAGTCGCAACTAATTTATACATCCACTATGGAGGCTGAGTATGTTGCATGTTATGAGGCTTCTATTCAAGGACATTGGTTGCGGAACTTCGTCAATGAGTTTGGGGCCTTAAGCTTTGTTGATAAGCCTCTAGCTCTTTATTGTGACAATCAAGCCGCAATCTTTTTCTCTAAACATGATAGGATATCTAAAGGTGCCAAGCACATGGAACTGAAATATCTATCACTAAAGCAAGATGTGAAAAGAGAAAAGTTTGTCATTGAACATATAGGCACTGAACTAATGGTCGCAGACATATTTACGAAAGCTTTACCTCCAAAGACCTTTATGAAGCATGCTGAAAGTATGAGTCTTGAGGAAAGTATTTAGGTACGTTGTATGCGTTATGTATTAGCCTATTTTGACAATAATATGAACTCTTTATGTCTTTTACATCTTTTGTATATTCTTTTTCCAATGTGTGTACACATTAATGTTTATTGGAATTATGATAACAGAATGAGTCTTTATTTATTTAAAGACATAAAAGGGACCATTACGATAACTCCTACTTATGTTTATGGTCTTGTTATGAAGGTGGTCAATGTAGTGGTGCATGGAAGGAATCATGTTGCGAAATGATGTGTGACCGCCATGACTCTCATTGATTCCTAGATTAGTAAAGACACTTATGATGATCAAATAGAACGATATAGCAAATTATGCTGGCCTTATGATTCCCGAAAGAAAGCATTTTACTAACGACCAAGTGAGAGAATGTAAGAAATTATTTATTTCTTATCCATGAATGTGGTCTTATAGTAATTGCTTTATTAATGGGATTGCTATATTCTAGTAATTTGATAATCCAATTAAATGGATATTAAGGAGTTACATTCCTAATGTATTATGAGAGGACAAGTGGAATGATATTAAGGATACAAGTACTAAAGATACATGTCATGCTTAAGGTAATGCATTGCTTAGTCATGGACTAAGGTGTCACATAATGGTTTAGTGGTGGTACATAATAGTTGCATGTATTACACATGACATATTAAAGAACTAATGTTTGACATTTTCCCTCATACTTGTCACTTATGAATTAATCTCTACTTTGATGGATGGTTGAGATTAAATCTAACTAATGAGGAATAAGGTCCTCTCTCAACCTATAAATAGATGTCTTTGCTCCATCACAAAGATAGATCAAGAAAATAAAGTAGTACAACACCTAAAGGAAGTTTGTGGGCAAGGGGAGAGAAACCTTAAGTTTCTAAGAAAGGTCACAATTTCTTCTTCAACTCAAGAGATCATTGAAGTAAGAATCACTCCACCTCTCTCCACTACAATGACGGAAGGTACCCCGTATCGCTATTCTTATGTTTCTATTATGTGATTAATTAGATGTTTAAAGATCTTAGGGAGCATGTAAATAAATCTTACATGCATAATGTTCATGTTAATCTAACACAACTTTCATCAGATTTTCATATCACGATACAATTTCCAGCCAAATTGTTTTGTGATAACAAGTCAGCGATTTATATAGCTATAAATTTTATTTTTCATGACAAAAACTAAACATATAGAGATTAATTGTCATATAATCAGAAATAGTTTCATGATATTGTTTCATGTGTATAGTTCAAACTTCAAACCAACATGTTGATATCTTAACCAAGTCCCTTCATCCCATACCATTTCATTCAATCTTTCAACGAATGTCGATTCCAACCTCTTCTTTCTATCCACTAGCTCAACTCGTCAGTTTGAAAGGGCATTAAAGATATAGTCTTTGTTATGTTGGTTTAGTTAATTTATTGTACTGGCTTAGTTCCTTTCACTAAATCGGTTGTATATATCTATATGTACAATTAACTAGCAATTAATGAAAAACAGAATTAATATGTTAATACTTGTTGTGTGACATCAACACAACGACCAAATAATGTAGATTTGGATTACGATCAAGATTGAGTTCGATGCGGCATCCTAGAGCAAATTCTTGAGAATGAAATCATCGACGATAGAAAGAAAAAAAACGATGTTGTTTTCTACTATACCTCAGTGAATATCGGATAAGTTTAGAAATGTGGATATAAACATTATAACCAATTTGTCTTCTTTTCTTACGTTTTAAGAAAAATTGATGACAAAAAAAAAGAGACTATTAATTGATTAGTTTCATTATCAATATTTCTTTCCTTTTTATTGTGTTAACAATATCACTGATGATAGTCACTTAATCAGATGGTTAATCTCTTTAGTAAAAAAATTGAGTTTTTATCCAAAAAAAGAGTTTAATCTTGATGTATTGAAGAACTAGTGTAAGAATAAACGTTAAATTGCCATATTAATAGAATAATAAAGCAATTAGAAGACATGATTAATATTAGTATTAAAGAAAAAGGTATTTAAGAATACCTTACATATTAAGAATATATTCCTTTTGTTTTCTTTTTGTTTGGTGTGTGAGTGTGTGTGTGTGCGCTCGTTCGCTCGTCAATAGGAGCACTGACCCATGCTCTACTACCAAACGAGCCACTTGCAATAGACACGTTTGCCTTCAAGGCCAATTTATAATATCATTTTCTGGTAAGAATAATTAATCCATACGAGATACGACCATACCAAAACTTCGAGTGGTACGCGTGAAACACATCAAGCTGTCCAATCGTCAACTGGTTCGCGTTGGAATAGCATAAACATTGAATAAATCAAAGGAATATTGTCCAAAAAGGTATTTAATAATACGAGATTATTACATGAGAGGGCACCTTCATCTGCTTTAATTACGCCAAAAGGCACTTGCATGTTTTAGGATACCTTGGCCCTATGTTTTTACGTTATTAACCTTCTACCCACCTTCTACCCATTAACTTTCTAACTAGATGAGTCTAACTATTCTTTTAATTCCTTGTTAGTTCATTTTGGTTTGTCAAAAGAAAGAAATATAGAGAAAGAGACACATTCTTTTATTTCCTCTCTCTCTCTCTCTCTCTCTCTCTCTCTCTTGTTTCTGGTTCAAATTTTGAAAAATCTGAAACATCTTTCCTCTTGCTTCTATCAATTGTCGTTGGTTTTATTCTAAAAAATGTATAAACTTTAGTGATTCTGGTTTAAGCAAACCCTCGCTTGATGCTTGGTGAAGGTTCCCTCCGCCGTCTCTGATTTTTTCCGGCGAGTCCTGGGTTCCAGATCTACTTTACGCCGTGTTTCAACATTTTTTTCTTCCGACGAAACCACTTTAGATTCAGGTCCGTGTTTGCTCCGATTCGCTGTGAGCTGGTCTAAATCCAAGCGATTCACCACAGATCCGCTCGTCGTCAGCTCCTCCAAGGTCTTTACGCTCAGAAGGATTTTCCGGCTGCCCCTCAGCGGCGGAGATTCTGGCTGCCGTTGTTGGCCATGTCATTTCCCACGTTTTATCTTCAAGTTGTGTCTTCTCCACTGATTCTCTATGTAAGTAATCAAAACCCATTAAGAAAAGTTTGTTCCTTTCTCAAATCTTCAACGGTTTATATTCTTATATGGAAGTTGTGGATGCTGCTGCGAATCCATCAGCATGACACTGAAACCGGGAATGTTATTTCGGAGTGTCCCTGTGTAGAAGGAGGTTTGTGTACACGAAGCTCGTTTTTGCGGTCAAAGCCATAGCCACAGACTGCTCCTCAGCCTTAAGCTCTCAAACTTACTGCTCGTGTCAAGTGGTATCTCTATCTCTCTCCCTCTTTGATGTGCCATTAGCTTCTATGTATAATTTTCTGGGTTTTTGTTCAAGTGTTTTAGACTGATTTATTTGATCGTTTTGAGCTGATTTTTGATGTTTTACTTGAGGTTATTAATGATGAATTGTATAATTGAGTGTACCATGATATCATGTAGTTAGCTTATTTGCCTTTTGAAAGTGCTGGAGATGATGTGGTTTCATTGTTGTGGACAATAAACTCACTCGTGTACGGATTCTCGTGGACACTCAAATCACTCGTGTACGTGTTCTCGTGGACAAGTAAGAGAGAGGTTCTGTTGTGGATTCTGAAGCCTGACAATTTAATTATCAATCCTCGTGATTCTCTCATCCGTAAACCAGAATCATTACCTCTTTAGCTACAATCAGAATCTCATACGTACACACTTGGCATCATGAACATTGAAGCTTGAATAATCACTATGATTTTATTTACACTCTTGGTACACCTTGTTATTTCGTTACACACTCAAACTGTCTTCTCTCCGCATTTTGTTTTCAGGAGAATACGTTGATATGGAGGTGGTTGGAGCAACATAAGTGGAGGTTGGGACCGTAGGGAACGTGAAATCAAATCTAATGGATCTCCTTCAGGTTTGTTTCTAACAAGGCATCAGTGGACAACCATTTGAGTAAGATCATAGTTTGATGTATATACTAAATCATTTTCGTGGATATCTTACTTGGGTTGCAAGAAGATTGGCTCAGGAGGACTAACTTGTCCACAGGACGTGAATATCGCACATGAAAGCTGCATCTACGAGTGCTCCACAAAACAAATGGCTCGTTGGTGCTGGATATTATGGATGGATTATTATAAGGACGTGGATCCTATAGAGCCAATTCAGTTGAAGCTAGATGAGGAAGAAGATTCTGCATACATACTTGGTTTTATGACCACAATTGGCTAGTAAAGACCAAAATGATTAATGGTCCAAGTTTGTGGACATGGCTTATTATGATTTTTGTACATGTGTTATTGGGGTTTGTGGACATGTGTTATTAATGGTCTATTTCATTTTTTTTAATGCATCAAGTTTGTAGATATGTGTTATTAAGGTTTTTTTCACTTTAATTTTTTTTATTGTGTACTAAAACAGATGGATATGTCATTGTGGATACATTATTGCATAACAGAGCCCATGGATATTTTAATAGGGCACGTGGATGTTTTAATAGTTTGATGTTAGTTTCAATCAAACAATATCCACAAACCTAAATTATGTCAATGTTATAATCGTGGACTTGTGTTTTTAGTAATTCTTTCATTTTATTGTGTACTATAATCGGTGGATATGCCATATGGACACATTGTTGTGTAAGTGCCCATGGTTATTGTTTATGTGTACATTAAATCATGTCCACGCCATTTTGTATAGAAAGTCAAAATAGTGTACGAATGATTATGGACATCATAGATTTATCATTTACATTTGGCCGTGTACATCACTTGCATTTGACCATGTACACCCATTAATTCAATAGCGTCCCAAACCATTCGTTTATGTATATGCCACCATCGTCTACTATATTCTATTCACCATTTCATAATTGTTTTTATGTCCATTATCCACAGTCGCCTTACCTTACTTATCTCTTACTTTTTATTTTTCTGGTATGACATGCGCGGATATGTTGTCGAAGACTTGTAATTGTATTCAATTCATTATGTCAAGACGATTGTATAAATGTCTATAATTTAACGATGCACACATGTACACTTACCAAAACGAGGTCGAAGAGACTGTTGACCTATTTTAACGTGGACGATAACATGGCTGATAGGTGTATTTTATTTTTTATCATCTATATCGACACGTTTATGTGTACATTTGTGTGTGGACATTGTTTTATTGTACTATTCATATTAGAATTTTAACATTCATAAAATTTGACATAAAATTAATCAAAATATATCAAAATGGATATCAAAATATAGAGAAAAACAAATTATAATTTATAGAACAAAAAAAAATTAAGTTACGTTTTTTAGAAAATCTACAAAGTTAAAAAGAGATCAAAGGGGTAAGAGAATAATAAACTAAAAAATAAATCTGGAAAAGCAAAAAATCGTGAGAGAAACAGAAAGAAAAATAAATTTATTTTCAAAAAATTAAATAAATGTAACTTTTGTCCACAGCCATAGATTTCATTTAAATCGGACGGCCACCAGCTCATACTTACCATCTAACCGAAAATGCTAACTGGAAAGAGTATGATTGATGGGCAATTCAGCCAATATTGAGCTTGAAACTGTGAACAGTACCATAGGTGCCCTTTCATGTAAGAAAGTGGAGGGAATGTGCCCTTTGGTGTAAATCTCTCTAATAATACCTTATATCTGGAGTAAATATTTTTTTCTTTTCTTTTGGAGTGTTTGTGTTGTGCTCGTTCCCTGGTCGGTAGGAGCACTGACCCATGCTCATATACCAACGGGCCACTTGCACGAAACAAGTTAAGTATCAATTATCATCTTCTTCACTTAATCCACTAGGCCCAATTTGAAAGTGACTTCCACGCTTTTTTGTGTCAACAACTATTTTATACAGTGTTCAAAGAAACCGCTAGGCGCTAGTCGGGCGGCGATCCAACGTGATATATTTTAGACGTTTATAAAAGAAAACTATATATTTTAGGCGATTTTAGGCGGTTTAGACGTTTATAAAAGAAAACTATATATTTTAGATATATTTTACTATAAACATCATAGAATTCAAATATTTGTAATCATAAAAATAGATTTAGAACTCAAATTACATACAAATAACAAAAAATCAGTTAAATTTGTCACCATACGGACATTTGCTATCAAAATCTGTTAAAATTACGATATTCTTATATTGATAACCATTAATTTATGAATTAAAATTATAAATTTAGTTATATGTAATAAATTTTTAAAATTAGACTGAAATAAACACAAAAATTAAAAATCAAATGATAATTAGTTAAAGATTGTGTAGAGTCGCCTAGGACCGCCTAGATCCGTCTAAACCCGCCTAGGACCGCCTAGATCCGCCTAAATCCGCTTAATAATATAAACGCCAATCGCCACGGTCGAGGACCGCCTAGCGCCTAGGCCCCGCCTAAGCGGCTGCCTAGACCGCTTTTTAGAACACTGATTTTATATGCTAAAACGCCCAAATACACCACAGCAATCTCTCCACTTCATAAAGGTCAGTCCAAAATAGGACGAAGACCGCAAGGACAAAGCTCTTGTTGAATCTGTTCAACTCGATCGGATATCAGACTCACCAATTCGAAGTGCTAGTCGACAAGGGAATAAAGAGAGATAGTAACAATGTATGTCATGGTGAAAAAGCATCGTGGAGCAGACCGATGAAACGGAATAAAACGAGTCGACGATCTTCCATCATAGTATACAAAGAAAACAGAGGAGGAAAATGTCAAAGATTATTAGCGGAGAGAACCGCAACTAAACAAAAGACAAAAAATAATCCAACCACCAGCACAGTTATAGTTACCACTAGTTAGAATTAGAAACAAGCGTCAGTAAAATTGTAGAGAGAAATTAGTAGTTTTTATAAAATCAGGTTTAAAATGCTTACACAACAAATGATTCAGAAAAAAAATGATCAATGCTTACGCGCTTAACAAAAGTTTTTCAGTGTGTTTTTACCAAATCATTAAGCGCTTAAAAAGAAAACCTTTTATCCCGAATATATTATATATTTTATTTTGTTTTGTTTTCTTTCATATGGCGTGTGTTTGTGCTCGATCGATGGTTAATAAGAGCACTGACAGACCCATGCTCGAGCAACAAACACGTTTGGTTTCTCTAACAGTTACGGTTGTTTGTGTTATTCTCGGAAAATGTTCATGTGAATTTTCTTGCGTGTTTCTCTAACAATAGTATGTGTTGAGAAAGCTCTTTTCTCTCTGCCTTCTCTCCTCATCTCCACCGCTAAAAGTTTCTTCGTTTCTCTTTTCTCTGGCCTCTCCGGTAACCGGATAACACCGGCGTTGTGAGAGGCCCTCCTCACCTCCATCTCTTTTGTCCTCTACAAGTTCTTCATCTGCGGTAAGCAACCGACAAATCGATGGAAATCAAGCTGACAGAGAGTGTGCTCGGCGGCGGTGCTTGGCGGTTTTGCGGTGGTTAACTGGTTGCTCGAGGACTAGCTCCGCGGTATCCTCTTATCTTCCTTCGGCTCGCGGCTTGGCTCGGAGTGGTGGTGGTGCTTGTTTGTTCGGTGGTTCGGGTTGTGGCTAGTTGCTTCACGGTGGTGGCTAGGCGGAGGATGGGCCTCGGATGAACCACCGGAGGGCTCTGGGTTCACAGATCTGCTAGGGGACGGCAGATCGGGGAATCTCGGAGTCTCCCGGCGGATCTATTCTCTGACAGTCCTTTCCCCCCCCCCCCTTCCCGTTTGGTTCGTCATTGTGGAGTTTGCGAGCCTCGCCTTCTCTAGGTAAGCGGTTGACGGTGGTTCCTCCTTCTCCTCCTCTCCCTGTTTTGGCTCGGGTGAGTCTTAGTGTTCACCCATCGGAGATCTTCTACTCCGCGGCAACTCTTACTGCATGCGAAGCTCGAGACGGGGATCCTTCCCGATCTCTCTCTACCGGTAGATCCGGCGAGTTTCTTGCGGCGACTCACTCCAAGACGGCGGCTTCTTCGTTGTGCGGCTAGGGTTTGTTTGTCTCCGGTTTAGGATGGTTCAAATGCGTTTGGGTTGTTTTGGTTTCTATTGAATTGTTGGTTTGTGTAATCCGAGCCCAATTCTGAGTCTAAGAGTAGAGCCGGTTAGACCGGATGTAAACCAAAAACCATAAAAATTTCAATATATGCACCAAATTTTAGCAAAAAAAAAAAAATAGTATGTGTTTTTATTTGTTACAAAAAAAAACACGTTCGGTTTCACGTACAAAATTAATATCATCTTGCAATAAATAATGCCAAAATCCAAGTGATTCACGTCAAACATATTAAACTAATCAATCTTCAAAGTGAAACATAGATACACAACAAAGTTTTTTCTCTCTCTCTTGCTGTACGGATTTCTCTCTCAAGGGGTGATTCCCGAGAAAGTAGATCTGTCCCCCAGAGTGAAACAAACACCCCATTGGCCTAGGTTTCAGACGAGCCTTCTTTGATCCCCCACCGCAGAGTTCCCCCTTTCCGACGTCAGAATCTCTTTCCGGCGTCCTAGGAAATTTCTGTTCGGTGGATTCAAACCAGCTCGTCTCCCTCTTCTAGGCGTACCACAGAATCTGGAGCTTCCCCTAGCTCTCCGCTTTGTAAGCCAGATATTACCAAGTTTTGGTCAAGTTTCTACGGTCCAGGTTCCGCAAAGTCTCGTGCTTTCAGTTTGCCTCCCCTATCGGAAAGATCTCAGCTCATCTCCGGTTGAAGAAAGCTCGTCCCAAGTCTCTGCATCTAGATCTACTTCTGGGTCAGATCTGTTTTCCGTTTCTCTCCGACTAGTCACTCCTTCACTCCTCAGAGGATCTCTGCTCCAGTTTCTTACATCCAAGCTTACCTCCTCGTGAGGATCTTTTCCAACGTTGTGTTCACGTATCAAAATCATGTCTCACCGTCTCTCAAGACTTGAAAAAGGGAAGTGGATTGCCAAATCCCCACCTCAGAAGCGCAGAGCTCCAGTCATTCTCCCCTCCTGTGACAACTCACAACTCATTGAAGACAACAGCTTGACTCTCATTGGAAGGGTTACCAATCCTCACTTCCAAAAACCTATGTGGGTAGTTGACTGGCTAATCACATACTGGAACCTCGACTCAGAGGTTGTGGGCAGGGACTTAGGCCCAGATCTTTTCCAGTTCAAGTTCAAGAGTGAGGAAGCTCTAAACACGGTTCTGCGCAAAGCACCATACCATTACAAATACTGGATGCTCATCCTCCAGAAGTGGGAACCAGTGGTTTCCGACTCTTTTCCATGCTACATCTCATTCTGGATTCTCCTCCAGGGACTGCCGCTGCACTTTTGGAACTCGGAATCTCTTGAAACTATCGGCAGGGAACTAGGACCAGTACTTGAAACAGACGTCTCAAAAGGACGAGTTCGAGTTCAGATTAATGGGCTTCGTCCTCTGGAGATGTCACTTCCGGTGCAAGCTCCTTCGGGGGAAATGGTAAACGTTAAGCTGGTCTACGACAAGCTGGAGAAGCACTGTTTCAAATGTTTTCGCCTCGACCACAAGAGCAACTCTTGTCCAAAAGACTTGGCCTCTTCCAAACAGACGGCACCAGAACAAGGAATAAACCAATGCATCACGGTTCAAAATTTGGAGGATCACAGGCTCAAACATGCATCAAGGCTCTCAAACAACTCCGTGCCATCAAGGGAAGTCAGCTCTCATCAGAAATCCAGAGATGAAGGTAGTCAGAAGTCCAACGCTCCACCGCTTTCCCACGGTATCCAGCCCATCCTCTCGGCAGTAAAGGCAATGGTAGCTCTGCTGAAGTGTCAAAAGATATCCGCAGGCGGAATCACTCCGTTAGAGGAGACTCAAACTTTACCCGCGACTCGGGACGTTCCTACCAGGATAACATAAGCTCAAGCCACCGCTCGCGGTATCACCCATACCAAAGAGAATCAAACTCTAGAGGTTCGGGGCAATACAGGATTGCAGAAAGGGACCCTCGGCATTTCAACGAAAGGCGCCAACAATCCCCACCGGCGAGGAGGGCCTCTGGCCACCATTCCCAGGGTTCTCATAGAACTCATAGCTCTAGAACCCCACCTCCAAATCCTCCCCGAGAAGCTATCACGCCTAGGAGCTCCGGGAATAGAGAAACTGCGAGCTCGGCAAAGGCTAGACAACCGGCCAGGGACCGTCTCTCCGCCAATGTCTCCAAAGATAGTCCCAGACCTTCTGCATTGGCAAGACTGACCCACCAATCATCTCCGGAAAAGCAGACTGCAAATGGGGAGGAAACAGGTAAAGGAATGTCAGAGTTCCTGCTCTGGACAGATTATCTTCTCAAGGGCATAGGGAATCACCAAGGCAGTCAGCACTGGAACGGTTGGGCTCTTCTCCTCCTGTGGCAGGGGAACACCCTGACCGGAATCAAAGCAGAGCTTCTGGCGTCTCAAGGTCGCTTCAAGCAAGGCTCCAAGTAATAGACTCTCAAGTGGTTCAGGGACCAGAGGACGAAAGACCTCCCCAACAACAACTGGAAACTGTTTCCTTTCAATCTCCTGATTCAAATCTTAGGCTGGCGGCTACTCTTGGGACTGGGCAGTTGGCGGCTATAGAAAGAAGGAGACGCTCTCTGATCCTGGCTGATGCAGACACCACCAAGGCGAAACCAACTAACAAGAGGAGAGTTCCAAAATCCACATCTACTTCTCGTGGTATCCGAAGCCCTTTACTGAGCATCAAAGCAAGGAAGACAGCAGTTTCAAGGGCAGGACCATCTAACAGGAAGAAGAACCCGCGTACCAACAACTTTGGCTCTAAGAATTTACCTCATAATGAGGATGTAACAGATACAGTTTCAAGGCAGGGCACTTCAGCTGCAAAGCGAAGGGTGGAATTTCAAGATCCACCAAGCCCGATTCCTTAGCTATAATTAGTTGGAACTGCCAAGGATTGGGTGGTAACTTGACAGTTCCTAGACTCCGGGACATGGTGAAAACAATATCCCCGGATGTAATCTTTCTATCGGAAACGAAAAATCAAAATGAGTTTGTTATCAAGAAATGCCTTGAATTAGGATTTACGAACCACTTTATCATCCCTCCTATTGGAGTAAGTGGTGGACTTTCAATTTGGTGGAAGAAGGATATAGAGATCACAATTTTAAGCTCTTCCCCGAATTACATCGACACAAAGATTCGTTATCAAAGATCAGACTTTTTCTTCACTGGTATATACGGCCCTCCCCAAAAGGAAGATCGAGCAGGGTTTTGGGACCATTTATCAGGAATGTTTAGAGACAGAGACACCGCATGGATGCTCTCCGGGGATTTTAATGAAATCTTGGATAACTCAGAAAAGGAAGGAGGTAACCTTAGGTGTGAGATCTCATTTATCCCCTTTCGAAGCTTTGTATCGGTGAATGGACTGTGGGATGTTAGCCACTCCGGGAACCCACTGTCACGGAGAGGGACAAGAGGGACCCATTTTATACAAGAAAGGCTGGACCGAACCCTTGTAAACTGTGCGGGTTCAGATCTGTTTCCTTCATGCCGTAGCAACTATCTTCGTTTCGAAGGTTCGGATCATAGGTCCGTCATCACCTTCCTTGATGCTTCCAAGATGCACAGGAAGAAACCCTTTCGGTATGACCGCAGCCTTAGTGAGGATGGGGAAGTTCGTGCAGTCATTGAGGAAGCTTGGCAAGGGGAAAGAGTGGAAAAGGTGGCCGCAAAGATGGATAGGTGTATGGCAGCCATCATATCGTGGTGTAAAATAAAAAAAGAAAACAATGCCAAAGCCATTTGGGGCCTCCAGGAGGCATTGGAATCTGCCCTCTCAACAGCGCCTCCCTCACAGGCTGTTATTGATGATCTTACCAAGAAACTGGATGAAGCGTACAAGGCCGAGGAGATGTTTTGGAGACAGCGCAGCAGGGTGCTTTGGCTCCAATGTGGAGACCGCAACTCCAAGTACTTCCACTCGGTAACAAAAGCGATACGAGCCGGTAACCGCATTACGGTTATAGAAGACGCCAATGAACAACCGGTTTTCGGTAGTGACCACATCGGCAATACTTTTGCGGCTTTCTATAGGCAGATCTTCACGTCGAAAGGTAACTCGGATTTGACGGCTGTGCAAGACGCCCTAACTCCTCACATTTCTCCAGAGATGAACACAATCCTGTGTAGTTTACCAGAGCATGATGAAATCCGGAGAGCGGTATTCAGTATTCATTCGGACAAGGCTCCCGGTCCCGATGGTTTCTCTGCCGGCTTTTACCAATCTTTTTGGAATATCATAGGAAGTGATGTCTGTCGGGAAGTCCGTGATTTCTTCTCCACCGGCAGGATGGAGCGCAGGTTAAACGAAACGCATATATGTCTCCTAGATAAGGTCTCGGCTCCCAAATCCCCTGGAGATTATCGCCCGATTGCTCTCTGCAATGTCCGGTACAAGATTATTGCAAAGATCCTCACAAAGCGATTGCAACCCTTACTGGAGAATCTGATCACAAAGCACCAGTCAGCCTTCGTTCCGGGAAGGGCAATAGCGGATAATGTTTTAATCACGCACGAGACCTTACACTTCCTGAAGAACTCTGAGGCAACTAAAAGATGTTCGATGGCAGTAAAGACGGACATGAGCAAAGCGTACGACCGGATTGAATGGTCCTTCCTGGAGAGTGTTTTAGACCGGTTGGGTTTTGATCGCCCTTGGATTACTTGGATTATGGCTTGTGTTACATCGGTGTCATATTCTTTTCTCATTAACGGCGCACCTCAAGGCTCAGTTCTGCCTTCTCGGGGACTTAGGCAAGGCGACCCACTATCTCCATACCTCTTTATTCTATGTACAGAGGTTCTCTCTGGTCTTTGTCAAAAGGCTCATAGGACAGGCAATCTAAAGGGTATCCAAGTAGCAAGGACATCTCCTTTTGTCAATCACCTTCTCTTCGCGGATGATACCATGTTCTTCTGCCGAACAAATGAAAGGAACTGCAAAACTCTTTTGGA
Source organism: Orychophragmus violaceus (assembly GCA_030180135.1). Classification (NCBI taxonomy): domain Eukaryota; kingdom Viridiplantae; phylum Streptophyta; class Magnoliopsida; order Brassicales; family Brassicaceae; genus Orychophragmus; species Orychophragmus violaceus. The sequence continues at coordinate 83,204,905 of CM058234.1, read as the reverse complement.
AATCCTTCAACGCTATGAGGAATGTTCGGGGCAATGTATTAATACCAACAAGTCGGCGATAACTTTTTCAGTTAAGACACCGCAGAATATAAGGGATCGGGTTAAGGCTATGCTAGGCATAAGTAAGGAGGGAGGTACCGGGAAGTATCTAGGACTTCCAGAACTTTTTGGAAGGAAGAAAAAGGATGTTTTTGCGAACTTGGTGGACAGGATTCGTCAACGCTCGCAAAGCTGGACAACAAAATTCCTATCCGGAGCCGGGAAGCAAGTCCTTCTCAAGGCGGTGCTTTCATCTCTCCCAACCTACGCTATGTCGTGTTTTAAGCTGCCCATCTCACTTTGTAAACAAATCCAGTCAATCCTGACAAGATTCTGGTGGGACTCGTCCCCGGACAAAAGGAAGATGGCTTGGGTTGCTTGGGACAAGCTTACTCTCCCAAAAGGCGAAGGGGGACTTGGCTTTCGGGACATCGAGACGTTCAACATAGCCTTGCTAGCCAAGTTGAGTTGGCGCATTCTCCAAAACCCCACATCCCTGCTTGGTCAGGTACTTTTAGGAAAGTATTGTCACTCCTCAAATTTCCAAGATCACACGACGGCCACAAACTGCTCTCATGGTTGGTCCGGGATTGTCGCCGGTTTGAACCTACTTCGGAAAGGGCTAGGCTGGGTTGTGGGGAATGGTCAGTCCATAGATCTTTGGCGCACTCCTTGGCTCTCTACCTCGAAGATCTCCGCCCCCATCGGACCACCTACCTTTCAAAATGCAGCTCTCATAGTGGCTGGCCTGTTGGACGCACACAACAACTCTTGGAACGTCCAGGCTATTCAATCTCATTTACCTCACTATGAGGATAGTATTCTCTCCATCATCCCAAGTGCTCTCAAACCACCAGACCGACAGATCTGGGTGTATGAACCAAATGGCATTTACACTACAAGATCAGGCTACTATATGGAGAAGAGATATGATTTTACCGCTCTCCCTGCGGATTTTAATTGGTTCAGCAATATATGGAATATCCGTACCTCGCCGAAGCTTCTGCACCTCGTATGGCGCGCAGCCAATGAAGCTCTTCCAGTGGGTACGGCCCTCTCCTTCCGTGGTGTTGCAAATGTGGTCAGCTGCAAGGTCTGTGGTGCACTAGAGTCAATAGAACACATTTTTATTCACTGCCCATATGCTATGAAGGTTTGGAAAGCAGCTCCTCTATCCATTGATATCGAAGGTCTGCAAGCGTGTGAGGACTTTAAAGCGCTCAAAGCCGGCAAGGTTTGGAAGACTCTCCCGCCGGTGGGACTAGTTAAGGCTCCTCTCTACCCTTGGATCATTTGGAACCTATGGGCAGCCCGCAATAAGTGCATTTTTGAAGATAAAAGTTACTCTCATCACGACACGATCCGTAAAGCAACAGTAGATGCTAAAGATTGGGATGAGGCTATGGACAAGGCAAAGACTGCCGTGAGTACGCGACGATGTCCCCAGCCACGATGTTCTTCGGGCATCCCTACTCTCTTCGCAGACGGAGCATGGCAGGCGGAGCTCAAGATGGCAGGAATGGGTTGGGCCCTACAGGTCTCGGAGGAAGACAGCTCCCTCAAGGGCTCTTCGGCAAGGGCTTTCGTCTCTTCCGCTCTTACGGCGGAAGCCTTGGCCATCAAGGAAGGGCTGCAGCTGGCGGTTTCCTCGGGATGCAACAGGTTGCAAGTTTGTTCGGACTCGAAGGTCCTTATTTCAGCTCTTTTAACGGGGCAGGAGTTAACGGAGATTGCAGGCACTCTTTGGAATATAAGAAGCCTTGCTATGTCCTTCTCTCTATTATCTTTTCATGTTATTCCTAGGTCTGAAAACTCTTTATGTGATCAGTTAGCAAAAGGAGCTCTTGCTGAATTTGCTAATCATCATGCGTCTGTATTGAACCTTCTTTAATCTTAATGAAAATTTGTTTGTTGACCAAAAAAAAATCAATCTTCAAAGTGAATAACAAATAAAAACAAAACAATGAATAATTGAGAAAAGTTCCAAATTCTATAATATAATACGAAAACAGACATGGTGATCGTCCCCAGGTCTGGGATGTGTAAACTAAAAGAAGCTGATGATCAGAGAGATTCACCAGCCGAGACCGTAACAAAGAGGTTTAGAGACTTACAATCGCATTTGGCAGAGAAACGTACCCAGAAAAATATTACATGGTAGAGTGAATAATATAAAATAAACAGAAGATGAAATCTACTACCAAGACTTAGAACCATAGGGATACATCTTGTTGCTTCTGCTGATGCATACCATCCATCGTTCCTACTATTGGTATTGACAGATCATCTCTGTAATCGAATGAAGCCATATCGAACGGTGTAGAATCAAACACAACCTGAAACCTGCTATTGTTGTTATGCGCAGCTTCAAAGTTGTTGTTCCCTTGGAAAAACGCTTGATTGTTAGCTCTGTTTGGGATGTTCAAGTCTTCAAAAAAACTTCCTTCCACCATGTTCTCTTGGAACTGGAGGTGTTCTTGATGATTTTGGACCGTTGGTTGTAGCAGCGACACGCCTTGATTCTCCATGACCATACAAGTTTGGTTTTGGTTGCTCTGGACGTTTCTGTCGTACATGGACATGAGCTCGGAGATCATCTTCTGTCCATCTTCAGGAACTCCAATACCGGTTAAGTCGATTGGCTGGGCAACCGAGTTCACTGTCCTTGGCTGAGAAAATCCAACGACAGGTTTGACTTCGTTGACATGGAACCTAGACAGTGCTGCTCGATGTGGACAAACAAATTGATGGTTGTCTCTTGAGTTCCTGTCCAGAAAACCCCGGCTGATTTCGCTATGTGCACACCCAGGATTGTCGCAAGTGAAAACCGTTTTGTCCATTATAGAGTTCATATCTCTGTTTGGCTTCCTCTTCCTCATGAACTCCGAGTTTCCCGATGGGACTTCTTCCTTCACAGGGAAGTCATGCGCCATCCCAAAGTTTGAAGGATTCATCACTTTATCCGGCTTGAGCTCTTCCACTTCATAGTGAGTCTCCTTCACCAAACCCTCAACGTCGTATTGACTACAATCATTCATCAGAAGCGAGCAACTTCCGCCGGATACAGAAAGTGGAGGGCAGGACTCGGGATAAAGCTCTCGAGCCAAGGACTCTTCTTGGTTAATAATGGCAAGCCAAGTAGCACTCTCTTTAGCAGTCATCTTATCCTGCAAGCATTTGGATTGCCTCACCAGCTTACGGATCTTGGCAATATCGGGAAACATATGCTTGATAACCGCAGTCAAAACGCCGACTTTCCAGGCCTTCTTCAAATCATGAGGCTTCTTGTAAGGAGCAGGACCTTGATCTTTAGGCAAACCAAGTTGAGGCCACCAGTCCTCTTTCCCGTTAGGCCACCACGGTGGAGGAACTCCTTTCTCCAAAGGAAACCGTCTCTGAGGAGGATCACAGTGTTGCATCAACGCCGACAAAAGCGATCCGAGAGTCGTGTCTTGAAGCTCTTGCAAGGTGTGCGGAGTAGGTCCAATAGGATTGTTACCTTGATGAACCCCAGGGATGTTGTTTTCCGCCTGGTACTTAGTTATAGCCGCAGGACCATTACGATCGAATCTGACCTTATCTTTCCACCACTCCCTGAGATTATCAGAAGCACCGGTGACAGGTTTTCCATTTTCCGGGATGATACCATAAACAAAGCCTTGAGCTTTACAAACTTCCATCATCTTCAACATGTACTTCAAGATCCCATCTTGAGCTCTGGACATTTTCTTCCTCCTGGCTTGCTCTTGAGACTGTCTCTGCTTGGCAGCATCAACTCCTTCTTTACTCTTGTCCTGTTCTTTGAGACGTTTAAGCCTCATTTTGTCCCTCCACATCCTCCTCTCCAGTTCATCCACATCGATCTCGTCATCAGTATAGTCGTCTTCAACGATGGAATCCGGTTCAGGCTGTGGCCCTGGACAGAAATCAACTTCCCCGAGAGAAGAGTAGAAGTCCATATTCCCGCACATTCCCATCTCGTTAAACATCATCGTGACTCTTCACAGTAAGACCAGAGCCTATTAAAAAGAATCATTACATTTGAGTCTCAACACAAACAAATAGAGAGAATCAATCAATACCACAAAACTATATTTAGAAACTCTCAACTACAAGAAGATAAATCAGATCGTATATTGTAGACTTTTGAAGAGTATCAAATTCACTCCGAACAGAATCAATCAATCGGCACAAACTTTATCTGCGGATTTGATTTCAAAATAAGGGATGAGATCCTCAACTTATAATTAAAAAAATTAACCGAAGATTACTAGTAAACACCAAATTTAGAATGGATCATTTATGAAATAAGAAATAAAATTGAAAACTTTCACTCTTGTAAAAATTATAATATTTTTGCTATAGATCAACGATACTGATATCTGATGAAGAAATATAGCAAAAAAAAAAAAAAAATCAAACTGGAAACTAAAATTAGTATTTCCTCATAGATTTAGATCGTGTAAACACCAAGTAATCTGCAGTCAAAACAAAAGGATCTACCAAAACCCCATGAAAAAAATATATCATCATTTTCAGTATCAATAATCAATTGGAGAAGAGAAGAGCAGGAAGAACGTAGTTACCTGGAGATAAACAAGCAGCCCAATAGAAATGACAACTAAAAAAAAAAAAGTCTCTGTCTTTCTCCTCTCTTGGATATGGGAAAAAGAGAAAATAATAAAACCCTAATTCATGTCTCCTGAATAAAGGTTAAGAGACGAGAGAGATGAAGATGAAGAAAAGTCGACGAAGGATCACGTTGAATGAAAGCGACTTTTGTTTATTGCGTTTCTTGCGTTTGTGGAGTCTACTGTAGATCAGGGAGAGGGTAGAATATATATATATATATATAATTATTTTATTTTATTTTTTACACAAAATTTTAAGAGATCATTAACTAACATTTATTTTTGTTATTAAAATAATTTCAGAAATAAATAACAAAGCGCCTCTTGGCACTACTCACTGCTCCTCGTTTGGGGTTACTTTTGTCCATTTCCTTTTTTGTAATAATATTACGCGGTATGAATTTAATTTTGTTTTTTCACACGGATTATTAATTGCCGCGAAACTAAAAAATACGTTATTTCTCCCTATTTTTATTACTATTTTAAAGAAAAAATTATCCATTATCCATAATCTCACTAAATTGGTAGAAAATAAAACGCACGAACTTTTTTACTATATTTTTACAAGAAAACTTACGTCATATCATTATCAACTAGGACAAATTTTAATCTGAAGTGGTACGAAAACATTTTAATAAGTTTTAAGGCTCTCTTTACCAAAAAGAAAAGTTTAATGTTCTCAAGATAAAATAAGTTTATGGTTTGCTCTCTCTCGTATCTTTCAGAGAGAGAGAGCGATTTCCGACGAAATTTCCGGTGAACTGAAACTCATCTTTTCTTTGTTCATATTTTCCCTTCTTCGTTGCGATTTTGTCATTTCGTTTGGGGCTCTTTTTGTTTTGCTCTTGGATCGAATCAGATTTTGGGTTCGTTTGTTCTTGGTTTCGATCCCAATAAACTCAAGCGGCTGTCTACGACTGACTTTCTTTCCGATTAATCGGATTTTTTGGGTGCACCCGGCTCTTCTCGCTTTGCGAGCCCCACGATCTCGCTCCCGCTCTCTCTCCTTGCGCCGTCCACTCCCTGTTTTTTTTTGCGGTGCTCTGCTCTGGCTCCTCCGGTTGTCTGGAATCATATCGTATCCGTGCCACGGCTTTCGAGGACAAGCATATCATGGAATCAGTTAGGTCTTCTTCCTAACGGCGGCGACGTCTCCATGGCTCGGTGGTGGTCTTCTGTGGAGTTTCCCGCATTTGGTCTTCTTCTACTTCCGGTGGTGTTGGATTGTTGATTTGGGATACTTGATCGGCAATCAGTCCACGACAGGTACGGCAAGCTGGTCCGGTGAGGTTTCGCTTTGTTCTCCTCCACGAAGGTCAGTTGCTTCCCGGCGGTTTCTCCGAGGAGCGACGCGGAAGGCTGCATGCCGGTTCTCTTCCGGTGCCAACACGTGGCGGATGTATTCTCACGTGTCTTTATCTTTCGCTTTGCCCTTATTCTCGTTGTATTTGGGCTCCGGCCCGATTGTAACTTTGGCCTCGCCCCAGTGGAATGCACACCTGTTGACAAAAAAAAATGTTCTCAAGATTAATATACTAATTACTTTCACGTATTCCAACACGTTTGTTGGTACGAACCAAACAATGTCAAATTTTCAGTTTTTTTTTTGACATCTGGTGGATTATATTCAAAAGTAAACAACCACAGATTATAAATTACAACACAATTAAATCTGAAAGGATAATAAAAAGCAAAGGCAGCAAGAAACATACTCTTTCTGCAGTCTAAAACCCACAATCGGGCAACAAATCCACTTTGTAGCAATACAAACATAGATAACTATCCAGTAAATGGGAAGATGAAGAAGAGAAATAGAAGCGGAAAAAACTACAACTCCTTAGACAAGGAACAAAGGAGAACACCGAAAAATGGCATAGACTACGGGCAACGGCAAACCGCAAAGCACTAAACCCAAGAACTTCGACTAGAAGACACATAAGAAATAAGACGCGAATCTAATTCCTTCCCACCCAATCTTATTCCTAACCAGTCTAAACCAAGAACTATGCATCCCCACACGAGGTTAGCCTTACTAGAATCGATAGAAGAAACGACTAGAGGATAAGACTAATTATTCAACTAAACTAAGGCGACAGAAAGGAAACTAAAGGTTTAGATTCAAACGACTAAAAGGATAACCTAATTGTAGACTAAACCCAAAGCCATATACCAAGACTAAGATAACCCTCCCATCAACCAAATAGCACCACCGAAGATCTAGAACAAAGGGAGACCAGTATTCACAAACTAAGCCACAAACTACCGGAGGATAAGAAACAAACCCATCCTGAAACCGTTGTAAATTGAGCCGAATCTAAAAATCATAAAAGACCAACTTAAATCCAACTAAACCAGATCCTCCAACTCAAACTAACACCTAGCTTTACCCGGCATCAAAACGAAATCAAGACCTGGACGAGAATCCGATTAACCGGAGCTGGACCACAGAGACGCGCAGCATCCGCACCAGCCACCAGGGACACCATCAGAGACACACGACTTCAACCGGCGAAGCTCCACAGACCACCCGATAAACCTGACGCACTAGAGAGCATCGTCCATACACGCCGAGGGAATGGACTGACTACCGAACTAGACCCACGCACCCAACGGAGACCGTCGAGCCATCGACCACCGAAGAAACAGATGCAGACTAATGGAGCACCAAAACCAACAGAGAGGATAAAAGAGGATGACGGACCGCCGCAAAGAAGACAACTAAAGACACGGCCACTCCCCAGCTCCAGCAATAAGCTCTGGACACCGGGGAGTTAACATCGAAGCAGATCTAGGCTTGATGGCTACCTCGAAACTAGAGCCAGGGAGGTTTTAATTTTTTTTAAGGGCGAACTTGCTTTTTCAGCTTTCTTTTTGTTGGAACATTTTTGTCATTTATTTCATTTAAGCCAAATAGACCAATATTACGAAAACAAAAATACAATATGCATAAGAAATAAAGATGCTAAATAGGTTTTGAATTTATGTGAAATATAAATTTGATAAAGGATATATATTTTATCCTATATTGGAAGTTTTGGAAAATTTTAGAATACTACAAAAACCAGAACTGAAGAACCGAACCAAACCGAAAATAACCGAACCGAATGACCCATGGATACTACAAAATTACTCAATGGATCTTAACTTCGGTATCTATGGGTATTTGGAACCGAACCGAATACCCATGGATACCCATATAGAACCGAAATGGAGGAGATAATCTTCTATACCCTTCTCTTTACTCTTCTATTCTGATAGAGCCAAAGAAACTACATGTAATCTTCTATATTTTCTCTTTCTATTTCGATATTGTTTGGTATGTAACTTTTTTGGCATGTGTTACATGAGGATTGAAAGACTAGAAGAAACTTGTGGACGTTTTTTTTTTTTTCGTTTAAGACTTTAAAATATGGGAGAAAACTTTGTTAGACTTCATTGGTTTGTTGAACTTTGTGGATCATGTTGGTTTAGGATTTGTACCTTTGGACTTAAACCTTTGTATTTTGCAATCAGGGATCACAAAGTTCTTTGTGACCTTTGACTCATATATTACATTAGGTTTTAAATGTTTATTGGTTTGGTTCTTTTAAAGAGTATCGTAACCAAACCAAACCGAACCGGAAGGGAACCAAACCGAACCGAAATTCTTGTGGTTCCCTTATGGATCCTAAATGCTTGGAACCAAAGAACCGTAGGAACTGAACCGAACTGAACCGAAGGACCAAACGTCCATGCCTAGTATGTATATATATATATATATATATTCACACTATGGTGTAAGTAAGAAAGGATTGAAGATTACATTCGCACGCCGCCGCCACCGGGCCGAACTTGGGCTTTGGAATAGGCCTTAAATTTTTGATGAATTAAAATCAAAATGTTTACTGGGTTAAAGAACTCAATTCTTAACCAATTTTTAATTTCAGATTTCTTTGTCTCAATGAATCTTATCCTCTCGCCAACTTCCAACACAATACGCGGACCTACTCATCCACTTCCCTAAAAATCTCGCAGCTACCTGATTTTTCTCTTGACTTTGTCTCAGTTGTTGGACGAGCTGAGCATCTTTCTCTCCTATATATGACACTTCTCTCTTCCTATATATCACACTTTCTTATCTCTCCAAGAACAACAATCTTTCTCGTCTTCTTTCTTCTATCAAAACGTAAGTCTGAGAGTATACGCATAATCTAAGTTCGTAGATTCTTTGATCGAGTGTTACGATCTTAGTCTCAAAGTGGTTGTATTATGGGATTCATTATCTCATCAAACTGTTACACTGTGGAGATATTTGAATTAAGGAAAGATATCATCTCGCATCCGCTTAATCACATTTTCTTAATCGTATTTTCATCGGTTCATCTAACTCAGTTTTTGCTTCAGAATTTTTGCGACCTACAGTCTTAATTCAAAATAAATCTGCTTTAATCTTATCGCTTGAATCGGATTCAGAAATTGCAAAACCGTTTTCTCATATTATTTTCATAAACGTTTTAAAACAGTGTTCGACGAACGCTATACACGATTCTGATGATCGTTTTTCATTACAACAAAACGATTCTAACAAGTACGATAAACGATTTCCGAGAAAACTTTTGGCGAGTTTGCGAAACGTTATATCATACGATCTAAAAGATCACTAAGCGACTTAAATCACTATTATAAGTTTGTTCCAAAAATGATTTAATTCTTCTGTTTTCTGTGAATAGTGTCTTTCAAGGTGAAAACAACGTGAACGTGATCCTACATGTGGACCTAAGCGTGAATAATGCAAGCAGTGAGTCGAAACCCCCACCCAGTTGAGAATGGTCTACAACTCGCTTTCCCACATATGGTTGTCCCAATGGTGCCTACAACTATAATCACTCCATAAAAGTTTGATAGCTCTGACTACAAACAATGGCAATCAAGGTGCATTTCTTCATGAGCACCGTGAACCAGGATAGGTATCTTACGAAAGTCAAACCATTTTTACCGCCTGGTAATATGACAAACGTGCCCTTGAAAGCGTTGAGGCATGGAACCATGGGGATTTATTGTGCAAAGGTTACATATAAGGCTGCTTGGTGAACGACTTGTATAAGGTTTACAACGACTTCAAAACTTCAAAGGATCTCTGGGAAACTTTGGAAAAAGGTAAAAAAATGTGCAATGTATGCTCTGAAAAATTTGCTACAGCAAAATTTCTCTGATACAACATGGTGGACTCAATACCTATCACGAGCATGTGCATGAATTTCATATGATTTTCCAAGATAAAGGATGAAGGAATGGAGATCTTTGAAACATACACAGTGAATTGCTTCATCGAGAAGCTTTCCCCTAGTTGGAAAAATTTCAAAAACTATCAGATCATAATCAGAAATCGCTGACTTTAGCAAATCTGATTTTCATGCTGCAAAATGAGTCTCTAAAGCGCGAGGACAAGCATGAAATATCTGCCAAAGCTGAAATGTCTCCTTCCCAAAACGCCATGGCTGAGTACAAAGATAAATCCAAGGGAAAAGGAAAAATCATTTCGAATAAAGGTGCATCTAACAAGATGGCTCCTTAATCATCCACTTCTTTTAAGAAGGAAGCTCCCACATGCAAGTTTGTTGGGAAATGCACCTATTGAGTAAAAAAGGACACAAAGCTGCAGAATGTCGCAGTAAAGCTATGTATTTCAAAGGCCAAGTCTAGTTGACTGAAGAAGCCATGTGTGCGGTGGTCACTGAAGCAAATGTGGTTGAAGAGAATGTGGAAAGTCCTAAAGTGTGGTGGTATGACACTGGTGCCACAACTCATATATACATTGACATGGGCATGTTTTCCACTTACCATAAGATCAAGACTGAAGCTCACATGCTGGTGGGGAATGTATCACACTCCAAGATTGAAGGCACTGGCAAGGTGGTCTTGGAGATGACTTCAGGAAAGGAAGTCACTATAACCAACGTGAAGCATGTGCCAAATACGAGGAAGAACTTGATCTCTGGAACTCTGCTCAACAAGTATGGATTCGCCATCAACTTTGAGTATGACTAGTTGATCTTAAGGAAGAATGGGGTGTTTATTTAGAAGGGTTATTAATGATAGACTTGTCAAAATGTGTGTAATGACAGTCGTCAAAAATGATGTAACTACTTTCAAGGAAATTAATAAAAATCCAAATTCGTTTTTGGTTGAGTCTTTTAATATTTAGCATGAACGGTTAGGACATTTGAATTGTAAATCTATCCAAATATTAATGAATTTGAATCTAATCTCAAAATTCAAATAAACAAAGATGAATGTGAGACATGCGTACAAGCAAAATCACAAAACACCATCCCCTCGTGTCAAACGAACAATCGAACCTCTAGGCTTAATACACACAGATTTGTGCGACTTAAAGTTGGTATAAACTAGAAGAGGTAAAAAGTATTTTGTTATATTCATAGATGATTGTACAAAATATTGCTATGTATACTTTTTGTGTAGTAGAAATGAAGTCTTGGAGAAATTCAAAGAATATAAACTCGAAAAATCAATTGGAAAAACTATTAAAATAATTAGAAGTGGTAGAGAAGGTGAATATGATGGACCATTTAATGCGTTTTGTTTAGAAAAGGGCATTATACATCAAACTACTACTCCCTACTCACCATAATCTAACGGAGTTGCGGAACGAAAAAAAACCGAACTCTAAAATAAATGATGAATGCAATGTTGTAGGAATATGGGTTACCCCAGAACCTTTGGGGGGAAGCACTTCTTACCACAAACTATATCCTCAATAAAATACCGCACAAAGTAACTAGTAAAACGACATATGAACTTAGGAAAGGTAAAACACCTTCATACAAATACCTCAAAGTGTGGAGTGCCTAGCAAAAGTCTCAATACCACCTCCGAAAAGATCTCAATCGGACCTAAAACCGTTGATTGTATCTTTATTGGATATGCACAAAATAGTAGTGCCTATCGGTTTCTGGTTCACAAATAAAAAATACATGATATCCATGTAAATACAATCATTGAATCAAGGAATATGTCTTTGTTTGAAAATATGTTTCCATGTAAAGATTTAAAAACGAAATTGTGAAGAGAAAGAACATATTACCTCTACAAACAAGGCTAGTACTTTTGGCGGTTCACTAAATGAAATGGACGAAGAAGAAGAATCTAGACGAAGCAAACTAACCAAGAACATACACATAAACTATGTCTACACCAGACACACCTTCTTGGAAGGAAGCACTCAATAGTGAGATCAACTCCATTATGCAAAATCATACATGGGAAATAATTGATCTACCTGAAGGGTTTAAAACACTAAGGTATAAATGGATCTTCAGGAAAAAATTGAAAACATATGGCTCAATTGATAAGTACAAGGTCAGACTTGTGGTATAAAGATTCTGACAAAAAGAAGATCAAGACTTCTTCGACACTTATTATCCTGTAACAAGAATAACTTCAATGAGAATGCTGATTGGGATTGCAGCCTTAAGAAATTTGAAAATACATCAAATGAATGTCAAAACTGTTTTTCTAAATGGTGATTTAGAAGAAGAAATATATATGTGAAACTACCCGGAAGATTTGTAGTCCCAGGAAAAGAACACAAATTTTGTAGACTTGCGAAGTCATTGTATGAACATAAGCAAACTGCAAATCAATGGCATGAAAATTTTGACAACATAAAAATGTCAAATGGATTCAACATAAATGAATGTGATAAATGCATCTACATAAAGAATACTCCAAGTGGGTATATTTTATTGTGCTTATACGTAGACGACATGTTGATTATTGGCAGCAATAAAGACATGATCCAACAAACTAAGAACATGCTTAGTGAAAAGTTTGACATGAAAGACATGGGTCTAGCAGACGTCATTCTAGAAATAAAAATCACAAGAAATTCAGTCATAATCATTATGTTTCAAGCTCACTATGCTGAAAAGATACTTGAGCGATTCAAAAACTACTCAAACGGCACGGCAAAACTCTAGTTGAATCTCAACTTCACTTGACCAAAAATTCAGGTGAAGTTGTGTCACAAGTAAATTATGCACGGATAATTGGGAGTCTTATGTCTTTAACCAACTGCACTAGACCAGATTTTGGCACATGCGGTAAACGTACTAAGTCGCTATACAAGTAATCCATGTCACAAACAGTAGAAAGCCATAAAAAGAGTATTAAATTACTTAAGATAAATGAAAATTTATGGTCCCCACTATGGCAGACAACCCACGATTTCAGAAGGATAAAGTGACAAAAACTAGATATATAATTTTAAAACCTTGAAATATATAAGTGGATATGTCTTTACCCTTGGAGGTGAAGCATTATCATGAAAATCTTCCAAACAAAACTCTATTGGATAGATCAACCATGAAGTCTGAATTTATAGCTCTAGACAAAGCTGCCGAAGAAGTTGAATGACTTCGAAATTTCCTGGAAGATATACTATTGTGGGATAAACCAATTTCGGCATTACGTGTACACTATGATAGCCGATCAGAAATAGATCGACACTGGATTATCTCTATAATGATAATCACGTCACATAATAAGATGACATATAACCTTTAGATATTTGATCTCAAGTGGTGTAATCACAATAGACTATATTAAATCGGCTGACAACCCAGCGGATCCATTTATTAAAGGTTTGTCACGAGTTCAAGTTGTAAAAATCATCGAAGAGAATGGTTTAAAGCATATGACGCAAGAGGATGTTTGATTGAAACCCTACCTACGTGACTGGAGATCCCAAGATGTAAGGTTCAGAAGGAAAACTAAATTGAACATAATCTACTAAAGCATTGAAATACTTATGGTCTTTACCTAGTTCCCAAGATGATAAGAGCGCTTACATACATAAGATTTGTATATGTAAAGAGGATAATCGTAACTTTTAATCATAAGTCCATAGATTTGATATTTCAATGGAGTATTAAACACACTTCTTAAAACAAAGACTATTGGCAAATTACCTAGTGAGTGTGAAATTGGACCGATTCTAGAAAAATGAAAGACATGTTATATTCTCCAAGTTCACTTATGACTAACCAAGCAAGTTCAAGGTCAAAACGAACACAAAAGAGAACTTAGTTCTACGAAAAAATGAAACCGGGTTGTAATTGTTGTCTAGGTTTACATAAAAATATGGGTGGTTCAAGACATCATGTTCACCTCCTTGCCACGTAAACCCGACAGATATTTACAATGAGTGGTTCAAGGCTGAAACATGCTACTATCTCAAATACATTGATTTTTTGCTTATACTATCGGAAGTCTGTTTAGTCTTGTCGAGTCATGCCTAGTCTAGTCGAGTTTGTCCAATAAATATAATCTTCATATGTTTAGAGTCATTCATATTCACGTGGGGGATTGTTGGAACATTTTTATCATGTATTTCATTTGGGCCAAATGGGCTTTGGGTTCATGTGAAATATAAATTTAATGAATGACATGTATTTTATCTCATATTGGAAGTTTGGAAAACTTTAGAATAGTATATATATGGACAAACATATACATGTGTTCATAAGGCTAACATTATAGTGTAAGCAAGAGAGGATGTGCTCGTTTACGCGCGTGTGAACCAACTCGGGGCTTTGACTTGGTTTTTGGGAATAAGAATGGGCCTTCGGCTCCTGCACATATCTTTTTTTGGAGAAAATTTTGATGAATTAAAAATTAAAATGCTTTAGGATTTGGTTCAATTGGATTAAAGAAATCAACTCTTAACCGAGTTTTAATTTCATATTTCTTTGTCTCAATGAATCTTACCCGCTCTCCAACTTCTAACACCATACGCGGACCCACTCATCCACTTCCCTAAAAATCTGGTTGTTACCAGATTTTTCTTGACTTCGTCTCAGTTGTTAGACGAGCTGGGGAATATCATGAGCATCTTCATCTCTTATATATACGATACTTCTCTCTTCCTCTATATCACATTTTCTTATCTCTCGAAAAACAGCAATCTCTCTCATCTTCTTTCTTCTACCAAAACGTAAGTCCGAGAGTAAACATAATATCTAAGCTCACATATTCTTTGATCGAGTGTTACGATACTCGTTTCAAAATGGTTGTATCATGGGATTCATTAGCTCATCAAACCATTACACTACGAAAAATATTTTAAATTAAGAAAAAAGATCACCTCGCCTCCGCTTACTTGTATTTCCTTAATCGTATTTTCATCGGTTTATTTAACACAGTTTTTGCTGCTAAGCAGTCTCTAAAATCAGCAAAAGAGAAATTATTCTTAAATAAAACACACAAGAAAGTGAGGAAATGCGACTGAAACTTGTTGAAGGGTAACAATAATGACCGAGTCGTAAATAGTATAATACAAACATTTTACAAGATGAGCCTGAAGACAAAAGTTGGACTGTGAAGATCAATGAAGTTGGAATTGTTGGGATTCAACTGTTGGAGATAAATATTTTCTCTGGGTTCTTCACTGACTCCACTTTGTGTTGCATACTCTAATGCCATCTCGTAATCCACCTGAAACCATTAGAACGATTTCGATTTCAGCAAAAAAACAACCAAGTGATGATGATGATGATGCAGGGGAAATTTAAAAAAAAAAAAAAAAAAAACCTGTTCCACATGCTCAGCAAGCTTTTCTTTCAAAGTTTCTTTTGTGATTATAAGTTTAGACACTTTCTCAAGCATAGCTGTGTCTTCCTCTTTGTAACGTTTTCTCTTTGTTGTATGTTCTTCTGTCATTTGTTCCAGAACTTCGTACACCGCTCCCGTTGCATCCGGGATGTACCTGCTCAAACTCCGTTTTCTCTCTTGTTGTTCGCGTGCTTGAAGTCTCTTGACTATTTTGGATTTCAGTTGAATGCAGCATTGTTGAATTGCAGACTTGATTGAAGAAACAAATGACCAAAGTTAGCTTTAACAAGTTTGCAGCAGATTAAGTCCAAATCTTTTGAGGTTTACCTTGACTGCAGTGGCTATCTCACTGATGTCATCTCCTATGTATTCTTTCCCTGTCCCTTTGAAAGGAATTTTTGTACTCACTATGCTCACAAATACTCCTATTTTATCCTGCGCCTGGTTAATCTTATAGCTATTCCAACTGCAGAAGTTTTTTCAATACCCATCAGTGAAAAAAGGTAGGAGAAGAAAGATACCAAATCAAATGAGATCTAGCAAGCTTAAAGAATTCTTCTCACTTGATTCTCTTTAAGGCTGTCCTGGTGACAACATCACCTCCTTGTTCAAAAAGGAGAGGAATACGGTTTGCAAAACGGAATATGTTGATCCCCTGTAATTTCAAAGGAGTAACGTCAAGAAGATCATTCTTAATTCCTAAGTCGGGAACTCTCTCTTTTGAGTGTGTTTGCCAGCTTTGCTGCGGATGAATATACATGGATAAACAAAAGGAGGAAATGACTTGCCTGTTTCACATCTCTTCCACCCACACTAACACCAGCTTCAACAATGAAAGGATGACCTTCAAAGACCTGAGCACTGAACATAGTTTTCCAGGAAGAAGTCAACACTTAAAGAAACAAAGCTCAGATCAACCACAAGGAACATAAACGTAAAGCTTGATAGATGAGATTACTATAAGATAAACTATTAAAGCACTCCATATTTCAATTCCGATGCACTAGCAGAAAATTGAAGGTTGCATTGACAACCTGCCTGAATGCGTTGCCACCATATCTGGATGCAGCTCCTTGATAATCCCTAGACGAAGATTGTATTCCCCTGCTGGGCTAAGACACTAAAGGAGAAAACCACAGTATGATTAGAACTAGTTTTCGCAATAATCCAGATGCTCTACCAAATTAAAATTTTATAAGAGCCTCAAGAGAGACATAGGAATAACAACGCAGTTCCCAATGTACAGAAAGCAGTTGCTTACATCACCACTAGGGTCGTCGAATTTAGCTTGGCGGAATAACTGATGTATGCGCACCATTTGCTGAGATGTCACAGACTTGACAGCCATGCTAGGGCTGAAGTCGGGTCCCATTTCCCCTGAAAGAAAGAAAACAAGCATACTC
Source organism: Orychophragmus violaceus (assembly GCA_030180135.1). Taxonomy (NCBI): domain Eukaryota; kingdom Viridiplantae; phylum Streptophyta; class Magnoliopsida; order Brassicales; family Brassicaceae; genus Orychophragmus; species Orychophragmus violaceus. Next base: position 83,188,221 of record CM058234.1, on the reverse strand, counting down.
TTGATTGAATTTGACTCAGGGGATAGTATAGATGGTTTTCTTTATATTATATAGACAATCAAACTTGCATAACAAACGAGATCGGTGGCATACTTACCAATTAATCGCGCTGCAAGGTTTTTGTTAATATTCACAAATTCATTCTGAAGAAACTGCAGAAGGGTCTTTTTGGAAGTGTCTGTAACAAGGCGCTTGATAAGCAGTAAGTCAACTGACGAAGGATGGTGCTTTGTCTCGATAGGAATTGGGGGCATCACATCAGTTCTTCGAGTAAATTTTACAGTGACATTTTTCCTACATAAATAAAAAATTGAAAAGCTTAATAATGCTGCACGTAAATATAGCTATGTGACAGAGCAGCAAGAAGACAGAGAGACAGATATCATACTCGGGTGTTTCTGAAATAAATCTAAATAGAAACTGCGCATAAGGAGTAATAACAGCCATTTGGCGCATGTAGTGCAAGATCTTTGACTGGAAAAGAAAAGATAAAATGTGTTAGACATTTGTGCAGACAAAAAAAATATCTAAGGAAATAAGATACAGCAAAGGACGATCCAAACCACGTACTCTGTATGTTGTCCAGTTTCCCTCAATTACCACCTGTATTTCGGCCCCATGCCATTTCTCTTTGTTGGCCTTCTTTTCGTGTAGATGAATATGAGGAATGTTCCTGAAAGTTTACATCGTTTAAAGACCATTCTTTGATGCTGAGCTAAATGAGGGCTTTCGTAAAAGATTCGAAACAGTCCAAGCATACACGGATAATCATGACCAGTCGTGGAAAATTAGAAGGACTCATGGCTATTATCGTCACATGCACAAACATAAACAGTTAAACAGATATACGCTTCCGAGAAGCTGTTCATGTATTCAACGGGTACCTGTGAATATCAATATCCAGTCTGCAGAACGTAACATAGTTTTGGCTCTTCATAGATGAAGAGATCTCTATGGGGAGGCCTGTACTCATTTTGGACCAAATTAAGGCCTGCACACCAGGAGAAAATAGAGAAACTAGAAGAGTTATACAGGTTCTCTAGGAAAAATTTAGATATGAAGAGAAACATTTCATATTTGGTACGTCCTATTAACACTCCTACACTCTCCATGTAGAGAATAAGATTCAGTTATTAATCCTCAAAAAACTTCACTGTTACGATTTTCAAAGAAAACGAGACCAGCTGCATATGAAAGCCAAAGGCCCAGATGTTCCTAAAGAGTCTTGATGTTCCTAAAGAGTCTTGCACAAAATTTATATATATTCCTCTTGTAGGATAAGGAAAAGAGCAATCATCGTCTTTTGATCATAGACTGACTGTTGAAGTTTACAAATTCGTATTAACTAAACCACTTCAGCATCTCATGCAGTGTTCCAAGGCTAGTCTCAGATATTAAACATCCCATATAACAAATCAAAAGAAGCAAAAGAGTACCATCTTTGCCCCCAAACCAAACTTTCCACGTGTTTGCTTCAGTCCATACTTCGTCCCAGACAAAACTGTAAGAAGAACAATTTTCAAATCTAGCCTCGAGACAAAAGCTTTTTATAAGGTTGATACGCCAAGCTAAATTGATAGAGGAAGTGAGGGTGGCCATTAGCTATTTACCTCTCCCAAACATATTTGGGATGTCATCGTGTGGCATCCCCTTACCATTATCCTACATTATGATCAAGTCAAGTCAAATCTCAAAACAAAACAAAAATGCACAAAACATATTTAGGATCTGCAGGTATATACGGCTGTCACTGTTACTAACCGTTGAAGCTGAAATTGCACACACCAAATTCTGTAGAATTAAACAAAAATCATTCAAATACTCACCTTACATGTAACCTTGTAATACGATGCTTCCCCACGGGCCTTTAAAACCTTTGAGACTCCAGGCTCTTTGTTTTTCTTTCCCGACGCCAAATTTTTGGCTTGTATCTCACTGGCACGAGCTTCCTTTACTAACCTTTTCTACATAGCACGAAACAACTACCAAAAATCAGAATTGTTAACAAGCCATAAGGTTTCAGAACATTGAAACTTCCTGAACATTAAAACAAAAGCTTCTTAAAAGCACAAGGATTTAACCAGACAGACAGAGATAATAAGACGACGAGAGCAAGTAACACAGAGTTCAACACACCTCACGGGCCTTCTCTGTCTCATAGTCATCATACAGCTGCGTGTCAACACGTTCTCGATCAATAAGACCAATCATGGAATTGAACTTAGATTTTCCAATCTCTTCGCTTCATAATAAAACAAGACAGTCAGTGAATCTATTGACAGGAAGAAAGCTGTTCAGAAAGAAAAAAAATTGATCCACCAAACCCCTAAGCTTTGTCCTATCAGAACCATAATACCGAATTATCCCCAAGTACATATCTATCGGTCAAGCGAAGACAACGTACATTGTTACTTCAACCTCAGGGAGCTCTGAAATCGACTCTGAAGAATCAAGAGCATTTTCAACAAGCTCCCTCACTGTAGTGTAAAGCGACTTCCCTGGCTGAAATCAAACAATTCAAGACCCAATTATCAAAACAATTCAAACTTGGCGAGAAAGGTGTTATCGAATTGAAGCTTGGAATCTAGTGCTAATCATTCATTCTTTATTCGAAACACAAGTAATGTTCCATATGAAACCAAGATATCGGAACTCACATTATCAAATCCAGCAATGTTCTTGTTCTCCGCGAAAAACTCAGCTGGAGATTCTGCAAATTCAAAAAAAATTCAAAAAGAACTACTTTGAATTCATCTCGATTTTCACTGGGAGCACTCGATTACATTCGAAATGTGCAGATAAATAGCATTACTTTGCTTGAGAGTGCTTTCTTTACTGTTCTTCGGGTTCTTCGAGCTGCCCTTCTTCGTTTCAGCTGGACTATCGTCTCCGGCCATGGAAAAAAAAAAAAAAAAGATTGAGACAATAACAAACAAAAATCTGATCAATCAAATCTCTCAGTACAAGACTAGATCCGAGCAAATTCAAAGCTGGATCTAGGGTTATATGAAGTTGGGGAAGTCGATAAGAGAGATTGGCTGTAGGGGCGTATCGGTAATTTCGCCCATGAAGTGATTCAATCCAATGTGCGACAACAAGCGTTTGCGATTGGATTCGACAGACAAAGCGGTTACAAACTTACGAATTACGATAATGTGAGTTCCGATATCTCCAGTTGAGTGAGCAACAACAGCAACTGAAACTTGTTTGTTTGGATCAAATACAAAAATCTTATACGGAGATCGAGTCGACGAGAAAAGAACAATGGCGAATCCTTCTCCACCTGGAATTGCTATTCTCGGAGCTGGGATCTTCGTCAAGACGCAGTACATTCCTCGGTTGGCTGAGATCTCCGATCTCGTCGTCCTCAAAGCGATTTGGAGCCGTACTGAGGTAGCATTCTCCTTTTGCCATTTTCAAAGAGTGAACTTTATCGAGCGCTTGATTGAATAGTCGAGATGATTAAAGACGAATCTGTAGATTTTAAAAATGTGAGCTCGAATGTAACAGTTACACACGGTTTACTCTGAATCGCAAGGATATTTGGTAACTTTGGCGATTATTGTTTTTGTTTGAAGGAATCTGCAAAAGGAGCTGTGGAGGTAGCACGAAAGCATTTTCCTGGAGTGAAGTGCAAATGGGGAGATGAAGGTCTGAATGAGATCATTCAAGACAGCTCCATAGTTGGTGTTGCTGTAGTCATAGCTGGACAAACCCAGGTATCTTTAATCCTAGTCTTCACAGATATGCCTACAACTCTACTTGGAACACTACCAACGAATTGAAATCAAATCTTATGCTTTTAGGTTGAAATGTCACTGAAGATGCTCAAGGCAGGAAAGCACGTCCTTCAAGGTGACTTGTCTACTTCATTAATCCTAAAATGATGCAATTTAGCTGCCTTTGATTGATCAAGCATGGATAATCGGCCTTCTGCTACTATTGTTAAAATGTGAATGAGATTTTGCAAGTTTGGCTACCTTGACTTTTGGCTTTGTCTTACCGTTGCTAAACATGGGAGTCGTTTGCTTTTATGACATTCTTCTTTCTTCACTAACAATGTTATTGCTACTTGAAATGTGTCCTAACTTAAAACACTAAAAAAATTTCTTCTTCCTTGATATGTATGTTGCTGTCCTGGATGGGTTTGCAGAGAAGCCAGCTGCTGCTTGTAAGTTGATCACTGCTCTTGTTTAAACCAGCTTGGCATGTTGTTTAAGTTCCATCCATCCTTGTTAAATGAGAGACGTGTAGGATTACTCTGTCCCAGAGTCATTTTCTCTTATTGAGACTTAAAAACTTCCTGGTTATTCCACTCTGAAGTGCAGACGATATGCTTTCTCCCTTTTGCTATAAAACGTTTTTTGTTGCAGCAATCAGTGAGATAGAAACTGCAATGACAAGCTATAGAAATATTTCTGCTGATTCCCCATGCCGACCAATCTGGGCTGTGGCTGAAAATTATCGTTTTGAGCCAGCTTTTGTTGAGGTAAATGTTACTTAGTGTCTTCCTGGCACTTCCGGTTGAGCAAGTAACATTATGCTTGAAATATCTCATGATTGATTTTGGCAGTTGAAGAAACTGGTGGAAGAAATTGGGGATATGATGAACGTTCAACTTATTATTGAGGGATCAATGAACAGTTCGAATCCATACTTCTCAAGCTCCTGGAGACGTAATTTGGACGTACGTAATGCGTTCTGTTTTGCCACATTATTTTTTTCTATCTGACTCTCCCTAACGCGCTGCTTACTTATATTGTAACTTAAGAATCATATGGCTCCAAATGCTAGCATCATTTGGCTTTACACTGACAATTATATCAGTCACACATATATATCTCGAAGAAGCTGTGTTGTTTTCTTAATATTTACCGTCAGCTCTTCATGTGCAGGGTGGTTTCATCTTGGATATGGGTGTGCATTACATTGCAGGGTTAAGAATGGTACCATACAACTTCATTAACTAATAAATGAATATCCCGCTTTTGGACCCCAATTTAATGTATTGGTTTGTCATGAACAGCTTGTTGGATGTGAGGTAACATCAGTCTCAGCCACCACCTCCCACGTTGATAAGACTTTACCTGCACCAGACAATATAACATCAAACTTGTAAGTGTATATACATCAGTCCCTGTTTCTTAGCACACTAATTTCACATGAATACTCTAATCCAGGACGTTTATTTGCTCTCTGCAGTCAGCTAGAGAACGGATGCTCTGGAGTTTTTGTTATGGTTGTGTCTTCAAGGTCTCCAAAGGCATGTAGTTAGACTTGGATGTTCTGCTTTCCACAACGCTTTAGCCTAAGAACCATAGTTTTTTTTTCTCACAGAATTATATGTTTTAGATATTATGGAGAGTCGTAGGACTAAAGGGCACTGTTCAACTTGAGCGTGGAGTCCAAGATGGCCGACATGGTTACATGGTTTGTATACTCTTAACATGTGACCAGCTGAAATACCCATATTTTTCTTGAAACTACTCAACTAAAATGGCTGTTATCTTCTGAGCTTTTCAGGCCACAGTTTACGGGGAAGAAGGGACATCGAGGACCATCTTTTACCCGTTCAGTGGAGTGACGGAAGAACTAAAAGCGTTCTTCAATGACATTTCAGAGACTTCAAAGGTAATCCTCGAAATCTTAGGCCTTGGAAATGGAATGCCGGAACTCGAAACATCGGTGGTCTGTTATCTAAACTGTGAATGTGTTTTGCTGCATTTGTTGCAGGAGCAAGAGCCTCGTCTATCATACGTTGAAGGTGCTCGGGACGTTGCTGTTCTTGAGGCAATGCTTGAATCTGGTGCAAGAAACGGAGCTGTTGTTCCTGTTACGAAGTTCTAGCGTTGAAGCTTTGTTAAGTATTGTCTAGACATCAAGAGCCCACCAAAGCGTTGTTGGAATGAATAAAATTTCATGGGAATTCAAACCAAAATTATTTTGTAACCAATCCTTTATTATCCCGAGCATTATGCACTCCAAGTTATGTTCCAAAGCTTATTAAATAATTACAAGAAGAATTTCAAACAGATTAAAAGCCTATAACTCATCATCTAAGTTAAGGCATCGAAAGAACATGAATAAATTAGAAATAAAAGAAAAAAACACTCCAAGCATAGGCTGAGATGAATTCTTCTCAAAGCATGTGCTCAAATCCTCCACCTTGATGTGTTGGGACTCGACCAACTCCAACATTGTGAACCAACTGTTGCAGCCACCTCCTTGCGATTTGATCCTCCTGCACAGAAATATAACTCCACGTTTTAACTAAGCCATCTCTTACACGAACAAATTCAAATCCCGAGTCTAAATATGACAATGACTTACGCGAAGACAGTTGCTGAAGGTTCCATCTCGTAGGGAGTCAGGGAGACAGCTTCCGAGTGCAGCACAAGCCCTAAGTTACACACAAGTGACAAAGCTCAAACATGAAAAAAAATGTGGATCAAGTTTGTTTTGAGCTAAACAAACCTCTGGTTGTCTGATAAACGGAGGTAGCAACGAATGATATGCTTCAAAAGGCGTGGAGAGGGCTGCTCCACAAGTGACTGAACCATATTGCCCAACACTCGACCAACAGCAAAAAACCGCTCTGCTGTTGTGCAGATGTAATCCATCCCCACATCATCCAATAAGATTTTTTGAACTATGAATGTCGCAACCTAACATTATCACAGCAAGTTAATTCGTAAACAAGGCATTAATATACATTTTCTAATGTAGGCATCAATTTAACGGGTCCTATGAACTTTGCAATCCCAGCCTAGGAAATATTATGAGGGTGACAAATTTGTGGACCGACTTTTTGGCTAGATCATTCATACAATGTAGGGAACAGAAGCAAGAATAGTTGAGACTCGTTTCGGTAGAGAGTTTACAATTAGGATTTGAGTTCTTAATGCTAGCAATTTCAAACGCCAAAATGGAGAACACATTTACATCTCAGATCCGTTTTGTGATTTTCAAAAAAAAAAAAAGTAGAAGGAAAATATCGAATGAATACTGTGCAAAAATGCTATGGTAAGTAAAAAGGCTTACAGTTTTCGACAGCTCACTCCCCATCTCCATGGTGCGGAGGCACAAAGGAATAATTTCGGTTGACAGAAGGAAGCTAATGACCTCTGTATCATCAACCTGGTGTACAGAGTGAAAGAAGGATACAATTCATCTTTCTTATTTCATACACTAACTAGCTAAGATGAAGATAAATCCTCTACCATTCATTCAGAAACAAAGGCCATTTACACAGGTTTACCTTCACAAGTGCACCAATGACACCTAAGCTAGTAAGGCGCAAGTACTCGAAAGGTCTTGACTTACTCGTTGTATTAAGGAAGGGATAAAGGTACAATGGGATGTGAGCTGTGTATAAGAACAAAGAAGGTATAACAACCAATTTATCAGTTGTGAAATAAACTGAAACCATACAAGTAAACATACATGATGATATGAATGGTAGCCCAATGAAAAGATGAAGAAGCATTACCCTTGAGAAATAACATTCTTGTGTCGGAATGAGATGCTACGCACTGCAGAGTAAGACAAGAAGAAAGAAGTGTATCAGGAATCAGTTAGGCAAATCTATGAAGATGAAATCAAACATGCTAAAAAAAAAGAAAATGGAAATCTCCATGTGAACCATTTACCTGAAGGAGGGCGAGTGAGTTGCAAACACGGTTCGACTGAGCAGGAGTCAAATTTGGAGGTGCAAGAACAGAGTAGATTGACACTATCTCCTGGAATCAGAAGAAACCAGCCAGATCAAACCACACTTAAAACCAAATAAATTTTATTAGTAACTTTAACTTGGATATAAAAGAATCTTTTTTGTAATCCGCAGACTCATTAATTTAGAAGAAAGAACAAGCACAAAGTCATGAAAAAAAAAAATATAACCAAAGAAATGTAACATTTAAGTCGTACCTGCAACAAGGCAGCAATGGTACCGAAAGAGTTCCACAAGAGAGGCGCCAAATCCTGAAACAGTTCTCTTTTCTACAAGTGGGAAACAACTAATTCGATCGTTAAAAGCAACAAAAAAAAAAAAAACCTAGCTCTTGTTCTCGAATCAGACCAAACAACCCATACGGGAGACATAACGAAGTAAGCAATGTGAGATTAGCAGGAGAACCTTGGAAAGCTCGAGAAGAGCATTCTCTCTGAGTTCAGGATTGCTGAGATCGAGAACCAACTGCTCCGCGGAGGCCAAATTCCGATCTTTGTTCGCCGGAGCTCCGGGAGACTGGGCCGACGTGCTGGGACCACCGAAAGGTGTGCCCATGGAGAGAGATGGAGGTAGATTCGCCATAGATTCAATAACTTCTTTGTCGTAGGTTTACAGTTTCCTCCTTTTTCTCGAGTTCGGTTTCTCTCCTCTTCTGTGTGTATTTTTGGAAATGACAGTTACGCCCTTTCTTCCCACTTCTTTCCCAAACTACGCCATTTCCGTGTTTTTTTATGTAAGTAAATCTGTAAAAAAGTTTGTAAAGGAAGGAGAAAATTACGATATTGTGTGATAGGCATGCCACTTCGATTTCTTTGAATAAATTCGGTTCGAGTAGTTTAGTTTTCAAATAACTTGATTTTTAAATTTTGAATTGAACCAAATAAAAGATTAATTTGACTTTTGCATAGTTCGGTTAGTATATTTAGATTTCGGTTAAATTTAGATAAAATTTTAAATAATTTTGGTTAAATATTTTATTAAATTTAGTTCTTTAAATAGTTCGATTAATTTGGTATTTTGATTATAATTCAATTTGATTTTGTATAAATTAGTGTGATTATAGTTTATTTATTTTCTGAAAATAAAAACTAAAAATTGAATTATTCGATCACCAAACCAAACTAAAACCGAGATTTTTATAAATAAAATTGAATCGAATCTAAACAAAACACTGTAAATTTTGGTTTGATTCGGTTTGGTTTAAATTTTTAAACTTATTATGTGATGTGGTGAGTGGTAGTAGTTTTTGAAGTTCTTTGATTTCGTAGTGTATGTTTTTTTTTGTCAAACCATATATTATTAGATTAATATGACTCAAACTTCATCAAGCGTGGAGGGAGTGATTACAAGATAAAGAGCAATCTTTTTTTAACACTATTTTATTTAATCTGGTTTGAAACCTATTACATTATAGAAAAAATCTAAATATAAAATATAATGAGAAGCTAAAGGTATTTCTTCACCATTAGGCGAAGACAACACATACACAATAGCAATACCATGTCGATTTATTTCGAAACAAGGTAAAAATAGACGTTCTCGTACCCACAGTAGCAGTTGGACTTCCAATACCTTTACGAACATGAAAATAAGTCTCATGATTGAGATAGATCTTCTTCTTCAATTGTCTTTGTCCAATTGGTTAAGTGAAGACTGAAGTTACTTAAACAACAAAATGCAAACCAGATAGATATATGGGAATGATAACATTTCCCCTAAAACCACAAAGCCAGACCAATTATGCATCCATCAAGACTTGATTAGTGAAAATCTAAAAGGAGATAATCCAAAAAGCCTAACAACCCACACCAGAAACCTAACAATCCAACTTAGCCAAAACCAATCGTAGGAAACAAACGAGAATATACTGAACCGGATGGCATAATTAAATTAATAGCATGTAGAAATCTAGGACCAAAACCATGATCCCTCACTCCTAACCCAACTCCAGCCATCAATCCACTCAACCACTATACCGCAAGACAGCGAAACTCGAAATTTTCCAAGATCTGGAAACGCAGGGGACGCAAGCCTCAACGGTGGCCGGAAAAACCAACATGGTCATGTTGGATCGTTTAGTGTCTCCTGATTCAATTCTCAGATTGATTCATCCTACTAAACATGCAGATCTAGGTTCTCTTAAATAGAAACATAATAGATCTCACCTGTTACCTTGTTTTGCAGCGGAATGGGAGGTAAGGATCAGAGATCAGCAGAACCACCAAGAGATGGATCCTCCAAAGGCTCACACACGCACACCGGGAAATTTGGCTGCTAGACCAGCTGAGAGAGGAGGCGCAGAGAGAGAGGTGGGAGGCGCAGAGTGCTGAGAAAATTAGAGAGCTAGGTCTGATTTTAGTCACTAAAATCCCTTCTAGTTCTCATGGGCTTTTGGGCCCAATTCTCAGTTCTGATTAAATCCAAGGGATTTAATCAGGCCCTTTAGTCTCTCTAAGTACAGTAAATGCCTAACACTTTTACCGTACTTCTGCTAAACCGTTCCTTCGTATTTTCCCGTTAGCTTAGGCGTGTGACCCATATGGGATCATATAATAAAGGGAATAAGTCCAAGACTTATAGATCATGAGCGGACTCTAGCAAGCCATCATGACCCCCAGTATTATATGACTTATGTCTGATCATTGACATACTCTTACTTTCTAGAGACAGTACAGAGATTACTGGACATAATTCCAACAATCTCCCACTTGAACTGGAATCTCTGTATTCATAATCCTTTTGTCTCAATATCTCGATTAGTCATAAGGCAAGATTAGTGTCATCCTTATAAAGCCTAATCTTGTTCATCGGACTCTGATTTGATACTGACAATCCAAACGACTCGGGAAAGTCCGTTTGAGCATGGCCATGCATTTTCCAGTATTCAAATCTCCGATTGGCCTAGAGATATTCACTCCATTTATATTGGAGGGACAAATCCCGTCTTGTTCCATCACTGTAAACTACTCATTTCATAATACACCCAAACAAGGTCCTTATAACTATCGCTTAACGACAGCATTAGACAATGATCAAAGCGCATTAGTTCATGTGCAGTCACATGCATGCGAACTCAGGTCTAAGGACTATACTCTATAGTCGTAGTAAGAATCTCTTATGACACAGATATAAATATCCTGAAGAGTTCTTATAATCGGGTCTTGTCCGGTCGTATGTACCCTACATACACCTATGTACTGACTTTGATGCCGCGCATCTATGACACACTGAGACTTTGTCATAAGTCACATACCAATCTAGTCTCACACGGTTGTTGGTGTTCCAATTTCAACAACCTTCGACTAGGGACATGATGATATAAGCCATCTATCAAATATAGGGTCTCATGATCAAGCTAAATGACTTTGATAACTCAAGATCAAGTCACTTACTTCGATGACCTACAAAATGGTTCATATCACTTTGGAACGATTATTTCATCACAGTTAAAATAATCTTGAAATAATAATTTCATTAAACATAAAATGTTTTACAAGAACATATCAAATAACTAAATAAAGCCCTCAAACTCCCACTCAAATTTAGATTACATTTCAATGTTTCTAATGCCTACAGCTTCAGTCAGGAACTCGAGCTTAGGTCTTGGGAGTGGCTTTGTCAACGGATCAGCGACGTTATCATCTGTCTGAACTCGGCTGATCTTGACTTCCTTTCTATTAATGATGTCACGTATCAAGTGAAATCTTCTTAGAACATGCTTGGATTTCTGGTGTGATCTTGGTTCCTTTGCCTGAGCAATAGCACCATTGTTATCACAAAACAGTGCCAGAGGCTCAGCCGCATTTGGTATCACACCTAGTTCAATAATGAACTTTCGTATCCAAACAGCTTCCTTCGCAGCTTCTGAAGCGGCGATATATTCAGCTTCTGTAGTGGAATCAGCAACGGTGTCTTGCTTGGAGCTTCTCCAACTGATTGCACCGCCATTCAGACAAAAGATATAACCGGACTGTGACCGGAAATCATCTTGGTCTGTCTGGAAACTTGCATCCGTGAATCCACTGACTTTAAGCACATCACTTCCACCGTACACCAAGAACTTGTCCTTAGTATGTCTTAGATACTTCAGGATGTTCTTGACGGCAATCCAATGGTTTTCACCTGGATTTGACTGGTATCTACTCGTCATGCTTAATGCATAAGCAACATCAGGACGAGTACAGATCATGGCATACATGACAGATCCTATTGCAGATGCATAAGGAATATTCTTCATGCGCTCAAGCTCAGCAGCCGTCGTAGGGCTCTGCTTCTTGCTTAGCGTTGTGCCATGTACCATTGGCGTGAAGCCCTTCTTGGAATCTTTCATGCTGAATCTTTGTAGGACTTTGTCAATGTATGAATCTTGACACAAGCCTATCAGCCTTTTAGATCTATCCCGGTAGATCCTGATTCCAAGAACGTATGCGGCTTCACCCATGTCTTTCATGGAAAAACAACTTCCAAGCCAGTCCTTTACAGACTTCAGCATTGGAATGTCATTTCCGAGAAGCAGTATGTCATCGACATACAGAATAAGAAATACTATCTTGCTCCCACTAGTTTTCTTATACAGGCATTGTTCCTCTTCGTTTCTGATGAAGTCAAATTGCTTGATCGCTTCATCAAAACGAAGATTCCAGCTCCTCGATGCTTGCTTCAATCCATAAATGGATTTATGAAGCTTGCATACCTTCCCAGCATTCTTTGGATCTATGTAACCGTCAGGTTGTGTCATATACACATCCTCTTCCAGAATACCATTCAGGAAGGCGGTTTTCACGTCCATCTGCCAAATTTCATAATCATGAAAAGCTGCAGTTGCTAGTAGAATCCGAATAGATTTCATCATAACCACTGGTGAATAGGTTTCATCGTAATCCACACCGTGAACTTGTCTGAAACCTTTTGCCACCAACCTGGCTTTATAAATCTGGACATTTCCATCCACGTCAATCTTCTTTTTGAAGATCCATTTGCACTCGATGGCTTTTACACCAGCGGGTAAGTCAACCAACGAAAACACTTGGTTGACCGACATGGAGTCCATTTCGGAATCAGTGGCTTTACGCCACTTAGAGGAATCTAGGCCCATCATGGCTTGATTGAAGTTCGATGGTTCATCACCATCAATGATCAGAAGATCATGACAGTCAGTCACGAGGAATCCTTGATATCTCTCGGGTTCGTGATGGATCCTCCCGGATCTTCGAACTTCAGGTACCACAGGCTCAGGCTCTACAATTTCTTGTAGGTCCTCATGCTGCTCTTCCTCATTAGGTTGAGCAGTATCCTGTTCATCTTGAATTTCTTCAAGCAGTACCTTACTCCCACTGTCTTTCTTAGAGAGAAACTCCCTCTCAAGAAAGTTACAATCCCGGGCAACAAAGATCTTGTTCTCGGAACGTAGATAGAAGTAATAAGCCTTGGTTTCCTTCGGATAACCAATGAAGTAGCATTTATCAGACTTTGGTGTAAGCTTGTCTGAGATTAATCTCTTGACATAGGCTTCACAACCCCAAATTCTAAGATAAGACAGCACTGGAGCCACTCCAGTCCATAATTCATATGGTGTCTTTGCTACTGCTTTCGATGGCGCTCTATTTAGAGTGAACACTGCTGTTAGCAGAGCATATCCCCAAAGGGATATTGGAAGGTCTGTGTGACTCATCATAGATCGAACCATATCCAATAAGGTCCGATTTCTCCTCTCAGACACACCATTCCATTGAGGTGTTCCAGGAGGAGTGAGTTGGGACACGATCCCACACTCTCTTAGATGATCACTGAATTCTTGGCTTAAGTATTCTCCTCCTCGGTCGGACCGAAGAGCCTTAATGCTTTTGCCAAGTTGGTTCTGTACTTCATTTTGGAATTCTCTGAACTTCTCAAAAGATTCAGACTTATGTTTCATTAAATAAACATATCCATACCTACTGAAATCATCAGTGAAGGTAATGAAGTACTGATAGTTTCCTCTTGCATTTGTGGACATTGGGCCACACACATCAGTGTGTATCAGGCCCAATAAGTCACTGGCCCTCTCGTTAGGTTTATTAAAGGGGGCCCGTGTCATTTTGCCCATCATGCAGGATTCGCATTTCTCACATGACTCAAAGTCAAATGAGCCAAGAAGTCCATTCGAATGGAGCCTCTTGATGCGTTTCTCGCTGATGTGCCCTAAACGACAATGCCATAGAAACGTTCGGTTCTCCTCATTAGGTTTGAACCGTTTGGTATCAATGTTATAAATTGGCACGGATTGATCAAGTATGTAAAGCCCATTCGTAAGAGGGACACAACCATAGAACAAATTGTTGCGATTGAAGGAACATAATTTATTCTTAACTGAAAAATCATAACCTTCCAAATCCAACAAAGAAATTGAAATAATATTTCTGCTTATCGCAGGTACAAAATAACAATTATTGAGTTCTAAAATCAATCCCGAAGGTAAAGACAACAAGTATGTGCCTACAGCTAGTGCAGGAACTTTCGCTCCATTCCCAACTCGTAGCTCCACTTGTCCTTGCTTCAGCCTCCTACTGTTGCTGAGTGCCTGCATATTAGTACAAATATGAGCCCCACAACCAGTATCCATAACCCATGAGGTATTATCAGAAGTAGTTGTATTAACTTCTATAACAAAAATACCTGATGAAGAAGTCTCGAGAGTCTTCTTCTTCAATTCCTTTAGACCTTCTTGGAATTTCTTACATTCTCTCCTCCAATGCCCTGGTTCTTTACAGAACCTGCAGATGTCAGTAGGCCCAGCCTTGGATTTGGGCTTGGGCTTTGGCGTGTCCTTGTCCGAGACTTGGACAGCCTTAGCCTTTCCTTTATCCTTAGCAGAGGATTTCTTAAAGCCCTTGCCCTTTTGCACCATAAGCCCATTGGGGTCCTTGGCGGTTTTCCTCAAGTTGGGCTCTGCAGTCTTGAGCATTCCGTGAAGCTCAGGCAATGTCTTACTCAAGCCATGCATATTAAAGTTCAGAATGAACTGATCATAACTTGCAGGTAAAGACTGCAGAACGATGTCGCAGGCAAGTTCCTGGCTGATAGGGCAGTCGAGTTTCTGAAGATGATCGAGATAACCCATCATCTTCAAGACATGAGGACTCACTGCCGCATTAGCAGCCAACTTACAGTCTAAGAGGTTCTTAACTGTCTGAAACCTCTCAGTCCTTGCTTGCTCCTGAAAAAGCGATTTCAGGCTTGCCATTATCTCGATGGGTGACAACACACTCTCGAACTGCATTTGCAGCTCAGCAGTCATTGTCGCCAACATCAGGCAATAGACATCATTTTCATCTGACGAATGCTTTTCCCAAGCATTATGCAGAGTCCTGGCGGCATTGTTAGGAGGCCTCTCGGGGAGGGGATCACGAAGGACATAATCCTTCTTCTCCTGCTTGAGGACTAGCCTCAAGTTCCTTGACCACGTCAGGAAGTTCGTTCCAGTCAGCTTCTCCTTCTCGAGAACAGACCGGATTGAGAATGTATTTTGAGTGCTTGTAGTAGTCATAGCTGAAATATAAGATAAAAAGGTTATTAGTTAATATGTTCAATATGATTAATCTTGTATTATACTTAATATGATTAATCACGCATTATATTCAATAACATAAGTTACCCTCAATAGAATATAATGATTCCAAGATCCACATATAACTAAGATCAAAGTGGGCCACTGGCCATCACCCAACCTTAGCTTATATCGGTAAGCCCTATCTCGGCTAATTATATCCGTGATATAACTCTTGGTTGTGAATCTGGGCCCGAGGCCCAATCCACTCTGATGTCTCAAGGCCCGGGACTCCCGATGGCCCAGTCAAGAAAACCAGACTATACAGTCATGTAATCATTAATGTCTGGGACTCCCAATGACATTTATGAATCACAAACCGTCTTATCCACGCAAAAGTAGACACCCTCACACTGTAAGGCCATGAATACAATTGAATGGGCTTCGACAGCTGACATAGACTGGACAAGACATCCAACGCTTGATATTATTTGAGGTTTGTAGGTTTATTAAAATTTCATCCCAAAATAGAAGATTACTATTTTGGGAAACTTTCCTTTTTGGGAAACCTACTAATTTTGGAAACTTTCTAAAATTGGAAACTTCCTAAACTTGGAAACTTTCTAAAATCGGAAATTTCCTAAAAAATCCAAAACATGCAAATCTAGAAACTTCTATTTTAAGAAACTTTCTAATTTCAAAAATTTTGGAAACTTATTAATTTAAAATCGATTTTATAATTTTATAAAAATAAATTTTAAATTAATTCTGAAGAAAAGACTCAAATAATTGGCCCAATTGTTTTAACTTCTTGGCCCGAGGCCCAAGAATTGGTCTATGTCCAAGACATAACCCAATTGTCCAATTAAATGACATAACCGGTCTGGTTCATTAAAATTGGTCTAACCAAAATTAATTACTACGACGACCACAATTGTCAACCGGTTATTTACTAAACCGGATTTTCTCAATTTATTTGGTCCAACCAAATCAAATTAGAAAATCACTGGTTTAGGCACAAAATCCAATTTTCCGACTTTGGATTTCTTATCCCGGTTTAACCAGAACTTAATAAATTTATTAAGTCTGTTTATTAAACCGTGACGATTAATTTTTAATCAGTTTTAAACCGAACCATTAACCGAACCGAACCGATTGGTCACGAACCGATCACGGTCGTGACCTAGCCGCGCGATCAAGACACGATCGTCCAGCCGTACGCAACATGCCGTGCATGATCGGGACGGGACGATGCCGAGAGATGTAGGACGCGATCGCGGTCGATCGGTCCATCTCTCGCTCACGATCGGGACGCTCGGGACAGGCTGCTGGACGGGACGGGACGGGACGATTGCGGGTCGATAGCGGGACGATCGCAGCTTCCGATCCATGCGATCAGCTCGGTCCATCCACGCGATCGGGACGCGATCCATCCTTCGATCGGGACGCGACCACGCAACACGATCCTCGTCGATCGGTTCGTGCGTCTGTCTCGATCCGGACGATCCGACGCATACCAATTCATATAGATTGGATCATGCGATTTCTTGTTTGTTTAGGTTTTAATTCTTTGTTTCTTAAGTGATTTCTCTTATCAGTAGATTGATTCAAAAACACCTCTTTAAACAATCCTAAACATGATTCTAAACAAGAAAAACCACAGAACCAATGGCTCTGATACCACTGTTGGATCGTTTAGTGTCTCCTGATTCAATTCTCAGATTGATTCATCCTACTAAACATGCAGATCTAGGTTCTCTTGAATAGAAACATAATAGATCTCACCTGTTACCTTGTTTTGCAGCGGAATGGGAGGTAAGGATCAGAGATCAGCAGAACCACCAAGAGATGGATCCTCCAAAGGCTCACACACGCACACCGGGAAATTTGGCTGCTAGACCAGCTGAGAGAGGAGGCGCAGAGAGAGAGGTGGGAGGCGCAGAGTGCTGAGAAAATTAGAGAGCTAGGTCTGATTTTAGTCACTAAAATCCCTTCTAGTTCTCATGGGCTTTTGGGCCCAATTCTCAGTTCTGATTAAATATTCTCTCTAAGTACAGTAAATGCCTAGCACTTTTACCGTACTTCTGCTAAACCGTTCCTTCGTATTTTCCCGTTAGCTTAGTCGTGTGACCCATATGGGATCATATAATAAAGGCAATAAGTCCAAGACTTATAGATCATGAGCGGACTCTAGCAAGCCATCATGACCCCCAGTATTATATGACTTATGTCTGATCATTGACATACTCTTACTTTCTAGAGACAGTACAGAGATTACTGGACATAATTCCAACAGGTCACACCACCCAACTCATACCATATGAATACGACCAGATGGGAAGACAAAACGCCACACCTAATTCATAGATCGAGCCAACGAAGATGATGCCATCACCACGAATGAGAAAGGTGAAAAGAAAAAAAAATAGAAGAAACCATCCTCGTTGAAAGAGGAATGGAGACACAGGCCCTTCCCGGCGGCGGCAAAGGCCACCAGGAGAGCAAAAGCAAGAGAAAGAAGACGAAATGGCGGCTGCATTCGATGAGGGTTGAGAGAGTTTAGGATACGAAAACAAATGGATAAGGAGCAATCAATGCCAGAAATCTTGCAACACAAGTGGTTAAATACATAAGATAGAGACATATACATTTTATCAAAAGAAAACGTGAGGAATCAAAGAAAACTAAGATCATATGAACATTTTGATTAGCTGCATCTAACACACTCAGAACTGCGTTAGGCTCTGTACTAAGGACAGAGAAGATGTCTGCGACAAAGGCAGAGAAGAAGCCTGCAACAAAGGCAGGAGAAACAATAAACCGGGAGGAAAAACCTTGCAATACCGGTGAGTCTTTAACATCCAAACCACTTAGAATAAGTCGAATATTTGGGAAGAAAAGACAATAATCCTTCGAACAACCACCATGAAATAAAAGCCAACCATAATACATAAGATTCCAAATAGAAAATGAAACAAAGTCTGCATACTGCAGTAAGGGATCGCATAGAAGCGATAACAATGCCAATAACAGGTACTAGAGGTGCACCAAGAGAAATTACCGGGAAAACAATAAACTCGACAAACAAGAGACTAGATCTGCAACCTGCAGTAGTAAGACAATCCAAAGAAACTAACACACACCTCAAGAATATGGTATTAGGAACAAAAATCCACCTTAGAAGAGGATTCGAAACCTGCCAAATAGCCGAGAAAAGGGAAAATGCGGGGAGGTCGTGAGCAGGGGAGACGATGCTAGAATCTGGAGCATAAATCTCGCACCAGACCAGTGGGGAAGAGAGCACATATGGAGGGGAGGTCAATGATGGAGGCAGAGCTGAAGAAGCAGATTCGCACAAGACCGGTGGAGAAAATTGAGGAGGTGGAGCTGGGGTCAGTGACGGAGGCAGAGTCGGAATGAACGGCGACGAGGGGAGCTGGAAGGACAAGATGAGAGGAGAGATGATGAGCTCAACCGACGGGAGTAGATCTAAGAATAGATCTGCGAGAAGAGGCTATAGCGGAGGAGAATAAGACACATGCGGCAGAGGTGGAGCTAGGGAGAGAGCAGACAGCGGGAATCGAGCCAGGATAGAGGAATTGCGAGCGGTGGCGGTGACGGTTCTGGTGGGTCAGGGGGTTCGGAGGGTGATTGAGCTTCGGCTGACATGGTGGAGCCGAGAAACGAGAAGACGAGCGGGCTAGGCGGAGAAGAGGATGGGAAAGAGAAGACGAGTGGGCTATGCGGAGGAGAGGTTGGTGGCACGACGGAGGAAGCAAGCCATCGGAGATGAGAAGGTCGGTGGCTAACCTTGTGAGTCGTGCCTGAGAGAGAATCACAATGTGTCCTCCATATTATATTTTTTAAGTTATGAAATCTTTGTTTATTATCAAATGCAAAAAAAAAAAAAAAATATGTTAATGTTGTTGACTCTGATGCCAAAATTATTTTATATAAAATCTATTGATAATTATTAGATAAAAACATAAAATAGCACAAAAACATATATTGTCATAAATATAGCAATAAGGAGGATAAGTAACTAGCATTATTTTGGATTGTAAAAACTTTTATTAACTTATATAATTTAAAGTTTAAGATTTATTATTTAAAGTTTAGGGTTTGCTATTGAGGATTTAGGATTTAGTATTTACGGTTTAGTATTTAGGGTTTAGGGTTTATGATTAAATTTAATTTAATCTATCAATTTAATGACTATTATTTTGGTCATTTTCTCTTTATTATTATATTTGTGACAACGTATGTGTGTCATTTTTACGATTTGCCCTAATTATTACTTAGTATACTATACAACATAAGTACGCAATCTGAGCTTGTGGTTTGAGTACCTTCGACGTGTTTTGAGTAGCATTTATGGAGTGACACATATGTTGAATAGTTTTGGCCTAAATCATATATATAATGGTAGACATTTTTGCTCTCCATTTAGAGCATCCACGTCAGCTAACTATTTTTGACACGTCTTTCTCTTTTTTTTTTAAGACCAGTGATAACGTTTCCAAAAACCCAACTAAAACCCTTAGCGCCTTCTCCTCTTCACCATCATCTTATGTCTCGACCTTCCACATTCTTAACGGCCGCACAATCAATCATTTCGACTACTTTAATCTATTTATGTCCTCAATTACTGGTCTACTATATACTCTAGCAACAACCGTTTCTAATCATATATATAATGGTAGACATTTTTGCTCTCCATTTAGAGCATCCACGTCAGCTAACTATTTTTGACATAAACAGGACCAATGGGTCTGATTGATGATGACAACATCAATGAAGAATATGACATAGATAAACAGTCTCTGGATAATTTGGGTTATGATTTGCCTGGATCCAGGTCTAACCGAACAAAAAGCCTCAGCATTACCCCAAATGGGAGGAGCTTTGCAGCTGCAACAACGGAGGGAGTTCTCATCTACTCAAGCGACGAATCATTTATCTTTGATCCAACCGATCTTAACATTTGATGTGACACCAGAGGTGAGCCTTTTGTAAATTACAATTTTAATGTGCTAGGTATCTTTTGTGTGTTTACTCTATAAGCGAGTGATGTCTTAAGTTCTGATTCTTGGTTTTGAAAAGCTAAGGTATTGTGTTGTTTCGTGTAGGCGATTGAGGATGCACTACATAAGGATGAAGTGGTCAGCGCACTTGCTTTTAGCATGCGTTTGAACGAAGACAACCTCATAAAAAATGCATCTTTGGTGTAGCCCCTGCAGACATAAAATCTGATACAATCTCTCTCTCAGAAATACTTAGAAAGGCTCATGCTACTCTGGTGGATCTGCTAGAGAATTGTGCTCATCTGGATTTCTTACTTCACTGGTGCCAAGTATGCTCACTTTCCTTTGTTTTTTCGTTCGATCTCTCGCTACTGAAACTTCTCTTAGCTGATTAAACTTTCGTGTGCATTCTTTCTTTATATGCCCAGGAAATCTGCAAGGCACACGGAAGCTCCATTCTGAGAAACTACAGAAATCTACCTCGTGCACTGAAATTGCAGCAGAATGCGATCACCAGCCCCCATGATCTGTCAGATATGTGTTCTTCCAATGAATAAACGCTTCACTATTTGTGTTATATACCAAACAATCATTGATTATGTTTTATACACACCAGAAGTATTTGTAACCAAAAAAAAAAATTTCTTCCGTTTTCGGGAAACATTTTTGTTATATGAGTTTTGAGCGCAAAAACAAAATGGATCTCAGAACTTGAGCAATCTACATAGATACAGATCGGAACCATAAAAAAGCATGAAAATGTAAATATTTTGATTTCCACATAATCTTTTGTATCCTTGACTACAAAATACTTGACTACCAAAATCATAAATACAAACAAAAAGAAAAAAATGTCTAAAACTAAAGCTGATGTCGATATAAATCCTAAACACGGAGAGTTCTTTTTGGATTAAAAAAAAAAAATAAGAGAGACATCAAAACTTTGATCGACATTTCGAATATTCACGGAGACCATCTGGGATACATGGTCCCATGGAACTCCAATCCTGGCATGTGAGCCGGGTAACTGGAAGCACTTGCTTCACCCCTCACACCAATGTAAAGATTATGCATGAAAGCATCAACGTTGAGATCAATCATGGGATGATGGTGGTGTGGAAGCTGATAGAGAAGGCCACTCAACAATCTCTGTTCTGCTTCCCATCTCGGACGAGCGTTGATCATTTCAACGAGCAAAATAACAATATTGTAATATTTAAGAAAACATTGATAAATAATACTACGAACTAAATAAATCAACAACTAAAAACAAAATATAAACATATACCCCGGGCGTGCGCGGGGTTAACGATCCTAGTAATAACAATTAGTGATCCTCACCCCCCCCCCCCGCACACCCCACAAGGTTCGTATATGATAAGTATGGTATGGATTTGTTTTTTTTATAAAACATTTCGATGTGGCAGTATTTTAGTTCTTATATTATGGTTTGGTTAAAAGAGCTCTCTCTCTCTCTTTTAGAGAGAGAGAGAGAGAGATTTCTCTCTAAAATCAAATTTCGTCTTCTTCTTCTTATCAAACTTTCATCTTTCAGAAGAGTAAACTTCGATCTTTGATTTTAGAGTTGAGTTTTCTTTTCTTTGTTTTTAGGTTTGTTTCATATTTGAATCTTTCGTTTTCGGGTTGAATAAATTCTGAATCTCTCAGATTTGGGTTCACAGCTTTTGCTGGCTTTCTCGATTCGGCGAGTTCCGATCCTTCTTCTTATGTTCTTCTTCTCGTCGGAAGTCACTGTGCGGACTCTTCTCGTTCTTGTCGGTCGTCTCCGATTTTCTCGAGGATTAATTTCTTCTTCGCTTCCACCGCTCGTTGAGGAAGAACTTATGGTGGGCTAAGTCTTGACTAATCGATTGGATCAGGACAGCGACGGAGTCTCTCGGATGCGGTGATTACCACTAGAGCTTTAAGGTTTTCTTTACGATTCATAGTGTTTTCTGGCAATCTTCACAGGCGGAAAGGATCAACAAATGGGATTGTGAATGAGTTAGGGATTTGGATTTTCTGTCTACGGTGGCCTAGTCTTCCTCGTCGGTGGTCAGAGATTTGCATGCCGGTCTTAATTTCGGGCTAACACGTGGCGCCTCCAATAGATTCGTGTACCCTTATTTTTTAGAATCTATTTTGGGCCTCTACATATCATCCTGAACTTATCCATTTCTATTTGTACTTCTAAAACGATAAATGAAACCGTTGACCAACAAAAAAAAAATATTATGGTTTGGTTTTGGGTGTTGCTTTATTGTTAAAGCTCATCTTAATTTTTCCTGTAGAATTTTTTTTTGCCTATGTTTTGTCCCTATTATAACTGTATCTTTTCTTTTAACCTCTTTCTCTCTTTCAATCGGTAGTTTTATATTAAAAAGTACAATTGAATTCAAGAAAGAAACATATACGAAATGAAAATAATCTATAATCAATGTGTTAAATCTTAATTGACTACAATTGTAAGAAACTTCATTTATCATAGTTGTATTTTCTTTTATATAAAAAGGCAATCGCCTTATTACACAGAAAATATTAAACTTAGTGATCATGTTTTTATAAAAATAGTATGATTTAGTTATTTAGAGTTATTATAATTTTTATAACTTGTCTTAAGACTTCTGTACGTATTGCATGGGTCTACATTTTATATATTGTGAGATCTCAACTCGTTCTATCCTAAGATAGTAAGAGTTTTAGGGTTTTTCTTGAGGGATTTTAAAAGAAGAATTTAAGAACACGGTGAGAATTAGGAATTTAGGGTTTTATGCCGGTGTTTCCGAGATGGAAGCCGGTAAAAAGAATGTTAAAGTCGCCGGAGAGAGATTATGTTAAAGTCGGTACTCTAAGATCTCTCAAGCAAGAATATTATGAAAAGCGTGAGTTTATTCAATGAAGCAGTTCCCCTTTTATAGGGTTACAAAGTCGGTTTACAATAAGGAAAGTAGATAAATACAAATATTTTCCTAATATCTCGATCTCACCGAGATACGGAATATTTTCATATCTTTGATGTCGCTATATGCCGCCTTTAACACCTCCTGAACCCTAATGTAAGCCGGTTGTCCCGAGATAGGTTTAACCTAAGTTTTACCGACTTGGGCCTTATACCGGCTTTCTATTCTGGGCCGACCTAAACTCATGAATATGCCTTTTAGGAAAGTGCTAATCTTGACTCCAACAATAAGCCCCCCCCCCCCAGTGTGGCGACTTGACTTTAAGTCGGCATTACGAGGAGTTAACCCATGGTTTAAGAAGTGATTTTGTTGGCCCATATATTTTTTCTGTCGAGCCCTTCTTTTAGGCCCATAACTTGTCGGACCGATCCGGCTTGACTCAGACCGGTTGTAAATTGAGTAGTTAGATTCGAACCGGTGAATGTTTGAATTAACCGCACGAAACCGGAATTAATCTTCGGTTCAATTGGTTTGATAAGTGCGAGATACGAAGCGTTGCCTAGGTAATTATTGCCTCGAGCTCTGCGTCGTCATTTTCACCATAAACAGCCTTCTCTCGCTTCTCACTTCTTCATTTTCGCTCGAGTGAAGAAGTTAAAAAGGTAATTTTTCTCTCTGCCAATATTTATTTTCCGATCATTTCTCCGTCGTTGCTCCGCCTTAGGTTTCTAGGATTTTAGATCAAACTCCATTTGCTGTTTGCGTTCTTCGTCTGTTCTTCCACAAGTCATGTCTTTAATCCGTTGTTCGGGGAACAAAGACAAGGAAGTTGTCACCGTTTCGTCTGCAGATGACTCATCAAGTCGTCGATCCATTTCTTCCGACTCCACATCTTCGAGCACTTCCTCCGACTTGAGGAATCATCCCGTTCATCTCGAAGTCAAAGAGCTCCAGCGTCGTCGTGAGACGTCACGGCAAACTGATGCTGTTGAGAGTTCTAGTCAGGAAGACTTTATCATCCCGCAATTACGAGACTCTGATGATGATGAGGACGATATCGACGTCGATCAAGACGGTTCTGACGGTAATGACACTTCTCGCAATCCTGTGCTCTCGGGTGCTCCTAGTGAGGCTTTCGGCAATGTCTTCGAAACTCGATCCACTGTGAAGTCGGTGACGTCTACGCTCCGGGGTTGTGGAGCAGATCCAAGGATTAAGTTCCTCATCCCTTGTACGCTTGATCGTCCTTGGAATCCTCCACCAGGGTACATGACTCTTTACGAGTCGTATTTCATCAATACCGACACCGGGGGATGTCGCTGCTGGTTTCCACTTCCCGACTTGCTGGTCTCCTACTGTCATCGTCGTGAAATCGCCATTTCTCAGCATTCGGCCGTCACGGTTCGTCACATGGTGGGTCTTCTCGTGCTTGGCGCTGAAGCTGATATCACGATGACTGTGAGCATCTTCGAGGAAATGACTTCAATCAACCCCATGAAGACAACTAGTCCAGGGTGTTTCGCGGTTAAACTCAAGAGCGGTAACCGTGTAGTGATGGATGCGCCTAACAAGATCAACAACTGGCAAAGATATTATTTCTATGTCGAGTTATCTTCGTTTGTTGTTCCCGACGATCACAAGGAACTCATCAGGACGTCTTGGAATACGAATTATGGTAGATGTCGTCCCAATTTTGCCATCAATTCAATGTGATGATTTACTTAATTCTGTTTTGTTAATGCAGTGCAACATCCTTTTCTCAAGCCGTAACCGGACAATTATTTCCCGATTCTCCAAGAGCTCCAATCCCTCGGTCTTCGCAAGTGGTCAGATCTCTCCCGGAATTGTATAACCAATACGCTTCCGCGAATATCCAAAGGTTCGTTTACCGCTTCGTGATAGGCGTATCTTTGCTAGTTCTCTTAAAAAATTTCTATTTTCCTTCGTTGTAGTTAAGTGGGACACCAAGACGAAAGTCGCTTCCGAACAGCTTATAAAACCAAAGAGGATGGGCAAAGTGAAGAGAATCGATTCAGTTGACTACTCCAAAGAGATCTCATCCAATCCTTCTTCATCAGTCAAGCCGTCAATAGAGAAAGATGTTCTCCCACTAACTCAAGGTGGTAGTCAGTCTTCCGATATCGGCGAGAAGTCGGCTACTCGAGTGGCGAATCCGTCTTCTAATCTTCCTCCAAAGGTCCCGTCTAAAAAGAGGCCTGCTGAAGATAAATCGGGTCAAGAGAAGTCGGCTAAGAAGGCATCCAAGGGGATAAAGTCGACCGAAGACGCTTCTACTGAGGTAGCGGCTTCTGATAAACCTGTGAAGCCCAAAAACCCGTGGAAGCGATTCTACGAATTCAATGGGACAGTTGCTGATTCGTCCGGTAATTCAAAACCCTTTGCTTATCTCAAGGATCTTGTTTTAGTGCGACCTGGACGCGAAGTGAAAGAAGGGGAAGTCCGCCTGTCTATTCATAACTTCGCCTACCAGTATGCTAGCGAGGTTCCATTCATCGACAATCCTCGGGCCTGTTTTGACATGCTGACATGCGTGAGAGGAAATGAGTCAGACTGGCCGGTTTTAGAAGAGTTGCCTCATTCAGACGCTATTCTCAAGCTAAAACATGCCGAAGCTAATGTAAGTCTCCTTTGCTTGATTTCGTATTTAGTCTGCCGATCTAATCGAGATTCTTTATCGTTTTTAGATGATCGCGGCCTCCAATCGCGTGGCTTTGGAAAGTTCCTGGAGTGCGAAGAAGATGGCCGCCGCGGTCACCAAGCGGGATGATCTTCTCAAGAAGATCAAAGAGGAGAAGAAGGTATTGGAGGTGAATAACCTGGCCCTTGAAGGTAGGTTGAAAGAGGCTGAGGAGAAGTCGAAGGCTGATCTCCTCAAATTTCAATCGGAGAAGAAGAAGCTGCAGAAGTCTTGTCTTGATCTGGTTCGTAAACAGAGAGAGAGAGAGTTGAGGCCGCTGCCAGGACAAAGGCGCAGTCTCATTTCGATCTTATCCAGCGTTATATCAGGGATCAAGGGGTCGCCGTTGCGCTGCAAGTCAAGCAAGCTCATATTTCTGGGCCAAAGAAGTGTTTGGTGAAACTTAGCGGGGAGGGCGTGTCGGTTCCTCAGACCGTCTTGGACAAGATTGCCGCTGATGAGGTTGCGGTGAACGCGGAGCTAAACGACATGGACGTCGTGACGAAGGAGGAGCTTACGTTCGTCCTCTCACCAATACATCATCCTCTTCTTAACCTTTCTCATGACTCTCCTCCTCCTGTCCCGAAGGATGTCGACCAGTTCGGAACCAATCGTGGGATAATTCCGGAGGCGGTTCCTGCTAACTGTGAGATCCGGGATTCACACTAAGAATTTGTATTCGTGGATTTAGACTTTTGGATATAGAAATGGTATAGTTTCCTATGAATCAAAGACTTTATTGAGATTGATCGTCGAGATAGAACAAACACAGTCGAGAAGAGAGTACAAAGTATAAATCGAGCTATCTAATCGAAGTGTTCTTAGCCTAGGTTGGAATTGTCTTTAATGAGCCGCCACTTCTCTTCTTAAATAGCCCCGATTCTGATCTCTTCGTCCAGATCTTTCGGCCTCGTCGTTGTAACGATCTCCGAGATTTATGCGGATCGGTTGAACTGGCGAAGACCGAGTTGCTCTATCTCCACGTCATCCTCTGCCGAGCTCAAGCTCGATCGTCTCCGGCTTCGGCATCGTCTGGGCCTTTCCAAGGCGTTTGCTTCGCTTGGGGCCAACAAGAGAGTTGGCTCTCCCGTCTGTCTCTGATTCTGGAATGGGCTCGTAATTACGGGCCTTTGTCTTGTCTGTTAATGGGCCGGATTTCCTAGGGGGAAATCCAGTACCAACAATAGCCCCCCAGCCCATTGAATTCGAGAAGTCGAGGTTAATGGGCGGTGGACGTTCTTGGGAAGAGGCGCGTGCCTAGGATGTGACAAATCTAATGATTATTTTCGCCCCATCCGTTGATCTTGTTTTGATCCAGTGGCGCGGAGTGAGCGCGTGAGACGAGCTGAACTACTTATCAGCGCGTCGGCAGTTGTTGCGTGCGCGGATTTTTAGAATCCATTTTCCACCGTAGATCTGGTCGATCGTTAACGGCTCAGATTCGAAGATCGCGAAGCGTCTTCTCGGGCTCGTTCTTTTTTGATGACGTGACCCAATTACTGCGCGCTTTGTAGCCGTTGATATCAGATCAACGGAGATCAACGGCTGGCGAGAGGGAAGCGAGGGGTCCGAGTTATCTCGATCCTATCAGCAATTAATGCGAGTAAGGAGTCGTACGGGCGATACTGCGCACAATCTTTGATATAAATAATCATTCGCATTGTTTGAAGGAAGTCCTTTGCTTTCCTACTCTTAACCCGTTCGAACTTTTTCTCCCTACTTCCTTTGTCGTTAGAGAAAAAGTTTTTCTTTCAGAAACTTTCCTTTTTCCTTCATGGCTTCTAGGGATCCTGCGGGAGCGAGTACGAGTGCGGCGGCGGGGTCGTTTGGACCGCCCGCCGTCTTCGTTAACCGTGGACCGTATCCATCAATTGAGGGTGCTCTGCCGGATTCTGACGGAAGTTGAAATCGTCATCCCTTCTTCGGCGGTATCCCCCGAAACGGTCATAGAGGGCTACTGATGTGCCTCCTATACGTATTTCGAAAAATGTGGGCTTTTCTTTCCCATTCCTCGCCTCGTCTTCTTGGTGCTGGCCCAACTCCAGATGGCTTTCTATCAGATGACGCCGAATTTCGTTCGGTACGTTATCGGACTCGGAGTTAGGGCTGCGGAGGAAGGGATTGAGTTTGGTCCCGAGGAGTTAATGCGGGTTTGCTCGGTGAAGCAAGATTCCCGCTTTCCGGGGTCGTACCGTCTTTCCCCCCGGTTTGGGAGGATCTTGGACGGTCTCCCGCCGAGGGAAGGGTTGATTGCTCGGTCGTTCCCTCGCGGTGGGCTTCCGACGTTGGTGAGGCTTTCTTACTGCTATTTTGGTTATTATTTCTTGTGTCAGTTTGATCCCTGACCTGCTTCGTTCTATATTGCAGAGTTCCCTGAATCGCTTGACCTTAATCCTGTCACGGAGGCCTTAATAGCCCATCTGAGGAGAGGTTCCGTTAACTGGGACAGTTTCGCGGTCGAGCGTGTACAGGCTGCCTTGAGGGTCAATCCAAGAGGGGTCCCACAGGGTCGGTCCCGGGTCTTTCGGGAGCAAACCTTTCCTCATGTACCTCGCGGGACTTCTCTGGGTCGAACCGTGCGACCTCCGCTTCGTATATTCAAGCGGGCAAGAGAAGGTGAGTTTTCTGTTCGTGACATTCGGCTCGTCATTATTTGGGAAGAGTCTAAAGACTTCTCCCCTCCTTTTTTATTCTACAGGTCGTCCTTCCTCGGGCGTGGGTTCGGATGCCAGCACCCCATCTCACGAGAAGCTATCTCGTAGGTCGAGGAGTCGCCGAAACGGAAAAGACCCCATAGATCTGGCAAAAAGGGTGGAGGATGGGAGTCTGAGCAATGCGCTCTTTTTTGCCATGTGTGATTCTCCTCTCCCTTCCACGGTTGTCCCCCGAGCTCCGGGGCCCGTGATGCGTCCGCGGAGGCAGGGGGGGTCTCCTCCTCTCCGGTTATTCGGAGGGCGAACTCGGTTCCGTCCAAGGAGCCGGCTTTGCGCGATCCTTGCCCCGACGATCAGGACGTGGGTAGGGATCCTTCCCCCGTACCGAAGCGTCGAAGGATCGATACGGAGACGAGCTCGAGTAGTTCGAGCGAGAGTGTCGGGATGCCCGGGGGTACGGCCCGTTCGTCGAGGTGCGTCGGACCCGCAGGGGTTCCGCTTCCAGTTACCGGGGACCCGGCCTTCGGCGATTTGTATGCCAGGATGGCCGAAGCCACTGGAAAGGTATCAACCATAGTTCTTGTTTTTGCCTTTCTTTGGTAAGAAAGATATTTGAAATTCGTGTCTTTACGTAGTTTCTGGAGGCTACGAGCGGACTTATGGTCCGGTCCGAACGCGAGCTTCGTGAGCGATCGCGGGAGGATGAGCTCGAGGCCGCTAGGAGGTCGGCTCGTATTTTGACCGCAGAGTTGCAGGATTCCTTTGCTCGGGAGGAGGAGCTCGAGAGGAAACTGGCTCGGTATGAGGGGATCGAAGCCCGGCTATTGGTTCTCGAGAATCGCGAGGAGGAGCTTTCCCAGAGGCTTTGGGCGGCCGAAGGCCGGGCGTTGGCTGCCGAAGAAACGAGTCGAGTCGCCACAACGCAAGCTGCCCAAGATCGGATCGACCTGGAGAGAGTTCTTGCGGGGAGAGACTTCGATATAAAGGTCGCGTCCCACGAGGCGAAGAAGAAGATGAGCGTGGAATATTTGGAGATCCTTAAAGGGATCAAGGAGAAGAGCGAGAAGCGGAAGCTCGAGACCAACGCTGAGATTCTCCTCCAAGAAACCCTGGCCAATATCGAACTCATCGCGGAGTTTGCTTCCGGCGAGCTTGACTTGACTCGGGAAGTTCTGAGGTTGGCCGACCAGAAGAGGACGGCCATGGAAGAGATGAACGCCGCGGCGGTCTCTGACTTCAGTGTCGGCAAGTTGAACTTGCCGGCCGTGTCGAGTGACTCGGTCATTTTGGCGCACGCTCCGCCACCGGTTGTTCCCTGCCTTGATCAATATGGATCGAGCCTCCCGACTGGGATTGCATCTACCGGTGATCAGGCGGAGGATGGAGACGAGGCTTCTTCGCGCTCGCGATAATTATGTTGCCTCTAGGGGCTCTTTTTTTTTTTTGATATGTACATTCTTTGTTTTTTCGTTTTGGAAAAACATTTATTCGCCCAAGCGGGCTTGTTCGAGGACATTGTGTCCTTCTTTTAACGAATTTCTTTTGGAGTCTTACATGCCTTAGCATAGACTTTACTGTTTTAGTACCTTCACGATTTGATCGTTCGTACTTGAGTTTGGGTACCTTCGTAATGTGCAGTACGAGTTTAATGTTTTAACGGGAAAGATAAATCAAGTAAACTTACAAAGGCTCGTTGTGCGCGGAGGTCTTTCCGTGTGATCGGTTGCTTTGACTTCGACGTTTTCGTTTAACGGGAGAGGGTGGCCCTCTAGTTCTTTCGAGCTGTATCAGGTCGGGAGAATTGACTTTGGGAGAGGCCATTTCAGGTCGCTCGGAAGGGATATTTTCATATCGCTTTGGCTTAGGAGAGATAATTTAATATCTTTTGTTTTGGAAGAGATCATTTCATATCTTTTGTTTTGGAGATGCTGTGATGAGATATTTCGCAATGATTCTAACTTTCAACACAGAAAGAAGCATTGGATTAAGAGACTTATTTTGATTTCAGAAAGATAAGTTGGGGTAACTTCCTCGGAAGCTGCTGAGCTCGGCGTGAGCTTTGTTTTTTGGGGGGCGGCTGCGCTCGACGTCGAGCTGCCTACGTACCCTTTTTAAGGGGATCAAGCCATTTCGTAGTTCGATTATGTTGATGTACTCCTAGTGGAAGTACTTTTTGAGGTTGATGATGTTCCAAGGTCGTAGTTCGGGCTTCTGGGTTTCCACCGACTTGAGTCGGTAGGCCCCGTCCTTTACGACGTCGGTGACCTGGTAAGGACCTTCCCACTTCGCTCCTAATTTTCCAGCGTGTTCTTCCTTTTTATGGTCGAACACTTTCCGCAAGACGAGCTCTCCTACTTGAAACCTTCGAGTTTTGATTCGGGAATCATAGTAGCGAGCTGCGGCTTGTTGGTAATTCTGGAGTCGAGCAAATGCGAGGTTCCTCCTTTCGTCGACGAGGTCGAGCTCGTCAGTTATCATCTTGTTGTTAAGTTCCTCTTGTCGTGGGCATCCTTCTTTGCGAATGCTTGACACGAGAATTTCAGCTGGTACTACCGCCTCGATTCCGTAAGCCAGCGAGAAGGGAGTCTCACCAGTGGATTTGCGGGGGGTAGTCCGGTAGGCCCAGAGTACGGCTGGGAGTTCGTCACTCCAGGTTGTTTTGCACTCGTTGAGCCTTTTCTTGAGGCCGTTCATAATCGCTTTGTTGGCTGCTTCTGCTAGCCCGTTCCCTTGGGGGTAGCATGGTGTTGAGTAAGTCAGCTTTATGTTCCAAGTTCTGCAGAACTCTTTGAACGTGTTTGATATGAACTGAGATCCGTTATCGGTGACAACCTCGTGGGGTAGTCCATGTCGGCAAACGATGTTTCGCCAGACGAACTCCTTAACGTGAACGTCCTTGATTTTCTGGTATGACTCTGCTTCAATCCACTTGGTGAAGTAGTCCGTCATCACCAACAGGTGTGTGGCTTTCTTTTTGCCATATGCGACCAGCGGTCCAACGATGTCCATTCCCCACCGCATGAATGGGTATGGTGATGAGATAGAGGAGAGTTTCTCCGACGCTTGGTGGATAATTGGGGCATGCTTTTGGCATTTATCGCACTTGTTGGAGAAAGATTCGCATTCGGCGGCCATTGTAGGCCAATAGTAGCCTTGCCTTTTGATTCGCACGGCCAATGCTCGTCCTCCGGAATGGCTTCCGCAGGATCCGTCATGTGTTTGTGTAATCTCGGCCAGGGCTTGCTTTTTGTCAAGGCATTTAAGGTAAGGTCCGGAGAGGCTCCTTTTAAAGAGCTCTCCTTGTGTGACACAGTACCTCGCACTCTGCGTTTTAAGTTTCCGCGCCTCCCATTTGCCGTCGGGAACTTCGCCGTTTGTGATGTATCGAATGATCGGAGTTCTCCAATCTTCGTCGTTGTTAGGCTCAGGTCCCTGACTAGTGGATGCGGTCTGAATTGGTCCGTCGGGGACGTTCGCGACGTAAACGGTGCTTCTAGGATCAAGATCATCATCAATCTCGATGATGTCGCTATTAGTGTCTCCGGGACACTCTTTGCGTTTGACATCGTCCTTCACAGCGGGCTCGTCCTCTTTCAAGGACAGAGCTTTGAGAGCTATGTCGATGCTTGGTTTTTCAATCACTTTGACTGGTATGATCCGTTTGAGGTTAGGATCTGATGTCGATGCTAATGCGGCTAACGCATCGGCTGCGGTGTTTTCACCTCGTGGGATTCGTGTTAGATCGAAGGATTCGATCTGTTCGGCCAATGTATGGACTACCCGTAGGTATGCTTCCATTCGTTCGTCTTTGGCCTCGTAGTCGCCATGATATTGGCTCGTGATTAGTTCGGAATCGCTGAAGGCGTTTACTTCCCGGGCTCCTATGGCTATCGCGAGTCTGAGCCCGGCTATTAACGCTTCATATTCAGCCTCGTTATTCGATGCGGCGAAGCACAATCTGAACGATTATTCTAGTACTTCACCCGTTGGGGAGACTAATTTCACTCCGACTCCGGACCCTTGTCTTGAGGAAGCTCCATCGACGTAGAGCTTCCATCTTTGGGCCGAAGTCGGGTCGAGTTCTATAGTCGGAGGGAGCTCGATTATGAAATCTGCCAGTACTTGTGCTTTTAGACATGTTCGAGCTTTGTATTCAATGTCGTACTCTCTAAGTTCGATAGCCCATTTGACCAATCGACCTGATTGGCTCGGACTGTGAAGAATGGTTCTCAGTGGTTGAGAGGTCATCACTATGATCGAGTGCGATTGAAAGTAGGGTCGGAGTTTCCGAGCCGACGTTACTAGCGCTAAGGCGAGTTTTTCCATGGCGGGGTATCTGGTTTCAGCGTCGATCAAGGTCTTACTGATGTAATACACCGGCCGTTTTTCGTTCTGTTCCTCGCGAACCAGGACTCCACTTACTGCTGCCGTCGAGACAGCTAGGTAGAGGTAAAGGGGTTCTCCTTCTACTGGTTTCGCCAGTATGGGTGGTTCGCTTAAGTAGGCTTTGAGCTGAGTGAATGCCTCTTCGCACTTTTAGTCCCAGAGGAACTTTTTGTTTGCTTTTAACAAGTGATAGAAGGGTAGACATTTATCAGTCGACCTTGATATGAAGCGATTCAGAGCAGCTATTTTGCCGGTTAGGCGCTGGACTTCTCGCGTCGTTCTGGGAGATTTCATCTCTATGAACGTTGCGATCTGTTTGGGGTTCGCTTCGATCCCTCTTTCGGTCACCAAGTAACCGAGGAATTCTCCTGAAGGGACCCCGAAGGTACATTTAGCTGGGTTGAATTTCATCCCATACTTATTAAGAATGGTAAAGCATTCTTTTAGTTGGGGGATGTGATCCTCGTACCTGGAAGATTTTACCAGCATATCATCGATGTAGACTTCCATGGTTTTGCCTAGGAGTCCTGAAAACATCTTGTTGACGAGGCGCTGGTAAGTTGCTCCTGCGTTTTTTAGTCCGAAGGGCATGACTTTGTAGCAGTACGTGCCTCGATCCGTTATGAACGAAGTCTTTTCTTGGTCTTCAGGGTTCATCAATATTTGATTGTACCCTGAAAACGCGTCCATAAAGGATAGCAGCTGATGTCCAGCGGTGGCCTCGACCAGTCGGTCGATGTGCGGGAGTGGGAAGCTGTCCTTTGGACATGCTTTGTTGAGATCCGTGAAGTCTACACAGACCCTCCACTTTCCGTTCTTTTTCTTAACCACCACGGGGTTCGCGAGCCAGTCGGGGTACTTGACCTCTCTAATCGATCCTATTTTTAATAACCGATCGACCTCGTCATTGACGGCTTTGGCCCGCCCAGGGCCTAGTTTTCGACGTTTCCGTCTTATCGGTTTGTAGGTTGGGTCGACATTCAGCTCGTGGCTGGTTACATCGATGTTTATCCCTTTCATGTCTGCTGAAGACCAGGCGAAGGAGTCGACGTTCTGTTTGAGAAAAGAGACCAGTTCGTTCTTAACCGGCTCTGATAGGTCGATTCCGATGCCAACGAGTCTTTCGGGATGAGCCTCGTCTATGCAGACCTGAGTCGTGAGGTCCTTTGGAGGTCCTATTTGACTGGGATCGTTCGACCTTTTGGTCTGCATGGTGGCGAGCTCCTCCTCTTTCTGTAATTGCTACGCAGGGGATTTCTCGATCTGCTTGTATCCGTTCATGTAGCAATGACGGGAAATCTTTTGACTTCCGTAAATGGTTTTGATCCCTTTGGGAGTTGGAAACTTTACGCATTGGTGGTAGGTCGATGGTACCGCTTTCATGTCGTATATCCATGGTCGACCTAGGATTGCGTTATAGGGAGTTGGCCGATCAACTATGACGAACTCCGTCATTCTCCGAACTCCTCCAGCAATTACTGGGGCGAAGACAGAGCCCATCGAGTATGTCGTTTCGCCAGCAAAACCTACTAGTGGTGTTTTTTCTTCCACAATCTCGGAGTCGTTGAAGTCCATCTTTTTGAACGCGTCGTAAAAGAGGACATCTACCGAACTTCCTGTGTCAATCATTATCCTTGAGAGTTCGACATCTCCCACTACTAGACAAACGAGGAGGGCGTCGTCGTGTGGCTTGTCGAGATTATTTGTCTCCCTCTCGTAGAAAATGATTTCGTGGTCTGGACCCAACATTGGGGTTTTTCCCCCTCTGTCGGTCTCGACTCTTCTTTGAAGAGCTTTGATCGAATTGACCGAGTCGCGGCAAAGCTTGGAACCACCGAAGATGAAGTCGATTCGTTTAGGGGGTATAGCCCGTACACCCCCCCCCCCCCCCCCCCGCAGAGACGAGGGAGATTGATTCTTGTGCGTAAACTCTTGGCAGGAGCCGGAGGCGGGGATAGCGCCGAACCTCCCGGAGTGCCGCTTAGGTTAAGCTCGCCGAGGATGAACTCAACTCGCTTCCGCGACCCATGAGGGAGAGTTTCGGGGGATTCCGGCTCTTTTGACCGTTCCCGTTTGTTTTGGGAGTGCTTTTTTGAGTTCGACTCCTTGGTCTGTTTGTTTTCCTTTTTGTCGGACAGAGTTTCCTCCTCGACTTCGGAGTCTTTTTTGCTTTCGGACTCCTGTTTTTGAGCCTCTGCTTTAGCTCGAGTATAACAATCCTCGGTCGAGTGCCCTCTCTTATTGTGGAAATCACAGAATTTTTCCTTGTCGAACTCGAATTTCTTCGAGCTCTTTGGGCTCTCGACCGCGTTGACGTTCCCTGATTTACGGGAATCCTTTTTCGAGTTCGGATTTTGTGAGCCCGACGGGTTCCTTTCTTTCCGGTGTTTTTCCCTAAGGGCCGTGGTTTCGTCCTCGAGGCGAGCAAAGGCCGATGCGCGATGTAGGGCGTCATCGAGCGTTTGAGGTTCGCGGACTGTTATTTCCTCGCGGAATCTGGTTGAGAACCATAGTCCCCGTCTTAACGCTTCTATAGCTACCTCATCTCGTGGGTTCGCGATTTTGGATTTTATTTCCTTAAATCGATTGATGTACGAGCGAAGTGTTTCGTCGGGTTTTTGAGAGACGCCAAATAAGGCTGCCTCGGTAGTCTTTTCCTCGATGAAAACGGAGTATTGTTTGAGGAAAGCCGTCATGAACTGGGTGAAGTTGTCAATGGACCTTTCTTCCAGTCCGGCAAACCATTCTAGGGCAGAACCTGATAGGTTTTCCGCGAAGAGCCTGCAGAAGGCTGGCTCCCTCTCCTCATCGGTAAGGTACACCCTTGCCATCGCTAGTCGGAATGCCCTGATGTGGGCTTTCGGGTCTGATTTCCCAGAGAATTCTGGAAACTTAGTTTTCTTGATCTCTCGGATCCTTGCAAACGCAATCCGATCTGTTAACGGCGTTTGTTGTGTTTCTTCGATCACTCGATCGATGTCAGGAGCCGCGCTCGTCGCCATGTGAACTTTCGAGCTCAGACTGTTAAACTGGGCTTTAGCCTGTTCAATGTATTGTCTAAGCATATTGTGTTCATCGCCCTCTGCGGGTGCGAACTGGACTTGTGCCTGACCTGAAGTTTGTTCCGGAAAAATGTGGTCGAGGAGATCGATTGTTGGGATCGACCTCGCCTGATCGACCTGGGGTGTTCGGAACTGAACTGAGTTTGATCCGTTAAGGAGTCCCGAGCTCGAGGCGAAGGCAGAACCTCCTAGTTGCCTCAGTCGGATGTTAGAGTTACTCGGGAAAGGTGGTGGCCCGGGTAATGGTCGGTTTCTTGATCCGGTTGGGTCTGTGACCATTGAACTCGAACCAAATGGGGTCGGTATCGTGATAGGGGTCATTGTAGGGTGGAAGCCGCTATTTGACGTATTACCGAAATTTACCGACGTTCCCGGAGGATTTACTACCTGGGAGAAGCCCAAGCGGGTACACGGTGGAGGACTTATGGGAGTTCGCGTTGGTCTGTCCCCTTGGCTTTGACTGGCGAGCTCTTCAAGGCGAGCGTTTAGACGCCGCTCTTATTCGTCGAGCCGCGCTGCCAGAGAACGGTTTGCGATCTCTTGGGCCCTTGCGCTTGCCTCGTTGTTTCTCGTTCGATCTACCAACATGCTTAACATCGAACGGATCTCGGCAAGATCGCTTGGCCCTTGTCTCTGTGGAGCAGAAGGTAGTGGCGAATTGGGTCTGGTTACTCCAGATCCTCCTCCTGGGGTGGGTATTGAGTCAATTCTCATCCACACCCAGTTTCTGCTCGGATCATTAGTTCCTGACAAAATATTTGTCGGAGTCTGGCTCGTCGCGATTGTTTGAGCGACGGAGCCGGCTGGTGCCGAGGACGTGGAGACTGAGGCAGAGCTCGTCAACACGCCGTCGGTCTGACCCATGTTTCTTACCCCGGTAGTGTTCTGAGGAACGTTGTCGACCGTTTGAGGGCGGTCAACCGGCGGTGTGGCGCTGGGAGAGCCAGTTTGGTCGGGATTCATCTCGATCTATCGGATCTAGGATATGTTTCTTAAGATAGGAAAGGCTATAGAAATCCCCCACAGTCGGCGCCAAATGTGAGATCTGGGATTCACACTAAGAATTTGTATTCGTGGATTTGGACTTTTGGATATAGAAATGGTATAGTTTCCTATGAATCAAAGACTTTATTGAGATTGATCGTCGAGATAGAACAAACACAGTCGAGAAGAGAGTACAAAGTATAAATCGAGCTATCTAATCGAAGTGTTCTTAGCCTAGGTTGGAATTGTCTTTAATGAGGCGCCACTTCTCTTCTTAAATAGCCCCGATTCTGATCTCTTCGTCCCGATCTTTCGGCCTCGTCGTTGTAACGATCTCCGAGATTTATGCGGATCGGTTGAACTGGCGAAGACCGAGTTGCTCTATCTCCACGTCATCCTCTGCCGAGCTCGAGCTCGATCGTCTCCGGCTTCGGCATCGTCTGGGCATTTCCAAGGCGTTTGCTTCGCTTGGGCCCAACAAGAGAGTTGGCTCTCCCGTCTGTCTATGATTCTGGAATGGGCTCGTAATTACGGGCCTTTGTCTTGTCTGTTAATGGGCCGGATTTCCTAGGGGGAAATCCAGTACCAACACTAACCTCGTTCAGTCTGTCCATTCAGAGATCGTGGCTTTAGATGGCGTTCCTGAGACGCAGGATCGGATCGTCGAGAAGAGCGGAACCGAAAAGATTAACGAGCCTGAGAAGTCGTCGGCCGGGGCTGATTAATATCCCGTTTCTTTTTAATGTTGTATCGGCTTTGTAATAGCCTTTATTTTAGTTTTGCAAACCTTTGATCCTTTTGTTGGTTTAAGTTAATTTCAGTTTTAAGTTTAAATTAAGTTTTCTTTAAAACCCGATAGCGATTAGAATTAGTCTATCTTAAGTTATTTTTTGACAAACTTAAGTGAATGGCGGTTGGAAATATGTACTTATTAAGTCGGGCTAATCCTGTTTAAACTTGTTCTTTGACAATTTTTAGACAGTTTAGCGACTTAAGTACGTATCCTTAATTAAATCGGATTAATCTTGTATTAAGCTTGTTATCAACAAGTTTAAAAAATATAGCGACTTAAGTATGTATTCGTAATCAAATCGGACTAATTTTGTTTTAAACTTGTTGTTTAACAAATTTAAACAATTTAGCGACTTTCATTGTAACTACTGTATTAAGCTTGTTCCTGACAAATTTTAAACAAGTAGCGACTTTTCATTTTATTTTGCCATAAGGCGGTTTGCGAGGCTTGTGGGTGCTCGGCTTTATTCTAAGGGCGGGCGAATGTGCGAGTCTTATGTGTTCGACTTATTTGTTATCGCCTACCACGAAGAATGTGCGAGACGGATCTCGGCTTTTCCTTACCACGATGTGCACCTCGTGCGCAAGGAAGACCACACCCCTGGCCAGGAGGCATGATGCTAGTGCGAGTCTTATCAGTTGCTCGGCTTTCTGCGAGTTGCTTTGGACTCGGCTTTTGCCAACTAAGGAGTTCGGCTTTATGCGAGTTGCTTAGACTCGGCTCAGGTTTGCGAGTTAGAACTCGGCTCAGGTTTGCGAGTTAGAACTCGGCTTTTGTTAGTACTAAGAATATTTAATTTTTATTGAAAGGACTGACCTGATTTTGGCTTTTGATGAGCTTTCAAGGCGGTATATGTGCTGTAAATAAAAAATTTATAGGATTTGCGACTGTGCCGATGAAGGCTGCCTACGTATCCTCCGAGGAAGAATCAAGTCGCTCGTAGTTCATACATCATTTTTTTTTTTTTTTGCGCTTGGCGTAGCCGTCTTAGAAGTATTCTTTAAGACTTGCTGAATTCCAGGATCGCGGTAAGGCTATACCCTTCATTGACTCGAGCTCGTAAATTCCTGGCTTGACGACTTTCGTGACTTTGTAGGGTCCTTCCCATTTTGCACCGAGTTTGCCCGCTCTCCACTCTTTTGTATTTTCGTAGACCTTGCGCAGGACGTAGTCGCCGACTTGAAAATGTCGCTCCTTGACTCTCTGGTTGTAGTACCGTGTTGCGAGTTGCTGATAATTTTGAATTCTGAGCAGAGCTCGATCTCGCTCTTCTTCTATGGTATCAAGAGCTTGGATCAACATTTTTTCGTTGATCTCGGTATGCTGCGGCATAAGAGATCGGCGGAGAGTATAGATGTTTGCTTCTGCTAGTACCATTGCTTCTACGCCGAAGGCCAAGGAAAATGGGGTAGCTCCAGTTGCGCGGCGAGGAGTCGTTCTATGCGACCAGAGGACTCCATCTAGCTCGTCGGCCCAAACTCTTTTTTTGCTTTGAAGTCGTTTCTTAATGCCGGCAATGATGGTTTTGTTCGTGGCTTCTGCCTGTCCATTCCCTTGGGGGTATCTTGGTGTTGACTTGCTTAACCGTATATCCCACTTCTTGCAAAATCCTTCAAATAGATTAGAGGTCAACTGTGACCCGTTGTCCGTGACGATCTCATAAGGCAGCCCGAACCGACATATGATGTATTTCCAAACGAAGTTCTGGACCTGGACGTCATGAATTGCGGCGTATGCTTTGGCTTCGACCCACTTTGTAAAGTAATCGGTCATAATGAGTAAGAAGCGCCTTTGATTGGACAATGGAAGTGGTCCGACTATGTCAATCGCCCATTGATATATCATGGTTTTTACCCATTTTAGACCATGGTATAGATGTGTTTTAGTGTCTTTTGTCTTTGTTTAGAGTCTTTTACAGGTTTAATCAGGTTTGGAGCTAATTGGAGATATTTGGAGCATTTTGGGACTTTTGGGACGTTTTGGCCGAGAGCTTAACTCACTGTCCGATTTATTGATCATGCATCGACCGACACACCTTGTGCATCGGTCGACACACTAGCGAGATGGGCCGTACGCGTCGGTTTAATGAAGTTATGAAGATTTGCAAAGAAGCCCAAGATAGTTCCAGTATTTACACAGAAGCCCCAGCCGAGATTAGGCCTATATATAGAGGATTTTGGTGTTTATTTTACTTACGCTTTCATAATTAAGAGCAGAGGATTTTTAGAGCTTTTGGGGCTGATCTGAACCTATTACTTCATCTGTATTTGGAGAGGATTTCGAACCCCTTTTACTCTTATTCTTTTATGCAATTTATTCATCATATGATTATGTTTTCATTATCTATGTCTGAGTAGATTCCTAGTTAGGTTTAGGGTTTCTCACATAGGATTTCATGACTTGCTAGACTTGTTCAAATTCAGTTAAGGATTCAAACTATATCTGTTCTTCAATTTAATTGTGCTTAAAGCTAGTTCTAACCTGATCAATTAGAATCTAGATCTTAGGTTGCTAAATACGTCACGGAAGTGGGGTTTAGGAATCTGAACTAATTAAATTGGGCAATTAAACTATTCGCAAACGGAAGTTTGGTTTAGGATAATTGTGAACATATCAAACTTGGGATTAATGCTAGTTTAATCTGTTAGTTCTCGCAAACGAAAGTTTGGTTTGCTGCACTTAGACTTAGAGAATTATCGCAAAGGAATTTGGTTAATTCTATATCTGTGTTTTGAGTTCTAGAACTGTGCTTAATTAGATCCTTGCTGAATGAACTGTCTGCTTGTCTGATTTCCTGAGAATACCCTAGGCTTGACGCTTTTAATTACTTGCTTTCACAACCGTTAATCTCTGCTAATGATTTACTTTCTCGCACCGCTTTCAATTCAATCATATTGTTTTCTTTCTAGTATTAGTCTCTACTGTTCTGATCTATTGAGACCAAGTGTCCCTGTGGATTCGATAACCCTATATACTACTTTGACATTGCTGTTCACTTGCAGTTTAGAATAGGGTAAAACTTAGAACCTATCACCCATCTCTTAAATGGATAGGCCGCAGTTGAAGTTGTAAGCAGTTCCGTTGGTCGATGTATGAATGGCGCATGTCGCTGACACTTTTCGCACTTGTTGGAATAGGTTTCGCAGTCGGCTATCATAGTCGGCCAATAGTGACCATTCAGTTTGATTTTGAGAGCGAGGGACCGACCTCCAGAATGATTGCCGCATTCTCCTGAATGTGTTTCTTCGAGAACCCGGCTTACTTCGTCTCCATGTATGCATCTGAGAAGAATTTTATTGGCCGAATACTTGTAGAGGATACCGTTATGTATAGTGTATCGCACGCTTCTGACTTTAAATCGTCGTGCTACCCATTTGTCTTCAGGAAGCTTCCCTTCCGTTAGGTACGCTCTTATCTCTTGCCGCCAATCCTCATTTTCTTCTGTCAAGAGTGCGATGAGGTCAGCATTTTTTGCTTGACTCTCAAGACACATGTCGTCCAATTCTTCGTGAGTACTTTCAGGAGGCGGGATACTTGGTTCATGGATTGTTTCCACTGGAATCCGTCGACAGAGATCGGGATTCGATGCTAGAGATGCAAGTGCATCTGCTGGAGCATTTTCTTTTCTCGGTATATGGACGATATCAAAGAACTCAAAGGAGCCGGTGAGCTCTAATGCCGCCTTCCGATAGGCTTCCATTCGTTCGTTTTTTTGCTTTGTAATCTCCGTTGATTTGGTTCGCGACAAGCATGGAGTCGCAATGGGCCAAAAGATGTCGTACTCCGATTTCTCGGGCTAGCCTAAGGCCGGCTAGTATTGTTGGAGGCTGTAAAACCCATTTTGAACGATTGTTCCAATATTTCTCCTGTTGGGGATACGAGACGTACTCCTACCCCAGCTCCTTTTTTGGATGAAGCGCCGTCGACAAATAACTTCCAATTCTTGTCTTCTATTTCGGCACCGACATCTAGTTCAGGTGATAAATCTACAAGGAAATTGGCTATTACCTGTGATTTGGCCGTTGTCCTGTTTCTGTATTCGATGTCGTACTCACTCAATTCCACTGCCCATTTTTCCAGGCGACCAGATTGTCCCAGGCTGTGCAAGATTGTCCGAAGAGGTTGGCTGCTCAACACCGCGATTGAGTGTGATTGAAAGTAAGGTCGCAGTTTGCGCGCCGAGATGACTAACGCGAGAGCCAGCTTTTCCATGGCGGGATACCTGGTCTCCTCTCCGTTCATTGTTTTGCTTATGTAAAAGATCGGCTTCTGTTCCCCTCTGTCCTCTCGGACTAGTACGCCGCTGACCGCTGTCGTTGAGACCGCGATGTATAGTAACAGTGTTTCACCGTTTTCGGGCTTTGACAATATCGGCGGGTTCGACAAGTAGTCCTTGAGCTGAATGAACGCCTCTTGACACTTATCATCCCATATGAATCTTTTATTTCCCCGGAGGAGCTCGTAAAAGGGCAAACATTTGTCCGTTGAACGAGATATGCATCTGTTCAGGGCGGCTATACGGCCGGTCAGGCGTTGTACCTCTCATGTATTTTTGGGAGATGGTAAGTCGATTATGGCCGAGATTTGTTTTGGATTTGCTTCTATTCCTCTCTGAGTCACCACGTATCCAAGGAACTCTCCTGATGTTACTCCAAACGTACACTTGGCCGGGTTGAGCTTCATTCCGTACCGGTTAAGGATGTTAAAACATTCCTTCAAATGGCCGACATGCTGAGAGGCAATCAAATATTTGACCAACATGTCGTCAATATAAACCTTCATCGTTGTGCCGAGCTGGCCTGTAAACATCCGGTTGACCAATCTCTGGTAGGTGGCGCCGGCGTTTTTGAGACCAAAGGGCATAACCTTATAACAGTAAGTTCCACGTTCAGTGATGAATGCCGTCTTCTCTCAATCGTCCGGATTCATGAGGATTTGATTATATCCTGAGAACGCATCCATGAATGATAGTAACTCGTTACCGGCAGTTGCTTCAACAAGTCGGTCAATATGCGGCAGCGGGAAGCTATCTTTTGGACAGGCCTTGTTGAGATCTGTGAAGTCGACACATACTCTCCACTTCCCGTTTTTCTTTTTAACGACGACCGGGTTAGCAAGCCAGTCGGGATACTTTACCACTTGAATCGAACCGGCGTCTAGCAATTTCTCTACTTCATCATTGACCGCTTTAGCCCTTTCGGGGCCGAGCTTACGCCTCTTCTGCTTAATCGGATTATAGGTAGGATCAACATTGAGCTCGTGGGTCGTGATCGTCGGGTTGATACCCTTCATGTCTTTGACCGACCATGCGAAAGTCGAAACATTCTGCTGTAAGAGGTGATCAACTCCCTTTTGATATCTTCGGGTAGTTCTGCGCCTATTCCCACGCACTTGCTTGCGTCCGAGTCATCGATAAAGACCTGTTGGATCAGTTCCTTCTCAGGCCCTTTTCTTCCTTGTTCTGTATTGATCATACATGACGGTACTCTTATCTTATGTTCCCTTGTGAAACACGACCGGCTTGCGCTTTGGCATCCCTTAACCGTCTGGATTCCCTTAGGTGTTGGGAATTTTAGGCACTGATGATATGTCGAGGATACCGCCTTCATGATGTATAACCATGGAGTGCCGATAATGACGTTATAGATGGTTGGTTTGTCGATGACATGGAACCTCACCATTCTGTTAACTCCTCCTGCGTAAACCCGTGAGCGGTTTTGCTTTCTTCTTAATGTCTTCCTCTTTTATCTCCATCTTTTTGAGCGTGTCTAAGAAGATCAAATCTATTGAGCTTCCGGTGTCCACTAGTATCCGAGATACTTGACAGCTTCCGATCAATAGTTCAACCACTAGCGGGGTCATTGTGAGGGTAATGAGTTCCATAGAGATCTTGGTCGGTAAAGAAGACGGGGGGATCGTCTGACAGGATTGGCTGAGGCGCCTTTTGCGCGGCTAATGCAAGGCGTTCGTAGACCTTGATTGACCGAACTGAGTCTTTTACGGAGATTAGACCGCCCATGATCATGTTGATCATGGGAGTTCCCTCTTCGTCTTCTTCCTCCTCTTCTTCTCGATTGCGTTTCAAAGCTATGCTTTTGATGCGCCGATGTTGCTTGCCTTGCTTGGGTGCTTGCCCGTCGATTTTGCCTTCA
The DNA here is from genome assembly GCA_030180135.1 of Orychophragmus violaceus. NCBI lineage: Eukaryota > Viridiplantae > Streptophyta > Magnoliopsida > Brassicales > Brassicaceae > Orychophragmus > Orychophragmus violaceus. Next base: position 83,144,314 of record CM058234.1, on the reverse strand, counting down.
TCCTGCTGCCCAGATTATTCTTTTTTAACCTTTCGATCGCCGCCTTGATTTCTTCATCTGAAAGTCGGGCATAGAGTGGATTTCTAAGGTTCCGACATTCAGCAGTGTCGTGCGATGTAGCTTGATGGTATTCGCAGTACTTTTCTCCCGTGACGGGAGCGGCTTGCTGTGCCTTTCCTTTTCCTTCTTTATTTCGTTTGCTCCAAGGTTTCGATGATCGGGATTTGTCAGCGCTGTCGACAACCATTGTGGCTTTAGCCCCTTTGTCGTAATGTTGCCTAGGTTCCTTCTCCTCCTTTTTGTCGGACTGTTTAGTCGTGTCGAACTTCCTTGCTAGAGCCACCTTCTTTTCCTCTAGCTCCACAAATTTATTTGCTCGGTGTAGGGCATCTTCGATGGTTAATGGCGGATTAACGACCAAGTCTTGGTAGAACGGTGATTCATGCCAGACGGCGTTTGTTAGTGCCGCGATAGTGAACTTATCCGGGGCATCAGCTCGTGTCATAGTCGCTTTGAATCGGTCTATGAATGCTTTCAATGTTTCATTCTTCTCCTGCGTCATGGCCATCAGTGCGTTCAGCGATGTATCTTTGCTCACGTAGGCAAAGTGATGTCTCACAAACGCTCTCGTCAGATCCGAGAATTCGTTGATCGATCTAGGCGGTAGCCGGGAAAACCAGGTCAGTGCGTCCCCTTCTAAGGTTTCTGAAAACAACTGACAGAGGCCGATGTTCCGTTCTCTGGATGACGTGAATCGCGCTTTCACTGCCATAATCTTAAAAATCGTTAGATGAGTGCCGGGGTCCTTCGTGCCGTTGTACATCGGTAATCTGAGCTTCTCTTTCTGACGTATGTATGTCTCCGTAATGCGCAACGTGAATGGCGTTCTTCGAGTTTCCTCAATGATTCGATCGATCTCGGGGGCGGACCCTTTAACGTTGTGAACTTCGCCTTTCAATTCTTTCAGGGTATCTCTGAGTTCGGTCAGCTGCTTCTCGACATGGTTACGACTTGTTCCGCGAATAGACGCTCCATGAGTTTTCTCGTGTGACATACCTCGCTCTTGGCGATAGTTATCATGGTGCGAGTTGTTCTCATATCGCGAATTTCGTCTGTGATGCAAGCCCCGTGTCTCGTGGTCGGTGCGCTCGTCCTTATCGGGTGAGTACCTCTCGTCGCTCCAGTCGTCTTGCTCCCGGCTTGGGCTGCGTTTAGGCTCTTACGAATCTTTCTTTCGATGTGAGCTCTATTCGCGAGTATCCTTCTCATCGCGTTCCTTGCGTGATTTGCTCCTGGATTCGCTGCTTCGGCTTTGTTCTCGATGGTTCTCATCATACGTGTCGTAGATCAATCGTCTGGTGACTTTGTCTTTTACTTTCGGAGGCACCTGTCACTTGGATTTCCTTGATTGTTGGTCCGAGCGGATCTTTGCTTGTTCTGACTGTAATAAATCGATTCTTTCTGAAAACGTTTTGATCAAATCGTTCTGTGACTCGATTTTGGCCATCAGAGTAGCCAGAACTTTGTCTCGCTCGATTTGTTCTGCCGTTTCGCTGAGTGACGGGACATGTTTACCGTCATCTCGAGCTTTGTTCGACTTAGCGGTGTCCCGCGGCTGTTTGCCGTCAAGCGCCGTATCGTCTTCGTGATCACTTTGGTCGTAATCACTTCCTTCATGATCACTTAGGTCAACCCTTGGATTTTCCGGATCGATTTCGTTATGGTTTCCCGACATCTCGTTCAGAAATTTCTCTTAGAAATCCCCACAGTCGGCGCCAATTGTGAGATCTCAACTCGGTCTATCCTAAGATAGTAAGAGTTTTAGGGTTTTTCTTGAGGGATTCTAAAAGAAGAATTTAAGAACACGGTGAGAATTAGGAATTTAGGGTTTTATGCTGGTGTTGCCGAGATGGAAGCCGGTAAAAAGAATGTTAAAGTCGCCGGAGAGAGATTAGGTTAAAGTCGGTACTCTAAGATCTCTCAAGCAAGAATATTATGAAAAGCGTGAGTTTATTCAATGAAGCAGTTCCCTTTTTATAGGGTTACAAAGTCGGTTTACAATAAGGAAAGTAGATAAATACAAATATTTTCCTAATATCTCGATCTCACCGAGATACGGAATATTTCCATATCTTTGATATAGCTATATGCCGCCTTTAACACCTCCTGAACCCTAATGTAAGCCGGTTGTCCCGAGATAGGTTTAACCTAAGTTTTACCGACTTGGGCTTTATACCGGCTTTCCATTCTGGGCTGACCTAAACTCATGAATAGGCCTTTTAGGAAAGTGCTAATCTTGACTCCAACATATATTCATTATCAGAATTCATGTAGAACAAATAATAAAAATGTAAAATAGTTACATTTTTTGATAATTTAGCCTACGATTTCCTATCGAAAAAATGAAATTAATGTTTGTTCAATTGAGAATAACGATTCGTGACGTCGAGACACCTCGTGACCTCTGAAGAATTCTCATCAACGTCTATTCTCCCAGATTTAGCCTCTCAAGTCTCTATGTCAAATAATTCCACAAACTCTTGTTGAGAATTTGAATAAAAATAATGACACGGTTGAGGTTTGAGTCCATAATAGTTGTTTATTTATAAGATCTAACAGACGCTGAAATAAAACGGCAGGAGACTGAAGAATTTGGTTATTGAATGATTTGTATAACAATAATTAAAATTGAAGGGGATTAAAGAAACTGTGGACTTGAACTAGCTGTTGTAACTGTTTATTTAAGGCGGAGGCGGAATAATGGCAGAAATGCTACTTTCTCAGAAATTAGTGGCCAACATGCCACTCCATGATCAGCATGCTACTCTTTTTTAATGGAATGACGAAACTACCCCTGGTTTTTTTAAATGAAAAAACTCATCTCCCGTGTGGTACAACTGCCCCCAGATGTACCAGTACAACGCCTCCCAGATGTACCAGTTGTACCAGTACAACTGCCCCCCCCCCAGATGTACCAGTTGTACCAGTACAACTGCCTCCCAGATGTACCAGTTGTACCAGTATTGGTACGACTGACATAATAATCCTCTAGTTGTACCGCAATAGGAGGATTCGAACCCTGGATGCAACGCGCGCACAGGGACGCGCGCGACCACCTGAACTACCGTGTATTTTACAAATCTATACCGATTCAATGCTATTTAACCCTGAGATATCATTCATTAAGGGTAAAATTGTAATTTTAGCTGAAAGTGGCATTTGTGATCACTTTTTCTCTAGAAGTGGCATTTAACCCTCTTACTCACTGTAGAAAGGCATAGGAAAGAAGGAAGAAGAAGGGTTACAAAGAAGATAGAGTACTTTGTTTTAGGCCGGTGAGTTTGAAGGTAAGACAAACTCCAGAGTATAAAAAAATATGACACGTGAACTTGAACTGTAATGGCCCAAATTCACCATAATTTAAATTTTTATAAAAAGAAGGAGAAAGTCCAAAGTTCAAGTGCGAAGCCCAATTGTTTTCTCCAAAACCCTAGTCTTTTCTTATAAATAGGAGCCCATCCCTTAGAAAAGCAAAAAAAAAAAGTCTTTCCGGCGAAACCCTGCTCCTCTCCCGTTGCAGCCACCGCCTCCAGAGATCAGATCTAGGGCTCTTTCATCTTTTAGTGTTGAATCTAATCCTGAAAACCTGTTTTCAGTTCTGATTCTCCCTAACCCGAACACTAAAAGCCTCGTATCTTTCTGACCGTGACGAATCTAGGATATCCGAGACCACCAGCGCGTTCATCTCGACGAGACGGAACCAACGGGACCAGCCACGCCTCCAGAAGCCTCTGTATGCGCATGCAATCGCTGTTTCAAGATCAGCCGGGGTCGCCCATGTGCCGCCGCACGCGCAGCCGCCGGAGTCACGCGCCGCCGCCGTCCGCCAAGAGTCGCCTCCGTCTCCGCCGCCTGGAGCGTCGGCGTTCGCCGGAGCGCCGCCACTGCAGACCACCGGGGTCGCTGCGGACCGCTGCCGAGTCAACTCGCCGGCGATCGAGTCAACTAGGGTTGACTGGGTTGTGTTGACCGGGTTGAGTCGTTGACCAGTTTTGTTAACCCGGTTTAGTCGGTTCGGTTCAATTTCAATTTCCGGTTTGATCTGAAGTCTGGTCAGGCAATTGGAATTCCTAAATTACGCTTTTGCCCTTCTTTAGCCAAGGTGAGGACCGGTCGTGATTTATGCCTACTCTATTTCAACTATGGGCACGAGTCCTTCGTTAATACCGTCTTTCCTAGGTAGTGTAGAATACTTATACACGTGTGATGTGATTGAAAGAACGTAGAACTGCTAGGTTATCGCTTAAACAGAAAATGTTGATTGTGCGTGATGGATATGTGTGGAGTAGATGTGTGGTAGGGCCTCCGTAAGTGTAACACCCCTTTCCCATTATCCGCTGACCGTCGAGCTGACCGGTCAACAATCAAACAAGAACATGACCAAGTCGAACCCGAGCAATAAAAACAGAAAAGAGTTGTCACAAGACGAACCCGGCCCATTAACAAATAAGACAAAAGCCCATATTCATGAGCCCGTTCCAGAATCAGAGACAAAGAGACGAGCCGATTCTTTTGCTGGGCCCAAACGAATGACGTCTTAACAAAGCCCAAGCAACGCCAAAGTGGGAGGAGATCGAGCTCGAGCTCGACAGAGACGACGTGGAGATAGAACAACTCGGTCTTTGCCAGTTCAACTGATCCATGAGAATCTCGGGGATCGTTACGAAGGAGAGGCCGAAATATTGGAACAGAAAGATCAAAGTCGAGACTATTTAAAGAGGAAGTGGCGATCCATTCAAGATATACCGACCCTAACTTAGAACACTTCGACTAGATAGCTCGATCACCATACTTTGTACTCTCTTTTCGATTGTGTTTGTTCTATCTCGACGATCAATCTCAATAAAGTCTTTGATTCATAGGAAACTGTACCATTTCTATATCCTAAAGTCCAAATCCACGAATACAAATTCTCAGTGTGAATCCCGGATCTCACATTTGGCGCCGACTGTGGGGACTATCTATAGTTTTTCCTGTCTTAAGAATCAGATCTTAGATCCGATAGATCGAGATGAATCCCTACCAATCTGGCTCTCCCAGCGCCACACCACCGGTTGACCACCCTCAAACGGTCGACAATGTTCCTCAGAACACCACCGGGGTAAGAATCATGGGTCAGACCGATGGCGTGTTGACGAGCTCTGCCTCAGTCTCCACAACCTCGGCACCGGCCGGCTCAGTCGCCCAAACAATCGCGACGAGCCAGACTCCGACAAACGTTTTGTCAGGAACTAACGAACCGAGCAGAAACTGGGTGTGGATGAGAAACGGTTCGATTCCCACCCCTGGAGGCGGATCTGGAACAACCAGATCCAATTCCCCACTGCCCTCTGCTCCACAGCGACAAAGCCCAGATGATCTCGCTGAAATCCGTTCGATGTTAAGCCTGTTGGTAAACCGAACGAGAAACAACGAGGCAAGCGCACGGGCCCAAGAGATTGCGAACCGCTCTCTGGCCGCGCAGCTCGATGAACAGTAAAGGCGCATTAACGCCCGTCTTGAAGAGCTCGCTAGCCAAAACCAGGGGGTAGATCAACACACGATCCACGAACCCCTATAAGTCCCCCACCGTGTACACGCTTGGACTTCTCCCAGGTGGTAACTCCACCGGGAACGTCGGGGAATTTCGCCAGTACGTCGGATAGCGGCTTTCGCCCTATAATGACGCCCATCGCGACTCCAACCCCATTCGGTTCAAATTCAACGATCACATATCCAACCGGTTCGGGAAGTCGACCATTACCCGGGCCACCACCTTTCCCGAGTAGTTCGAATATTCGGCCGAGGCAACTAGGAGGCTCTGCTTTCGCCTCGAGCTCAGGACCCGTTAACGGGTCAAATACGGTACAGTTCCGAACGCCGCAGGTCGACCAGACGGGATCGTTTCCAGCAATCGATCTCCTCGACCCCGCTTTCCCTGGACAAACGTCCAATCAAGCACAAGCCCAGTTCGCGCCTACGACAGGCGACGACCACGATATGCTTAGACAGTATATTGAACAAGCTAAGGCTCAGTTAGTCAGTCTGAGCTCCAAAGTTCACATGGCGACAAGCGCGGCGCCCGACATCGATCGAGTGATCGAAGAAACGCGACAAACGCCGTTCACAGACCGGATCGTCTTCGCAAGGATCCGAGAAATCAAGAAAACTAAATTTCTAGAATTCTCTGGGAAGTCGGACCCCAAAGCCCATATCAGGGCATTCCGACTAGCGATGGCAAGGGTATACCTTCGCCGAAAACCTATCAGGCTCCACCCTAGAATGGTTTGCCGGACTGGAAGAAAGGTCCATCGACAACTTCACCCAGTTCATGACGGCTTTCCTCAGACAATACTCCGTCTTTATCGAGGAAAAGACTACTGAGGCAGCTCTATTTGGCGTCTCCCAAAAACCCGACGAATCGCTTCGCTCGTACATCGACCGATTTAATGAAATAAAATCCAAAATCGCAAACCCACGAGACGAAGTAGCTATAGAAGCACTGCGACGTGGACTATGGTATTCAACCAGATTCCGCGAGGAAATAACAGTCCGCGAACCTCAAACACTCGATGACGCCCTTCATCACGCATCGGCCTTCGCTCGCCTCGAGGACAAAACCACGACCCTCAGAGAAAAGCATCGAAAAAAAAGAACCCTTCGGGCTCGCAGAACTCGAACTCGAAAAAGGATTCCCGTAAATCAGGAAACGTCAACGCGGTCGAGAGCCCGAAGAGCTCGAAGAAATTCGAGTTCGACAAGGAAAAATTCTGTGAATTTCACAACAAAAGAGGACACTCGACTGAAGATTGCTATACTCGAGCTAAAGCCGAGGCTCAAAAGCGAGAGTCCGAAAGCAAGCAAGACTCCGAAGTCGAGGAGGAAACTCCATCAGACAAAAAGGAAAATAAACAAACCAAAGAGTCGAACACCAAGAGGCCTTCTCAGAATAAACGAGAACGGACAAAGGAGCCGGAATCTCCCGAAACACTCTCAGGGGTCGCGGAAGCGAGTCGAGTTTATTCTCGGCAAGCTCAGCCTGAGCGGCACCCCGGAAGGTTCGGCATTATCTCCACCTCCGGCTCCAGTTAAGAGTTTACGCTCACGAATCAACCTCCCTCGTCTCTGCAGGGGGGGGTGTACGGGCCATACCCCCTAAACGAATCGACTTCATCTTCGGTGGCTCAAAGCTCTGCCGAGACTCGGTCAATTCAATCAAAGCTCTTCAAAGAAGAGTCGAGACCGACAAAGGGGGTAAAATCCCAATGGTAGGTCCAGACCACGAGATCACTTTCCACGAGAGCGAGACAAATAATCTCGACAAACCACACGACGACGCTCTCCTCGTTTGTCTAGTAGTGGGAGATGTCGAACTCTCAAGAATAATGATCGACACAGGAAGTTCGGTGGATGTCCTCTTTTATGACGCGTTCAAAAAGATGGACTTCAACGACTCCGAGATCGTGGAAGAAAAGACACCACTAGTAGGGTTCGCTGGCGAAACAACGTACTCGATGGGCTCTATCTTCGCCCCAGTGATAGCTGGAGGAGTCCGAAGAATGACAGAATTCGTCATAGTAGATCGGCCAGCTCCCTATAACGCTATTCTAGGTCGACCGTGGATATACGACATGAAAGCGGTACCGTCGACCTACCATCAATGCGTAAAATTTCCAACTCCTAAAGGGGTAAAAACCGTGTACGGAAGTCAAAAGATTTTCCGCCACTGCTACATGAACGGATACAAGCAGATTGAGAAATCTCCCGCGTAGCAATTACAGAAAGAGGACGAGCTCGCCACCATGCAAACCAGAATGTCGAATGACCCAAGTCAAATAGGACCTCCAAAGGACCTCACGACCGAAGTTTTCATAGACGATGCTCATCCCGAAAGACTCGTTGGCATTGGAATCGACCTATCAGAGCCAGTCAAAAACGAACTGGTCTCTTTCCTTAAACAAAACATCGACTCCTTTGCCTGGTCTTCAGCAGACATGAGAGGGATCAACATCGACGTTACCAGCCACGAGCTGAATGTCGACCCAACCTAGAAACCGGTAAGACAGAAACGTCGAAAACTAGGTCCGGAACGAGCTCGAGCTGTCAATGACGAGGTCGATCGATTATTAAAAATTGGATCGATCAGAGAGGTCAAATAACCCGACTGGCTTGCGAACCCTGTAGTGGTTAAGAAAAAGAACGCGAAGTGGAGAGTCTGTGTAGATTTCACGGATCTCAACAAAGCATGTCCGAAGGACAACTTCCCACTCCCACACATCGACCGGCTGGTCGAAGCCACCGCCGGACACCAGCTACTATCCTTCATGGATGCTTTCTCGGGGTACAATCAAATATTAATGAACCCCGAGGACCAAGAAAAGACTTCGTTCATAATTGATCGAGGCACGTACTGCTACAAAGTCATGCCCTTCGGACTAAAAACGCAGGAGCGACTTACCAACGCCTCGTCAACAAGATGTTTTCAGGACTCCTAGGCAAAACTATGAAAGTCTACATCGACGATATGCTGGTCAAATCTTCCAGGTATGAGGATCATATCCCCCAACTAAAGGAATGTTTCATCATTCTCAATAAATACGGAATGAAGCTCAACCCTGCAAAGTGTACCTTCGGGGTCCCTTCAGGGGAATTCCTAGGTTACCTAGTGACCGAAAGAGGGATCGAAGCGAACCCCAAACAGATCGCGACGTTCATAGAGATGAAATCTCCCAGAACAACGCGAGAAGTCCAACGCCTGACTGGCAAAATAGCTGCTCTGAACCGTTTTATCTCGAGGTTGACTGACAAATGTCTGCCCTTCTATCACCTGCTCAAAGCGAACAAGAAGTTCCTCTGGGATGAAAAGTGCGAAGAAGCGTTCACCCAGTTTAAAGCCTACCTAAGCGAACCACCTATACTGGCGAAACCAGTAGAAGGAGAACCCCTCTACCTCTACCTAGCTGTTTCCACGGCAGCAGTAAGTGGAGTCCTGGTTTGCGAAGAACGAAACGAACAACGACCGGTGTATTACATCAGTAAAACCTTAATCGATGCTGAAACCAGGTATCCCGCCATGGAAAAACTCGCCTTGGCGCTGGTGACATCAGCTCGGAAACTCCGACCATACTTTCAATCGCACTCGATCATAGTGATGACCTCTCAGCCACTGAGAACCATCCTTCACAGTCCAAGTCAGTCAGGTCGACTGGTCAAATGGGCTATCGAGCTTAGCGAGTATGACATAGAATATAAAGCTCGGACGTGCCTAAAAGCACAAGTACTGGCAGATTTTATAATCGAGCTCCCACCGACCGTCGAACTTAACCCGACCTCCGCCAAAAAATGGAAACTCTACGTTGATGGAGCTTCCTCAAGGCAAGGATCTGGAGTCGGAGTAAAATTGGTCTCCCCCACCGGCGAAATATTGGAACAGTCTTTTAGACTGGGCTTCGCCGCATCAAATAACGAAGCAGAATATGAAGCGTTGATAGCCGGGCTCAGACTACAATAGCAATGGGAGCCCGAGAAGTAGACGCGTTCAGCGATTCACAATTGGTCACGAGCCAATATCATGGCGACTACGAGGCCAAGGACGAGCGCATGGAAGCATACCTACAGGTAGTACACACGCTCGCCAAACAGATCGAATTCTTTGATCTAACACGGATCCCGCGGGGGGGGGGGGGAACACCGCAGCCGATGCCCTAGCCGCATTAGCATCGACATCAGATCCTAACCTTGAAAGGAACATACCAGTCGAGGGGATCAAGAAACCAAGCATCGACATATCCCTAAAAGCTCTGTCCTTGAAAGAGGACGAGCCTGCCGTAAAGGACGATGTCGAGCACGAAGAATGTCTCGGCGACACCAGTCGTGACATCATCAAAATTGATGATGATCCTGATCCGAGAGATGCCGTGTACGTCGCGAGCGTCCCCGACGGACCAATCCAAGCCGCATCCACCAGTCAAGGACCCGAGCCTGACAATGACGAAGATTGGAGAATTCCGATCATTCGATACATTACAAATGACGAAGTTCCGAACGACAAATGGGAGGCACGGAAACTCAATGCACAAAGTGCAAGGTACTGCGTCACACAAGGAGAACTCTTTAAAAGGAGTCTCTCCGGACCTTACCTCAAATGCCTCGACAAAAGGCAAGCCCAGCCGTGATCACGCAGGCCCACGACGGATCCTGCGGAAGCCATTCCGGAGGACGAGCCCTGGCCGTACAAATCAAAAGGCAAGGCTATTTCTGGCCAACAATGGCCACCGAATGCGAGTCCTTCTCCAACAAATGCGACAAGTGCCAAAAGCTAGCCCCGATTATCCACCAAGCATCGGAGAAACTCTCCTCTATCTCATCGCCATACCCATTCATGCGATGGGGAATGGACTTCGTGGGGCCCCTAGTCGCATCTGGCAAAAAGAAAGCCACACACTTATTGGTAATGACAGACTACTTCACCAAATGGATTGAAGCAGAGTCGTACCAGAAGGTCAAAGACGTTCACGTTAAGGAGTTCGTCTGGCGAAACATCGTTTGCCGGCAAGGACTACCCCACGAGATCGTCACTGATAACGGTTCCCAGTTCATATCAAACGCCTTCAAGGAGTTCTGCAGAACGTGGAACATAAAGCTGACTTACTCAACGCCACGCTATCCCCAAGGGAATGGGCTGGCGGAAGCGGCTAACAAGGCAATCATGAATAGCCTCAAGAAAAGACTCAATGAGTGTAAAACGAGCTGGAGCTCTGGGCCTACCGGACTACCCCCCGCAAATCCACCGGCGAGACTCCCTTCTCGCTGGCTTACCGGATCGAGGCGGTAGTACCAGCCGAAATCCTCGTGTCAAGCATCCGCAAAGAAGAATGCCCACGACAAGAGGAACTCAATAACAAGATGATAACTGACGAGCTCGATCTCGTCGACGAAAGGAGGAACCTCGCACTAGCTCGAATCCAGAACTACCAATAAGCCGTAGCTCGTTACTACGATTCCAAGATCAAAACTCGAAGGTTTTAAGTAGGAGAGCTCGTCTTACGGAAAGTGTTCGACCATAAAAAGGAAGAACACGCTGGGAAGTTAGGAGCAAAGTGGGAAGGTCCTTACCAGGTCACCGACGTTGTAAAGGACGGGGTCTACCGACTCAAGTCGGTGGAAACCCAGAAACCTGAACTACGACCTTGGAACATCATCAACCTCAAAAAGTACTTCCACTAGGAGTACGACAACATAATCGAACTACGAAATGGCTTGATCCCCTTAAAAGGGTACGTAGGCAGCTCGACTTCGAGCCAGCCACCCCCCAAACACAAAGCTCTTACCGAGCTCAACAACTTCTGACGAAGTCATACTAGCTTATCTTTGTAAAATCAAAATAAGTCTCTCAATCCAATGTCTCTTTCTGTCGAAAAAGTTAGAGTCGTTGCGAAATACCTCACCATTACATTCTCAAAAAGTGATATGAAATTATCTCTTCAAAAGCTAAAGTGATATGAAATTATCTCTTCGAAAACAAACGATATTAATTCATCCTTTCCGAGCGACCTGAAATGGCCCCTCCCAAAATCAAGCGATATGAAATTATCTCTTCCAAATAGAGGTGATATGAAATTATCCCCCCAAGTATCAAAAGATATGAAATTATCTCTTCCAAAATCAAGTGATATGAAATTATCCCTTCCGAGAGATTCCAGACGACCTCTCCAAAAATCGAGTGGTATGAAATTACCTCTCCAAAAAATAAAGCGATATGAAATTATCCCTATAAACAAGCGATATGAAATTATCCCTTCCGAGAGACCTCAAACGGCCTCTCCCAAAACAAAGTGATATGAAATTATCCCTTCAAACAAAGCGACCTAAAATGGTCCTTTCAAATCAAACGAGCTGAAATGATCATCCCAAAACAAGCGACCCAAAACGGTCCTCCCAATTCGAACGAACTGAAATGATCGTCCCAAAGAAAGAGATCCAGAGCGATCCTTCCAAAACCTATAATTCTTCTTAACCTTATACAGCTCAGAAGAATAAGGGGGCCACCCTCTCCCTTTAAGCGAAAATGGCGAAGTCAAGGAAACCGATCGCACGGAAAGACCTCCGCTCGCATTCGAAACGGAACTTTGTAAGTCTACCCCGATTTTTCGTTCCCATTAAACATCAAACTCGTACTGCACATTACGAAAGAGCTCGATCTCGAGTACGAACAACTATGCTAAAACAGTAAAGTCTATGCTAAGGCATGAAAGACTCAAAAAGAAATTCATTGAAAAGAGGACACAATGTCCTCGAGTTCGAACCCAAAAAAAAAAATCAAAAGCCCCTTCGGGCAACGACAGAACAATCAAAATTGCCGCGATCGCGAGGAAGCCTCGTCTCCATCCTCCGCCTGATCACCGGTAGATGCAACCCCAGTCGGGAGATTCGATCTGTACTAATCAGGAAGGGAAAAAGCCGGCGGCGGAACATGCGCCAAAATAACCGAGTCGCTCGACACGGTTGGCAAGTTTAACTTGCCAACACTAAAATCAGAGACCGCTGCGGCGTTCATCTCTTCCATGGCCGCCCTCTTTTGATCGGCCAACCTCAGCACTTCCCGAGTCAGGTCAAGCTCGCCGGAAGAAAACTCCGCGATAAGTTCGATATTGGCTAGGGTTTCTTGGAGGCGAATCTCAGCGTTGGTTTCGAGCTTCCGCTTTTCGCTTTTCTCCTTGATCTCTTTAAGGATTTCCAAGTACTCCCCGCTCATCTTCTTCCTCGCCTCGTGAGACGCGACATTTATATCGAAGTCCCTCCCCACGAGGACCCTCTCCAGGTCGGCTCGATCTTGAGCGGCTTGCGCTGCTGCAACCCTACTTGCTTCTTCGGCGGCCAGTGTCTGACCTTCAGCCGCCTGAAGCTTCTGAGAAAGATCTTCCTCACGATTCTCGTGAACCAATAACTGGGGTTCTAGTCCCTCGTACCTAGCCAATTTCCTCCCAAGCTCCTCCTCTCGAGCCAAGGAATCCTGCAGCTCTGCGGTCAAAACGCGGACCGATCTCCTGGCGGCCTCGAGCTCGCCCACTTGCAACCTCTCGCGAAGCTCGCGCTCGGACTGAGCCACAAGTCCGTTCGTAGCCTCCAGGAACTACATAAGCACACGAATTTTAAAGTCTCTCGCGCAAACGAAAGGCGAGAAAAAAGAACTACAATCGATACCTTCCCGGTGGCTGTCGCCATCCTGGTGTACAAATCACCAAGGACCATGTCCCCAACGACCGAAAGCCGAGCACCCGTAGGTCCAAAGTTCCTTAATGAACGGGCCGCGCCCCCGGGCGCCCCAACACCCTCGCTCGAACTGCTCGAGCTCGTCTCCGTGCCGATCCTCCGATGCTTCGGCGCGGGGGAAAGGCTCCCACCGCCACTCTGATCGTTCGGTCTCCCCGAATCATTCGGGCAAAGACCGCGTGAAGCCGGCTCCCTGGACGAGACCAGGTCCGCTCCCCGAACAACCGGAGAAGAAGAAACCTCCCTCGTCTCTACGGCCGCATCGCAGGCCCCGGAGCTCGGAGGAATAGCCGGGGAAGGGAGAGGAGAATCACACATGGCAAAAAAGAGTGCGCCACTTAGACTCCCGTCCCCCACCCTTTTTGCCAAATCCATAAATTCCTTACCGTTTCGGCGACTCCTCGATCTACGAGATAACTTCTCATGTGATGGAGTGCTAGCATCCGAACCCTCACCCAAAGAAGGACGGCCTATAGAATCATAAAAAAGGGGTTTAGACCTTTCCAAATAACGACGAACAAAACGTCACGAATGGGAGACTCACTCTCTCCTGCCCGCTCGATTATACGAAGCGGAGGTCGGACAGCTCGACCCGGGGAAGCCCGGGGAGGCACAAAAGGAAGCGGTAGGTCCTGAGAAATCCGAGATCGGTCCTGCAGAACCCCTCTCGGGTCGATCCTCAGGGCAGCCTGCACGCGCTCCACCGTGAAACTGTCCCAGTCGACGGTACCTCTCCTCAGTCGGGTTATTAGGGCCTCCATAACAGGGTTGAGTTCAAGCGATTCGGGAAACTCTGTGATACAGAACAAAACCGATCAGGAATCGGACCGACAACAACAAAAGAAAAAGGGGAGAGGATCAAGCAGTAAACCAAGAGTCTTACCAACATTGGAAGCCCACCGCAAAGGAACAACCGAGCAAATGAACTCTCCGACCGATTGATGGGTCGTTCTAAAGAAAAAATATCGGTCCCTCCATCCATCCCTCGACGGGAGACCGTCAAGAATTCTCCCGAACCGAGGAGAAAGACGATACGTCCCCGGAAAACGGGAATCTTGCTTCACTGAGCAAACCCGCATTAACTCCTCGGGACCAAACTCAATCCCCTCCTCCGCGGCCCTGACTCCAAGTCCGATAACGTACCGAACAAAGTTTGGCGTCATCTGATAAAACGCCAACTGGAGCTGAGCCAGCACTAAGAAAACAAGGCGGGGAATAGGAAATAAGAGCCCACATTTTTCGAAATACGTATAGGAGGCGCAGCAGTAGCCTTCTACGACCGTTTCAGGGGACACCGCCGGGGAAGGAATGACGATTTCGACTTCCGGCGGAATCCGGCAAAGCGCCCTCAACTGCTGAATATGGTTCACGGTTAACGAAGACGGCGGGTGCGGACCGAATAATCCCGCCGCCGCACTCGTACTCGCTCCCGCAGGGTCTCTCAAGGCCATAAGGAAAGATGTACCGAAGTAAAGAAAACAGAAAATCTTCGGGAAAGAACTTTTCTGACGACAGAGGAAATATGGAGAAAAACCTTAAGCAAGAAAGAAACCGAAGAAAAGCAAGGAAGCAGAGGGCTGCCTTCGACGATATGTATGATTATCTATAGCGGGAATTGTGCGCAATATCGTCCGTACGACTCCCAAACTCATATTAATTACTGAGGAAATCGAGATGGCTTGGACTCCTCGCTTTCCCTTTACTCGAACCGTTGATTTAAGATCAACGGTCGCGAGTGCGCAGTAATTAGGTCACGTCATCAAAAGGACGAGCCTGAAAAGACTCTTCGCAACCCTCGAATCTTAGCCGTTGATGATCGACCAGATCCACGGTAGGAGATGAAATTCTCAAACGAATACACGCCACGACTGCTAACGCGCTAAAAAGCAGTTCGGCTCGTCCCACGCGCCCAATCTTGGCCACCCGATTAAAACAAGATCTGCGGACGAGGCGAAAACAATCATTAGGGCTTCCCTAATGCCTAAGACACGCGCGCGTCTTCCCGAGAACTTCCACCGCCCATTAACCTCGACTTCTCGAAATCAATGGGCTGGGGGGCTATTGTTGGTACTGGATTCCCCTCTAGGAAATCCGGCCCATTAACAAATAAGACAAAGGCCCATATTCATGAGCCCGTTCCAGAATCAGAGACAAAGAGACGAGCCAATTCTTTTGCTGTGCCCAAACGAATGACGTCTTAACAAAGCCCAAGCAACGCCGAAGTGGGAGGAGATCGAGCTCGAGCTCGACAGAGACGACGTGGAGATAGAACGACTCGGTCTTTGCCAGTTCAACTGATCCACGAGAATCTCGGGGATCGTTACGAAGGAGAGGCCAAAATATCGGAACAGAAAGATCAAAGTCGAGACTATTTAAAGAGGAAGTGGTGATCCATTCAAGATATACCGACCCTAATTTAGAACACTTCGTCTAGATAGCTCGATCATCATACTTTGTACTCTCTTTTCGATTGTGTTTGTTATATATCAACGATCAATCTCAATAAAGTCTTTGATTCATAGGAAACTGTACCATTTCTATATCCTAAAGTCCAAATCCACGAATACAAATTCTCAGTGTTAATCCCGGATCTCACACCCGTCTTTGACCCCGCTATCCTCACTTCCATGATACAAAGCTTTTCAACTTGTACCATTTACGTGAGTTGTGTCGGTTCGGACTAAACACAATATCAGGGAAACATATTCATTTCTCAGTAATCAAACGTTACGTACAACGTTTAACAGTCTTTACAAAACAATTTTCTTTCATAAAAACAATCATCGTGATGCAACACAAAATGGTACTAAATGGTACCAAAAGCCAAACCGAAGTAAAATCCCAAAAACGTCGAATCAAAATCCCGCCACAAGCAATCCCGAGACTACACCAAGGATCTCCCGCGTCCGCCGCTGCTAAACCTGAAAACACAAAAAGAGTCTAATGAGCGATATAAGATCACCCAGCGAGACGGCTCCCCACTACGGCTGCTAGTCTACCTAGCATCTACAAATTCCCGTCCCCAGAATCCCAAAATAACAATCAATACAATAAACGGTCGATCACGCACTACCACGTCATGTCGAACCCACAACACACAAGCATTATCCAAAAGAACGAGAAAGCGATTAACGGGAATCGAGGGAACTGCGGCACATGCTCTCGATTGAAACTCGATCTATCTATCGCGCATCTCCAACAACACATTCACAACATAGGGCCCTTACGATCTCGGTAACTTCCACGGGTTCTCATCGTCACCGACATGGTAACTAACCCACGACTCCTAGACGTAAACACGAAGTCTCACGGCTAGGACACCGTTCTCCGTCCATCGATACGCGGTGACTCAAGTTACCCCCGGCAACCCAAGTTTCCATGCAGTCTGGCCCTAGGACATGACCCCGTATTCTCCGGACCACACACATATCGGCGTCACCCAGTAGGTTAATGCCATAACCGGAATCACCATGATCCGATTAGGCAACTACCCGAGGATCCAATCGGATCAGAAGTACCGGAACGTATCCAAACACCTAGACTTGCGGGATCTAACGCACCCTAGATTCCTAGTGCAGAAATGTAAACACGCAGACTCGCTTGGACTCTAGCAATCATTCTCAATCAATAATCAATAACAATCCCGACATCACGTCCCGCAAGTCTACACACACACACACCAACACCACCGCTCTGACTCGGCACCACACCGAGTCAGCCACCACGACTTAACCGGTCCCGTGACCAAGTTAAGTAACCACACGGATTGCTCGGCCCAACACCGAGATAATCTAACAGGCCTGCACAAAAAGCTCAACATCAACCACACAACAACACAACCACACAATCATTACACAACCAGGCCTATTAGGGTTTCTAAAGTCTTTTAATCAATTCACGTCCGCTACCTTAGATTAGCGGATTGCTAACCCGTAGACGGCTCACCAATCACATCATATTCCCTTTTCTTAACCTTTCCTGAGTCTCTTTTATTAAATTCCCGATCCGTCGGTTTAGAGCTAGTAGCTTACTAAACTCTCCGACGTCTCATCTTTCCTTTACGTAATTCATTTACTTTTCTTTAACCTTCAATGAATCGATTCTCGGTACCGTTTCATACACTATACGTTTGTTAGGTTTCATTCCATCTTTTAACACCGTCTTAATTCCCTTACTTAGATCCATTTGATATCGTTGTTTACATATGTATATATGTATATACGGCCCTATCATGCCACGGCTATATGCATGCAGCAATCAACAGTTCTAACAACTTAGCAGCACACAACAGGTTTAATCCGTTTAATTCATACGACCCTAACATGCGTCTTAAACCCTAACCGGTTTACCGATATTTAGTCACTTTAGTCATCAATCATCAATTAGTCTCAACTCGGGTATGCAATTACTTAATTCTACGTTTTCTTGTTTTCCGTTCTATATGCTCCATCTACGATGTTTGAGCCGACTCACCGCGATTGGTCGGAATGAATGGCACGGATGCGGATACGACTTCCCGAGACCCCGAACAAAACCCGAACCTCCCGAACACCTGAATACACACTCTGAGGCTTCCCGAACACCCGTACATAAACCACAAATGCAAAACCGGCCGGAGTCGACGCATTAACCGGCGTTGACCACGGCGTTGACTTTGACCGTTGACGGTTGACTTTGACCAATCTTGAACCGGTTGACCACTCTGAACCAACTGAACCACTTCAATCGAACCGACCTTCTGAACCGGTTTCCAATTGAACCGGTTAGGTTAAACCGGTTTGGAGTCAACCGTTGACCGGGTTGACCGGTTAACCTAAACCGACTCAAATCAAACCAAACCAACTTCAATTCAATCCCAACCCAATGCTAAACCGACCATGGTGAACCGGCAGAAGAGAGAGACGGCGGAAGAAGGATTCCGGCGACTTCTCCGGCGGTGGTCCGGCGTTGACCGACCGGTTCACCCCTTTTCCCGGCAACTCAGGTGACGATCTACATATCAAACTGATCGGAAAGAGGAGATATATGCATCTAGGGCCTCAAACGCCCAGATCTGATGAAGGATGAGAGAGATACACCAAAACTCCAACTGCATCAGCTTTCCGGCCAGTTTCCGGCGAGATCCGGCGACGGCGGTCCTTGCTGGCTGGATGGCGGTTGTAGAGGAGGAGGAGGAGAGGAGTCCACTGGGCTTTGCAGAAGTGGATTAGGGTTTATATTGAGAGAGTTATGATGTTTTTGGTGATAGAAGGTTTTAAGAACACTTAAGAACACCTTACATGTTCTTGAGTTTTGGATGAAGATTCAAAGGATTTTTCTGGATTTCTTGCAGGAATCTAGAGAGAAGAGAGAGCTCTGGTCGTGGGTGAGGCTAGAGAGAGAGTGGGATACACAAAAAAATGAGTTTTTGTGTAAGAGATAGATAAGTCTTCACAAGCCACCTCTTCATATGTGTTTGACACCTAAACAAGAGGAGTGGCGACCCTGGTGTGATTACACATGTCTCTGGAGCCTTTACTTATCTACAAAATCAGGCCCAAACCAGCCCAAATTACTTCTCAATCCCTTTTGCAATTTCTTCTTGGTTTCTTCGGTTTCGCGATAATTGTTTTAGAAAATACTCCACTATTCCCATAAATCTCAAAACCTCTATAATCTGATTTTCCCTGATTTTAGATGAATTTAGCATCTTGAATCATCTCATTTGGAGTCTCCTATCTCTGGTTATGAATTTCCGAAGTTTTCTTGGTTTTTCTCGGTTTTCACTCCGATAAGCCGGAAAACCCGTTTATGCTCCGTTTCTTCCACTTCTAGTCTTGTAAATATTCTTTATGTATTAAAACAAGAACATTTGGCCCGTCTCGGCTTCCGTCTCGAACTTTGGTAAAATTACCATTTTACCTCCTAGGTTTGGCAAAATTACAATTTTGCCCCTGTTGACTTTTCTTCTGCCCGTTGACCATATTTTTGAAAACAGTATATTACAGTAAGGTTGTTGTGTGCAGCACACTTAGCAGAATTGTACGCGTCCTTTGTATCATCGGAATGGGGTTTTGGCGAGCCCCCAATGTTGTCTTTGGGCCGGTTGTTGGCTTTGGGCCGGTTGTGTGAGCCTTCGGGCTGAGGTAGGGTTCAGGAGTGTGAGGGTTGTGGGCCTGGTAAGAACGAGTGGACATTATAATTGTGTGATGAAGCCTTCGGGTGTTGATTGCAAGGTGATATTAGCTTAGAACTCATTATCGTAGTTGAGTGGCGTAAGCCGGGATCGCGGGTTCCTTGATTCCGCCCTCACTGGGTAATTGTGTTTTGAAACAACAACTCAGGCCTCTTTCCTTTTCCATCATTTTTCCTTCGCAGGTCCGGATGCAGGATTAATCGGTCGCTGATGTTATTGGTGGATTGAACCGAAGGAAGCGCGCGGGTTCCTGGGACCAATTGAGAAGGCTGCTCGGTTGGACTGTTTCTGGTTCGACAGGTGTCCTAACACCGCTTTTCCTGTTCACCGGGAAACGGGTCTTACATTTTGGTATCAGAGCATGTGTTAAGGTTCCTCAGTTCTGTTCTGAGGGATCAGCTTCTGTTGTTTTCTTAAAACAAATTTCCCTTTTCAAAAGTGTTTGCGAAATTTTATAAAATGGTTACTTTGCGAAATGCTTTTTCAAGCGCCAATTATATCTTTGATTATTCTCCACGTTGGCCCTAGTCTAGATAGATTTTCTTTGCAGGTTGGGGTCAGTGTCTTTAAACCTCAGTGGTGCTACTGCCCGTAAGATGTGTGCTGCGATGTATGTAGTGATGTGTGCCGTTAAGGTGTATACTGAGATGTATGTTGTGGTGTGTGTCTATAGGGTGTTCGGTACTATTGAGGTGTGTGCTGGGGTTATCGTCTATTCGGAGCGTTGTCCAACCAAGCGTGCTAAGACGATAAGGTTGTGGAGACGTTCAGGCGAGAGGCTACTGCGGGAGTGCTGCTGGAAGCGTTGTAGGGGCTGCAAGGAGTGCTGCAGGGGCTGCAAGAGGTCGATGGAAAGACCGGATTGCAAAGAGGCCATTTGGAACTGGCAGTGTTGCAATTGGAATAAGCAGCATGAGTCGTTCGTGGTGTTTGGTGCACAAGGAGCAATAAGAGACCGTCCAAATCTATTCTAATTATGGAATCTTGGAATCGTTTTGTGACATCAACTTCAATGAGTTATGGATGGCTCGTTGAAGTTTGATCAAGATGGAATTTGGAGGAGATCTTCGTGGTACGGCCGGCTCGAGATTCAACAGTAAAACCGAAAAGGAAACGGTCTGCCTTGGAGTTCTTTGTGAATTACTGGAGCAGGTAATGGAGCTCTTCAAGAGGGAAATGAGATCGCAAAAGCATTTAGGAAGGCGGAGTTGGGGCATTTGGAATTGCCTAGCAAGCCCGGCTCCTGTTTGTTGCAAGCGCAAGAGGACAAATGCGGATTGTCGAGAAGCTGCAAGGGAGAGAAAAGGAGGGCACGTTTAATGGGGAAGGAAACCCAAAGGATGGTGCTTTGAAAACACCACAACAAGATCACAAGGTAGGAAACCTTGGGTGGAAGTCAGATTGGAAGTCGGTTGGGAAATCAGAGTGCACAGCGGAAGCGTGGCATGAGAGCATATCAGGAGTTAGGTGGGTCGTTCCCCCACATGTCAGGTAGCCACAATGGAAATGGTTAGCCTCATCGTTCACCAAGAATAAGCAAGGATATTCGTTTGTGTGACAGTCAACGCCATAGTGCACGGTAATGGAAAACCGTCGAAGAGAATCAATTTGAAAGTGGATGATACTTTGTGGCATGGTAATGAAAACCATTGCGGAGAATTGGCTTGGAAGCAGAGCATTACATTCAAGTCTTAGAACACTCGAAAGATGAGTGTGGCTTCTAAATTTCTGGAGACCGACCCTAATGGACATGGGCGGTAGCATTTGGCGTTTGTGTTGCATTCTGGAAGCTGCTGTTGGATTGGTACCAAGGAGAAGGACACTTCAGAGCGTGGATTGAAATAAGGGGGGGGGGGGAGCAGTCTTTAGGATTCAAGGACAAGTTCTTTTCAAGCGAGTAAGCGATCAAGTTCAACTCCCGCCACAGAATTCGGGACGAATTCTTTTTAAGTGGGGGTGCTAGAATTGTAATGGCCTAAATCCACCATAGTTTAATTTTTTATAAAAAGAAGGAGAAAGCCCAAAGTCCAAGCGCGAAGCCCAATTGTTTTCCTCAAAACCCTAGTATTTCCCTTATAAATAAGAGCCCCCATCCCTTGGAAAAGCAAAAGAAAAGTCTTCCCGGCGAAGCCCTGCTCCTCTCCCGTCGCAGCCACAGCCTCCAGAGATCAGATCTAGGGCTCCTTCATCCTTTAGTGTTGAAGGTAATCCCGAAAACCTGTTTTCAAATCTGATTCTCCCTAACCCAAACACTAAAAGCCTTGTATCTTTCTGACCGTGATGAATCTGGGATATCAAAGACCAGCAGCGCGTTCATCTCGACGAGACGGAACCAACGAGACTAGCCACGCCTACAGCAGCCTCCGGTTACGCCTGCAATCGCTGTTTGAAGATCAGTCGGAGTCGCCCATGTGCCGCCGCACGCGCAGCCGCCGGAGTCACGCGCCGCCGCCATCCGCTGGGAGTCGCCTCCATCTCCGCCGCCTGGAGCGTCGGCTTTCGCCGGAGCGCCGCCGCTGCAGACCACCGGAGTCGATGCGTACCGCCGCGGAGTCAACTCGCCGGCGATCGAGTCAACTAGGGTTGACTGGGTCGTGTTGACTGGGTCGAGTCGTTGACCAGTTCTGTTAACCCGGTTTAGTCGGTTCGATTCAGTTTCAATTTCCGGTTTGATCTGAAGTCCGTTTGGGCAATTGGAATTCCTAAATTACGCTTTTGCCCTTCTTTAGCCAAGGTGAGGACCGGTCGTGATTTATGCCTACTCTATTTCAATTATGGGCACGAGTCCTTCGTTAATACCGTCTTTCCTAGGGAGTGTAGAATACTTATACACGTGTGATGTGATTGAAAGAACGTAGAACTGCTAGTTTATCGCTTAAACAGAAAATGTTGATTGTGCGTGATGGATATGTGTGGAGTAGATGTGTGGTAGGGCCCCCGTAAGGGTGTTGTGTGCAGCACACTTAGCGGAATTGTACGTGTCCTTTGTATCATCAAAATGAGATTTTGGCGAGCCCCCAATGTTGTCTTTAGGCTGGTTGTTGGCTTTGGGCCGGTTATTTTGGCTTTAGGCCGGTTGTGTGAGCCTTCGGGCTGAGGTAGGGTTCAGGAGTGTGAGGTTTGTGGGCCTGGTAAGCACGAGTGGACATTAGAATGTGTGGTGAAGCCTTCGGGTGTTGATTGCAAGGTGATATTAGCTTAGAACTCATTATCGTAGTTGAGTGGCGTAAGCCGAGATCGCGGGTTCCTTGAATCCGCCCTAACTGGGTATTTGTGTTTTGAAACAACAACTCACGCCTCTTTCCTTTTCTATCCTTTTTCCTTCGCAGATCCGGATGCAGGATTATTCGGTCGCTGATTTTATTGGTGGATTTGAACCGAAGGAAGCGCGCGGGTTCCTGGGACCAATTGAGAAGGCAGCTCGGTTGGACCATTTCTGGTTCGACAGGTGTCCTAACGCCGCGTTTCTGGTTCGCCGGGAAACGGGTGTTACATTTTGGTATCAGAGCATGTGTTAAGGTTCCTCAGTTCTGTTCTGAGGGATCAACTTATGTTGTTTTCTTAAAAAAAAAAATTCCCTTTTCAAAAGTATTTGCGAAATTTTATAAAATGGTTACTTTGCGAAATGCTTTTTCAAGCGCCAATTATATCTTCGATTATTCTCCGCGTTGGCCCTAGTCTAGATATATTTTCTTTGCAGGTTGGGGTCTGTTTTTAAACCTCAGTGGTGCTACTGCCCGTAAGATGTGTGTTGGGATGTATGTCGTGATGTGTGCCGTTAAGATGTATATTAAGATGTATGTTGTGGTATGTGTCTATAGAGTGGTCGGTACTATTGAGGTGTGTGATGGGGTTATCGTCTGTTCGGAGCGTTGTCCAACCAAGCGTGCTAAGGCGATAAGGATGTGGAGACGTTCAGGCGAGATGCTACTGCGGGAGTGCAGCTGGAAGCATTGTAGGGGCTGTAAGGAGTGATGCAGGGGCTGCAAGAGGTCGATGGAAAGACCGGATTGCAAAGAGGTGATATATCATGGTTTTTACTAGTTTTAGACCATGATATAAGTGTGTTTTAGTGTCTTTTTGTGTTCTTTTAGAGTCTTTTACTGGTATAATCAGGTTTGAAGCATATTTGGTGATTATGGCACTTTTTGGAGATTTTTGGAGTGTTTGGCCGAGAGATAGAGTTCACTGTCCGAAACAGAGAAATGCGTCGATCGTTGCACACTAGCACCGATCGTTGCACCAGCGAAATGGGCCCAAAACTCGGCGGTTTATGAAGAGTCAAGATATTGCACTCTGATCCAGAAGTTTCTGATATTTACAAAGAAGCCCTTGGCCGAGATTAGACCTATATAATTAAGTTTTTGGTGTTTTAATTACGGACGCTTTCATAATTAAGAGCAGAGGAATTTTAGAGCTTTTGGGGCTGATCTAAACCTTTACTTCATCTGTATTTGGAGAAGATTTCGAACCCCTTTAATTCTTTATCTTTTATGCAATTTATTCTTCATATGATTATATTTTCATTATCTATGTCTGAGTAGATTCCTAGTTAGGTTTAGGGTTTCTCACATAGGATTTCATGACTTGCTAGACTTGTTTAATTCAGTTAAGGATTCATAACTATATCTGTTCTTCAATCTAATTGTGCTTAAAGCTAGTTCTAACCTGATCAATTAGAATCTAGATCTTAGGTTGCTAAATACGACACGGAAGTGTGGTTTAGGAATTTGAACTAATTAGGTTGAGCAATTAAACTTCTCGCAAACGAAAGTTTGGTTTAGGATAATTGTGAACATATCAAACTTGGAATTAATGCTAGTTTAATCTGTTAGTTCTCGCAAACGAAAGTTTGGTTTGCTGCACTTAGACTTAGAGAATTATCGCAAAGGAATTTGGTTAATTCTATATCTGTGTTTTGAGTTCTAGAACTGTGCTTAATTAGATCCTTGCTGAATGAACTGTATGCTTGTCTGATTTCCTGAGAACGCCCTAGACTTAGCGCTCTTAATAACTTTCTTTCACAACCAACAATCTCTGCTTTCTGTTTACTTTCTCGCATTGCTTTTATTAAATCACATTGCTTTCTTCCTAGTTTAATTTCCTGTTCTTGAGCTATTGAATACCAGAGTCCCTGTGATTCGATACCTATATACTACAACCACTGAACTGTGCACTTGCAGTTAGATATAGGATTAAAACCTGATCCTATCAAGTTTTTGGCGCCGTTGCCGGGGACTCTTAGAGTCTTCGATAGCTTAGAACCTAGGGTTTTACTAGGATTTTTCGTTTTCTTTTCGTTTTTTTTTTTTTTTTAGTTACTGATTTTTGTCTGTTTTTCTCTCTGTCGCAGGTACCAATTTCGCACTGCGTCGATCGTTGCACCCTTGCACCGATCGTCACTAGGCGATTCTGAGATTGAACCGATCGTTGCACTGATAGCATCGATCGTTGCTGGACGATTACAAACAGTTTATGCAGACGCAGAAAACTAGAAGTAATCCGAACTCGAGCTTAGTTAATCTCGGACTTGAAGAACTTGGACGTCTAGAGAGAACCAACAGAAGAGAAAGAAGAGAAAGGATGGTGCGAGAACGTTTGATTCTAGAACGCGATGCTCAAGGTACTCTGAGGGACCGAGATAATAACCCATACAATGCTGCTTTTCAAAGGGTTGATGCTGAAGGGAATGTCATCCCTGATCCTCCTGAGCAACAGCAACAGGAGCAGAACCAGGGTCAAGGACGGGCCCAAGGTAGAGAGATGGTTGTACGTGAGAGGACTTTAGCTGACTACAACAGACCGGATGAGTTTCATGCAAACCGGTCAGCTTTAGTGCTTCCTGCTTTTGAAAGAAATGATTTTGAGATCAAAACCATATACTACTCGCTGATGAGACAGAATGCATTTCATGGTTACCCAACGGAGCAGCCTATGGATCACATTGATTCGTTTGAGGACATAGTCACTGGCATGAAGTATGATGGAGTCTGCCCGGACTATCTGTTCCTTAAGCTCTTTCTGCACAGTCTTGCTGGAGACGCTAGTGCATGGCTAAAGCAGCTAGCACCTGCTCAGTATACTACTTGGGCAGCCTTGAAGAGTGAGTTCCTGCGTCACTTCTATGATGATGCACGCTCAGACCAGTCCAGACAGGACATACTCACCTTTTCCGAAGGAGCTGTGGAGCCTTTAAAGACTGCCTGGATGAGATTTAAGCAGTATCAGCGTGACTGCCCACACCATGGATTCACTGAGGTTCAGTTGATTGGTATCTTCTTCAGAGGCATAGATCTTCCATATCAGTCTGCACTGGACAACTCCAGTAATGCTAACTTCAACACCAGGACTCCTACACAAGCTAAGCAGTTGATTGAGAACCTAATAGGCAGCAACAGTTGCAAGACTATGGATGAGAGGAGGAAGAAATCTGGTGGAAGTGTAGAGAATTCTGACATAGCTGATATTAGATCTAGGCTGGACACAGTTTGCAATCTCCTAGCAGGTAAGAAAGCTGTCCACTTTGCCCAAGATGTAGAGGTAATTCAAACTGAGGAGGACACTCAGGAGGAAGATGTGAATTACATAGGAGGTTCTGGATTCCAAGGTAATAGATTTGGTAATCAACAGGGAAACAGATTCTTCAATGGAGGACAGAAAAGTGGTTTTCAAAAGACCTTTCGACAAGGTACTCAGAGAACCAATGGATCTGAGAGTAGAGTGGAGACGATGCTGAAACAGATGATGGAGAGTCAGACTAAGAATGCAGCAGATGTCAACGAGAAGATGGAAACAATCTACAGGGAGCTGAACGGGAAGTTTGAATATCTGAGCACACACATGAAGGAGCTTGAAGCTAGAGTTGCAAGAACTGCTGGATATGCTCAAAGGGAAGATGGATATCTCCCAGGACGGACTGATGTCAATCCCAAGTACCAATGCAATGCAGTGACGTTGAGAAGTGGTAAGGAGCTGTCATCTGGCCAGAAAAAGCAGTTAAGTGTTGAAGAACTCGAGGAAATTGAAGAGCTGGAAGATGAGATCCGCGATATTCGCAATGCGTCGATCGATGCATCTAAGCAACGATCGATGCAGAGTGAAATCAGGGAACCGGAAGTCGTAACACAATCGCCTAGCATCGATCGATGCGATAGGAGTAACGATCGACACAAGGTGACTGCAGAGAGTTCGAAACCAGAGAAACCGAAACAGCCGACCGAAAGGGTATACAAGCCTAAGGTACCTTATCCCAAGAATCCCAGAAAGGCTAAGAATGATAGGCAGTATGAAAAGTGGAAGGAGTTCATAAAAAAGGTGAAAGTTGAAGTACCTTTGTTGGACTCCATGGAAACTTCTCCTATGATGAAAAGATGCCTTAAGGATATGATTGCTGGGAAATGGTCTGATGAGGAAAGTATAATGATGCTCAATGAGGTGTGCAGTGCAGTGGTTCAAGGCAGGATTCCCGAGAAGTTAAAGGATCCAGGAAGCTTCGTGTTAGATTGTGCTATCTACAAAGAGAGGTTCGAAAGGTCTCTATGTGATCTTGGTTCTAGTGTGAATCTTATGCCCCTCTCAGTTGCTAAAAGGCTCGGGATGACAGACTTTATACCCACTAGGATATCACTGGTTCTGGCAGATAGATCAATCAGGATTCCCGAAGGAGTATTAGAGGATGTGCCAATAATAGTTGGTAAATGTGTGATACCTACTGATTTTGTGGTCCTACAGTATGGGCAAGAGCCAAAAGACCCATTGATTATGGGCAGGTCTTTCTTAGCTACAACTGGTGAAATGATTGACTGTCAGGGAGGTAAAAGAGTTCTGAATGTGGGGAATCTGAAGATGAGTTTTGATATGAACAAGCTGGTAAAGAGACCAACCATCGACGGGCAGACCTTCTATGTGGACACATTGGGTGATTTGGTTGCCGAGTACTTTTACCAATCACATGCTGAAGACCCACTAGAAAGGGCTTTACTGAGCTCTATATTGGAGTTGGAGTACCTGCAGGACGAACCAGCAATGTGCTATACGAGGATGATGGATTCTGTTGAGGTTGCAATGCAGATAGAAGTGTCTGACGCGACATTGCAACGATCGACACTACCTAAGCATCGATCGTTGCAAGTCGACAGAGACTGGGCAGAGGAAAAAGCTCCGAAAATAGAACTGAAACAACTTCCATCCGGGCTAAGGTACGCATTTCTTGGACCCAATTCAACTTATCCAGTGATTGTTAATGTTAGTCTGAACAACGCAGAGCTCACTTTACTGCTAATCAAGCTGCGCAAGCATCGCAAGGCTCTTGGCTATTCTCTTGCTGATATTTCAGGTATCTCACCGGAGCTGTGCATGCATCGGATACATCTTGAGGATGAATCCAAGACATCTATCGAGCATCAGAGAAGACTTAATCCTAATCTGCAGGAAGTGGTTAAAAAGGAGATTATGAAACTCCTTGATGCTGGGATTATCTATCCTATCTCTGACAGTGATTGGGTGAGTCCAGTCCATGTAGTACCTAAGAAGGGTGGAGTTACAGTTGTGAAGAATGAGAAGAACGAGCTGATACCTACTAGGACTGTGACAGGACACATGATGTGTATAGATTACAGGAAGCTGAATGCTGCTACCAGGAAGGATCATTTTCCCTTGCCTTTTATTGATCAGATGCTTGAGAGGTTAGCCAATCATCCTTACTATTGCTTCCTCGATGGATACTCGGGTTTCTTTCAGATTCCCATCCATCCAGAGATCAGGGAAAGACCACTTTCACTTGTCCATATGGCACATTTGCTTACCGTAGGATGCCTTTTGGACTCTGCAATGCACCAGCCACTTTCCAGAGATGCATGATGTCCATATTCACAGACATGATTGAGGACTTTATGGAGGTATTCATGGATGATTTCTCAGTATATGGATCATCCTATAATGAATGCTTAGAAAATCTGTGTAAGGTTCTGACAAGATGTGAAGAAAAGCACTTAGTTCTAAATTGGGAGAAGTGTCATTTCATGGTCAGAGATGGCATTGTACTTGGACATAAAGTGTCTGAAGCAGGAATAGAGGTGGAACGCGCTAAGATTGAGGTAATGACCAACCTTCAGGCGCCTGATTCTGTTAAGTCTATTAGAAGCTTTCTTGGACATGCTGGCTTCTATAGACGGTTCATCAAAGATTTCAGCAAGATCGCTAGGCCACTAACTGCAGATTGTCAAACTGCATTTGAACAGATCAAGCAGGCATTAGTGAGTGCTCCCATAGTTCAGCCACCGGATTGGGATCTGCCTTTTGAGGTTATGTGCGATGCAAGTGATTATGCTGTGGGAGCTGTTCTTGGGCAGAAGAAGGATAGAAAGCTTCATGCTATCTATTATGCCAGTAGGACACTGGATGATGCACAAAGGAACTATGCCACTACGGAGAAGGAGTTATTGGTAGTTGTCTTTGCATTTGAGAAATTCCGCCCTTATCTTGTTGGCTCAAAGGTGATTGTACACACTGATCATTCAGCCCTGAAATATCTGATGCAGAAGAAAGATGCTAAGCCAAGATTGTTGAGATGGATTATGTTGCTTCAGGAGTTTGACATTGAAGTGAGGGATAAGAAAGGGGTTGAAAATGGAGTTGCTGGCCATCTTTCAAGGATGCTGGTTGAGGAAGACGTGCTAATTAATGACTATTTGCCTGAAGAGAACGTCAATATGGTTGGGACAATGTTTCACACAGATTTGGACAGAAACCTGCAAAACTGTCGGATTAATCGCATTGCGTCGATCGATGCCATCTCGGCGTCGATCGATGCACCTATCGGGACAGCAACGATCGATGCGCTCCTCTGCGACGATCGTTGCAGTGCGGATACAGAACCAGAGACTTTTACTATTCAGATTGGAGGCTACGAGTTTGAGATTGATGCTGTCACAACAACTGATCGACCATGGTATGCAGATATAGCCAACTACCTGGCTGCAGAGACTGAACCAGATGATCTGAAAGGGTATGAGAAGAAGAGGTTCTTCAGAGAGCTCATGCGATACTATTGGGATGAACCTTACCTCTATAAGCACTGTTCAGATGGCCTTTACAGAAGATGTGTTGATGAATCAGAGGTTCCAGATATCCTATTCCATTGCCATGGATCAGATTATGCATGACATTTTGCTACTTTTAAGACTGTGTCTAAGGTTTTGCAAGCAGGTTTCTGGTGGCCTACAATGTTTGCAGATACTCACTCCTTCATTTCTCATTGTGATGCCTGTCAGAGGAGAGGGAAAATCAGTAGGAAGCATGAGATGCCTAAGAATTTCATTCTTGAGGTTGAGGTTTTTGATTGCTGGGGCATAAACTTTATGGGTCCTTTTCCCTCATCTTATGGGAATAAATTCATCTTGGTTGCTGTAGATTATGTGTCTAAGTGGGTAGAAGCAATAGCTATTCCAACCAATGATTCTTCAGTAGTCATTAAGCTGTTTAAGTCCATCATATTCCCTAGATTTGGAGTACCTCGGATAGTAATTAGTGATGGAGGATCTCACTTTATTAATAAGGTCTTCGAGAAGCTCTTAAGAAAGCATGGAGTTCATCACCGAGTTGCTACTCCTTATCATCCTCAGACTAGTGGACAAGTCGAGGTTTCTAACAGACAGATCAAGGAGATCTTAGAGAAGACAGTTGGGAAGACAAGAAAAGATTGGGCAGCTAAGCTTGATGATGCTTTATGGGCCTACAGGACTGCATTTAAGACGCCATTAGGGACTACTCCATTTCCTCTGTTGTATGGAAAAGCATGTCATCTGCCAGTGGAACTTGAGCACAAAGCAGCATGGGCTGTAAAGCAAATGAACTTTGACCTTAAATCAGCTGCGGAAAGGATATTGATACAGCTTAATGAGTTGGATGAGATTAGACATTTTGCCTATGAGAACTCAAAGCTGTACAAGGAGAGGACTAAGGCTTATCATGACAAGAAGATTTTTTCTAGACGGTTTGAGCCTAATGATCAGGTACTTTTATACAATTCTCGTTTGCATTTGTTTCCAGGTAAGCTGAAATCAAGATGGTCCGGTCCCTACACGATCAAAGAAGTGCGTCCATATGGAGCTGTCGTTCTAGTCGGCAAGGAAGGTAATGAGTTCGCTGTAAATGGACAGAGGGTAAAACATTATTGGGCTAAGGCCGAGATTCCAAGAGGTCAGATTCTGCCTCAGGATGATGCACCCTCTGCCTGAAAAATCTTGTCCGTCCGGTCAAGCTATTGACCTTAAACAAGCGCTGGGTGGGAGGCAACCCACCATTAGGTACTGGTGTTTTTCTACTTAATTTTTGGTGTTTTTGTTAGGATTTTACGTTTGTTTTTGTTTTTGGTGAATTTATGATTGCAGGTCTCGGACAAATTGGCAGTGCGTCGATCGACGCACTTCTGTGTCGATCGTCACAACACGATCGGAATCGCATTGCAGCGATCGTTGCGGTCCTGAGCAACGATCGACCATACACGAAAATCGCCTAGTAACGGTCGATGCACTTAGTGCAACGATCGATGCCTGAGCGACAGAGGTAAACCCGACAGACATAATCTCATCTTTTATCTATTATTTTCTTTTTACCGATCCTTCGCTTGACACTACTGGGGACAGTGTGTCTTAAGTGTGGGGGAGGTGCTACTGACGTTTATCTTTCTGCTTTCTTAAGAGTCAGTCCATTTTTCAAATTTTTTTGTTTTATTGAGTCAAAATTGTTTAAGTAAGAAACTATGATTTTCTGAGAAGATTTACAAGACTTGCAGGAACTTAAGTAACCATTGGGATGAAGTTGCAGGATCTATCTCTGACTATTAGAAAACCCAGACACAGATCAACCTACTGGGAACACCCACATCACTTCAGGTATCAGAGGATCCTTTTACTGACTTCAATTTAATACTGACTTAGATTTCTCACCTAAGGGCTTGGTATACTTTGTGTCGGATTCCCTTGTTAGTTCTGACACAGCCTGTCAACCTATCCTATTTAGTTCCCTTCTCCCCTTCTATAAAGTAAAAAAAAAAAGATAATAAACTGAGGATGAGTTAGTAACTCCGAAGTGGTCATGAGAATAGTAGAAAACACTATTATCTCCTGTGATATCAATGGAATGTGTCCAAAGTACACCCCATAACGGGAAGAACACTGATAAAAAAAAAAATGATACCCAATGTGGGAAAAATCAGTTGTTAAGGAAGGGAAAAGAGAAGAAAGGGACTAGAGAAAGATAGTATGGTGGTCTAGAGCTGATAAGGTAAGAATCCATGTGCCCTTTGATCGATACTCCTTAGGTGAGACCGCACTTAAATACTTGCAGAAGTCAGTAGGGAGAATTTGAATGCTCGAATGTGATTGTGGAGTTTACTTAGGACAGTTGCTAAGTGTGGGGGAATTACATGTTGGTCTTGATATCCTGTGATTGATTCTTTCAGTGGTTTACTAAGGGGAATCTGAGTATTGTAGCTTCTAGGATGAAATGAGTTTCTGAAGAGTTTTCAAACCTCTTCACCAAGCTTTAGTTCTCTGTTTTGCTTGAGGGCAAGCAAAGGCTAAGTGTGGGGGAGTTGATATATCATGGTTTTTACTAGTTTTAGACCATGATATAAGTGTGTTTTAGTGTCTTTTTGTGTTCTTTTAGAGTCTTTTACAGGTATAATCAGGTTTGGAGCATATTTGGTGATTATGGCACTTTTTGGAGATTTTTGGAGTGTTTGGCCGAGAGATAGAGTTCACTGTCCGAAACAGAGAAATGCGTCGATCGTTGCACACTAGCGAGATGGGCCCAAAACTCGGCGGTTTATGAAGAGTCAAGATATTGCACTCTGATCCATAAGTTTTTGATATTTATAAAGAAGCCCTTGGCCGAGATTAGACCTATATAATTAAGTTTTTGGTGTTTTAATTACGGACGCTTTCATAATTAAGAGCAAAGAATTTTTAGAGCTTTTGGGGCTGATCTGAACCTTTACTTCATCTGTATTTGGAGAAGATTTCGAACCCCTTTAATTCTTTATCTTTTATGCAATTTATTCTTCATATGATTATATTTTCATTATCTATGTCTGAGTAGATTCCTAG
Source organism: Orychophragmus violaceus (assembly GCA_030180135.1). Lineage (NCBI taxonomy): Eukaryota > Viridiplantae > Streptophyta > Magnoliopsida > Brassicales > Brassicaceae > Orychophragmus > Orychophragmus violaceus. Next base: position 83,111,719 of record CM058234.1, on the reverse strand, counting down.
TTAGGTTTAGGGTTTCTCACATAGGATTTCATGACTTGCTAGACTTGTTTAATTCAGTTAAGGATTCATAACTATATATGTTCTTCAATCTAATTGTGCTTAAAGCTAGTTCTAACCTGATCAATTAGAATATAGATCTTAGGTTGCTAAATACGACACGAAAGTGTGGTTTAGGAATCTGAACTAATTAGGTTGAGCAATTAAACTTCTCGCAAACGAAAGTTTGGTTTAGGATAATTGTGAACATATCAAACTTGGAATTAATGCTAGTTTAATCTGTTAGTTCTCGCAAACGAAAGTTTGGTTTGCTGCACTTAGACTTAGAGAATTATCGCAAAGGAATTTGGTTAATTCTATATCTGTGTTTTGAGTTCTAGAACTGTGCTTAATTAGATCCTTGCTGAATGAACTGTCTGCTTGTCTAATTTCCTGAGAACGCCCTAGACTTAGCGCTCTTAATAACTTGCTTTCACAACCAACAATCTCTGCTTTCTGTTTACTTTCTCGCATTGATTTTATTAAATCACATTGCTTTCTTCCTAGTTTAATTTCCTGTTCTTGAGCTATTGAATACCAGAGTCCCTGTGGATTCGATACCTATATACTACAACCACTGAACTGTGCACTTGCAGTTAGATATAGGATTAAAACCTGACCCTATCAAGAGGCCATTTGGAACTGGCAGTGTTGCAATTGGAATAAGCGGCATGAGTTGTTCGTGGTGTTTGGTGCACAAGGAGCAATAGGAGACCGTCCAAATCCATTCTAATTATGGAATCTTGGAATCGTTTTGTGACATCAACTTCAATGAGTTATGGATGGCTCGTTGAAGTTTGATCAATATGGAATTTGGAGGAGATCTTCGTGGTACGGCCGGCTCGAGATTCAACAGTAGAACCGAAAAGGAAACGGTCTGCCTTGGAGTTCTTTGTGAATTACTGGAGCAGCTAATGGAGCTCTTCAAGAGGGAAATGAGATCGCAAAAGCGTTTAGGAAGGCGGAGCTGGGGCATTTGGAATTGCCTAGCAAGCCCGGCTCCTGTTTATTGCAAGCGCAAGAGGACAAATGCGGATTGTCGAGAAGCTGCAAGGGAGATAAAAGGAGGGCACATTTAATGGGGAAGGAAACACAAAGGATGGTGCTTTGAAAACACCACAACAAGATCACAAGGTAGGAAACCTTGGGTGGAAGTCAGATTAGAAGCCGGTTGGGAAATCAGAGTGCGCACCGGAAGCGTGGCATGAGAGCATATTAGGAGTTAGGTGGGTCGTTCCCCCACATGTCAGGTAGCCACAATGGACATGGTTAGCCTCATCGTTCACCAAGAATAAGCAAGGATATTCGTTTGTGTGACAATCAACGCCATAGTACACGGTAATGGAAAACTGTCGAAGAGAATTAATTTGGAAGTGGTTGATACTTTGTGGCATGGTAATGAAAACCATTGCGGAGAATCGGCTTGGAAGCAGAGCATCACATTCAAGTCTTAGAACACTCGAAAGATGAGTGTGGTTTCTAAATTTCTGGAGACCGACCCTAATGGACATGGGCGGTAGAATTTGGCGTTTGTGTTGCATTCTGGAAGCTGCTGTTGGATTGGTACCAAGGAGAAGAACACTTCAGAGCGTGGTTTGAAATAAGGGGGGGGAGCAGTCTTTAGGATTCAAGGACAAGTTCTTTTCAAGAGAGTAAGCGATCAAGTTCAACTCCCGCCACAGAATTCGGGACGAATTCTTTTTAAGTGGGGATGCTTGAATTGTGATGGCCTAAATCCATCATATTTTAATTTTTTATAAAAAGAAGGAGAAAGCCCAAAGTCCAAGCGCGAAGCCCAATTGTTTTCCTCAAAACCCTAGTCTTTCCCTTATAAATAGGAGCCCCCATTTCTTGGAAAAGCAAAAGAAAAGTCTTCCCGTCGAAGCCCTGCTCCTCTCCCGTCGCAGCCACAGCCTCCAAAGATCAGATCTAGGGATCCTTCATCCTTTAGTGTTGCAGGTAATCCTGAAAACATGTTTTCAAATCTGATTATCCCTAACTCGAACACTAAAAGCCTTGTATCTTTCTGACCGTGATGAATCTGGGATACCAGAGACCACCAGCGCGTTCATCTCGACGAGACGGAACCAACGAGACCAGCCACGCCTCCAGTAGCCTCCGGATGCGCCTGCAATCGCTGTTTGAAGATCAGTCGGAGTCGCCCATGTGCCGCCGCACGCACAGCCGCCGGAGTCACGCGCCGCCGCCGTTTGCCGGGATTTGCCTCCATCTCCGCCGCCTGGATCGTCGGCGTTCGCCGGAGCGTCGCCGCTGCAGACCACCGGAGTCGCAGCGGACCGCCGCCGAGTCAACTCGCCGGTGACGAGTCAACTCGGGTTGACTGGGTCGTGTTGACCGGGTCGAGTCGTTGACCAGTTCTGTTAACCCGTTTTAGTTGGTTTGGTTGAATTTTAATTTTCGGTTTGATCTGAAGTCCGTTCGGGCAATTGGAATTCCTAAATTACGCCTTTGCCCTTCTTTAGCCAAGGTGAAGACCGGTCGTGATTTATGCCTACTCTATTTCAATTATGGGCACGAGTCCTTCGTTAATACCGTCTTTCCTAGGGAGTGTAGAATACTTATACACGTGTGATGTGATTGAAAGAACGTAGAACTGCTAGGTTATCGCTTAAACAGAAAATGTTGATTGTGCGTGATGGATATGTGTGGAGTAGATGTGTGGTAGGGCCCCCGTAAGGGTGTTGTGTGCAGCACTCTTAGCGGAATTGTACGCGTCCTTTGTATCATCGGAATGGGGTTTTGGCGAGCCCCCAATGTTGTCTTTGGGGCGGTTGTTGGCTTTGGGCCGGTTATTTTGGCTTTGGGCCGGTTGTGTGAGCCTTTGGACTGAGGTAGGATTCAGGAGTGTGAGGGTTGTGGGCATGGTAAGCACGAGTGGAAATTAGAATTGTGTGGTGAAGCCTTCGGGTGTTGATTACAAGGTGATATTAGCTTAGAACTCATTATCGTAGTTGATTGGCGTAAGCCGGGATCGCGGGTTCCTTGAATCCGCCCTCACTGGGTAATTGTGTTCTGAAACAATAACTCAGGCCTCTTTCCTTTTCCATCCTTTTTCCTTCGCAGCTCCGGATGCAGGATTAATCGGTCGCTGATGTTATTGGTGGATTTGAACCGAAGGAAGCGTGCGGGTTCCTGGGATCAATTGAGAAGGTACCTCGGTTAGACTGTTTCTGGTTCGACATGTGTCCTAACACCGCGTTTCCTGTTCGCCGGGAAACGGGTGTTACAATTTGGTATCAGAGCATTTGTTAAGGTTCCTCAGTTCTGTTCTGAGGGATCAGCTTCTGTTGTTTTCTTAAAACAAATTTCCCTTTTCAAAAGTGTTTGCGAAATTTTATAAAATGGTTACTTTGCGAAATGCTTTTTCAAGCGCCAATTATATCTTTGATTATTCTCCGCGTTGGCCCTAGTCTAGATATATTTTCTTTGCAGGTTGGGGTCAGTGTATTTAAACCTCAGTGGTGCTACTAACCGTAAGATGTGTGATGGGATGTATGTCGTGATGTGTGCCGTTAAGGTGTATATTGAGATGTATGTTGTGGTGTGTGTCTATAGGGTGGTCGGTACTATTGAGGTGTGTGCTGGGGTTATCGTCTGTTCGGAGCGTTGTCCAACCAAGCGTGCTAAGACGATAAGGTTGTGGAGACGTTCAGGCGAGAGGCTACTGCAGGAGTGCTGCTGGAAGCGTTGTAGGGGCTGCAAGGAGTGCTGCAGGGGCTGCAAGAGGTCGATGGAAAGACCGGATTGCAAAGAGGCCATTTGGAACTGGCAGTGTTGCAATTGGAATAAGCGGCATGAGTTGTGTTTGGCGCACAAGGAGCAATAGGAGACCGTCCAAATCTATTCTAATTATGGAATCTTGGAATCGTTTTGTGACATCAACTTCAATGAGTTATGGATGGCTCGTTGAAGTTTGATCAAGATGGAATTTTGAGGAGATCTTCGTGGTACGGCGGGCTCGAGATTCAACAGTAGAACCGAAAAGGAAACGGTATGCCTTGGAGTTCTTTGTGAATTACTGGAGCAGCTAATGGAGCTCTTCAAGAGGGAAATGAGATCGCAAAAGCATTTAGGAAGGCGGAGTTGGGGCATTTGGAATTGCCTAGCAAGCCCGGCTCCTGTTTGTTGCAAGCGCAAGAGGACAAATGCGGATTGTCGAGAAGCTGCAAGGGGGAGCAAAGGAGGGCACGTTTAATGGGGAAGGAAAGCCAAAGGATGGTGCTTTGAAAACACCACAACAAGATCACAAGGTAGGAAACCTTGGGTGGAAGTCAGATTGGAAGCCGATTGGGAAATCAGAGTGCGCAGCGGAAGCGTGGCATGAGAGCATATCAGGAGTTAGGTGGGTCGTTCCCCCACATGTCAGGTTGCCACAATGGACATGGTTAGCCTCATCGTTCACCAATAATAAGCAAGGATATTCGTTTGTGTGACAGTCAACGCCATAGTGCACGGTAGTGGAAAACCGTCGAAGAGAATCAATTTGGAAGTGGATGATACTTTGTGGCATGATAATGAAAACCATTGCGGAGAATCGGATTGGAAGCAGAGCATCACATTCAAGTCTTAGAACACTCGAAAGATGAGTGTGGCTTCTAAATTTCTGGAGACCGACCCTAATGGACATGGGCGGTAGCATTTGGCGTTTGTGTTGCATTCTGGAAGCTGCTGTTGGATTGGTACCAAGGAGAAGGACACTTCAGAGCGTGGTTTGAAATAAGGGGGGGAGCAGTCTTTAGGATTCAAGGACAAGTTCTTTTCAAGCGAGTAAGCGATCAAGTTCAACTCCCGCCACAGAATTCGGGACGAATTCTTTTTAAGTGGGGGTGCTAGAATTGTTATGGCCTAAATCCACCAAAGTTTAATTTTTTATAAAAAGAAGGAGAAAGCCCAAAGTCCAAGCGCGAATCCCAATTGTTTTCCTCAAAACCCCAGTTTTTCTCTTATAAATAGGAGCCCCCATACCTTGGAAAAACAAAAGAAAAATCCTCTCGGCGAATCCCTGTTCCTCTCCTGTCGCACCCACAGCCTCCAGAGATCATATCTAGGGCTCCTTCATCCTTTAGTGTTGAAGGTAATCCTGAAAACCTGTTTTCAAATCTGTTTCTCCCTAACCCGAACACTAAAAGCCTTGTATATTTCTGACCGTGATGAATCTGGGATATCTGAGACCATCAGCGCGTTCAGCTCAACGAGACGGAGCCAACGAGATCAGCCAAGCCTCCAAAAGCCTCCGGATGCGCCCGCAATTTCCGTTTGAAGATCAGCCAAAGTCGCCCACGTGCCGCCGCACGCGCAGCCGCCGGAGTCACGCGCCGCCGCCTTCCGCCGTGAGTCGTCACCGTCTGCCGCCCGGAGCCGTCGGCGTTCGCCAGAGCGCCGCCGCTGCAGACCATCGGAGCCGCTGCCGGACTGTCGCCGAGTCAACTCGCCGGCGATCGAGTCAACTCGGGTTGACCCGGTTGTGTTGACCGGGTCGGGTCGTTGACCGGTTCGGTTGACCCGGTTTAGTCGGTTTGGTTCAATTTCATTTCCGGTTTGATCTAAAGTCCGTTCGGGCAATTGGAATTCCTAAATTATGCTTTTGCCCTTCTTTGGCCAAGGTGAGGACCGGTAGTGATCTTTGCCTACTCTATTTCAATTCCGGGCATGAGTCCTTCGTTAATACTGTCTTTCCTTGGGAGTGTAAGATACTATACATGTGTGATGTGATTGAAAGAACGTAGAACTGCTAGGTTATCGCTTAAACCGAAAATGTTGATTGTGCGTGATGGATATGTGTGGAGTAGATGTGTGGTAGGGTTCTCGTAAAGGTGTTGTGTGCAGCACCCGTAGCGGAATTGTACGCGTCCTTTGTATCGTCGGAAGGGGGTTTTGGCGAGCCCCCCAGTGTTGTCTTTGGGCCGGTTGTTGGCTTTGGGCCGGTTATTTTGGCTTTGAGCCGATCGTGTGAGCCTTCGGGCTGAGGTAGGGTTCAGGAGTGTGAGGGCTGTGGGCCTGGTAAGCACGAGTGGACATTAGAATTGTGTGGTGAAGTCTTCGGGCGTTGATTGCAAGGTGATATTAGCTTAGAACTCGTTCTCGTAGTTGAGTGGCGTAAGCCGGGATCGCGGGTTCTTTGAATCCGCCCTTACTGGGTAATTGTGTTTTGAAACAATTACTCAGGCCTTTTCCTTTTCCATCATTTTTCCCTCGCAGGTCCGGATGCAGGATTGTTCGGTCACTGATGTTATTGGTGGATTTGAACCGAAGGAAGCACGCGGGTTCTTGGGACTAATTGAGAAGGCAGCCCGATTGGACCGTTTCCGGTTTGCCGGGAAACGGGTGTTACATGAACACCTTCCTTTGAGAAGAATTTGCTATTATATATAAGATTTTGCAAGTTTTGTATGTGTGTTGCTTAATTGATTATTTTGTCTTACCGGTTTTATTTTAAGATTTTTGAAAGTAGTATTGAACTTGATGATATATAGACGACCCACAAGCCCATTAGGTTTTTGTCAGTCGCTAGTTCAATAGAGAGATCCTTCTCTTTTTGAAAATTTATTTAGTTTCTTTACATATACAATTTTTTCGATTACATATTTAAACAAAATGGATGATATCTTATCAGTCTCGCGTAAGATACTTATTCTTTCTTTTTTTTAACACTGATTTCACTTCATAAGAATTCCAAAGGCGACACAACGTTTGAGTGATTACAAACCTCTAACTGAGAGAGGACAATCAAAAACAAAAATGCTAGAGAGGATACCAGTAGGCACCATTACAAAATCATAAGAAATGGACATAATGGTGGCTTGCTAAACCACATCCAAAATTAAAGGAATATCACAACCTGTCATCTACAATAGCAGATTAAACAGCATTCCTATTTGGAGATAAACACACAAGCTCATTACTCTCCCAAATCTTTGAAGGATTGCAGAGGAAAGAAAGCAGTTGCTTTGTGCAGCAAAATACCGTTGATAGACGAAACCGAACTGAAACCTGAGTCATGTCAGGACCACGAACTAGAAAGAGCAGAAGATCCATAGGCCAAGAGGCCACAAGTACATATCTAACAAAACCCAAACTTTTGGGCAGAAACTTGGAAGAAACAATATGCAGTTAGATCTGCACCGTTGCTCTCAAGAGAGTCGGAAGCTCCAATAGGAAGCAAATCCACCACAACAAGAGACCCACCAAACCACCGGCTGAAGGACTAAAGCAGAAGACAAACAAAGAATCCGGGCAAGCCCAAAGATACCACAATCTCGAAACTTTTAACCTTCTCGAAGAGGTAAGAGATCAAAACCTAGATCTAAGGATTATTAATCCGAAAGCAATAAGCAGGAAGAACCCTAAACATCATCAACTAAACCGAAGCCAAAAACAGACAAGCCAATAATCTAGATCTACCAACCATACCAACCCAAAACGGAGAGATGGCCGAAGATTGGTAGAACAGGAACCGAAAAGACACCTCCCAGCCGCCGGAGCACAAACGCTGAAGTAGAAACTCGACCCCATCGCACAACATATCCGATCTGCCGCCGCGAGCTTCCAAAGACGCCAAGCCTCCAGACGACGGACAGAGCCTAAGCCAACCACCAAAACCCGCCTACCATCAAAACCAGAGCCACCCCTAGAAGCCGAAATTGCCGGAAACAGAAGGGAGACGAAAGAGGAGGCCCGCGCCGAAAACAGAGGGGAAACGAAAGAGGAGGCCAACGCCGGCGCTGAGGGAGCCGCCGCGCGCTGGCCGGAAAAGAAGCTGGGAAACGATTTGGCGGCGGGTTCAGGGTCGAGAGGATGAGAGAGAATTAGGGTTTCTTGGTCTGAATTGTCTCCAAACCCAATCCTTCTTAAGATACTTATTCTTAAAAGAGTGATATCTTATGTATCTAGTTCAAAAGAGAGACTCCCTAGTCTTTTTAAAAATTGTTGAGTTCATGCATGACCGACCATGAGGGTACCTCGCATTCCTTCTACAATGGTTTTGATTACATATGTAAACAAAATGGATGGTGGCTCATTAAGTCTTTGCATAGATTCTTTCGACGTGTCCTGAATGTGTGTGTACTGTTGCAAGTATCGTGTAGTGGCCTACTGATCATCTTGTGTTCACTTGGAACAATAGTCTTGTACGTTTTATCTTCACCATTGGTTGATCATTTATTTCCATGGTCTTTTTATTAAAAAAAAAAAAAAAAAATTTACATGAATATAAAAATTAGTGATTTTTTTTTGTTATATTTTTTTATCACCAAACAATCCCATATTGGAAATGATATTTGAAGATTTATTTACTCGAGAAGGCACTTATAAGTGTCTTAATTACATAATAAGTCATCTTCATGTTTTAACTTTTAAGGCACTTTCACCTAGTGAAAAGTCAGTCTTATCCCTTATTCTCAACTAAATCTATCGACCAATTTTTATAATAACTAAACCAATCTTAACTAGACCAGACATGTTTCTCTCTCTCAAACAGATATTCCTACCTGACCTCGCCTGAGAAACCAACAGCCTGGCCACATGGTGGAGATGTAGACACGAATTGCTCCACAGGGCGGTTTCGGTGTTGGTTTCATCGTCTTCTACCTCTGTCCAGAGAGATCCGTCGGCTCACGGCTTCGCTTGTAATTTGATGCTGGAATTGAGATCTGAGGTTATGCTGTTGAAGCAATGGAGCTTTCTTTAGTGTCTTTGGAGCGGCCACGAGGTGCTGCTTCAAATACGGTAATGGAGTTTCTTAGCTTTTTTCGTTTTTTTGTTCTTCTTCTCGGTATATTTGCTATAAAGTTATCGCTGAGTGGATCATATACGGAATTGCTAAAAATGGACAAAAGTATATTTGCTATAAAGTTATTCTTATTGTATACGACTTAAGTTTAGAGATTTTAATGTCCACATTATCAGGCAGTGGTTGTTCTAGGAATCTCATGATACACAGAGCCTTTCATTAGTTTGTGAGACTAGCTCTGATTAGCTGTTCCTTGTATTCTTAAGTCCGTATTTTTATTCTGGGAAGCCTATTGGCTTTATCGCTCCTGTGTCGGACAGATGTAGAGTTTTCTAAAGCATAAAGTCTGTGGACATGTGTTATTAGAGTTTCTTTCACTTTAATTTTTTGTGTATACTATAACGGGTGGTATGTCATTGTGAATACATCGTTGTATAATAGAGTTTGTGAAAGTTGTTTTTGTGTACACTAAATCGTGACTATACATGTCAATATCCACACAAAAAATAAGAGAATTAAATTATAATTTTCTATACAAAACGCACATATTACTTTATTTCTTTCTCAGTTTTTTTTTCCGTGGATATGACATGTGTGGACATGACGTTGGAAACTTATACAATTATTAAAACGAGTGTTCAAAAGAGTGTGGACGACTTGTTTATAGTAGACGATAACATAAGGTTTGTTTTTAGTATATTTTAGTGTATTACATCAACCATGTGAATAACTATGTGTCCAGAAACAATGCAGTGTATTATAAATTATGTCATAGTTTGTGGACATGTGTTATTATGGACAATCAGCTCAATAACATCACTTAAATTGTCAGTTTTTAAAGAAAATATAAATTCTCGTGGACAATCAGCTCAATAACATCACATTTTGATGTCGATGTCCATCAAACCATATCCACAAACCTAAATTATGTCAATAATATAACAAATTCGATTTTTCGTGGACAATCATTTGAGTGACTTTTTAAACGATATCATACGGTGCTACAATTGTGGACATCGTTTCGTGGACATAAAGTTTGTTTTTTAGTCTATTTGGATATTTCTTGTTTTCATCACTTAAATTGTCAGTTTATAAAGAAAATACGATATTCTGTGGACAACCATCTGAGTAACATCATAGTTTGATGTGTACACTAAATCATTTCCGTGAAAATCCACTAAGACAAACATTCATTAACTCATATCCACGCCATTAGCATCCAATAACCATGAATTCATAAAATAGTGTCCACATTGATTGTAAAATAGTGTTTATATATGCATAGTTCAAACTCTTATAATATACATTCACTCTATATATGTTTATTTTCTCACCATCCATCTCGACAAGTTTATATGTACATTCGTTCATGGACACTGTTTTATTTACCCCTTATAATAATGTTTTAACATGTATAAGATAAATCTAAAATTAACTAAAATATATCAAAAAGATATCATATTGTAGAGGAAAATAAAATACAATTTATAGTACAAATAAATATTTAATTTGTCTTTTAAAAAACTTACAAATTTAATTAGAAATCAAAGGGGTGAACAAAAAATAGATTTGTAAAAGAGAAAAAAGGAACGTGAAAGTGAAAGAGAAAGGGAAATAGAAAGGACATTACACTATTGCTTTTATTAAATACCTCCCCAAGCTAAGCTTTTGGTTTCTTCTCCTAACCAAAAGAGACAGATTTAAAGGGTAAATTAGTCAATATTGGCTCTCAAATTGTGTACAGTAGACAAGATGTCTTATTGTGTAATAAAAAGAAGTGAATGTGCCTTATTGTGTAAATGACTCATACTTGAAACCCAATCTCAATAAATATGGAACCAATATAAATAACCAAAAAAATAATCCAAAACGATTTAAGGCCCAAATTAAGGAAACAAGCAACCCTAATCGAAATTCTAAAACGCACGACCTAAATGTCAAGTGGCTGTCACCGAAACACATGCACCATCACCAGAAAAAGATGTCGTTGCGTTATTCGTCGAAAATTCAAAACACTATCTTTGACGATAGAAACGATAGAGCTGTCGCCACGGAAACGCAAATACAAATTCATCCATTGTCACTCTAGGAGAAACTAGGGAAGCTGGCAGCGAAATAGGGCTAATGCCTAGAAACCTAGAAACGAAGTTAGTATGGTTTTATTTTAGAGTTGTTAAATCTGTTCTGTTTTTAGTATGTGTATTTTATATATAACGAATTTTTCTTTTATACACCAAGAACGGTAGGTTCTTTCTCAAGTCCAAGGCCAAAAAGGTATCAACAGAAGATATCTATCATAAAAGCATTGACTATAACGCCACGTCGACTATTATTACCCCTTAGGGTTATTATTACCTAACCCTAAATATCTATGGAGTTGCTTTCTTCTCCTGCGCAGTGTTTTTTTCTTTCTAATTCCAAATCATAAAATGTTATACAGAAGTCGCCCGCTGACTATAACACCACGTCGACTATTACCTTTAATGAATATATATGTTGACAAAAATGACGTGTCAGTTAGTGCACGTCGTCACATGCGGTTTGGCCAATGCGAAAACGACATATCATCAACCACTTTTTCTTTATCAACCGTGGAAAAGTCTAGAGATTTGTCGGATAATTATTTCATTGGACCGATCCAATGAAGTTTACAAGAAGCATTTTTTTTTTGTCAACTTACAAGAAGCATTAAAGTATTTACATTGAGAGTTTTTGAGCAACAAAATATTATTATATTAATAAAGTTTCTATAAATTTTCGGAATTCTTATCCAGAGTTTCTTACCGGGATTTATAAAAACTCTCTTAATAATAATATTATATTATATAATATTAATTTGTTATAGTTAAGGGTTTTTCGTGAAAAACCCCAATATAAATGTTCTAACCGTATTTAAATTTAGTTTTAGTAAATTAATTAGATTTTAACCTCCACCAAATTAGAATTTATTTTATTTAATAATTTTAATTTAACTAACTTTAATCTATGATTACATAACTAAAGCGTTTGTTAAAATTGATAATATTGGTATGAAATGAAATCAAAATAATATATAAATTGTTAGAATCGATTTACTAGATTTTTGATTTAATAATATATATAATTATTTGTTTTAAACACATGATTATAAATTTATAAATAATTATAATATTTTCTAATAAACTAGTCAATGTAAAAATTATATATATAATTTTAATATGTATTATATTGATCTAAAATATTTTATATATCATGAAAAACATATTTATTGTTGGTACTGGATTTCCCCCTAGGAAATTCGGCCCATTAACAGACAAGACAAAGGCCTGTAATTACGAGCCCATTCCAGAATCAGAGACAGACGGGAGAGCCAACTCTCTTGTTGGGCCCAAGCGAAGCAAACGCCTTGGAGAGGCCCAGACGATGCCGAAGCCGGAGACGATCGAGCTCGAGCTCGGCAGAGGATGACGTGGAGATAGAGCAACTCGGTCTTCGCCAGTTCAACCGATCCGCATAAATCTCGGAGATCGTTACAACGACGAGGCCGAAAGATCGGGACGAAGAGATCAGAATCGAGGTTATTTAAGAAGAGAAGTGGCGGCTCATTAAAGACAATTCTAACCTAGGCTAAGAACACTTCGATTAGATAGCTCGATTTAAACTTTGTACTCTCTTCTCGACTGTGTTTGTTCTATCTCGACGATCAATCTCAATAAAGTCTTTGATTCATAGGAAACTATACCATTTCTATATCCAAAAGTCCAAATCCACGAATACAAATTCTTAGTGTGAATCCCGGATCTCACATTTGGCGCCGACTGTGGGGACATTCTATAGCCTTTCCTATCTTAAGAATCAGATCCTAGATCCGATAGATCGAGATGAATCCCGACCAAACTGGCTCTCCCAGCGCCACACCGCCGGTTGACCGCCCTCAAACGGTCGACAACGATCCTCAGAACACTACCGGGGTAAGAAACATGGGTCAGACCGACGGCGTGTTGACGAGCTCTGCCTCAGTCTCCACGACCTCGGCACCAGCCGGCTCCGTCGCTCAAACAATCGCGACGAGCCAGACTCCGACAAATATTTTGTCAGGAACTTATGATCCGAGCAGAAACTGGGTGTGGATAAGAAATGACTCAATACCCACCCCAGGAGGAGGATCTGGAGTAACCAGACCCAATTCGCCACTACCTTCTGCTCCACAGAGACAAGGGCCAAGCGATCTTGCCGAGATCCGTTCGATGTTAAGCCTGTTGGTATATCGAACGAGAAACAACGAGGCAAGCGCAAGGGCCCAAGAGATCGCAAACCGTTCTCTGGCAGCGCAGCTCGACGAACAAGAGCGGCATCTAAACGCTCGCCTTGAAGAGCTCGCCAGTCAAAGCCAAGGGGGCAGACCAACGCGAACTCCCATAAGTCCTCCACCGTGTACCCGCTTGGACTTCTCCCAGGTAGTAACTCCTCCGGGAACGTCGGGAAATTTCGGTAATACGTCAAATAGCGGCTTCCACCCTACAATGACCCCTATCACGATACCGACCCCATTTGGTTCGAGTTCAATGGTCACAGACCCAACCGGATCAAGAAACCGACCATTACCCGGGCCACCACCTTTCCCGAGTAACTCTAACATCCGACCGAGGCAACTAGGAGGTTCTGCCTTCGCCTCGAGCTCGGGACTCCTTAACGGATCAAACTCAGTTCAGTTCCGAACACCCTAGGTCGATCAGACGAGGTCGATCCCAACGATCGATCTCCTCGACCCCATTTTTCCGGAACAAACGTCAGGTCAGGCACAAGTCCAGTTCGCACCCGCAGAGGGCGATGAACACAATATGCTTAGACAATACATTGAACAGGCTAAAGCCCAATTTAACAGTCTGAGCTCGAAAGTTCACATGGCGACGAGCGCGGCTCCTGACATCGATCGAGTGATCTAAGAAACACAACAAACGCCGTTCACAGATCGGATTGCGTTTGCAAGGATCCGAGAGATCAAGAAAACTAAGTTTCCAGAATTCTCTGGGAAATCAGACCTGAAAGCCCACATCAGGGCATTCCGACTAGCGATGGCAAGGGTGTACCTTACCGATGAGGAGAGGGAGCCAGCCTTTTGCAGGCTCTTCGCGAAAAATCTATCAGGTTCTGCCCTAGAATGGTTTGCCGGACTGGAAGAAAGGTCCATTGACAACTTCACCCAGTTCATGACGGCTTTCCTCAAACAATACTCCGTTTTCATCGAGGAAAAGACTACCGAGGCAGCCTTATTTGGCGTCTCTCAAAAACCCGACGAAACACTTCGCTCGTACATCGACCGATTTAAGAAAATAAAATCCAAAATTGCGAACTCACGAGATGAGGTAGCTATAGAAGCGTTAAGACGGGGACTATGGTTCTCAACCAGATTTCGCGAGGAAATAACAGTCCGCGAACCTCAAACGCTCGATGACGCCCTCCATCGCGCATCGGCCTTTGCTCGCCTCGAGGACGAAACCACGGCCCTCAGGGAAAAACACCGGAAAGAAAGGAACCCGTCGGGCTCGCAAAATCCGAACTCGAAAAAGGATTCCCGTAAATCAGGGAACATCAACGCGGTCGAGAGCCCAAAGAGCTCGAAGAAATTCGAGTTCGACAAGGAAAAATTATGTGATTTCCACAATAAGAGAGGGCACTCGACCGAGGATTGTTATACTCGAGCTAAAGCAGAGGCTCAAAAACAAGAGTCCGAAAGCAAAAAAGACTCCGAAGTCGAGGAGGAAACTCTGTCCGACAAAAAGGAAAACAAATAGACCAAGGAGTCGAACTCCAAAAAGCACTCCAAAAACAAACGGGAACGGTCAAAAGAGCCGGAATCCCCCGAAACTCTCCCTCATGGGTCGCGGAAGCGAGTTGAGTTCATCCTCGGCGAGCTTAACCTAAGCGGCACTCCGGGAGGTTCGGCGCTATCCCCGCCTCCGGCTCCTGCCAAGAGTTTACGCTCAAGAATCAATCTCCCTCGTCTCTGCGGGGGGGGGGGGGGGGGGGGGGGGGGGGGGGGTGTACGGGCTATACCCCCTAAACGAATCGACTTCATCTTCGGTGGCTCCAAGCTTTGCCGCGACTCGGTCAATTCGATCAAAGCTCTTCAAAGAAGAGTCGAGACCGACAGAGGGGGAAAAACCCCAATGTTGGGTCCAGACCACGAAATCATTTTCTACGAGAGCGAGACAAGTAATCTCGACAAGCCACACGACGACGCCCTCCTCGTTTGTCTAGTAGTGGGAGATGTCGAACTCTCAAGGATAATGATTGACACAGGAAGTTCAGTAGATGTCCTCTTTTACGACGCGTTCAAAAAGATGGACTTCAACGACTCTGAGATTGTGGAAGAAAAAATACCACTAGTAGGTTTTGCTGGCGAAACGACATACTCGATGGGCTCTGTCTTCGCCCCAGTAATTGCTGGAGGAGTTCAGAGAATGACGGAGTTCGTCATAGTAGATCGGCCAGCTCCCTATAACGCAATCCTAGGTCGACCATGGATATACGACATGAAAGCGGTACCATCGACCTACCACCAATGCGTAAAGTTCCCAACTCCCAAAGGGATCAAAACCATTTACGGAAGTCAAAAGATTTCCCGTCATTGCTACATGAACGGATACAAGCAAATCGAGAAATCCCCAGCGTAGCAATTACAGAAAGAGGAGGAGCTCGCCACCATGCAGACCAAAAGGTCGAACGATCCCAGTCAAATAGGACCTCCAAAGGACCTCACGACTCAGGTCTGCATAGACGAGGCTCATCCCGAAAGACTCATTGGCATCGGAATCGACCTATCAGAGCCGGTTAAGAACGAACTGGTCTCTTTTCTCAAACAGAACGTCGACTCCTTCGCCTGGTCTTCAGCAGACATGAAAGGGATAAACATCGATGTAACCAGCCACGAGCTGAATGTCGACCCAACCTACAAACCGATAAGACAGAAACGTCGAAAACTAGGCCCTGAGCGGGCCAAAGCCGTCAATAACGAGGTCGATCGGTTATTAAAAATCGGATCGATCAGAGAGGTCAAGTACCCCGACTGGCTCGCGAACCCCGTGGTGGTTAAGAAAAAGAACGGAAAGTGGAGGGTCTGTGTAGACTTCACGGATCTCAACAAAGCATGTCCAAAGGACAGCTTCCCACTCCCGCACATCGACCGACTGGTCGAGGCCACCGCTGGACATCAGCTGCTATCCTTTATGGACGCGTTCTCAGGGTACAATCAAATATTGATGAACCCTGAAGACCAAGAAAAGACTTCGTTCATAACGGATCGAGGCACGTACTGCTACAAAGTCATGCTCTTCGGACTGAAAAACGCAGGAGCAACTTACCAGCGCCTCGTCAACAAGATGTTTTCAGGACTCCTAGGCAAAACCATGGAAGTCTACATCGATGATATGCTGGTAAAATCTTCCAGGTACGAGGATCACATCCCCCAACTAAAAGAATGCTTTACCATTCTTAATAAGTATGGGATGAAACTCAACCCAGCTAAATGTACCTTCGGGGTCCCTTCAGGAGAATTCCTCGGTTACTTGGTGACCGAAAGAGGGATCGAAGCGAACCCCAAACAGATCGCAACGTTCATAGAGATGAAATCTCCCAGAACGACGCGAGAAGTCCAGCGCCTAACCGGCAAAATAGCTGCTCTGAATCGCTTCATCTCAAGGTCGACTGATAAATGTCTACCCTTCTATCACTTGTTAAAAGCAAACAAAAATTTCCTCTGGGACGAAAAGTGCGAAGAGGCATTCACTCAGCTCAAAGCCTACTTAAGCGAACCACCCATACTGGCGAAACCAGTAGAAGGAGAACCCCTTTACCTCTACCTAGCTGTCTCGACGGCAGCAGTAAGTGGAGTCCTGGTTCGCGAGGAACAGAACGAACAACGGCCGGTGTATTACATCAGTAAGACCTTGATCGACGCTGAAACCAGATACCCCGCCATGGAAAAACTCGCCTTAGCGCTAGAAACGTCGGCTCGGAAACTTCGACCCTACTTTCAATCGCACTCGATCATAGTGATGACCTCTCAACCACTGAGAACCATTCTTCACAGTCCGAGCCAATCAGGTCGATTGGTCAAATGGGCTATCGAACTTAGCGAGTACGACATTGAATACAAAGCTCGAACATGCCTAAAAGCACAAGTACTGGCAGATTTCATAATCGAGCTCCCTCCGACTATAGAACTCGACCCGACTTCGGCCCAAAGATGGAAGCTCTACGTCGATGGAGCTTCCTCAAGACAAGGGTCCGGAGTCGGAGTGAAATTAGTCTCCCCAACGAGTGAAGTACTAGAACAATCATTCAGATTGGGCTTCGCCGCATCGAATAACGAGGCTGAATATGAAGCGTTAATAGCCGGGCTCAGACTCGCGATAGCCATAGGAGCCCGGGAAGTAAACGCCTTCAGCGATTCCCAACTAATCACGAGCCAATATCATGGCGACTACGAGGCCAAAGACGAACGAATGGAAGCATACCTACGGGTAGTCCATACATTGGCCGAACAGATCGAATCCTTCGATCTAACACGAATCCCACGAGGTGAAAACACCGCAGCCGATGCGTTAGCGACATTAGCATCGACATCAGATCCTAACCTCAAACGGATCATACCAGTCGAAGGGATAGAAAAACCAAGCATCGACATAGCTCTCAAAGCTTTGTCCTTGAAAGAGGACGAGCCCGCTGTGAAAGACGATGTCAAACGCAAAGAGTGTCCCGGAGACACTAATAGCGACATCATCGAGACTGATGATGATCTTGATCCTAGAAGCACTGTTTACGTCGCGAACGTCCCCGACGGACCAATTCAGACCGCATCCACTAGTCAGGGACCTGAGCCTAACAACGACGAAGATTGGAGAACTCCGATCATTCGATACATCACAAACGGCAAAGTTCCCGACGGTAAATGGGAGGCGCGGAAACTTAAAACGCAGAGTGCGCGGTACTGTGTCACACAAGGAGAGCTCTTTAAAAGGAGCCTCTCCGGACCTTACCTTAAATGCCTTGACAAAAAGCAAGCCCTGGCCGTGATTACACAAACACATGACGGATCCTGCGGAAGCCATTCCGGAGGACGAGCATTGGCCGTGCGAATCAAAAGGCAAGGTTACTATTGGCCTACAATGGCCGCCGAATGCGAATCTTTCTCCAACAAGTGCGATAAATGCCAAAAGCTTGCCCCAATTATCCACCAAGCGTCGGAGAAACTCTCCTCTATCTCATCACCATACCCATTCATGCGGTGGGGAATGGACATCGTTGGACCGCTGGTCGCATCTGGCAAAAAGAAAGCCACACACCTGTTGGTGATGACGGACTACTTCACCAAGTGGATTGAAGCAGAGTCATACCAGAAAATCAAGGACGTTCACGTTAAGGAGTTCGTCTGGCTAAACATCGTTTGCCGACATGGACTACCCCACGAGGTCGTCACCGATAACGGATCTCAGTTCATATCAAACACATTCAAAGAGTTCTGCAGAACTTTGAACATAAAGTTGACTTACTCAATGCCACGCTACCCCCAAGGGAACGGGCTAGCAGAAGCAGCCAACAAAGCGATTATGAACGGCCTCAAGAAAAGGCTCAACGAGTGCAAAACAACCTGGAGTGACGAACTCCCAGCCGTACTCTGGGCCTACCGGACTACCCCCCGCAAATCCACTGGCGAGACTCCCTTCTCGCTGGCTTACGGAATCGAGGCGGTAGTACCAGCTGAAATTCTTGTGTCAAGCATTCGCAAAGAAGAATGCCCACGACAAGAGGAACTTAACAACAAGATGATAACTGACGAGCTCGACCTCGTCGACGAAAGGAGGAACCTCGCATTAGCTCGACTCCAGAATTACCAACAAGCCGCAGCTCGCTACTATGATTCCCGAATCAAAACTCGAAGGTTTCGAGTAGGAGAGGTCGTCTTGCGGAAAGTGTTCGACCATAAAAAGGAAGAACACGCTGGAAAATTAGGAGCGAGGTGGGAAGGTCCTTACCAGGTCACCGACGTCGTAAAGGACGGGGTCTACCGACTCAAGTCGGTGGAAACCCAGAAGCCCGAACTACGACCTTGGAACATCATCAACCTCAAAAAGTATTTCCACTAGGAGTACATCAACATAATCGAACTACGAAATGGCTTGATCCCCTTAAAAAGGGTACGTAGGCAGCTCGACTTCGAGCGCAGCCGCCCCCCAAAAAACAAACCTCACGCCGAGCTCAGCAGCTTCCGAGGAAGTTACCCCAACTTATCTTTGTGAAATCAAAATAAGTCTCTTAATCTAATGCTTCTTTCTGTCGTAAAAGTTAGATTCATTGCGAAATACCTTGTCATAACATTCCCAAAACAAAAGATATGAAATTATCTCTCCCGAAACGAAAGATATGAAATTATCTCTTCTAAATCAAAGCGATATGAAAGTATCCCTTCCGAGCGACCTGAAATGGCCTCTCCTAAAGCAAGCGATATGAAATTATCCCTTCCAAGAGACCTCAAACGGCCTCCCGCAAATCAAACGATATGAAATTATCCTTTTTCGAGCGACCCGAAATGGCCTCTCCCAAATTCAAAGCGATGTGAAAATATCCCTTCCGAGCGACCTGAAACGGCCTCTCCCAAAGTCAAAGCGATATGAAATTATCCTTCCAACGAGATCTCAGACGGTCTCCCCCAAAATCAAAGCGATATAAAATTATCCCTTCGGACAAAGCGACCTAGAACGGTCCTCCCACTGCGAACGAACTGAAATGATCGCTCCAAAGAAAGAGATCCAGAACGATATTTCCAAAAAAAAAATACAATTCTTCTAAACCTTATACGGATTAAAAGAATCGGGGGGGGGGGGGTACCCCACCCCTTAAGCAAAATAACGAGGTCAAGACAGCTATTCAAGCATGCAACCTCTACATACTCCAAGTCGGATCTTTGTAAGTTTACTTTGATTCGTTTTCATACTTAATACTTCTCTTTTCAATTCAGCGATTAAGCTTGAATCTTACATTACGAAGTAGTCGCGCTCCAGACTATTCCTAGCAGAGAGCTCGAGCTCAAATGTGATTGACTTAAAGTTCACAAAGAACTACCTAAGGCAACTCAAAATAAGTTATCTGCTCGATTCCTCTGGAGAAGTTCGAATCGCCGCAACGGCTCGAATTTTATGTTAAGGCATAAAAACATAAAAATCTATGCTAAGGCATGAAAGATTTAAAATGCAGTTCATAAAAAAAAAGGACATATTGTCCTCGAGTTCGAACAAAAGCCCCCTTGGGCAACCAAAGTTTGAAAAAGAAATAAAAAACTCTCTCGGGTAATAACAACGACAGTTTTTAAAACGGTGCATAGGAGGAGTCGCCGATCTGGTCCTCCGCTCCATCGCCCGCCTCTCCTCTTGGCCGGGAGTCGACCTCGTCAGTCATCCTCGGGACGGTCTCAGCTGGGGGAGCAGGCGGAGAACTCGCCATAGCCACGGAGTCCTCCGACATTGCCGGCAGGGCAAGCTTGCCAACGCTAAAGTCAGAGACTGTCGCGGCCTCCATTTCCGCTAGAGCAACCCGTTTCTGCTCAGCCAGCTTAAGCACCTCTCGGGTCATGTCCACCTCTCCAGCCGCAATCTCGGCAATGAGCTCGATGTTGGCCAAGGTCTCCTGGAGACAGATCTCGGCACTTGTCTGGATTTTTCTCCTATCAGCTCTCTCTTTAACCCCGGCCAAAATCACCAGATACTGGCCATGGAGTTCTTTCTGAGCCTTACAGAGCTCGACCCGCTTCGACTCTTCCGCAGTCCGAATTTGAGCCTCGGCGGCATCAAGCTGACAGGACAACTCCTCCTCTCTCCTCTCGAGATGCGCGATCCTTGCTTCCGCGGCGGCATGACCCGCGACCTTTTCCTTCAAACGCTCCTCCCTTGCCAAGGCTTCCTGGAGCTCGGCATTCATTTGGGTAGCAGCTTCTCGAGCAGACTCGAGCTCATAGGTCTGAACATCGAATAACTCTTTCTCAGACCGGGCCGCGTACGCATTCACGGCCTCGACAGCCTGCACAAAAAGACGTTGGTTGTTTAAATGATAAGGGAAAGGAAAATAATAAAAAAAAGAGAAAGGGGGTCTCACCTTCCCAACCGCCGCCATCATCTCGGAGTACTCATTACCGAGAACCGTCTCCCCAGAAACCGGGAGCTCAGAACCGACAGGCCTAACACGCCTCAGCAGACGAACCACACCTTCCGGATCGTCCACGACCGAGCACTCCTCTCGGTCCGACCACTCTGGACTCCTTCCCGCGTCCACTTTACGACGCTTCGGCGAATGGGGAAGAGAACCTCCTTGACTCCGACGATCTTCCTCCCCGGATAGGTCCGGTTGGGAATCACAGAGGGCAGCACCTCCAGACCGAGGTAAAACCGCCTCTTGTTTGGCCTGGGGAAGAGTCGCTTCGATAACCCCCGCGGTCGTTCCCTCCGGGCCCATCACCGGAAGGAGCAAGGCCTGAACAGGAGGAGGAGGATAAGCCGGAGGCGGGGGAGGAGCCCGATCAAGGGCGAAGAGAATAGCGTTACTAAGTTCACCCTCCCCCAGCTTGTCGACCAGGTAAACCGGATCCTTACCATTCCGGCGACCACTCATTCTGCGAGGTAACGTCTCGCAAGGAGAGGAATTAGCAGCCGAGCTGTCGCCCGGGAGGGGTCGAGCTAGACATATAAAAAAGGGGGTCAGAAAAGTGGAAATGATGAAGCAAAAAGAAACTCAAAACCAGACGACTTACTCTCTCCCGCCCGCTCAGTGATGCGGATCGGGGGCTGAGTAGTTCGAACCGGAAGTGCCCGTGAAGGCACGGAAGGGAGTACTGGATTTCGAAGAACTGGCGCGGGATCCACCAGAGCCCGTTCAGGATTGGTCCGCAGAGCGGCCTGCACACGCTGAACCGTAAAGCTACCCCAGTTAACAGCGCCCCCTCTCAAACGAGCTATCAGAGCCTCTGTGATCGGGTTGGTAGCGAGCGAATCCGGAGCCTCTGAGATAGAAACTAGATCAGTTAAGGGATGGCCCAACGACCACAAAAAAAAAAACCAAAACCAGAGTCTTACCAACACTGGGCGACCACCGAGACGGGATAACCGAGTAGTCGAAATCCCCGACCGAATGATGGGTTATCTTGAAAAAGAAGTATCGGTCCCTCCATACGTCTTTTGTCGGGACCTCCTCAAGGATTCGCCCAAAACGAGGCGAGAGATAGTAAGTTCCCCGGAACTTAGCATTGTTCTTCACTGAACAAACCCGCATGAGTTCCTCGGGCCCAAACTCAATTCCCTCTTCCGCGGCCCTGACCCCGAGTCCGATGACGTATCGGACAAAGTTCGGCGTCATCTGATGGAACGCCAGCTGGAGCTGGGCCAGCACCAGAGAGATTAAGCGAGGAATAGGGAAGAAAAGCCCGCACTTCTCGAATTAGGTACAAGAAGCGCAACAATAACCCTCCACCGCAGTTTCCGGCGACATCGCCGGCGACGGAATTACGATCTCCACCTCCGGTGGAATCCGACAAATTCTCCGCAATCGTTCAATCTGATTCACGGTTAAGGAAGACGGCGGATGCGGGCCGAACGCACCCGCAGACGAACTTGTACTAGCCCCCGTAGCATCTCTTAACGCCATAAAGAACGAAGCGCCGGAATATGAAAAAAGGCTAAAATCTTTTCTTAAGAAATTCTCCGGTGACGGAAGGAAAATCAGAGCAGAGGTAGAAGAAGAAGCAAAAGTGAGAAGAAAAGAAACCACCCTCGGCAAATAAGAGCAAGTTATAATGGGAATCGTGCAAAATCTTAACCGTACGATTCCGAACTCATGATAACTACGAGAAAATCGAGGTGGTTTGGACTCTTCGCTTTCCTCTTATCAGCCGTTGATCTCAGATCAACGGTTACAAATGCTCGACAATTAGGTCACATCATCAAAAGAGTGAGCCCGAAAAGACTCTTCGCGACCTTTGAACCTGAGCCGTTGATGACCAACCGAATTTACGGTGGGAGATGAAATTCTCAAACAAATACACGCAACGACTGCAGACGCGATGAAAAGCAGTTCAGTCCGTTCCACGCGCTCATTCCTAACCATCAGATTAAAACAAAATCCACAGATGGGGCGAAAATAATCATTAGATTTGTCACATCCGAGGCACGCGCCTCTTCCCAAGGACGTCCACCGCCCATTAACCTCGACTTCTCGAATTCAATGGGCTGGGGGGCTATTGTTGGTACTGGATTTCCCCCTAGAAAATCCGGCCCATTAACAGACAAGACAAAGGCCCGTAATTACGAGCCCATTCCAGAATCAGAGACAGACGGGAGAGCCAACTCTCTTGTTGGGCCCAAGCGAAGCAAACGCCTTGGAGAGGCCCAAACGATGCCGAAGCCGGAGACGATCGAGCTCGAGCTCGGCAGAGGATGACGTGGAGATAGAGCAACTCGGTCTTCGCCAGTTCAACCGATCCGCATAAATCTCGGAGATCGTTACAACGACGAGGCCGAAAGATCGGGACGAAGAGATCAGAATCGAGGCTATTTAAGAAGAGAAGTGGCGGCTCATTAAAGACAATTCCAGCCTAGGCTAAGAACACTTCGATTAGATAGCTCGATTTATACTTTGTACTCTCTTCTCGACTGTGTTTGTTCTATCTCGACGATCAATCTCAATAAAGTCTTTGATTCATAGGAAACTATACCATTTCTATATCCAAAAGTCCAAATCCACGAATACAAATTCTTAGTGTGAATCCCGGATCTCACATCTATGTTAATAGAAATTTATTTCTGTTTTTAGTATTTAAATTTTTTTATTCCAGATCAAAGATTTTAAATAACATATATTCATGTATGAGTTCATAAATTTAATCTGAATCAAAATTTTACTTTATAACTTGTTTTCTACTTATTAAAGTTGCTAATCCTTTTATAGTCATCTTGTAGTAGTTTAAATATTTTTCATATTTGACCGAACAACCTATCAAAAAATAAAATTGTTTAATCTTCAATCATAACCCGATCCATTATGTAATTAAATTCTATAAATATTGATTAGTTTTGATATTTTATTATTTTCATTATATATATATATATATTCTTAATATTTTAGCTTTACTTTTTACTTATAAATTTAAATTTAATTAATAATAAGTCATATATTTTTATATTATTTAAAATATAAAAACTATAAAACAGTCCGTAAAAAACTGCAATCGTATAATCATCAAATATAATACGACCATCCATATATTTAAATAATATAAATATTTACTAATTATTGATATTTTATTTTTATCAAATTAATAATATATATCTTATTTTCATATTTTAGTATACAAATTTTCATTAAATAAATTAGATTTTAGTTATACTAATTTGAATATTTTATGTATCCTTTTTTCTAGAACGAAGTATTTTATAAATACATAAATTTTAATTTTTTATGTATACATTTGATAAAATTAATTGGTTTTAATTTTTTTTATAAAGATTCCTACATCTTTAAAATTTTATTTTATAATTTATAAGTATAATTGGTTTATTAATTAATTTAAATATATTTATCATTATAGACTATATATAAGCATATAATTTTGTTTTGTTTTTATTTCATATACAAACTTTAATTTATAATTTATTAATTATTAGAAAAATGAAATCAATTATAAAAAATATTAAATTTTCTATAGTAAAAAATAAATATACATTTACATTTAAAATAAAAATATATTGAAAGATTAGTATATTCGTAATATGAATATATTAAAAATACATAAATTTTAATTGTTTTATTCATAATATTCGTAATATAACACATCAGACAAGATTACTTAAAAAAAATATATTTTGTTTTAGTATTATAGATTAATGTAGCATTTGGTGGGTATAAATAGTCAAATGACAAATTATTTAATAGCTGTAAGACCATCTCCAATGTATTCTTCTATATTTGCCTATAAAATAGAAGAACTCTAAAATAGATGTGGAATTCACTCCAATGTATTCCTCTATTTTTACCTCTAAAATAGAATATTCTTTCAAAGATTCTTATTTTTATTATCGTATTAGTACATTTTTTTTATAAAATGTGCAAATTAACCCATTTATTTTATATTTTTACAAAATTTTTATAAAATTATAATATGATTTAAATTAAATATTTCTTAAATAAAGAAAATTAAATTAAATTATATAAAATATAATATATTTTTGTTTAACTATCAACATTGATATATTATTGTTGACAAATGATCAATACATTTTTAAACAAACATATAAATTTTGATTTTTGATTTTTAAAATTGTATATTAAATACATAATAAATAATTATATTAATTATAATATATTAATATTTTATATTATTGATTATTAATAACAATTTGTATTTGTTTTGTTCATAAACAAAAAAAGTTAAAAGTTGAAGGATCATTTTATAAATAAAAAAGTTCACCTTTATTATAGAGGAAAAAATAGAGTTCCTCTAAATATAGAGAAAAATATAGCAATTTCTATTTTAAAGGTGAATATAGAAGTGGGTTGGAGAAGATTCTACTCTAAAATAGATTATAGAGGCAAAAATAAAGGTGGGTTGGAGATACCCTAACCATGATTTTCAAAAAAACACTTAGAAATTAGAATTATTGAAATAAAATCGTTACCATGGGAATATACACAACTTTACATAAGCAGCTTTTTTGTTGACGAAAAATCAGTGTATCACCACAAAACATACTATACCAAAGTAAAAGCAATAAAATTTGCATGATTTAGTGACCAACACCTTACATTTAATTTTTATAATTTTTGAATTTTTTTTTAAAATTTATAATTTATAATATTTTGGGGGTTAAAGAAACTAAAAGTGAGCTTCTTCATATTGAATCTAAGCATTACTGCAACATCGAAAAACAAACATTAACAAAATATGTGTTTTAAGCACACTGGCATTAGTTCTAGAAATACTTTTTTTTTTTTTAACGCTGATACAGATTATGAGAACTATTACAAGGACAATTTAACAGATAATACTACCTCCGTTCTACGAGAATCCATCAACGGTCACGATCAACGGCTCCACCTTCTCCTGAAAATTTCCTTATAAGCTTGCCTCCATTAATCTTGTAAAACTGCGCCTTCGGGGATTCGAACCCAGTACCTGCCGGTGTAAAGCTTTAACCACTTGACCACTAGGCCACGGTTGCTTCACAATTCTAGAAATACTTTAAGCATGACAAATTAGTTATTGTTTTTTTTTTTTTGAACAGGCATTCTAGAAATTAGTTATTGTTACAATGATAAAAAAAATTAAGTGATAAAATTTATTTATTTTAGAATGATATATGAACTCTAAAACAAAAATATGGAGCAAAGCAAAATGTATCTGTATTATGCATTTTTGATAAATTATTTTATTTTAAATGTAAAAGCAAAAAAAATTATTGGAAAGATCGCATAAATTGTACATTTTGGATGGTTCCTCACTTCCTCTTGAAAGTATTTACAAAACAACAGTGATAAATACTCAAATATCTTTGGCCAAAAAAAAACACACTCAAATATCTTACATCCTAATCATCACTCAAATATCTTCTGTCTTTCCCTTTTCCACTTTTTAGCTCACTTTTGCCCAACTCAGAACTAAATATCTCACACTACACCAAACCACAGCACACCACATCCTAAACCCAAAACAAATCCGACCCGGTCCGATCCAGACCATGTCAGGAGCTACCGCCGCCGCTTCATCCGGAGACCACGGCCCCCGTCTCCCGACTCCGACGCTGGATGCCGAGTCCCAACCCCTGTTGCAGTCAATCTCTGCTGAAGGCGGTTACGCCTATGCTCGCATGGCGGCGCTAGCTGTCGCCGGTGACCAAAGCACGGCAGAGGCTGCGCGCGATATGGCCTGGGAGCAGCTTCACTCTGGTCCATGGCACTCGGTTCTCCCCGTCTGGCGCGACGCTTATTCAATGGCTTGCCTCCTCGTCGCCAAGTTCCATTTCGCCGCCAGCGAGTTTGGGGAAGCCCTCGGTGCGCTCGATATGGGTCTCATCATGGGAGGGATGCTTCTCCGCAAGGACCTCCATGATTCTGTCTTGTTGGTCTCCTCCGAAGCTCGTAAGAAGGCTAAGAGTCTCGAAGCTTCCGGAGATTTCAAGGGTGAGAAATTGGTCCCTGAAGTTCCCGTCGACGTCAACGAGGTAACACAATCTTAAACCAGTTCTAGGGGTTACAAACTTGTGAATCACATCGGATAAGGTTGGTCAGATCTTGTTAACATTTGGCACGATTTACACAGACTAGTTTCGTTTGGTTTGGTCTAAAGAAACTTAGACTCTTTGAACTCTCAGTTTACTGTCAGTGTTGACTTTCTGGATTTGTTTTCTGTGTTGGTTTGTTGAAACTGCAGGTGCTTAAGATTCTACCTTGCAGGTCCTTAACTAGTCATAGAGTTGAGAAGAGGTCTGCTTTATCTTTGGAGGGGTTTCTGCGTGATTATTTTCAAACAGGTACACCTGTTGTTATAACCAATTGTATGGCTCATTGGCCAGCTAGGACCAAGTGGAATCACTTGGACTATCTCAATGCTGTTGCTGGTAACAGGACCGTTCCCGTTGAGGTGACCACACATCATTTCTTCACGTAGTCTTATCTGTAAACATACTTTTAGTTAGCTTCTGAGTGTTGTGATTTAAGAGTTATGCGCTTTCTCTAAGATGGATTGGATCAGAATAGCTGAAAGCAGGTAAAGTTTAAAATGCTATTCAGGTGGGGAAAAACTATTTGTGTTCTGATTGGAAGCAAGAGCTTGTGACATTTTCTAAGTTCCTTGAACGGATTCAGACCAATAGATCTTCTTCCGCGGAACCTACTTATCTTGCTCAGCATCCGCTGTTTGATCAGGTACGTTTGTCTGTATGTACCAGGATGTTTGGTCATATACTGAACCTATGGCTTATTGGTTTAAACACGAATGGGCAGATAAATGAACTGAGAGATGATATATGTATTCCTGATTACTGTTTTGTCGGTGGAGGGGAACTCCAATCTCTTAATGCATGGTTTGGCCCGGCTGGGACAGTCACTCCTTTACACCATGATCCACATCATAATATCCTTGCTCAGGTGACAGATCTTTTTTCCTTAAATGAGCATGGGTTCTTGTCTGTGCTCGCTGTCTTTTTACCCTTTCCAATGTATATGTTCTTTAAGTGTTTAACAAGCTTCTTCTTCTTTGATGTTCTTGCATAATAAAGCCTGATCATCACGCTGGATTGAAGCCTGATGTCTGAACAAAAATAAAGTCTTTGACTAAACTCTAGGAAGCTTCCATATACTAGAAACATTAATGGAAGTTTTTGATATCATCTCATTTTCAGGTCGTTGGCAAGAAGTATATAAGGCTTTACCCATCCTCATTGCAAGACGAACTTTACCCTTACTCTGAGACAATGCTTTGCAACTCTAGCCAGGTAAGTTTTCTCATTCTAGATTCCAATCTGATTCTGTGTTTAAACAATAAAACCGGAAGCTGACTCTGACTCTATCCTTGTGTCCAAACTTTCAAACTTTGGTTGAAGGTTGATCTTGACAACATGGACAAGAACGAGTTCCCAAAGGCGGTGGAGCTAGATTTTATGGATTGTATCCTAGAGGAAGGGGAAATGCTGTACATCCCTCCCAAATGGTGGCACTATGTCAGGTCCTTAACAATGAGTTTTTCGGTTAGCTTCTGGTGGAGCAATGAAACAGAGTCATCTGATTCGTAGCAGCAAATGGAGTTTCTAATCTCTGTTTCAGATTCTATGTTAAACAATTATGTTAGATCCTCGATGGGATTAAGAAGTAAGTAGAGAAGAAAACAATTGTTCCGAGCATGAAGATGTTTGTTTGGTCTAAGCCTATGTTGTAAAAGACATTTGAGAGCTTTTTTAGTCTTAAAACAAGACATTTTCTTTTGTATTCTTATGGTTTATCGTTGTACTAAGCAAGAAAAGGTTTCATGAAAATCTAGTTTATAAGGAAAAAATGGGCCGTTGTCAAAGAAAAGTAAAAGCTTATATATGAGACTTATCTAAGCTTATTATATATGGTCAAGAAGACTCGAGTAACTAAATATACTACTTAAAAACATCTCAAACCTGTCTTTAAACGACCACGATAGTAGAAACTAGAAAGAAGCTCGCCTTTGGTATAATAAACAAATATGGTGCCTTGAAGTTGTGATTCGAGGTGTAGCCAATTTGTTGTTCTTTAACTTCTTTAGAACCGTTGACCTCGGGGCAGCTCAGAAGAACTCATAAGACGAGTTTGTTTTTAGACAACGTCTTTGAGCTGCTTCCAGTGGTTCATGTGAGCTATAACTTTGTGTTGAAGTTTTGAGATGCAGTAATAGTGGTGAAGGGCTAAACTAGATATCAGTGAGTGAGTGACAAATAGGGTTTGGTTGAAAAATCGGGAGTCTCATAGTAAACAAAATGGCTTGAAGGCCCAGTTGGGAAAATGAATATTAGTTCTTTTTTTGTCATATTGTCCATTAACTCATCAGTTTTGATTTATAAGAAGGGGTTCTCAAACTGCCACATCAACCTCCTTGGTTGGTTGGTGTATAACTCGGATCATCGAAGGGGGGCTTCTCTCTCTATCTCTAGAGAGAGAGATTTTCTCTCAAATCCTTGCTTCCTCCTCTCTTCTTATCCTATCCAAATCCTTCAGAAGAGTTGGACTCGATCTTCGATTTGTGCTCCTCTTTTGTGTTCTCGGTTTTACAATAACTTCCGGTTTATCCGGATTCGTTTTCCGTTTAGATGTCGGAAACTTTTCTCGGCTATTTATGGCCGGATCTCTCTTGCTTTTAGCAAGATTTCGGATCTATCTTCCTTCGCTCTCATCTCGCTGGAGAATCCGTTGACCTCTTTCTGCTTCTGCGGAAGATTGCTGTTTGGCGAGACGTAATTCTTCGTTGCTTCCATCCATCGTTCCTGGAGGTGGAACTCATGATGGGCAAAGTCTCGATCACTACTGTGTGTTGCGACAGCGGCGGAGTATCCCGGAGACACCGGTCGACGGCGTAGCATAAAGATGGTTTCTTTTTTTAGGCGGTTCTTTCTTCACATATCTTCATCGGGAGTATGGATCCACAGTTGGGTTCGCAGTGACGCAAAGCGATTGGTGCTGCCTCGACAGGCGGTGAATTTTCCTCCTCGCTTTGTCCGGAGATTGCATGCCGGTGGTTCGAGACGGTGCAGCTTTGGACAGAGGGATGTTGCAACACGTGTCCTTGACGTGTTGTGTTTGTACTAATTGGGCCGTTCTCGACCTTTGTAACGCTGTCTTATGCCCATTGGGTTTGAATAATATATTGCACTCACTTTTAAAGATAACATGGCTGAAACCAAGTCTTTTAATTGTTTGGACCGCCGTAAGAATAGCTTCCGCTTCCACCTCTGCTGCAGAGTGAGTTGGTGCAATGACAAATGAACTGGACCATAATCTTTTCCCCATTGATGTAACGACCAAGCTATTTTTGCATTCTGGGTTTCAGAAATCCAAGAGGCATCAGTAATTAAGAAAGTAATAGGAGCCAAGCCTATCTTCAGAAACAAGACTGGGGATATTCACTTCATTGTTGCATTTGCGAAAGAGCTTAACTGACCAAGGAAACTATGCACTCTCGTTTATTCTCAAACAACAATTTGTTTTGTGCCTTCCAAATAATCCAACCCAGAAAAGGCAACAGAGACACTTCCTTGGATGTGGGATTGCTATAGTGAAACAGATAAAGAAGATTGGTATGTAAGTCTTGAGCCTGAAGTAAATCACCTGAGAGCGGAGAAGAAGGAGCTATGCTCCAAGTTTCACGGCCTACCCTACATTGAAATATCAGATGATTAACATCTTCATCATACTCCCCCACATAGTGGACAAGTTATATCAAGTTGGAGTCCTCGCTTGCGTAGCTGAAATGAAACAGGGAGACTATTGGTGATGACTCACCACCAAAAAGTTTGAATGCGTGGATGAGAGTTGAACTTCCACACTTGTTGATACAAGGAGAAGGGCTTTGGGCATCCATCATCTGTTTCCACTAAAAATAGCCATATTTTACAGGAAAGGATCTAGTAGAAGTATATATCCAATAAAGATAGTCACTTTGTTTAAAAGTTAAAGAACACACATCACTTTCTTTAGATTATTAGGGTTTAATTTTTTTTTTTTTAGAAGTTAGATAATGAATTTATTGTACCCTTTGATGGTTCAGTTCTAGACTATTTTATTAATTAACTTTCAGAAAATAGACTGTCTATATAAAAAAGATAATTTCTTCATAATTTTGTAATTCTTTCTATACCTTGTTACCAATCAACCGTGGATGATATTAATACTCATAACCAGAAGCAATAACTGAATTTCTTGACACGTAATACCCAGGCTGGTAATACCGGCAACAACCTAATCTACAAAATTTGATAAACTGACAAGTAAAAACAGTCAAAGTAATTAGTGATCTGTCAACCAACAGCGAATTCAAACATGAATATTAAACTCTCTTCGACATATTCCTAATAATATGTCTCACATTTATCACTTATGACCACCATAAACAAAGAAATGTCTCACAGTTATGGCTCTTTGTTTCATGTGCCCGCGGTGTACTACAAAACCGTCGGTGCTGTATTAGATGCGGACGAAGGACAAAGGACTGAAAACCCAAAACTCAGTCAGAACCGTAAATGTTCTTTTGAGATGTGACTTGTAACTCTTACAATGTAATACATACCATTCGTTTTTAATCTCATAAGCTCAGTCCAAAACCCCAATAATTATTTATATAAGATAAAGCCATAATATTAATCAACGTAGCTACAATTATTTGCGACTCACCCACGTGGCGTCATGGTGACCCTTTGATAGTATAATTGTAGGCGAAGCTTATCCAACCGGCAAGTCGTATCGGAAAATCTAATCGTAGCTTCAATTATTTGCATGGGAACTCTCCCCCACTTCAGTCCCTCTCTATCTTACTTTGTCTTCAAGCTTTTCTATTACTCCCTCTGTTTCACAAAGAGTGTCATTCTAGAGATAAATTTTTGTTTCAAAAAGAATGTCATTCTACATTTCCAATGTCATTTTTAAACTAAAATTCCTATTTAACCCTCTACTCACAGCTCATTTTATATGAATTTAAGTCATTCACATTTAATTATTGGCATATTAAATAGGGGTATATTTGTATAACTATGGATTTTCTTAATATGTGTGAAATATGTCAGAATGACACTCTTTGTGAAACGGAGGGAGTAATATCTAATGAACGTGCTCCCAATTCTAATCCATGTGTGTGTTTTCTACATATTTGTGTCCACATAATTGCTACAACTAATGTTACAAACCATTTAATCCCCATGTTATTCATTAAACAAACCCCATCTTAATACCATTATTACCAATTTTATTTGAATTGTTAAAGCCACTTACATTTTCAGTGTCTAGTGTTGGAGATTTGACATTTGCTATTGACTAATTTATTTATGTAGAATTTTCATGATTAATGAAGATTACACGAACACACAAGTTCATTATTGTAACCAGTCCAAAATGTCTAATCATATAACTAAATCGAATTATTATTTTAATAATTTGTGTAAAAAGAAAAAAAGAATAGACCTCTACCGAAAAAAGCCAAGTATTGTCCTTTTTCTTTATTTATCAGTATTTTTCTTTTTGTAAATATTATTCGCTATTTATATGTCATAAACGTTTATCTTCTACCCTCACCATCATCAAAGTCCCAGTTCCCAACACTGTAACAAAAGAGAACCTTCAACGATGAAACTCAACGCCGTCGTATTACTCCTTCTTCTTCTAGTTTCAACCGCCACGTGTTGTCCGCCGTCGGACCGCAGTGCACTCCTAGCTTTCAAGTCAGCACTGCACGAGCCATACCTCGGCATTTTCAACTCATGGACCGGTCAAGACTGCTGCCACAACTGGTACGGCGTTAGCTGCGACTCGGTCACTCACCGAGTTGCCGACATAAACCTCCGCGGGGAGTCAGAAGACCCGATCTTCGAGCGAGCTCACCGAACAGGTTACATGACCGGACGCATCTCTCCCGCAATCTGCGACCTTACTCGTCTTTCCCAAATCACAATCGCCGATTGGAAAGGCATCTCCGGCGATATCCCCAAATGCATCACACGTCTCCCTTTCCTCCGTACTATCGACCTAATCGGTAACCAAATCTCCGGCGGGATTCCAAGCGACATCGGAAGATTACACCGGTTAGCCGTTTTAAACTTCGCGGATAACCGAATATCCGGTTCAATCCCGAAATCGTTAACCAATCTCTCTAGCTTAATGCACTTAGATCTCCGTAACAACCTAATCTCCGGTGTAATTCCGCCGGATTTCGGCCGGTTAACTATGCTCAGCCGTGCATTGCTAAGCGGTAACCGAATCACGGGTCGGATTCCCGAATCCTTAACCCGGATTTACCGGTTAGCAGACGTTGATCTCTCCGGTAACCAACTATACGGCACAATCCCACCGTCTCTAGGCCGTATGGCGGTTCTCGCGACGCTTAACCTCGACGGAAATAAAATCTCCGGGGAGATACCTCAAACTCTGATGACATCGTCGGTGATGAATCTGAATTTGAGCAGGAACTTGTTGCAAGGGAAGATACCGGAAGGGTTTGGGCCAAGGTCATACTTCACTGTGCTTGATTTGTCTTATAACAATCTCAAGGGACCAATCCCCAGGTCGATCTCGGGTGCGTCGTTTATCGGCCATTTGGATCTTAGCCATAACCATCTATGCGGGAGGATTCCGGTGGGATCGCCGTTCGATCACCTTGAAGCGGCGTCGTTTATGTTTAACGACTGTCTTTGCGGCAAACCCTTGAGGGCTTGTTTAAAAAACTGATTTTATGTAATTTTCTTTATTAGACTTTATTATATTTTATGATTATGCATTGAAAAAACAACATAAATGTGTGCTATGTTTTGTGCTGTATGATTAATTATTATCACCAACGGCTCTATTACAATATATTCGAGTTTTTGAAAAGTTGTATCCATAACAATCTTTTTGAGGACACAACACAAAAATTATAGTAGTATTTTATAGGAATTCACACCTCAGTATCTAATGTAAAAAGTTAATCTTTTTGATCAAACTACAAAGCTTTTAGAGCTTTTCAATGAGATTGGTTACAAAAATGAACAAATAGCATCAGAAAGAGAAGTAAATAGCATATTTAACAGAGGTGACAAGAGTCAAAATTGGGAATATCCAGAATATGAGATCTATATTGACATACCACACGGATACGGCTGTACATTCAGAGTCGTGGCAAACTTATTTTCTTACATATTCTATAAATATTACATAACATAGAATGTATTTTTAGAACATTTATTTTAGAGCTAAATATATACTATAACTCTGGGGATATATCAAAGAAAATTTAATGCGGGAAAATCTAAATCACATGAAGAGGAACGAAATAATTAAATGAAAACATTAATAGAAAGGGGTGTGGGGTAATGATAATAAAGAAAAATAAATGGACAGAAGCATTGCATGTGAAACTCTGTAAGCATTTTGCGGTGAGTGTGACCTCAGGACCTGTCGCTGCTTCACTACATGGGTCTACTCCTTCTGTCACTTGCATTCATTTCTTATTGTCTCTAAATTAATTGTAATATTTAATGTAGTCTTTTTAGAAATTATAATCTGCACTGGGCTCACTAGAGCCCCAACTAATTGGTCCTGCGGATGATCCAATTTATGGCTTAGTGTGAAACACTTCTTGTGTTTGTACTTATGCTGGTGGTACACAACTAGTTAGAAGTTTCTGACCTTTTTTTTTCACTAAAAGATTTTTATTACTCAAACTTGGAACCAAAAGCCAGCAGGTAAAACAATACTTCCAAAAAACGAAAGCTAGCGGATAACAGTCATCCCTAGAGCCAGAAGCCGGCGGATAAAAGAAAATCCCCGGAGCCAAATAAACAGAATAAAAGCTAGAAAGAATAAGCTAACACTTAACTACAAAGGAGTCGAGACCAGATCGAGAAAAGCTGATAAGACAACGAAGAGGCAGTAACCACCAAACATCGAGAGAGAGAAGGAGCGTGACATCTGAAGCCGATAATTATTGAAGTTGATCCACCGACACTCATTATATTGCTCCACTAATAGAAACCACGAGCAAGACGTATGCAGACCAAGCTTGGTAAAACGAGGGACCAAACTGATTATCAATCGCCACCGAACGACCAGATGTGAGGAAGGCCGAAGCCTCAATTCTTTAAAGATGGGCCGGAGAACCCTTGCCAAGATAGATGACCAGAGGCAAAAGATAAGGAGGATAACCGCATGAACTATGCCGAAGCAACCAAGAGAAAGGAAAAGCACACTCACGATGCCCAAGAACATCACCACCCGAATTCTTCTAAACCACAAACACCGCAACCACACCGAAGATAACCAGCCCACGGACCTAACCGAACACGCTAGCAAGTAGGCTCCCATCCACAAATATGGATCTCTTACACTAGATCTGATCACAACAACCAAATAGAAAAAGCTAACCATAACTTCCTAACTATAACCAACACTACCCAAGCAAAACCAAGGCAGATCTAAAAACTACAAAAGAAATCAAACCCTAGACTAACCAACCAAACCGTAAGCACTCTCTAACCAACTAGGCAACAAACCAGAACCAGGCGACAAAGCACCACAGTTTGCCGGAGGAAGAAGCGAGACACCTCCTCACCGGAAAGGCACCAACCGAACCGCCTACCGCCGAGACCAGAACCACCGGAGAAAGAGGACCACATGGGCGCAGAGAATCACCGACACCAGCTCAGGTGAGCACCGGCGACACTACAACACCAAAATGTAGCAGAGAAAGGAGTCACCTGCACTTCGAAACGAGCCATCAGCAGAGCAGCCGCAGACACATCAGAACACGGACCGGCGACGACTCAGGCGAGAGGAAGAGCCATCACGGAGAAGTCGGAAGGTCACAGAGCACGAACCAAACAAAGCCGAGACAGGAAACAAGACATGGACTCATCAGGGTCCTCTCCCGGCGGCGGCATCGCGAATCGCCGGCCGCCGGAGAGGAGATCTGGCCAAAAACAAAGATGGACTGTAGCTGTGTTGGGTCTTGTGCCCGAAAGCGTATGGGAGAAGATGGTTTCTTTTTTGATCTTGCACGGTTCAGAAGATGGGAGAAGAAGTTTCTGACCTTAGATATGTAAATCAGTTTTGTTAATTATTTATTGTAACAAATGCAAAGAAAAATCAAACTCCAAATAAAAGTGGATGTGGTCAGTATGAGCACCAAATTCAATAATGAGCAAATCTGATATTAGAAGCAACAATATTACAGATTATAATGATTAAAACATGATGGAAATAATTAAAATATGAACCCAACTACCGTAAACTGATTGAAGAAGAACCGGAAGGTGAGTAGAGTCGAGACAAAGATCTCTCTCCTTAATTCTTTAAACGCCCGTAGTGCTCCGGTTTGATACGCTCAAGAATCCCAGGATAAAACTACTCTATTCTCTGCTTCGATGCACTCGAGAACAAAGCTAACGAACCAAAAAATATGTGTTGTACTCTCAGACACTAAGAAAACATGGAGAAGAAGAAGAGAGGAGATTGTGTGGTAATGAGATTTTTTTTCAAGAAGAGGAGTCAAGGCTTGTTTTAAATAGCCACATTTCAAAAAAGTAACATACTACACATTAATGAGAATTATTCTCATAACTGAATTTTTGAATTGATTCACACCATTATGTGTGTTGATTGTATGTTAGAAACTTTTAATTATAGGAGATATTTTAGTTGACCAAATCAACAAAATTTTCAGAATAGATTTAGGCCAAAATTAAATTAATCTTTGAACCTACAATCTTATTCAAGGCCATAAAGCTTAAAACCCGAGCCCATATCTCCTTTACACTCCAAGTTGTCCATTCAGACTTCAATTTCTCATTCAACCGAACTTCGTTTTTATCATTCTTATACACCACCTTGTAGTGGACGCAGCGACGATTCTATTGTGCCCAAGAACTAGTCATTCCGATGAACGTCTTCACCGGAAATCTTACCGGAATATGGTCGTAAACCATTTCCATAAAAACGAGTTCAAACAATCCCCCACATGAATAGAAATGACTCTAGACACATGACGACTCAATAGACTTAACTAACTAGATATGACAGAAAGACTTTTGAGAGTACAAACAAAAATTCACTATATCTGAGTTGGTAGCATTTTTCAGCTTTGAACCACTCATTTTAATATCTGTCGGATTTACTCGGCCAGGTGGTGAACATGATGTCTTGAACCACCCGGGCTTTGATGTAAACCTAGACAACATGTATAGCACAGCTTCATTTCTCACAGAAATAGGTTCTCTATTGTGTTCATTTTGGCCGTGAACATGCCTGGTTAATCATGAGTGAACTTAGAGAATATAGCCTGACCTTCATTCTCCTAGAAACGGCCACATTTCACACTCATAAGGTGATTTATCCTTAGCTTGTATTTTAAAAATTATCCTGTAATATACTCCACATATCATACCAAGCTTGGACTCAAATCATTAAAAGCTTACGCTTATCCTATACACATACAAGAAGCACTGTACATCATCTTAGGAACTGGGTATAGACGTGAGTCTAACAGTGCTCTTACAGATTTAGTTTGATTTAGTTGTCCCTTTGAACCTACATATGGGATCTCCAGTCACGTAGGTGGGGTTTCCATCAAACTACATCTTAATTCATAGGCTTTAAACCCATTCCTCTTGATGATTTTACAACTTGATCTCGTGACAACCTTTTAGTAAATGGATCCGCAAGGTTGTCTTTCGACTTAATGTAGTCTACCGTGATTACACCAGTTGAGATCAATTGTCTAATGGTTTTATGACGTCTTCTTATATGACGAGATTTACCATTATACAGATTGCTCAGTGCCCGACCTATAGCCGATTGGCTATCACAGTGTACACGTAATGCCGGCACTGGCTTATCCCACATGGGAATATCTTCCAGGAAATTTCGAAGCCACTCTGCTTCCTCTGTAGCTTAATCTAAAGCTATATGAGCGAAATCAATTCATTAGATTTAATTAAACAGACTGATTCAATGGAAAAACCCTAAGGCTCTGATACCACTGTTGGGAATCCGAGCCAATTCTACAGATTCAGAATTCTCGCGAGTTCCCGATAGCCTAGGACCTAGGGTCTAGTTAATTGAATCATGGATCTCACCTCGTGATTACCTGGTGTTTGGTAGCGGAAGATTGATCAGGTAGCACGAGATCTATTGCGCCTCAGATGCTGCGCCTCTATCGTAGTCCACACGCACACAAGATGGAATCCGCCGGGTTGCTAGCACCGGTGATCGGATCTCTTTGGGACCTTAGTTTCTAGAGGAAGAGCTTCTATTTTCTGTCAAGAAAACTCTCTGGGGCGGCTCGTCTATCTTAGGTCGAATAATAAGATCACTTATATATCGACTCTGTCATAAACCGAAACATCAGTTTCGGATTCGCCAGTGTGTCGACCGACACATCCATTGGTGTCGATCGACACAAGTCTTGTATCGACCGACGCACCTAATGGTGTCGATCGATACACCTCTTTGAAACTTAATTCGATGCGTATCTAATACACATCGATCAGACCATTTGCCAATGATCTATCCCATGCAGAGTATATCCAACTTGCTTAGGTGTGTGACCCTGTAGGTTCACATGATACTGGAATTGAGTTACAACTCATTTGTCATAAGCGGTTTCTAGCAAAACGTTATGACTACCCAGTACCACATGAATTGTCCGATCTCGACAGTACAACTATCTCTAGAGTTCGTACAATGTGATTTCAGGACATAATCCCAACAATCTCCCACTTGTACTGGAATCACCTATTCCTATAATCCCTTCGTCTCTATATCTCGATATGGCATAAGGCAAGAGACTGTGTCATCCTTATTATAGTCAACATCATGTTCATCGAACTTCTGATCTATACTGATAAAACAAACGACTGACAATCACCTCGTTTGAGCACGGCCATGCATTTTCTCAGTATCAAATCTTCGATGGGCCCTGAGATATTTATCTCCCGTTATACAGGAGGGACAAATCCCATTTTGTTCCATCCCTGTTTCTACACATACTTCATGATACGTCGAAACAATGCCGTTATAGCCGCCAGTTACGGAACGACGTTTGACAAGGTCAAAGCGCATCAATTCATATGCTAGAAAGCATGATGAACTCAGGTCTAAGGACTATACTCTATAGTCGTAATGAGAACCTCCCATGACACTTATATATAACTATCCTGTGGAGTTCTCATTAAGCGGGTCATGTCCGATCATATGTTCACCAACATATATCTATGTGACTGACTGTGATAATCATATCATTGACTCCATGAAACTTAGTCCAACAGTCACCTCACATGCTAGTCTGCGCGGTTGTTAGTGTCCCATTTTAACAACCTTGACTAGGGACAATCATAATTTACGTCATCTTTTACTTATAGGGTTTCATGATCAAGTCTTCAACTTGATGACCTATAAGATGACCATAAAGTACTTTGGGACCATTATTTAATTATCCAATAATTAAATAATACTGATGTCAGTTTTAACTTACACAAACACTGCTAAAGCATGTCTATGTAAAGTTTACAACATAACTAAAATAACTCCCACTAGAATCAAGATCATCTTTTCAGATATCTTATACCTACAGCATCAGAATAAATTCTGTGCTTAGGTTGTGGGAGAGAGTGCGGTGCTATTGCTTGAAACAATTTCAACAAATTACACCGCCATTCAGATAGAAGCACTATTCTACGGACTACTGCTTGGAGCCTTTCCAACAGTTAGCACCGCTATTCAGACAAAGAGACATGACCAGGTGGGAACCGGGAATCGTCTTTGTCCGACTAACTACTTTCAACTGGTTCGTCACTTTATCAGTTCACTACGAACCTATCCTTAGTGTTTCTCAACACTTGGGATATTTCTGGTAACTATTCAGTGACCATTACCGGAGTACATTGGTATTTTCTCGTCATGCTTTATGCTTAAGCTGCATCTAGACGGGCGCAAAATATGGCATTCATGATGGATTCTATTGCATCAGCATAAGTAATCACACTCATTAATACTAGTTCAGACAGTGTTCAAAACACTTCTTCTTGCTAATATTGTTACCAGCTCAGCCAGTGTCCAAGACACTTCATCTTGCTTAGATTATTGCCATAAGACCTTTGGTATGAAGCCATTCTTGGAATCAAGCACCTTAGAGCTGTCCAATACCTTATCAACATAAGGATTTTGACACGATCCAATTAGCTTACTCAATCTATATCAATAGATTCTTATTCCAAGAATTCACTCGGCTACTCCCATGTCTTTTGTTTAAATTTGACTTTCGACCCAAATCTTAACAAGACTTTAGCGTCGGAACGTCGTTCATGAGATTCAAGTATGTTATCTACATACTGTGTGAGAATTGCCATTACGCTCCCACTAGTCTTCTTGTAAACGCATGGTTTCTCTTCTTTCTGATCAAGTCAAAACCTTTGACCAATTTATCAGAATGTTGATTCCAACTCCAAGATGTTTGCTTCAATCCAGAAATGGATCGGTGAAGCTAACATGCATACCCAGCCAATTTTCGGAGTTGGGGCTCACCATCGCTTCTTCGAATTTCGCATGTTCGTCACTTTTCAATGATCAACAGATCATGACAATTGGTTACGAGAAATCACTCTCGAGTTAGTGACGGATCCTTTCGGATCTGCGAATTTCAGGCTTCACAGGACATTCCAGTTTCCCCAGGTTATCAATGTAACCCATCAGTTTAATGACATGAGGACTTACTGGAGCATCCTCTGGTAGCTTGCACCCAGTGAGAGACTTCACCATCTGGAATCTCTCAACTCGTGCCAGATCTTGAAACTTCAGTTTCAGGCTGGTGATCATCTCTATTGGCGACTCCATGTTCTCGTATTGACTCTTCAAGTCTGAGTTCATGGTAGCCAACATCAGACCACGCACATCTACCACATCAATATAATGCTTATTCCAAGCATTATACACTGCATGCGAGCGATTGGTCCCAAGCTTTTCTGGAAGAGCCTTTTCAAGGACATAGTCCTTGCTCTCCTGCTTGAGAATGAATCTCAGATTCCGATACCAATCCAGGAAGTTGGATCCATTTAACTTGTCCTTCTCGAGGACGGATCGCAACGAGAAAGTAGTCATAGACATAAGCTGAAATCCAAGGAAAAACAAAGATTTAGTTATGTGTATGAAGAGAAATCTTATCAAATAAGAGAACTCGCATTATATTCAAGCAATGTTTCCTCCACGAATATAATGATCCAAGATCCTCAGATTACTAAAATTCGAGTGGGCGACTCGCCGTTACTCGAAATTTAGTTATCTAGGTAAGCAAATCATTGCTAATTGTACTCAGTGCAACTCTTGGTTGTGGATGAGACAAACTATGTCTAATCCACTCTGATGTCTCCGGGCCCATAACTTCTGACAGCCCAGTCAAGTAAACCAATCTCTTGTGTCTTGTGATCATTGATAGTTGCACTGCAAATCTGTCAAAGACCACCTGCCTTACCCATGTTGCAGTGGATACCAAGGACTCCAAGACTATCCAACAAACGACACGAGTTTTGACCGTAGACAAGATTGGGCAAGACATCAATGTTACTTGATATTTAGTTGAGGAAACTAAACCCTTGGTAAGCAAATCATTGCTAATTGTACTCAGTGCAACTCTTGGTTGTGGATGAGACAAACTATGTCTAATCCACTCTGATGTCTCCGGGCCCAGAACTTCTGACAGCCCAGTCAAGTAAACCAATCTCTTGTGTCTTGTGTCTTGTGATCATTGATAGTTGCACTGCAAATCTGTCAAAGACCACCTGCCTTACCCATGTTGCAGTGGATACCAAGGACTCCAAGACTATCCAACAAACGACACGAGTTTTGACAGTAGACAAGATTGGGCAAGACATCAATGTTACTTGATATTTAGTTGAGAAAACTAAACCCAAAAGTTTAGCAAATCAATTTCTTAGGTCATGTAATTGTTGATGTTAATGCACTGCAAGTCCATCAATGTTATTACCTGCCTTACTCACGTAATTGTGGACACCAAGCTCTTGGCTAGACATCTCACAACGAAATGAGTCTTGACAGTTAACCAGATTGAAGCTAAGCTTTAATCAAGGTTTTGGTCGAGTTTGGTTTCTGCAAATTCAAGGTTCAATAACCAGAATTCCGAGCACTGTGTCGATCGACGCAGACTCTGTCTGTCGATCGACATAACCAAACAAAACCGGATTTCAATGACCGGTTAATTCAATTAACCCGGTTCATCGAACCAGTTATGTCGATCGACGCAGCCCATGTGTGACGATCGACATAGACCTAAAACGCAGATAGTTCTTGATAACCGGTCCAATTCAATTGAACCGACCTATCTGATCAAACTGATCTTAACCAATCGGTTTATACTAATTGGGATGATCAGTTCAATCCAATTGAACCAATTCATCCAATTTAAACCGTTTAAACCAGTTTCAACTGATTGCGATAACCAGTCCAATTCAATTGAACCGAATTATCCAATCAAACTGATTTAACCCATCGGTTCATGCTAATTGAGATAATCAGTTCAATCCAATTGAACTAATTCATCCAATTTAAACCGACATATTCGGACTTAACCAAGCATGATAACCGGTCCAATCCAATTGAACCGATTAACCATTCACTCGGTCTGTGTCGATCGACGCAGTAGGCCTTTTAGGTTTTCTCCGAGAAAACCCTTGCCGCCGAATATTGGTCTGTGTCGACCGACACTCAAACTGTGTCGATCGACACTCGACCGTGTCTGCTCTGTGTCGACCGACACACCCAGTGTGTCGATCGACACAGAAGGCTTTCGGTTTTTCTTCGCGAAAAACCCTAGCCGCCGACTCTGTCGAATTCGCGATTCTGTGTCGACCGACACACTCAGTGTGTCGATCGACATCATGCGAAAACACAGAATCGGACTTCTGTTTCAATCGATCTAACATGATATTGTTCATAAACTTATATGAGCGAAATCAATTCATTAGATTTAATTAAACAGACTGATTCAATGGAAAAACCCTAAGGCTCTGATACCACTGTTGGGAATCCGAGCCAATTCTACAGATTCAGAATTCTCGCGAGTTCCCGATAGCCTAGGATCTAGGGTCTAGTTAATTGAATCATGGATCTCACCTCGTGATTACCTGGTGTTTGGCAGCGGAAGATTGATCAGGTAGCACGAGATCTATTGCGCCTCAGATGCTGCGCCTCTATCGTAGTCCACACGCACATAAGCTGGAATCCGCCGGGTTGCTAGCACCGGTGATCGGATCTCTTTGGGACCTTAGTTTCTAGAGGAAGAGCTTCTGTTTTCTGTCAAGAAAACTCTCTGGGGCGGCTCGTCTATCTTAGGTCGAATAATAAGATCACTTATATATCGACTCTGTCATAAACCGAAACATCAGTTTCGGATTCGCCAGTGTGTCGACCGACACATCCATTGGTGTCGATCGACACAAGTCTTGTATCGACCGACGCACCTAATGGTGTCGATCGATACACCTCTTTGAAACTTAATTCGATGCGTATCTAATACACATCGATCAGACCATTTGCCAATGATCTATCCCATGCAGAGTATATCCAACTTGCTTAGGTGTGTGACCCTGTAGGTTCACATGATACTGGAATTGAGTTACAACTCATTTGTCATAAGCGGTTTCTAGCAAAACGTTATGACTACCCAGTACCACATGAATTGTCCGATCTCGACAGTACAACTATCTCTAGAGTTCGTACAATGTGATTTCAGGACATAATCCCAATAGTTTTGATGGATAATTCCATGTTCTTTACAGAATGCATCAAATGGTCCATCATACTCGCCTCCTCTATCACTTCGAACTATCTTTATAGTTTTAGCGAGTTGGTTTTCAACCTCGATTTTATACTCCTTGAATTTTTCCAAGGCCTCATCTTTGCTTCGTAGCAAATAGACATAACAATATTTTGTACAATCATCTATGAAAGTCACAATTTTTTTTTTTTTTTTCATTAATCTACTTATATATTTATAATTCACATGTCCTAATCTTTCATGCCAAATATTAGAAGACTCAAGCAAGAAGCAAAAGAATTATTCTCATTCATTTCAGCATTGGTTACAACATTTTAGGGATTAACATCCGAAACAACATTTTCAACAGCCTTATTCTTAGAACTACTTGCTTCTTCTTTTCCACTCTTGACGACAGCCATGACGCACATCTTCACGAGTCCTCCCTTCACATATCCCCTCCCGAGATACATCCCGAACTTCTTCAAGACGAGGTTGTTGGACTCTAAGATCACTGAAAATCCAGCCTTGCACATTAAGGTACCAGAAATCAGGTTCTTCCTCATATCAGGGACATGCTTCACGTTTTGAAGTGTGATCTCTTGTCCCGAGGTCATGCGTAACACCACCTTACC
Source organism: Orychophragmus violaceus (assembly GCA_030180135.1). Lineage (NCBI taxonomy): Eukaryota > Viridiplantae > Streptophyta > Magnoliopsida > Brassicales > Brassicaceae > Orychophragmus > Orychophragmus violaceus. Next base: position 83,067,261 of record CM058234.1, on the reverse strand, counting down.
CCTTCCAGCAATTTTCGAGAATGCAGTGTTCCCCATGAAGAGTTGTTCCTCCGACATGCTCTTCTCATAGGTGCTAAACATTAACCTATCATTGCATATGTGTGTTGTGGCACCAGTGTCATACCACCACTCTCTAGGGTTGTCGTCAACCATGTTGACCTCTGTTATCACAGCGCAAAGGTCATCTTCTGTGAGGTGAGCCTGGGACTTTTCGGCTTTCCCCTTGCTCCGGCATTCACTAGACTTGTGACCGATCTTACCACAATAGTGGCACTTTCCCTTAAAGAACTTCTTCTCTGAAGGGACTTGATGCTTGAAGTTCTTGGAAGAAGGCTTCAAAGGTGACCTTGCAATCGCCTTACCTTTCCCTTTGACATCAGCATTTCCTTTGTGAACGGCCACATTCACGCTATCCTCACTAATTTGGATACCGTTTGCAGTTCGGTTTCTGTCCTCCGTGTTCAACCTTTGGATCAAGTCCTCCAGTGACATCGCCTTCCTCTTATGCTTGAGGTAGTTCTTGAATGTCAACCAGCTCGGAGGAAGTTTCTCAATGAACATGTTCACCGTGAATATTTCACAAATAGACATTCCCTCCGTAGCAACCTCTTGACAAATCCGTTGGAAAGCTTCCACTTGTTCCATGATAGGCTTTGAGTCCACCATCCTGAAATCATGAAACTTTGCTGTTGCAAACTTTTGGCAACCAGCATCTTCAGCCTTGTACTTCTTTTCCAGAGCAAGCCACAATGCCTTGGCGGTTTTAGCCTCACTGTAAATGGAGTACAGCTGGTCCACAAGGCGGCCAAGAATCCAGCCCTTAGTCATGAAATCCCCTTGGTTCCATGCATCAACGGTGCCAATGGTGTACACATATGTGTTTCCTTCCGGAATGACAGGTTTGTCTTCCTTCAAGTACTTGTCACAATGCATATTGGCTAGGAAGAAGTGCATCTTCTTTTGCCAATTCTTGAATCCCTTGCCATCGAACTTATCAGGCATCAATCCGTGGCATGAAGCCTCAGTTGGGAAACCAAGCTGCGGATGGGAAGGAGTTGTCACGACATGAGGAGCAACACGGGGTGTCTCATCAACTGGACGATCATGTTGTGGGGACTTGGTGACGTTGGAATTGTCTCCGTTAGTCATTTTCTGAAACGAAAAAATTAAACTTGTGTGAGATTACCAACGTATTGATATTATGATTTATCTAAAAATAAACCAACCAAATCACCAACACTAAGTTTTTATAACAATGAGTTATACAAAACGTTTAGATAGCGTTTTTAAGATGTGTTTCGCAAAATTCAGTTTTAAAAATAAAACGTTCGCGGAAACAATCCGAGGTAAAGCGAATCACAAACTCACTTAAAAGTGTTCGTGGAAACCTTTAAACACTCGTTCAACGATTCGTGTAAACACTAAATAGTGAATCACAAATCCTTTTGATATTATTTTGTGAAACAATTCACGTAAACACTTATAAAAGCGGATCGCAAATCCAGTATTTAAATTGACAATTGACGAAACGGTCGTCAAAACAATTTAAAAACATTTACTAACAGAGTAAATTGTTTAAATCCTTTCCAAAAGATTCTGAAACTTGTAACAGTTATAATAAAGGACAAAAACCGTTTCCAAATTTGACTAAAATCTTTTAGAGAAAATTGAGTTGACTCAATCCAAAAAAAAATCGTAAATTAATTAGCAACAACCACAAAACCGATAACACAAGCTTTTACAAGAAAAGAATGTTGCAGGTTTTTCTGGAGATCAATTGCCAAAAAGTTTTTGTTTTTTTTTTTCTTTTCAAAACCGGTAAGTATTGCAAGACAAAGTACGTCTCCAAATTTGACCAGAAACTTTCTAGTAAATATTGGTTTTAATCAACCAACAAAAATGGAGAACAAATACAAAGATGCTAAAAGACAAAACCCACAAGCACTTATTGATTAAATATTGCAGGTTTTGTTTATTGTTTTGTCCAAAGAAGACGAAGATCAACTGCAAACGTCTTTTCGTTTGAAAAAATCTTTCACCAATTGCTATATAAGTCAAATCAAACCGGTAATCTTCAAAACAGATACGGTTTATGATTTTAGCTTAAGCAACATATTAAAACATCGACTCTTTCACAAACTTTTTTTTTTTCCAACAACGTTTAAGAAAACAGAAAAAATTGTGAAAAGTATGATAAGAAGTGAAATAAATCAATCTGAACTAAAGGTAAACTGAACTCCGATTTTTCCTGCAAAACAGAGACTAACAGCAACACAGCTACAGAAGGGATTATGTCTGTAAAAGCTTCACAATCAAAAAATTTCGTTAGTCCAAATAACAACAACGAAATTTCTAAAGAATTAAGACTATGAGCACCAAATTCAATAATGAGCAAATCTGATATTAGAAGCAACAATATTACAGATTATAATGATTAAAACATGATGGAAATAATCAAAATATGAACCCAACTACCGTAAACTGATTGAAGAAGAACCGGAAGGTGAGTAGAGTCGAGACAAAGATCTCTCTCCTTAATTCTTTAAACGCCCGTAGTGCTCCGGTTTGATACGCTCAAGAATCCCAGGATAAAACTACTCTATTCTCTGCTTCGATGCACTCGAGAACAAAGCTAACGAACCAAAAAATCTGTGTTGTACTCTCAGACACTAAGAAAGCATGGAGAAGAAGAAGAGAGGAGATTGTGTGGTAATGAGATTTTTTTTCAAGAAGAGGAGTCAAGGCTTGTTTTAAATAGCCACATTTCAAAAAAGTAACATACTCCACATTAATGAGAATTATTCTCATAACTGAATTTTTGAATTGATTCACACCATTATGTGTGTTGATTGTATGTTAGAAACTTTTAATTATAGGAGATATTTTAGTTGACCAAATCAACAAAATTTTCAGAATAGATTTAGGCCAAAATTAAATTAATCTTTGAACCTACAATCTTATTCAAGGCCATAAAGCTTAAAGCCCGAGCCCATATCTCCTTTACACTCCAAGTTGTCCATTCAGACTTCAATTTCTCATTCAACCGAACTTCGTTTTTATCGTTCTTATACACCACCTTGTAGTGGACGCAACGACGATTCTATTGTGCCCAAGAACTAGTCATTCCGATGAACGTCTTCACCGGAAATCTTACCGGAATATGGTCGTAAACCATTTCCATAAAAACGAGTTCTAATAGTCAGTGACTTTTATTTGAGAAAGAATTGTTATGTAGATCCATGTCAGATTTTTGTAAAATGTAAAATTATCTATATCATTTTTTTTATTACCTTAAAAAGTTAAAATGGTCTTATGCTCTTTTACACTTCAAGCTCGGATCACTTTCTAATTGAAAAATTCAAACTTTAGCCTGAATCCCAATCCTCTTTATTGCCTTCTAGGGAAGACAAACGAGCCATATGTTTGAGAATAAGGTAGGAAGGTATGGAGTAAAGTATTTATTAATGTAAAGTTCAATTTTTTTATTTATTAATGTGAGCATTTATTAATGTAAAGTTCAATTTTTTTATTTATTAATGTGAGCATACTATTTCTTTTTAATTAAAGAAGAAGGTGAAGAAGAAAATTATTTTATCCTGTTTAGGGCGGGTTAGAATGAGTTTAAACTATCCAGTGTAAAACTCTATTTTTATTCTAAAATAAAGTTGAGTTTTTCTTATCACGGTTTTCAACTCTAAAAATAGAATATTTTAAGTATTTTTATTATTATTTTATTTTATTATAATATCTTTTTATTTGTAAATTTTGTAATTTAACCCTATTTTTCTTTATTTTTACAAAACTTTCAATAAATTATAATATTATTTAAATTAATCATTTATAAAATAAAGAAAAAATATTATATTATATAAAATAGTAAAACATGGTAGATTATAGTTTAAATATCATCATTATTGTATTTTATAAAAATGATTAATTAACTAAAATTTAAATTATACATAATTTTTTTGAAATTTTATTCTAAATAGAGTTTATAAGTTTAATGAACTTAAAAAATAAAAAATAAAATTTAAATATAAATTATAACTATAATTATTTATTTTAGATCTAAATAAAATATTTAAAAGTTAAATGACCAATATACAAATAAAAAGTTTAACATTAAAATAGAATGAGAAATATGTTTAATCTAAATATATAGTGAAAATAAGTTTATACTATTTTATAGTGAGAATTAAAGTGGGGTTGAAGCAAAATTTACACTAAAATTGAGTTTAAAGTATGGGATTAAGTGGGATTGGAGATGCTCTTAAACTAGTATCGGCTGAACAGAACATGTGAAGTCAAGTAAAAAGCCATTAGTACATAAACAATAATTAACTAGATGATTCACCCGCATTTTGTGCGGGATTAATGTTTTTGGGTTGACGATCTTGTTTTTGGGGATTAAGAGAAATGTTTCGTTTGAATATATAAATAGTTAGTTATATAGATGAAAAGATGTAAGTTAGTGGATAAAATATATAATTAGTTGTCTGGTGAATATCTATTTGTTTTTTTATATAGTAGAATTGTATTATATTTATATTAAAATTTGGTAACTATTTCAATAGTATTAACTTTTTGTGACTATTGTGGTGACATAGAAATCGGATTAGAAAAAAAAAATACTTGAAATTGATAGATGTCCTAAACGAAACAAATATATAGTATCAATTCAAGAAACATACAAACCATAGCACTAAACATACGTTTTTGAAAAAATAAAACAGAATTTAAACAGAGGATCAGTCATGAGTTAGACCAAATCATACATTTCTGGAGGAGAGTAGTTTGAGGACAGGAGCAGAGTCATTTTGCCAGAAAAGTTGAAGTACGATTGCTTGCTTGGCCTTGACGTTGTTTGCCAACAAAAACTCTCTTAAGCCGTCACTCAAACGAATAAGTCGCCTGTCACTATAAGAATGGATTGCTAGCTCAACAAACCATATCTCTCCCGCATCATTGACCATCGATATGGTGTTGCTCGCAACCTTATCTAACTCATTTGCATCCACAAAGGACTTTGGAAGATACTGAAAAATGATTCACTATGGATCATGTAACAATATTTATAAACAAAAAACAAAGGAACAACTTATGATTCTGCTTCGTTTGATGCTGTCACTCGTTACGTTTAAAGTAACAAACTTTTCTTCGGTTCCTTAAAAATTATGCCCTTATTAGTCAAAATATGAGAAAGGATGAAGAAATTGTCTCGAAAATAAGAGAAAAAACATACTCGTGCTTGCTTCTCCTGTCTCCATATGAAGAGTATTTTCATATGTGATCTCACAGCAATGCAGTCCGTACTGTTGTAACATATGAAAATCACGATACTCAAAAATTAAAAAATCAGCAGCATGTAATGCATGTGCTTTAAAGAACTGTCTCCATCCTTTTGTAAGCCTATCACCAAGAAGTTTAATAGGAAACTCTTCTGGCCTGGCATCAGATGTAAGTTTGCCGACTGTAACATCGGTTTTTCCAAGAATATAAGTTTTAAAGAACTTTTTTGGGATAGTCTGCAACACAAAGTTTAAACAATGATAGCCTTAAATAAAAGCTTTATAGAAAATAAACCCAATAAGAGAAAGAACTGAGATTACATACCATACTCTTTCTACATTTGTTTGGAATCATAGGCTTGAAAAATCGAGGGTTTGTCATCTTCTGATTTGTTCTGAAAAGCTAATATATTTTTATATAAATAAAAAACATCAAATACATGTACGAAAAATCAAATGAAATAGACCGCATCTAAAACTAAAGAACGATTTGTAAAGTTGATGAAACCATAAAGTCTACTTTAAAATATAAACTTGAATTTGTGTTGCAAAATCGATGAGTACTTATTCTTTGATCTCGAACCATATGTTTATCTAAATATAGATCAAAAAATTCCATGAATATAAACCCTAATTTCAAATATCGTTCTACTCCAAAATTTAAATTTACCTTGTCGAATGAGTTGTTGATTAAACACAAACAACCACTTTATCGTCACAATATTTTGCAGCGCCAAGATTGAACTGAAGAAATTAGTTAATCGCCTGTGAAGTTTACCGATTTATGGAAAGATTAGAACGACTTAAAGAATTTAGTATCGTTTCATCTTCATAGATCCAACAATGGGCCATAATTATTTGGACTTTAATAGTATACCCTCTTCCAAATTGTTATGTTACAACTAAATTAGCCCATATGGAATATTAGATTGAATTTTTTTCTACTGACATAAAACTAAAGCTTCTTTATTTAGACTAAGTTATACTTTTTGCAATACTGCAGATCATTGCATTAGTAAATTTCATTAGACAATAGTTATTATTTAGTTAATAGTTTTTGTTTTATTTTGTTCTATATATTGCATTTTATGTTTAGCAGGGTGAATTTTTTTCTTACAATTGTTTTTTGTTTGTTTAGGATAACCTTCACATTTGGATATATATTAGAAGATGTAAGTTATTGGGTTGAAAGTATCATTAGTTGTTCGTTGAATATTTATTTGTTTCTTTCATATAGTAGATTTTGATTATATTCATAAACAGTTTAGATAACTACTTCGATAATTCTAGCAATAATTGACAATCTGTTCATCTTAGCAATAGTATGTGAATTTGTTTGTGATTATCCGAAATCATAAGCAATTATGCAAAATAAAGAAGTCATAATAAATAAGATTAAAAGTAATGTTTTAGGATAGAATAAGGTAAAACCCATAGATGAGCATTAAATCAAAAGCAAATTAAAATGTATTACAAACCACATAACAGTTCTAAATTTAAAAGGAGATTGGATAAGATGAGGAGGATCATGGCTTGAAATTAACTCCCGTGACTTTGGTCCAACGAGCCCTAAACAGGAAAAAAGGTCTTACAGTCTAAAACATCAAAATGCAATTATAGTATTGTAATTATTGAAAAACATACCACTCTTTCATCTGCTTAACCTCTTCCAACTCAGGATCAAATTCAATTTGAGAAATCAGTCTGGAATCCTCTACTTAAAGTGTACCTAGGCGATAAAAGGTATAATTAAATTTTAGATACCACTGTTATCATTTTTTGAAAAAACTATATTAAGTAAAAAGTAAATGTGTAGAAATCATATGTACTTACCAAAAGTAGTATTGACCCTCCAAAACCTCAAGACAACGATAGATTCATAATTTTCGGATGTATGTCAGTATTCATGAAACTTCATTGCATGAGGACCCTTAGCAAGACATTTTATGTAGGTTCCACTACAATTATAGGATTATAAAATGGTTATTTTAAATAAAAAATAGACAAATTATAACGGAAATGGTAAATGTTAATGGAGGCGTAAATGGTTGTAAATAAATATCAATTTTACAAATATTTAAATTTAGATTCTTACTTCATTTCCCTAAGACTGAACCAAATCTGCTTCACCGGGTCAGAGGAGATCTGCCTCCTGTTAATCCTCTCATTGTCACAGGATTCCAGATGATCCACAAATTTGATGCATCCAATGACATCTACAATACAATATATGAATAATTAATAAAATATAATCAAAAATAAATAAAAAGATTTTAACAATGAAACATATCAATGGTGTGCTTAGATGATATTTTCCGATCTAATATTGCTTCCAATCCAACAAAATCGTAGAAATTATCATCAACAACGTTAAAGCAGTTGGAAATTTGAGTTTGAGAGTTTATAACAATCTGTTTGGCAGTAGTAGTGTTTCTCGAATCATCTTGAATGTAAATGACTTCAAAGTTTTGAACATACTTCCATGAGTCCTCCACAAAAGTTTCGCTTATTTTGTGAAAGACATTAGTGAGTCCTAAATATGGTTTTTTTTTTAAGAAAAAAATGAGTAGATGAATCTAATATTTGAGATTATGTGTTTAAATATTATAAAAGTTAAATAGATCGATAAAAATCAAACCTTTTTCATCACAGAAGATGACATGACATTGAAGACCACTTGGGTGTACGTTTGTGTACCACTTTCTAATGACATTCAAACGACATTTCCAGTCGTTTTTGGTGTTGTTGACGTCCCATAATAGAGTGCAGTTCTCCATTTTTTGTCTGGTTCGATTTTTCAGTTATGGAAGAATTAGATTTTGAAAGAGAAGAAGAGAAGGTAAATATAGTAGATTTGGTACCTTTTAGAAAAAAATTACGCAACCGTTTATAAATAAAAATATGTAAACATTGATAAATAAGTTGAAGTGGTGATTGTGGTTTTAATATTGCTTTAAATGAGGTGGTGAAGATTTATTATGATTGAACATAAAATTAAATTTTTTAATTGAGTGTTTGGATATGTCGAAATCATTAATTAGTGATATTAGTTGTTTTTCTCAATTATTTTAAAATAATAAGATTGCACAATTTGGAATAAAACCACGAATGTATCTCTAACGTAATATTTTTTTTGTTCTAACAGCACAAATCTATGATTTTGCATTAAATATGATCATTTAATATAATTCCTTATATCAATATTCTCGGAATCTGTTATGATATCTGCCATCTCGGACAAAATCTAGAATAAATGTTTCTTGTTTGTATGTTTTTGTCATATCAATTTATGATCATAATTGTAAAAATGACAAAATTTTATTTTAAATGCAGATTTTATACTTTCCTTCTTTATTTATCCCTTCACCATTGTGTATCTTATATTCCAAATTTGTAAAAATGTATCATTGTTAGATGACAATGAATTTTGTTTTAATTAAATATTGATACAAGAATATTCATTAGTGAATCCATATGATACATTCCAATTAATGATTTTTATTTTCATATAAATAAACTCCAAAACAATTGAATTATAACAAATAAAAAGTCAAAACAAAAGTCAACCGTCTCATTGAAACATCAAGGGAAAAACTACTAATGATCTATTGAGTAAGATTTCTAAGAACCTCCATGTATACAACATTGGTAGTCTTTTTCAGCACATTTCCATCTTCATCTGTAATAAGAATCTTCAATCCAAACCTTGATTTCACTTTAGACAAAGCAACATAGAACTGACCATGTGAAAATACAGGTTCGTGAAGATACAAACCGACATTCTCAAGTGTTTGACCTTGACTCTTATTGATGGTAATTGCAAATGCCAACGCCAAAGGAAATCGTCGCCGACGCATCCTAAATAGAAACTTTGTATCTGATGGTGTCACATACATTCTGTTTAGAAGTATCTTTCGACCAATAATAGATTTATTACCAGTTAAAATCATTACTTCCATGCAATGAGGTCTGAGCTGAGTAATAGTAACCTTGTTCCATTGAAACGACCACCATTAGGATCAATGTTACGCAAACACATCACTGGAGCACCAACCTTTAGCTTCAAACAATGTTTGGGTAATCCATGCACCTTTATGCTGTTCAAAAACTCAATAGGATAATTGGTATCATCATCTATGGCAGCGTCTGAAGGAATAATACTGTCCGAGCTTCAATATGTTATTTCTTTGCCTATAAAAAAACAAAACATGTTAGACAATATTATAGATAAGTTAGATCAATAGGACTAAAACATTCTAATAAGTATGATTGTTATATACCTGCCAACTTGGAGAGCATATAATCATTAATCTCATCAACATTATCGTTGGTAGGGCTGAGTATAGCTCTGTTCTTGAATACTTGACCATCTGTTGAGTTAACAAAGTCCGGACCATAAACTTCGTTAACTATTGTCTCGATTGGTTTCTCACACTCGGTTATTAACAAATCTTCAGGGATATCGATCTCAACGACACCATCATTAGGAGCATTAATCTTGCCATCACCTATATTCAGTAACCATTCTGAAAATGTTTTCAACTCTTCAGCATCTTCATCACTAATTCCACCAAGCAATCTCATGTTCTTCGTAAGTGTTAGAAGTTTACATGATTCCCATAATTCAGAAGAGTTTAAAGCTGCAAAATTTTTTTATGATCTTCCTCCCCCGGGAACTACTTGAAGAATCAGCCTAAAATCACCACCAAAAACCACAATCTTTCCTCCAAATGGCCTATCCTCCTTGTCTCTAATAATATCGCGCAAAATTCGGTCCATGTTTTCCACACAATGTTTACTCATCATAGGAGTTTCATCCCAAACTAAAAGGTTGGCAACTTTCATCAATTCAGCAAGATCGGAACCTGGCTTCATATGGCAACTTGTGAACTCGTCTGGATTGATCGGAATTCCAAATCTTGAATGTGCTGTTCTCCCTCCTTTCAACAACAGTGCATCAATTCCACTCGAAGCAGTATTAATCACAATAAGACCTCTGGAACGAATAAAATCACTTAATAGACTCCACATGAATGTTTTACCCGTACCTCCAAACCCATAGAGAAAAAACATTCCTCCTTTATCATTCACAACTGCATCCAATATAGTTTCATATACTATTCTTTGCTCGTCCGTTATCATGGCAAGAAGCCTCTCTTCTTCTTTTCTTTCATCCTCACGGTTATAATTCCTCTCATCATCTATGAGCCGGTTGCCGTTGTACTCTTCATAATCTTCTGGTAGTGGCATCTCATGCCATTTTGTAAGCGATCCACCATAACTTTCCAACTTTATTTGTATCATTGTCAATGCTATGTTTTTCCTTTGATCATCATTTAGAATCAAATCTGCATGATTAAAACATTGTTAAAGATTTTTTAACATAGATAAGAGGTACTATATCGTTTCACAAAAATGAAATAAAAACCAATATAAACAGTGAAAATAAACAACAATTATTTAGTTAAGATTCTTACTGCATACCAGGATTCCGACGATTTCTTCTTTCATCGATTAGAATGTCTTCTGTTAGATATTCCCATGTTGAATTCCACACGACCAAAGGATGGGAAATACTATCTGTTATTAACATCTGAACAAAATAATCCAGAAGATAATTTCCATTCGCCCATTCACTTGCTTCCTCAATTGCCAAAATAAATTCTTTATCATCATCTAGCAAACCCTGAGCATCACATTCATTTTTAAAAGTAGGATAAACAATACCTTCAAATGTCCTTATATCCTCATAGCATTCCAGGCCTTTGACATAGTTGATAAGTATTCTTAAATAATAAAACTCACCGCAAGCTATACTCACATGGGCAATCCTTACAATCACAAAACCAAGTTTTCTCTGCCTTGGTCTCCATGACCTCTCTTTAGATACCCATGTAAACTTAGTTAGGAACTGAGAATAAGTGATATCCTTTGCAAGATTAGGATATTTCTTGCATGCAATCATCCAAGCGATAAACATAGATTGAATAGCAGTCGTTTTGACCAGCATAGTCTCAATGGGTTCAAATTCATCAAAGAAGACAATCTGCTGGGTTGGAAGATGAAAACCAAGTTTCTCTACAGCCACTGTACGGTAATGTGTAGGGAACGCAAAAATACGCCATGTAGCTTCGGGTGGTGAAATATATCTATCAATCAAAGATTGTGAAGAAACATATTAAAATATTATGGTAAATGTTACACAAAAAAACAAAAGTGTTCAAACAAAAGTGTTTAATACCTGCAGTTGTAGTAGTGCTCAATTTCGTCAGTAACACCATCTTCGTTCTATTTTTCAACAGTAGCCGCAACATAATCAGGACCTTTATGAATGTATTAAACAAATACTTTATGGCTCGCGATTGGACACACCACTGGACATTAATATGTGCACGATACCGAAGCATGAGTTCCTTGTTATATGGAACAACATATCCATTGTCAAGTTAAAATTTTCCCTTTTCGACAAATATTTTATCATCCCTACGTCTGTAGCAAGGAAAACCATTTGTATCAATTGTCGTCCTATTGTTTACCGGCCTTGGATACTTCTTCGAACATCTTCTGTTAACCATACAGACACTACTCTTGTTTGCGTTTCCACATGGACTATGCATCATGCATTCTGACACATCGGCGTATAAGTTGGGTTGTGTAACCTTGTCTGGTATTTCTGCACAAATAATCTTATATATGTCTTCTGTTATTGGGAATTTGTAACCTTTCTCCATAAATAGTAGAATATACGCATGCGGCAATCCTGTTTTTTGAAACTCAATAGTGTACATTTCTGTAATATAAGAACAAAAGGAAAATATTATCAAAATTATAAACTTGACATTCAACCACGATTGAAGGTATACTACCAAAAAAAAAAAAATGTAGTGTATTAGGATGAAAAGGTAAATAATGAGGAAGTTAAATACATACCTCCAGCAGTCTTTCCAAAGACACCTCCTTTTTTTCTGGGTCAATTCCATGATCAATCTGTCAAGTTTAACTTTAAAGATTCGACAAATCATATCTGGTCTATCCTCGATGGTCAATCTAAATTTATCCAGGAACCTGGTTATCTCCGGCCACTTAGGATTGCATGTAAAAGTAATGAAAAGGTTTGGAAAACCTAAGTACTTGCAGATAGCCATTGCATCCAAATAATGTTGCTGCATATACCTAAAACCACCTGTAAAACTTGATGGAATAAATATGTGTTGACCTTGTTTAAGAAGATTAACACCTCCCGCCTCAGCCATTTTCTGAATTTTCTCGTAGTTTTTTTTATCGAAACTTTTTCAGGTTTTTCCACATATAACGCAACCGGTTGGATTTAATCATCGAATATACGTCAACCAAAAACTGTTGAAACAATCTTCCACATCTGTTTATTGTAGGAGCTTCGCCAACTCTTTCACAAATTCTATATGCAAAAAATTCACGCATAGAAATTACTTTCCTCTTCCTTCCATCATCATCTGTCAAACCTATATGAGTCTGTAATCTGAAACCATCCTCTCCATATGGAAACATAATTGGATATTGGAGAGGCAAGTAGGCTGGATAAAGTTCACTAATCCTATGAAATCCCCCATCAGTTGTCTCCAATATAATGTCCCTTGTCTCCATGTTACAAACAAAATCTCCAGGAATAAGTCCAGCCACTTCATCTTTAGTTGGCAAATTGTGAGTCCTTGCATCTTTTGCTCTACTTTCAATGAATCTGAGACGGAAACCGGTATCTTGGGTAACATCAAATCGATCTCTGGCTGCCCTCAATGAGGCAACATAAGGATTAACCTCATCTAACATATTCATCAAGATTTCGACAATTTGAATCCTCAGTTTTTTACATCCCTTTCGTTATCTCCCCTATAAAATATATCAAAAAAATATTTTCAACAATCCTTAAAAAAATTAGGATTAGCATATGTCAAAAAAAAAAAACTCTTACCCGTATGCCGCAATTCTATTTAGGGGTGGGCATATTTCCCGAACCCGAACCCGAAACCCATACCCGGATCCGACCTGAACAAGCCGGTTCGGTATGGATTCGGTACCGTCGAAATAACCAAATGGTATTTAGCTTCTAATACTTTGGGGTACGGTTCGGTACGGGTTTAATCTGAAACCCGATTGGGTTACCCAATAAACCGAAGACCATAATTGTTCATAGGTATATTGGGATATGGCGATATTGTCTATGCAAAGAAAATATTCTCATTAACTGAAATGGCAACCCTTAAGATCCGATCCCAATACTCTCGAATTGTAGTAGGAAATTTCTGTTTTCAGATTATTCTTCAAGACTTACAATGCAAAAACCCCAATCGATGATTTCATATATAAATACCCTTTCTCAAACCTCTAGTCTTCACGCTCAAAAGCTCTTCATTCATAAATCTGCATTAATTTTCAGTAGGTTTCTATTTCTTCTACTATGTAGGTAGTTAAAAGATTCGTATTAGAGTGTTATTGTAGTTCGTTTTATAGTCGATTATAGGGGTAAAGCTCCATGTAGAGATATACACTGCAATGTTAGGTCTCGGACGAAATAAATATACACATATTTTATACAATTTGTTCAAACTTTGAACGTTGAACATTTTCTCATATTAGATTACAATATTGTTATTACCCGAATCCGTTCAAAACCGATCGAATTATGGGTTTCCAGAAACTAACCCGAACCGATCCGAACCCGGCCAGAACCGAACCGAACCCGACCCGCTTATTGTACATATCCGAATGGGGCTTATGAGCCTAAACCCAAAAACCCGAAAACCCGAATAACCCGAACTGAACCCATTTGGATATCCGAACGCCCACCCCTAATTCTATTAGTAAGTTCATTTAACGTATCATAAATGTATAGCTGCAAAAACTTATGACACTCTCCAACGTTTGGGAAGAGAACACCAACTCTATTGATGCAATATCAAAAAGTAGAGTGAATCAAGGTCTTCAATACATGGGTTTATTATGAGAATCTCAAGCTCATAACTTCATAAAAAAATCAAGGATTCTCATTCAATGGCAATGGCTAAATTGGTGGCAAGAAGACTAATATTTGATTTAGCTAATTCTCCTCTTTTTGTATAAATGTAAATCATTTCTTTTAATGTATTTTATTGTAAAGATCACCTTGTAAGAGCTATAAAAAGCTCAATTATTCTATTGTAAACAATATAGAAATTTTTGGAAAATAAAAGAGTTCTCTTTTCTAAAACTTTTATGCTTTGTTCTTTGTTTCTCTAAGTTGTGCGGATTCCCCTTCTTAGAAAATATTATGAATTTATGTCTTATGTGTGGATTCACTAAGGCTTAGATTCTTGAGCTTATCACAAAAACTTTCACACCTTTGAGTGGCGTTCTTCGATCCATCATCTATTCCATCTCCATCCACTTTCTATTCAAGGAAAGACCTTAGTCCAATTGAATAGAACCATCAAGCCATCAACGACCATCTTTTGTCTTAGAAGAGAGTGACCTTAGTCCAACTTCTCAGATCCATATCTATCCTTGTGAGATCGGTCCCGATCTTACATCATTTGGTATCAGAGCTTAAACGCTCCTATCACTATCGTTTTGATTTTCTGTTTTCTTTTGTCATTACATTTTAAAACCAAAAAAAAATATTTTGTTTTTTTTCTTTGATTCTATTTACTTCTAAAATAACCATAAAAGAAAAAAAAAATTCTTGTTTTGTTTCTTTCATTAAAAAAAATTAAAAAAATGTTCCCCATTTGTTTCTGTTTTTGTTTTCAGATTTTTCAAAAAAAAATGTTGTTTTTTTGTTCTTTGATTCTATTTACTTCTAAAATATCCATAAAAGAAAAAAAAGTTTTGTTTTGTTTCTTTCATTAAACAAAATTACAAAAAAAGTTCCCCATTTGTTTTTGTTTTTGTTTTCAGATTTTTCAAAAAAAAAGTTTTTAAGAAAAGCAAAAAAAAAAAAAATGTAATATTTGGTTTTAGTTTTGAGGACAAAACCATTTAAAGAGGGAGAGAATGATGCAATATCAAAAAGTAGAGTGAATCAAGGTCTTCAATACATGGGTTTATTATGAGAATCTCAAGCTCATAACTTCATAAAAAAAAGTCAAGGATTCTCATTCAATGGCAATGGCTAAATTGGTGGCAAGAAGACTAATATTTGATTTAGCTAATTCTATTCTTTTTGTATAAATGTAAATCATTTCTTTTAATGTATTTTATTGTAAAAATCACCTTGTAAGAACTATAAAAAGCTCAATTGTTCTATTGTAAATAATATAGAATTTTTGAAAAATAAAAGAGTTCTCTTTTCTAAAGCTTTTATGCTTTGTTCTTTGTTTCTCTAAGTTGTGCGGATTCCCCTTCTTAGAAAACATTATGAATTTATGTCTTATGTGTGGATTCACTAAGGCTTAGATTCTTGAACTTATCACAAAGGCTTTCACACCTTTGAGTGGCGTTCTTCGATCCATCATATATTCCATCTACATCCACTTTCTATTCAAGGAAAGACCTTAGTCCAATTGAATAGAACCATCAAGCCATCAACGACCATCTTTTGTCTTAGAAGAGAGTGACCTTAGTCCAACTTCTCAGATCCACATCTATCCTTGTGAGATCGGTCCCGATCTTACATCATCTATGATAATTTTGGCCATGCATCTTGAAAACATATGGTCCACGTCCATCGTTGACGGTATGATCAATCTTCCCTCCAAGTGAGGTGAACGCGAACATCATATTATAAGCACGAATGAATTCCCAAAAATGTTTGGAAAATTCACTACCATTCAGAAGCAATTCCAATAACGCCATTGGAGGATTCCTCAGCTTTGGTAGGACGATCTTTCCTTTCTTACAACACATTGTAAAATCCGGCTGCATTTGTCTATATCTCTTTCCTATTCGTTCTCCATACCACATGTATGCTTCACAGTATTGGCACTTATAAGATGGATCTCCATCGTCAAAATAACCTATTAATAATTTGTAAATAATGTTTTAAAAGATGGGTGTTGTTATATGATATTTGAACAACCTAAGATATTAAAACATACCAGTTATATCATCTAAAGCATCTTGGGTATTTACATCATTTTCTATGTGATGAGATGCATTATCCATATCCTCTTCAATTGAATCTACATCGCTTGCATTATCTTCATCATCATATTCACTAACATCGGCATACCTGTTTGCGAAAGCTGAAATAGATTTTTGCCAATAAAGTTATACTAATTTCATACTAAATTTTTTAGCAAAAACATAGTAACTTACAATTCAATAAATAGTATAACAATGTATACCTTGAGGATGGTAATTAATCTCCGTTATAGGGGGAGCATTAGACATTGTTTCATCAACATTGACAGATGACAGACCAAATGTATTTTGGCTTTTCTCTTTTCCTTTTCTTTGAGATGAATTAGCTTATAATTCCATGCAAAATATACAGTTAGTGTAAAGGTTTAACTGTGGATGTTTTTTGTAATAGAATAATCTTGAGGCAAAACCTGATGTAACTACTGACTCCATGGTCTGTAAGAATATAGAATTTGAGCTACCACTTGTGCATTGGACATTCTTTCTTCCTGTTTAATTTACCAAAATTAAAAATATAGAAAAGATTTCCGTTTCAAATATGTAAATTCGATTAAAGAGGGAAGCAAATAAAAAGTACCACGACTTTTGGCGTGATTTCTGTGAGACACATTATCATTTGAAACATGTATTCTTCGAGGAAGAATATTGGTAATATCACGCATCGGAGTGATAGATCCAATGCCATTCACGCTTGACCATTTGTGATACGTGAAGATGCACTCGAAGATTTGGCTGAGGGTCTACCTACTGTTTAAATCAAGTGTAATTATATCAATGAATCATTGCATAATATGAAATGTTTCCATATTTTATATCAAACCCAAACCTTTCTGAAGAGGAGGTGATAACGGTTTATTCTGGCATTTTCTCCCACCTTGCACTAAATCGTTTAAATGGTTATCATATAATGTTTACAAGCCAAATTATATAATAGAATTAACTCACGTTTCTGTAATGGAGGTGACCCAGAATCATTTTCTTTATCATAATCGGTACAACCTCTTTTCATGGTATTTTGAGAATAGCTTGATAATCTCCAATATAATTTTCAAATCTTCAAACAATCATATTATGACTGATATCGCACTCTTGGTGAATAAGACAAACTAAGTAGGTCTATTAGAAACTTAAAAATCAGTTGCGGATTTGAATCTACCAAATTTTTCTAATTGCACATTTAATTTTGAAAAGAATATTTCGTTTCCTTATTTAAATAATAAGATTTTCAAGTAATAATTATTGATTGAATTACGATACGGAGTATCCGAATATTATTTATACTGTTAATTAAGGAAAGTTTTTTAAAAAAAATTTATATTATAACCGTAATCAATTTGGTATATGGATTACTATGTAGGAAAAATATTCTATTAAGGAATTTCGAGGAAAAAAAGTAAATGATTCAATAGACAAAAGTAGATGTTCATAAACACGGTTCAAAATATCTTCTACTTCAGTTTTATTCAATTAAGAAGAAACCAGATAACAAAAGTAAAGGTATAACAAAAGTAAAGAAGAAAATAATCATTTTATTATTCAAATATGCTTTCGTAATGAAACAATAAAAGTATACAAATGTGAACTTTAAAGAAAATGCAACACAATATCTACTATATATGAAAAATCGTCTTAAATACTTCATTGCCGTCGTGCTTAATCTTCTTTCCGTGTCAACTGTAAGAATCACCGATTGGTAACATTCAAAACTTCAATTTTATTATATTAAGAAGAATCCAGAAGCAAAAGTAAAGGATTAAATGGACATATAAAGAAGAAAAAAATTTGTTTCCTTATTATTCAAATATGCTTTAGTAATGCAAGAATAAAAGTATACACATGTGAACTAAAAAAACATACAAAACAATATCTAATATAAAGAAAAAATCATCTTGAATACTTCATTGACTTTTTGCTTAAACTTCTTTCGTGTGAAATGTAACAAACACCGATTAGTGAGTAGTTATCTAGCAAATAAAGATTAGTGACAAAAAAGATTAGCCCATACCTGCAAATCAATAAAAGAATCATTAAAATGTAAATACAAATAAAATAGTTACCTATCATTTGGCTTGCTATGTTACATACCTGCAAATGAATAAAAACCTCAAAACAAAATAATAAGCATGATAATGTGAAGTGATATAGCTATCTATCGTTTGGCTTGGTATGTTACATACCTACAAAATGATCAAAACCACGTAATAAAATTATAAGCATGTTAATAGCAAGTGAGAAAGATACCTTATTGTTTAGCATGGTAGGTTTCATACATACAAAATCATCAAAACAACAGAAACAAAATTAGAACAATAGAAACAATAAAAACAAAAGCATGGTTCGAGTTGTGTGTGATATGAGTCTGGTAGAGGCTCTATTTATAAGGATCATCATATTTAGGGTTGCACTTGTTTATCGAAATATTATATTAGAAGATTAGTATATTCTTTGGGATATTTTTTCTTCAAATTTGACATTTAATATCGATATTTATTAGGTTTTACATTTTAGGCTCGACATTCGTTTGAATTTGAAAAGTAAGGAAATAAAAAATGAAAAAATATAAACTGTAATCTAAATTTATGCGAAGAAGTTAAGATTACATTTCGTAAGTTTAGGAAACCACATTTAATTTTTAAAATTAGATTAATTCTCGAATTTTGGTTTTTTTTAATCCAAAAGTTTCCAAAAAGATTTTTGATTTTTTTTTAATATAAAAAATGCTCTCGACCAATCAAAACATTTCATTAAAGTCATGTCATCAATGACATCATAGTTTTGATTGGTCAAGATTCATCCACATCATCGATTTCAATAATGTCACTTCGTAAATAATATATAGTAGATTGTACTGGTTCATACATGTATAATTTTTGTATGATATTTGAGACTTATACTCATCAATATTTGAATATCCATATTTGAACAAAAAAGTTATGGTAAAAAAATGCATTGATTAAAAATTTGTTAATCAACTTCAATAGAAATTGAGCAATTGATAAGTCAACTACCACATAATATATAACATATTTTAGAATTTATAACTGTACAATTTTAATGTGCTAACTGAGTCATACACTCACAAATACTTGAATTTATATACCTAAACAAATTTGTTATAGTCATGCATTGATCATATATCATAAACTGTCAAAGATTAATGAGCCAGCAGAAATACATATTTTATTCATCGTTAGTTTATTGTAAATCAACAATAAAGTAACAATGAATATTTTTTTTAAAAAAAATAAAAAATTTATCAGAATATCACAATAAATTAACAACTAAATAACAATAAATGACGAATTGTTGTAATTTCGTTATAATGCTCAATATCATATTATATGTTATTTTATTTTACGTTACTTTAAAATATGTTACTTCACATTACAACAGACTTACAAAGGTTTTTCAAAAAGGCATAGTAAATTTATGATTTTGATTGTTTTTAGATTAATAGAAAATTATAATTCGTTATAAATCTTTTGTAAATTAATTGCTAAAACAAAATATAAAGTCTCACATCAAAACTTTAACAAAATCAATTAAAATATATAAACTAAACAAATTCTTAATGATCAACAAGTTGACTATAGTCAACATTGCCACTTGAGCTACCTCAGTTACCATTGATTAACAATCTTTAATATATAATTTACAACAATTTCATTTATTTTTATAAATATGTTTTCTTATACATATTTCAATTATAAATATTGCATGGGTATGAAAATTCAAATATATATGAGTGTGAATCTAAATTGGCACATTAAAATTATAGAAACATAAATCATAAATTAACGTATATTATTTGGAAACTGACTCATCAATCGTTAAATTTATAACGGGTTAACTAACAAATTTATAATCAATACATGTTTTGACCATACAAATTTGTTTAGATATAGAAATTCAAATATTGATGAATATTAGTCTGAATTAGCATACCGATATTATGAAAATATGTGTCAGTATCATTAATCATTGTTAAGTCACGAATCAACAGTTTCCAATAAGAGATCACCTTCGTAGCATTAAAATTAAAACTAATTGTCTCTTTTATTTATTTTTTTTATTTTAAATTTCTCAATTTAATATAATTTATCTTATTTTAATAGGGATAAATGAAATAAAATATATTTTTGTCCTTTCTAATAAAAGCTTGTATAAATTATAGACAAATTCAAATTTAATAGTTGATAAGTGTTGGTGCTGGATTTCCCCCTAAGAAATCCGGCCAATTAACAAACAAAACAAAGGCCCATAATCATGAGCCCGTTCTATAATCAAGATAGAGAGACCGGCCTTCATCTTTTTTGGGCCCATACGACCGACATCTGGACAAGGCCCAAACAACGCCGAAGTGAGAGGCGATCGAGCTCGAGCTCGATAGGAGACGATGTAGAGGTAGAACGACCTGGTCTTCGTCGGTTCAACCGATTTCCGCGAATCTCGGAGGTCATTATCACGATGAGGCCAAACTATCGAAACAAGAAGATCAAAGTCGAGACTATTTAAAGAGGAAGTGACGATTCATTCAAGACATTCCAACCCTAATCAAGAACACTTCGACAAGATAGCTCGATTATCATACTTTGTACTCTCTATTTGATTGTGTTTGTTCTATCTCGACGATCAATCTCAATAAAGTCTTTGATTCATAGGAAATCTATTTCATCTTTATATCCAAAAGTCCAAATCCACGATTACAAATCCTTGGTGTGAATCCCAGATCTCACATTTGGCGCCGACTGTGGGGACTATCTACAGTTTTTCCTGTCTTAAGAACCAGATTTTAGATCCGATAGATCGAGATGAATCCCAACCAACCTGGCTCTCCCAGCGCCACACCGCCAGTCGACCACCCTCAAACGGTCGACAACGTTCCTCAGAACACCACCGGGGTAAGAACCATGGGTCAGACCAATGGCGTGTTGACGAGCTCTGCCTCAGTCTCCACGACTTCGGCACCAGCCGGCTCAGTCGCTCAAACGATCGCGACGAGCCAGACTCCGACAAATGTTTTGTCTGGAACTAACGATCCAAGCAGAAATTGGGTATGGATGAGAAACGATTCGACTTCCGCCCCTGCTTCAGGAGGCGGATCTGGAACGCTCAGGCGACAAAGCCCGGACGACCTCGCTGAAATCCGTTCAATGTTGAACCTACTAGTAAACCGAATGAGGAGCAACGAGGCAAACGCACGGGCCCAAGAAATGGCAAATCGATCTCTGGCCGCGCAGCTCGATGAACAGAAACGGCACATTAACGCCCGTCTTGAAGAGCTCATAGGCCAAAACCACGGGGGTAGATCGATTCGCGATCCGCAACCCCCCATAAATCCTCCACCGCGAACACGCCTGAACTTCTCCCAAGTGGTAACACCCCCGGGAACATCGGGAAATTTTGCTAGTACGTCAAATAGCGGCTTTCGCCCTATAACGACCCCTATTGCGACACTGACTCCACTCGGTTCGAGTTCTATGGTCACAGATCCGACCGGATCGGGAAACCGACCATTACCCGTACCACCACCTTTCCCGAGCAACTCAAATATCTGGACGAGGCAACTAGGAGGCTCTGCTTTCGCCTCGAGCTCGGGACATCTTAACGGATCAAATATGATACAGTTCCAAATGCCACAGGTCGACCAGACAAGATCAATTCCAACAATCGATCTTCTCGACCCGATTTTCCCGGAACAAACGTCGAATCAAGCACAAGCCCAGTTTACACCTATAGCAGGCGATGAACATGATATGCTAAGATAATACATCGAGCAGGCTAAAGCCCAGTTCGTCAGTCTGAGCTCGAAAGTTCACATGGAAACGAGCGTGGCACCCGACATTGATCGAGTGATCGAAGAAACGCGACAAACGTCGTTCACAGACCGGATCGCCTTTGCAAGAATCCGGGAAATCAAGAAAACGAAATTTCCGAAATTCTCTGGAAAATCGGACCCGAAAGCCCATATCAGGGCATTCCGACTAGCAATGGCAAGGGTATACCTTACTGACGAGGAAAGAGAGCCGGCTTTCTGCAGGCTCTTCGACGAAAACCTATCGAGCTCCGCCCTAGAATGGTTCGCCGGGCTGGAAGAGAGATCCATCGACAACTTCACCCAGTTCATGACAGCTTTCCTCAAACAATATTCCGTCTTTATCGAGGAAAAGACTACTGAGGCAGGTTTATTTGGCGTCTCTCAGAAACCCGATGAGACACTTCGCTCGTACATCGACCGATTTAAAGAAATAAAATCCAAAATCGTGAACCCGTGAGACGAAGTAGCTGTAGAAGCACTGAGACGTGGACTGTGGTATTCGACCAGATTCCTCGAGGAAATAACAGTCCGCGAACCTCAAACACTTGATGACGCCCTTCATCGCGCATCAGCTTTTGCTCGCCTCGAGGACGAAACTACGGCCTTAAGAGAAAAGCATCGAAAAGAAAAGAACTCGTCGGGCTCACAGAACTCGAACTCAAAAAAGGATTCCCGCAAATCTGGAAACGTTAATGCAGTCGAGAGCCCGAAGAGCTCGAAGAAATTCGAGTTCGACAAGGATAAATTCTATGACTTTCACAACAAAAAGGGACACTCGTCAGAAGAGTGCTATACTCGAGCTAAAGCCTAGGCTCAAAAACGAGAGTCCGAAAATAAACAAGAATCAGAAGTCGAGGAGGAAACTCCATCTGACAAAAAGGAAAGTAAACAGACCAAAGAGTCGAACACCAAAAAGCCTTCTCAGAACAAACGAGAACGGTCTAATGAGTCAGAATCTCCCGAAGCCCTCCCTCAAGGGTCGCGAAAGCGAGTCGAAGTCATTCTCGGCGAACTCAGCTTGTGTGGCACACCAGGAGGCTCGGCGCTATCTCCACCCCCAGCTCCTATTAAGAGTTTACGCTCACGAATCAATCTCCCTCGTCTCTGCGCGGGGGGGGGGGGGTGTACGAGCCATACCCCCTAAACGAGTTGACTTCATCTTCGGTGGCTCCAAGCTATGCCGAGACTCGGTCAATTCAATCAAAGCTCTTCAAAGAAGAGTCGAGACCGACAAAGGGGGGAAAATCCCGATGTTAGGTCCAGACCATGAAATCACTTTCCACGAGAGCGAAACAAACAATCTTGACAAACCACATGACGATGCTCTCCTCGTTTGTCTAGTAGTTGGAGATGTCGAACTCTCGAGGATAATGATCGACACAGGAAGTTCGGTGGATGTCCTCTTTTACGACGCATTCAAAAAGATGGAGTTCAACGACTTCGAGATCGTCGAGGAAAAGACACCGTTGGTAGGGTTCGCTGGCGAAACAACATATTCAATGAGCTCTGTCTTCGCCCCCGTAATAGCTGGAGGAGTTCAAAGAATGACGGAGTTCGTCGTAGTAGATCAACCAGCTCCCTACAACGCAATTCTAGGTCGACCGTGGATATACGACATGAAAGCAGTACCATCGACCTACCATCAATGCGTAAAATTTCTAAATCCGAAAGGAGTAAAAACCATTTACGGAAGTCAAAAGATTTCTCGCAATTGCTATATGAACGGGCCGGTACAAGCAGATTGAGAAATCCCACGCGTAGCAATTACAGAAAGAGGAAGAGCTCGCCACTATGCAAACCAAAAGGTCGAATGAACCAAGCCAAAAGGACCTCCAAAGGACCTCACAACCCAAGTTTGTATAGACGACGCTCATCCCGAAAGACTTGTCGGCATCGGAATCGACCTGTCGGAGCCAGTTAAAAACGAACTGATCTCTTTTCTTAAACAGAACGTATACTCTTTTGCCTGGTCCTCAACAGACATGAAAGGGATCAACATCGACGTAACCAGCCACGAGCTGAATGTCGACCCAACTTATAAACCGGTAAGACAAAAGCGTCGAAAACCTTGCCCGGAACGAGCTCAAGCCGTCAACAACGAGGTCAATCGATTACTAAAGATCGGGTCGATCAGAGAGGTAAAATACCCCGACTAGCTTGTGAACCCCGTAGTGGTCAAGAAAAAGAACGGGAAGTGGAGAGTCTGTGTAGAATTTACAGACATCAACAAAGCATGTCCGAAAGACAGCTTCCCACTCCCACACATCGACCGGCTGGTCGAAGCCACAGCCGGACACCAACTACTGTCCTTCATGGATGCCTTCTCGGGGACAACCAAATACTAATGAACCCCGAGGACCAAGAAAAGACTTCGTTCATAACTGATCGAGGCACGTACTGCTACAAAGTCATGCCTTTCGGACTAAAGAATACAGGAGCAACCTACCAACGCCTCGTCAACAAGATGTTTTCAGGACTCCTGGGTAAAACCATGGAAGTCTACATCGACGATATGCTGGTCAAATCTTCCAGGTATGAAGATCATATCCCCCAACTAAAAGAATGCTTTATCATTCTCAATAAATACGGGATGAAACTCAACCCAGCGAAGTGCACGTTCGGGGTCACATCAGGAGAATTCCTTGGTTACTTAGTAACCGAAAGAGGGATCGAAGCAAATTCTAAACAGATAGCGACAATTATGGAGATGAAATCTCCCAAAACAACGCGAGAAGTCCAGCGTCTGACTGGCAAAATAGCTGCTTTGAATCGCTTCATATCGAGGTCGACTGATAAATGTCTACCCTTCTATCACTTGCTCAAAGAGAACAAGAAGTTCCTCTGGGACGAAAAGTGCGAAGAAGCGTTCGCCCAGCTCAAGTCTTATCTAAGCGAACCACCTATACTGGCGAAACCAGTAGAAGGGGAACCCCTCTACCTCTACCTGGCTGTCTCTACGGCAGCAGTAAGTGGAGTCCTGGTTCGCGAAGAACAAAACGAACAACGGCCGGTGTATTACATCAGTAAGACCTTAATCGATGATGAAACCAGATACCCCGCCATGGAAAAACTCGCCTTAGCATTGGTGACATCGGCTCGGAAACTCCGACCATACTTCCAACCGCACTCAATCATAGTGATGACTTATCAACCACTGAGAACCATCCTTCACAGTCCAAGCCAGTCAGGTCGACTGGTCAAGTGGGCTATCGAACTTAGCGAGTACGACATCGAGTTCAAGGCTCGTACATGTTTAAAAGCGCAAGTACTGGCTGATTTCATAATTGAACTCCCTCCAACCATCGAACTCGACCCAGCTTCCGCCAAGAGATGGAAACTCCACGTCGATGGAGCATCCTCGAGGCAAGGATCCGTGGTCGGAGTAAAACTGGAGAAGTACTAGAACAGTCATTCAGACTGGGCTTCGCCGCATCAAATAACGAAGCAGAGTACGAAGCGTTAATAGTCGGGCTCAGACTAGCAATAGCGATAGGAGCCCGGGAAGTAGACGCTTTTAGTGATTCCCAATTGGTCACGAGCCAATAGCATGGCGACTACGAGGCCAAAGATGAACGTATGGAAGCATACATGCGGGTAGTCCGCACCCTTGCCGACCAGATCGAATTCTTCGATCTAACACGGATCCCGTGAGGGGAAAACACCGCAGCCGACGCCCTGGCCGCGTTGGCATCGACATCAGATCCTAACCTCAAAAGGATCATACCAGTCGAGGGGATCGAAAAACCAAGTATCGACATAGCCCTGAGAGTTATATCCTTGAAAGAGGATGAGCCTACCAAAAAGGACGACGTCGAACACCAGGATACTAGTCGCGACATCATCGAGATCGATGATGACCTCGACCCAAGAAATGCCGTGTACGCCGCGAACGTTCTTGATGGACCAATCCAAAACCGCATCCGCTAGTCAGGGACCCGAGCCCGACGATGGAAAAGATTGGAGAACTCCGATCATTCAATACATAACAAACGGTGAAGTCCCTGACGATAAATGGGAAGCACGAAAGCTCAAAACACATAGCGCAAGGTATTGCATCACGCAAGGAGAGCTTTTTAAGAGAAGTCTCTATGGACCTTACCTGAAATGTCTCGATAAGAAGCAAGCCCGAGCCGTGATCACACAGGCCCACGAAGGATCCTGCGGAAGTCATTCCGAGGGACGAGCTCTGGCCATACGAATCAAAAGGTAAGGCCATTTCTGGCCAACAATAGCCGCCGAATGTGAATCTTTTTCCAGTAAATGCGACAAATGCCAAAAGCATGCCCCGATTATCCACCAACCATCGGAGAAACTCTCCTCAATCTCCTCGCCATACCCATTCATGCGATGGGGAATGAATATCGTGGGACCTCTAGTCGCATCCGGCAAAAAAGAAATCTACGCATCTATTGGTAATGGCAAATTACTTCACAAAATGGATC
The DNA here is from genome assembly GCA_030180135.1 of Orychophragmus violaceus. Taxonomy (NCBI): domain Eukaryota; kingdom Viridiplantae; phylum Streptophyta; class Magnoliopsida; order Brassicales; family Brassicaceae; genus Orychophragmus; species Orychophragmus violaceus. The sequence goes on along the minus strand of CM058234.1, from coordinate 83,040,619 downwards.
GAAGCAGAATCGTACCAAAAGATTAAGGACGTTCACGTTAAGGAGTTTGTCTGGCAAAACATCATTTGCCGACATGGACTGCCTCATGAGATCGTCACCGATAACGGGTCCCAGTTCATATCAAATGCGTTCAAAGAGTTCTGTAGAACCTGGAACATAAAGCTGACTTACTCAATGCCTCGTTATCCACAAGGAAATGGAATGTCAGAAGCAGCTAACAAATCAATCATGAACAACCTTAAGAAAAGACTCAATGAGTGCAAAACAAGATGGAGCGTTGAGCTCCCAGCCGTACTCTGGGCTTACCGGACTACTCCCCGCAAATCCACCGGCGAAACTTCCTTCTCGCTAGCTTATGGAATCGAGGCGGTAGTACCAGCCGAAATCCTTGTGTCAAGCATCCGCAAAGAAGAATGCCCACGGCAAGAGGAACTTAACAACAAGATGATAACAGACGAGCTCGATCTCGTCGACGAAAGGAGGAATCTCGCACTAGCTCGAATCCAGAACTACCAACAAGCCGCAACTCGCTACTAAGATCCCAGAATTAAAACTCGAAGGTTTCAAGTAGGGGAGCTCGTCTTACGGAAAGTGTTCGACCATAAAAAAGAAAACACGCTGGAAAGTTAGGAGCAAAGTGGGAAGGTCCTTACCAGGTCACCGATGTTGTGAATGACGGGGTCTACCGACTCAAGTCGGTGGAAACCCAGAAACCTGAACTACGACCCTGGGACATCATCAACCTCAAAAAGTACTTTCATTGAGACTACGGAACATAATCGAACTACGAAATGGCTTGATCCCCTTAAAAAAGGTATGTAGGCAGCTCGACCTCGAGCGCAGCCGCCCCCCAACACAAAGCTCTTACCGAGCTCGACAACTTCAAACGAAGTCGTACTAGCTTATCTTTGTGAAATCAAAATAAGTCTCTCGATCAATGTCTCTTTCTGCTGTAAAAGTTAGAGTCGCCGCGAAATACTTCGCCTTCATCAAGTGTTATGAAATTATCTCTTCAAAAATCAAGTGATATGAAATTATCCCTTCCAAAAATCAAGTGATATGAAATTATACCTTCCAAAAATCAAGTGATATGAAATTATCCCTTCCAAAAATCAAGTGATATGAAATTATCCCTTCCCAAAAAAACGAGTGATATGAAATTATCCCTTTAAACAAACGACCTGAAACGGTCCCTTCCAACCAGAACGAACTGAAATGATCGTCCTAAAATAAGCGACCTGAAACGGTCCCGTCAAACCAGAAAAATCTGAAATGGTTCTTCAAGCACTTAAAATTCTTCCAACCTTTTACGGATTAGAAGAATTGGGGGCCTACCTCCCCCCCTTAAGAAAACAACAAGGTCGAGTCTACATTAGGACATATTAAAGCGAGACAGTTGTTCACGCAAAGCGACCTCCACATACAAAACGAATCTATGTAAGTCTACTTCGATTCGCCATTTACTTAAAAGTATTACATTTCAATCACCAGCCGAGCTCGACCTTTACATCTTAAAAGAGTTGTACCTCGAACAAATTACGTGGAAGAGCTCGAGCTCAAGTACAATCGACCTAAAATATTGTGAAAAACTCCCTAAGGCAAATCGAGCCGAACCATTTATTCGACCCCTCTTTAGAGGTCCGAGCTATCACGATAATTGATCCTATGCTAAGGCATTAAACAGTCAAATCTATGCTAAGGCATGAAAGATTGAAAAGCACTTCATAAAAAAAAAAAGATACACGATGTCCTCGAGTTCAAAAAAAAGCCCACTCAGGGCAACACCAAAGCGAAAAATAAAAAGCACCCGCGGGCAACAAGTGTTCAAAAAGGAAATTAAACGCCCTTTAGGGCAACAACAAACAACATTTAAAACTGCTTTGACGGGGACGAAGCCTCATCCCCATCCGCAGCTGCTCCGTCCTCAAGACGACCCTCGACTTCATCGCTAAATCTCGAGATAACTCCGACCGGGAGATTCGATCCATACTGATCAAGGGCAGGAGCGACCTGGGTCAGAGGGCGAGCCAGAATCACTGAATCATCCGACATTGCCGGCAGTCTCAGCTTGCTAATGCTTAAATCGGAGACCGCCGCGGCATTCATCTCCTTTGTTACCAGCCTTTTCCTCTCCGCAAGCTCGAGCACCTCCTTGGTCATTTCCAGCTCGCCGGAAGCCAATTCGGCAATAAGCGTGATGTTGGCCAAAACATCTTGAAGCCTGATCTCGGCGCTCGTAGCAACCTTCCGTTGGCCCTCCTTCACCTTAATTCCCTTGAGAATTTCGAGATACTGGCCATTGAGCCCCTTCTTCGCCTCGTGAGCGGCTATCTTTATGTCAAGCTCCCGATCTGCAAGGGCCTTCTCTAGATCGGCCTGACACTGCGCAGCCCGCATGTCTGCGGCTCGACGGGCTTCGTCCGCTGCTTGACTCGCCTCCTCCGCGGCCAGAGTTCGGTTCACAGCCACGTTTAGCTTCTGGGTGAGGTCCTCCTCCTGGTTCTCCAGGACCATAAGACGGGCCTGTTGGGATCCCTAAGATCCGGGTTTGAGTAATTAAATCTAATAACTGACCTCGTGGTTACCTGGAGATTGGCAGCGGAATGAAGAACAGGTAAACGAGATCTAGAGCGCCTCAATCGATGCGCCTCTACCGTAGTCCATACGCACACAATCTGGAATCCGCCGGAATGCTAGTACCGGAAATCGGATCTCCTTGGGTTTCTACGTGTTTCTTGAGGAAGAGGGTCTGTTTTTCTGTCAAGAAAAACTGTCTGCGACGGCTCTTACCCATTTTCAGGTCGTGTATCCCAGCCTTTATATATAGGCCCACGGATCACAAACCGTAACTTCAGTTTCGGTATCGACCTTGTGTCGGTCGATGCACCAATGGTGTCGATCGATACACATCTTGTATCGATCGACGCACCCAATGGTGTCGATCGACACACCTCTTAAAACACGAATTCAATGTGTATCCAATACACATTGATCGGACCATTTGCCAATGATCAATCCCATACAAAGCGTATCCAGCTTGCTTAGGTGTGTGACCCTGTAGGTTCACACGATACTAGAAATGAGTTACAACTCATTTGTCATAAGCGGTTTCTAGCAAAACATTACGTACCCAGTATCACATGAATTGTCCGATCTCGACAATACAACTATCTTTAGAGTAAGTACAATGTGATTTCAGGACACAATCACAACAATCTCCCACTTGTACTGGAATCATCTATTCCCATAATCCCTTTGTCGCTATATCTCGATATGGCATAAGGCAAGAAACTGTGTCATCCTTATTATAACCAATATCATATTCATCGAACTCCAGATCTATACTGATAAAACAAACGACTGACAGTCACCTCGTTTGAGCACGGCCATGCATTTTCTCAGTATCAAATCTTCGATGTGTTGGAATTGTGTCCAGTAATCTCGGTACTGTCTCTAGAAAGTAAGAGTATGTCAATGATCAGACATAAGTCATATAATACTGGGGGTCATGATGGCTTGCTAGAGTCCGCTCATGATCTATAAGTCTTGGACTTATTGCCTTTATTATATGATCCCATATGGGTCACACGCCTAAGCTAACAGGAAAATGTGTTGGAACGGCTTAGCAGAAGTACGACAAAAGTGCCAGGCATTTGTCGTACTAAGAGAGAAAGATTAATGGGTCTGATTAAATGGGATTTAATCAGATTGGTGTTTTGGGCCCATAAGCCCAAAAGGGAAAGAGAAGGCTTTTAATAAACAAAAGCCAAATCTCTTTCTCCTAACCAAAAAAACCCTGGCCGCGATTTTCCTCTCCTTCCTGCGCCTCCCACCAGCTCGGTCTAGCAGCCGTTTTCTGTGATCGCGTGTGTGAACCTTTGGAGGATTCATCCCTCGGTGTATCTCTCTGATCTCTGACCTGTTCTATTCCTTCCGCTGCAACAAACAGGTAAAAGGTGAGATCATCTAATGTTTCTATTCAAGAGAACCTAGATCTGTATGTTTAGGTTGATATGAATCTGAGAATTGAATCAGGATCAACTAAACAGTTCCTACAGTGGTATCAGAGCCATTGGTTCTTAGGATCTCTTGTTTTAGATTCATGTTTAGGTTGTTTAATCTGTTTAGAAGTGTTCTGAATCAACTACTGATAAGAAAAACACTTAAGAAACAGAATTGAAATCTAAACACATTAATCGGATCACAAACAAGCTATATGACTTGTTTTTGGTGATCGGCCGTGAGTTGGACCGGTCGGACGGACGGGATCGCGGGTCGGACGGTCGGGATGGTCGGATTGGATCGGATCGGATCGTACGATCGATCGCGATCGATCGTCGCGTCGCGTCCGATTGCTCGTCCCGATCGCGTCTCGGCCAAGTCCCGTCCCGCTCGCGTGCGTAGCATCCCGATCGCTCGGCGATCGTGGAAGCGTCCGTCCGAGTGACCCGAGCTGTCCCGGCTGTTGCGTCCCGTCCGAAGCTGCGCATCGTCTCGATCTCGGATCGTTGGCGGCTTGCGGCTGGACGATGGTCGCGAAGCTAGGGCTGACGTGAAAGTCACGGTTCAGCAATTGGATCGGTTCGGTTCGTTTTGGCGGTTCGGTTCAAAAACTTAATTAAAAATTATTCGTTCTGGTTTAATAAACAGATTTAATAATTTTATTAAATCTGGTTAAACCGGAATAAGAAATCCAATGTCGAAAGAAATATTGGATTTAGTGCCTAAACCAGGAATTTCTAATTTGATTTGGTTGGACCAAATAAATTGAGAAATTCCGGTTTAGTAAATAACCGGTTGACAATTGTGGTCATTGTAGTAATTAAAACTTGGTTAGACCAGTTTTAATGAACCAGACCGGTTATGTCAATTAATTGGACAATTGGGTCATGTCTTGGACATGGACCAATTCTTGGGCCTCGGGCCAAGAAGTTAAAACAATTGGGCCAATTATTTGAGTCTTTCTTCAGATAAATTTAAAATTTATTTTATAATGTTATAAAGTCGATTTTAAATTAAAGTTTCCGAAATTTTGAAATTAGAAAATTTCTTAAAATAGAAGTTTCTGAATTTGCGGGTTTTGGATTTTAAAGAAATTTCTAAAGTTAGAAAGTTTCCGGTTTTAGAAAGTTTCCAATTTTAGAAAGTTTCCAAAAATAGTAGGTTTCCAAAATAGAAAGTTTCCCGAAATAGTAATCTTCTATTTTGGGAATGATTTTTAAATAAACCTACGAACCTCAAATAATATCAAGCGTTGGATGTCTTGTCCAGGCTATGTCAGCTGTCAAAGCCCATTCAATTGCATTCATGGCCTTACAGTGTGAGGATGTCTGCTTTTTGCGTGGGTAAGACAGTTTGTGATTCATAAATGTCATTGGGAGTCCCAGACATTAATGATTACATGACTGTATAGTCTGGTTTTCTTGACTAGGCCATCGGGAGTCCCGGGCCTTGAGACATCAGAGTGGATTGGGCCTCGGGCCCAGATTCACAACCAAGAGTTATATCACGGATATAATTAGCCGATATAGGGCTTACCGATATAAGCTAAGGTTGGGTGACGGCCAGTGGCCCACTTTAATCTTAGTTATATGTGGATCTTGGAATCATTATATTCTATTGAGTGTAACTTAGGTTATTGAATATAATGCGTGATTAATCATATTAAATTTAATACGAGATTAGTCATTTTGAACATAATAACTAATAACCTTTTTATTTATATATTTCAGATATGACTACTACAAGCACACAAAACACATTCTCGATCCGGTCTGTTCTCGAGAAGGAGAAGCTGACTGGAACGAACTTCCTGACATGGTCAAGGAACTTGAGGCTGGTCCTCAAGCAGGAGAAGAAGGATTATGTCCTTCGTGATCCCCTCCCCGAGAGGCCTCTTGCCAATGCTGCCAGGACTCTGCACAATGCTTGGGAAAAGCATTCGTCAGATGAAAATGATGTCTATTGCCTGATGTTGGTGACAATGACTCCTGAGCTGCAAAAACAGTTCGAAAGTGTATTGTCTCCCATCGAGATAATGGCAAGCCTGAAATCGCTTTTTCAGGAGCAGGCTAGGACCGAGAGGTTCCAGACAGTTAAGAACCTCTTGGACTGTAAGTTGGCTGCGAATGCGGCAGTGAGTCCTCATGTCTTGAAGATGATGGGTTATCTCGATCATCTTCAGAAACTCGACTGCCCAATCAGCCAGGAACTTGCCTGCGACATCATTCTGCAGTCTTTACCTGCAAGCTATGATCAGTTCATTCTGAACTTTAACATGCATGGCTTGAGTAAGACACTACCTGAGCTTCACGGAATGCTCAAGACTGCAGAGCCCAACTTGAGGAAAACCGCCAAGGACCCCAATGTGCTTATGGTGCAAAAGGGCAAGGGGTTTAAGAAATCATCTGCTAAGGATAAGGGAGCGGCCAAGGCTGTCCAAGTCGCGGACAAGGACACGCCAAAGCCCAAGCCCAAGTCCAAGGCTGGGCCTACTGACATGTGCAGGTTCTGCAAAGAACTGGGGCATTGGAGAAGAGATTGTAAGAAATTCCAGGAAGGTCTAAAGGAATTGAAGAAGAAGAATTTCGAGACTTCTTCATCAGGTATTTTTGTTATAGAAGTTAATACAACTACTTCTGATAATACCTCATGGGTCATGGATACTGGTTGTGGGGCTCATATTTGTACTAATATGCAGGCACTCAGCAACAGTAGAAGGCTGAAGCAAGGACAAGTGGAGCTACGAGTTGGGAATGGAGCGAAAGTTTCAGCACTAGCTGTAGGCACATACTTGTTGTCTTTACCTTCGGGATTGATTTTAGAACTGAATAATTGTTATTTTGTACCTGCTATAAGCAGAAATATTATTTCAATTTCTTTGTTGGATTTGGAAGGTTATGATTTTTCAGTTAAGAATAAATTATGTTCCTTCAATCGCAACAATTTGTTATATGGTTCTGCCCCTCTTTCGAATGGGCTTTACATACTCGATCAATCTGCGCCAATGTATAACATTAATACAAAACGGTTTAAACCTAATGAGGAAAACCGAACGTTTCTATGGCATTGTCGTTTAGGGCACATCAGCGAGAAACGCATCAAGAGGCTCCATTCGAATGGACTTCTTGGCTCATTTGACTTTGAGTCATGTGAGAAATGCGAATCATGCATGATGGGCAAAATGACACGGGCCCCCTTTAATAAACCTAACGAGAGGGCCAGTGACTTATTGGGCCTGATACACACTGATGTGTGTGGCCCAATGTCCACAAATGCAAGAGGAAACTATCAGTACTTCATTACCTTCACTGATGATTTCAGTAGGTATGGATATGTTTATTTGATGAAACATAAGTCTGAATCTTTTGAAAAGTTCAGAGAATTCCAAAATGAAGTACAGAACCAACTTGGCAAAAGCATTAAGGCTCTTCGGTCCGACCGAGGAGGAGAATACTTAAGCCAGGAATTCAGTGATCATCTGAGAGAGTGTGGGATCGTATCCCAACTCACTCCTCCTGGAACACCTCAATGGAATGGTGTGTCTGAGAGGAGAAATCAGACCTTATTGGATATGGTTCGATCTATGATGAGTCACACAGACCTTCCAATATCCCTTTGGGGATATGCTCTGCTAACAGCAGTGTTCACTCTAAACAGAGCGCCATCAAAAGCAGTAGCAAAGACACCATATGAATTATGGACTGGAGAAGCTCCAGTGCTGTCTTATCTCAGAATTTGGGGTTGTGAAGCCTATGTCAAGAGATTAATCTCAGACAAGCTTACACCAAAATCTGACAAATGCTATTTCATTGGTTATCCACGGGAAACCAAGGCTTATTACTTCTATCTACGTTCCGAGAACAAGATTTTTGTTGCCCGGGATTGTAACTTTCTTGAGAGGGAGTTTCTCTCTAAGAAAGACAGTGGGAGTAAGGTACTGCTTGAAGAAATTCAAGATGAACAGGATACTGCTCAACCTAATGAGGAAGAGCAGGAGGAGGCCCTACAAGAAATTGTAGAGCCTGAACCTGTGGTACCTGAAGTTCGAAGATCCGGGAGGATCCGTCACGAACCCGAGAGATATCAAGGATTCCTCGTGACTGACTGTCATGATCTTCTGATCATTGATGGTGATGAACCATCGAACTTCAATCAAGCCATGATGGGCCCAGATTCCTCTAAGTGGCGTAAAGCCACTGATTCCGAAATGGACTCCATGTCGGTCAACCAAGTATTTTCGTTGGTTGACTTGCCCGCTGGTGTAAAAGCCATCGAGTGCAAATGGATCTTCAAGAAGAAGATTGACGTGGATGGAAATGTCCAGATTTATAAAGCCAGGTTGGTGGCAAAAGGTTTCAGACAAGTTCACGGTGTGGACTACGATGAAACCTATTCACCAGTGGCTATGATGAAATATATTCGGATTCTACTAGCAACTGCAGCTTTTCATGATTATGAAATTTGGCAGATGGACGTGAAAACCGCCTTCCTGAATGGTATTCTGGAAGAAGATGTGTATATGACACAACCTGACGGTTACATAGATCCGAAGAATGCTGGGAAAGTATGCAAGCTTCATAAATCCATTTATGGATTGAAGCAAGCATCGAGGAGCTGGAATCTTCGTTTTGATGAAGCGATCAAGCAATTTGACTTCATCAGAAACGAAGAAGAACAATGCGTGTATAAGAAAACTAGTGGGAGCAAGATAGTATTTCTTATTTTGTATGTCGATGACATACTGCTTCTCGGAAACGACGTTCCAATGCTGAAGTCCGTAAAGGACTGGCTTGGAAGTTGTTTTTCCATGAAAGACATGGGTGAAGCCGCATACGTTCTTGGAATCAGGATCTACCGGGATAGACCTAAGAGGCTGATAGGCTTGTGTCAAGACTCATACATTGACAAAGTCCTACAAAGATTCAGCATGAAAGATTCCATGAAGGGCTTCACGCCAATGGTACATGGCACAACGCTAAGCAAGAAGCAGAGCCCTACGTCGGCTGCTGAGCTTGAGCGCATGAAGAATATTCCTTATGCATCTGCAATAGGATCTGTCATGTATGCCATGATCTGTACTCGTCCTGATGTTGCTTATGCATTGAGCATGACGAGTAGATACCAGTCAAATCCAGGTGAAAACCATTGGATTGCCGTAAAGAATATCTTGAAGTATCTAAGACATACTAAGGATAAGTTCTTGGTGTACGGTGGAAGTGATGTGCTTAAAGTCAGTGGATTCACGGACGCAAGTTTCCAGACAGACACAGATGATTTCCGGTCACAGTCCGGTTATGTCTTTTGTCTGAATGGCGGTGCAGTAAGTTGGAGAAGCTCCAAGCAGGACACCGTTGCTGATTCCACTACTGAAGCTGAATATATCGCCGCCTCAGAAGCAGCGAAGGAAGCTGTTTGGATACGAAAGTTCATTATGGAACTAGGTGTGATACCAGATGCGGCTGAGCCTCTGGCGCTATTTTGTGACAACAATGGTGCTATAGCTCAGGCAAAGGAACCAAGATCACACCAGAAATCCAAGCATGTTCAAAGAAGATATCACTTGATACGTGACATCGTTAATAGAAAGGAAGTCAAGATCAACCGAGTTCCGACAGATGCTAATGTCGCTGATCCGTTGACAAAGCCACTCCCAAGGCCTAAGCTCGAGTTCCTGACTGAAGCTGTAGGCATTAGAAACATTGAAATGTAATCTAAATTTGAGTGGGAGTTTTGTGAGCTTTATTTTAGTTATTTGATATGTTCTAGTAAAACATTATTTTATGTTTTAATGAAATTATTATTTCAAGATTATTTTAACTGTGATGAAATAATCGTTCCAAAATGATATGAAGCATTTTATAGGTCATCGAAGTAAGTGACTTGATCTTGAGTCATCAAAGTCATTTAGCTTGATCATGAGACACTATATTTGATAAATGTTTTATATCATCCTGTCCCCAGTCGAAGGTTGTTGAAATTGGAACACCAACAACCGTGTGAGACTGGATTGGTACGTGACTTATGACAAAGTCTCAGTGTGTCATAGATGCGCGGCATCAAAGTCAGTACATAGGTGTATGTTGGGAACATACGACCGGACAAGACCCGCTTATAAGAACTCTTCAGGATATTTATATCTGTGTCATAAGAGATTCTTACTACGACTATAGAGTATAGTCCTTAGACCTGAGTTCACATGCATGTGACTGCACATGGACTGATGTACTTTGATCATTGTCTAACGCTATCGTTCTGTGATAGCTATAAGGACCTTGTTTGGGTATATCATGAAATGAGTAGTTTACAGTGATGGAACAAGATGGGATTTGTCCCTCCAATATAAATGGAGTGAATATCTCTAGGCCAATCGGAGATTTGAATACTGGAAAACGCATGGCCATGCTCAAACGGACTTTCCCGAGTCGTTTGGATTGTCAGTATCAAATCAGAGTCCGATGAACAAGATTAGGCTTTATAAGGATGACACTAATCTTGCCTTATGACTAATCGAGATATTGAGACAAAAGGATTATGAATACAGAGAGATTCCAGTACAAGTGGGAGATTGTTGGAATTGTGTCCAGTAATCTCGGTACTGTCTCTAGAAAGTAAGAGTATGTCAATGATCAGACATAAGTCATATAATACTGGGGGTCATGATGGCTTGCTAGAGTCCGCTCATGATCTATAAGTCTTGGACTTATTGCCTTTATTATATGATCCCATATGGGTCACACGCCTAAGCTAACAGGAAAATGTGTTGGAACGGCTTAGCAGAAGTACGACAAAAGTGCCAGGCATTTGTCGTACTAAGAGAGAAAGATTAATGGGTCTGATTAAATGGGATTTAATCAGATTGGTGTTTTGGGCCCATAAGCCCAAAAGGGAAAGAGAAGGCTTTTAATAAACAAAAGCCAAATCTCTTTCTCCTAACCAAAAAAACCCTGGCCGCGATTTTCCTCTCCTTCCTGCGCCTCCCACCAGCTCGGTCTAGCAGCCGTTTTCTGTGATCGCGTGTGTGAACCTTTGGAGGATTCATCCCTCGGTGTATCTCTCTGATCTCTGACCTGTTCTATTCCTTCCGCTGCAACAAACAGGTAAAAGGTGAGATCATCTAATGTTTCTATTCAAGAGAACCTAGATCTGTATGTTTAGGTTGATATGAATCTGAGAATTGAATCAGGATCAACTAAACACTTCCTACACGATGGGCCCTGAGATATTTATCTCCTGTTATACAGGAGGAACAAATCCCTTCTTGTTCCATCCCTGTTTCTACACACACTTCATGATACGCCTAAGCAATGCCGTTATAGCCGCCAGTTACGGAACGACGTTTGACAAGATCAAAGTGCACCAATTCATATGCTATAAAGCATGATGAACTCAGGTCTAAGGACTATACTCTATAGTCGTAATGAGAACCTCCCATGACACTGATATAACTATCATGTGGAGTTCTCATTAGCGGGTCATGTCCGATCATATGTTCACCAACATATATCTATGTGATTGATTGTGATAATCATATCATTGACTCCATGAAACTTAGTCCAACAGTCACCTCACATGCTAGTCTCTCGCGGTCGTTAGTGTCCCATTTTAACAACCTCGACTAGGGACAAACATAATTTATGTCATCTTTTACTTATAGGGTTTCACGATTAAGTCCTCAACTTGATGACCTATAAAATGAACATAAAATACTTTGGGACCATTATTTAATTATCCAATAATCAAATAATGCTGATGTCAGTTTTTCATAAACATGACCATAGCATGTCTATGTGAACATCATAACTAACATAACTCCCACTAGAATCAAGACCACGTCTTCAGATATCTAGTACCTACAGCAACAGTACGAAACTCATGCTTAGGTTGTGAGAGATGCTGCGGCGTTCTTGCTTGGAACCATTCCAACAAAACACACCGCTATTCTTTAATAAGCACTATTCTACGGTCCACTGCTTGGAGACCTTTCCAACAGATAGCGCCGCTACACAGACAAAGAGACATAACCAGGTGGGAACCGGGAATCAACTTTGTCCGTCTAACTACTCATAACAGATTCATCATTTTTCTCAGTTGAACAAGAACTATCCTTAGTGTTTCTCAAACACTTGGGGATATTCTTTACAACTGTCCAGTGTCTTTTACCTGAACAAATTGGTATCTTTTCGTCATGCTTTATGCGTCAGCTGCATCTAGATGAGTTCAAAATATGGCATTCATGATGGATTCTATTGCATAAGCAAAAGGAATCACACTCATAGATACTAGCTCAGCCAGTGTCAAATACACTCCATCTTGCTAAGATTATTGCCATAAGACCTTTGGTGTGAAGCCATTCTTGGAATCAAGCACATTTGAACTGTCCAATACCTTATCAACATAAGGATTCTGACACGATCCAATTAGCCTTTCCAATCCATTTCAATGGATCCTTATTCCAAGAACTTTCGCGGCTTCTCCCATGTCCATCGTTAAATTTGACTTCCGACCCAAATCTTGACAAGACTTTAGCGTCGGAACGTCGTTTATGAGATTAAGTATGTTATAAACATACGGTGTGAGAATTGCAATTATGCTCCCATTAATTTTCTTGTAAACGCACGGTTTTTATACGTTCCTGATCAAGTCAAAACCTTTGACCGTTTTAACAGAACATAGATTCCAACTCCAAGACGTTTGCTTCAATCCAGAAATTGGATCGGTGAAGTTAACATACATTTCTTGTTAATTTTCGGAGTTGGGGCTCACCTTCGCTTCTTTGAATTTCGCAGGCTCGTCACTTTTCAATGATCAACAGATCACGATAATCGGTCATGAGGAATCACCCCCGTTTTAGTGACGGATCCATTAGGATCAGCGAACTTCAGGCTCCACAGGTGTAGATCCTACAGTACTCTGTAGATCCAACCGCTGCTCTCCCTCAACAGGTTGAACAGCCTCCTGTGTTTCTCGAATTTCTTCGAGCTGTACTTTTACTCCCACTGTTCTTCTTGGAAAAAACAGAGTTCCGAACAACAAAACTTTGTTCTCGGATTGGTTGCAAAAGTACTAAGCCTCGGTCTCCCTAGGACAACCGGCGAAGCAGCCCTTATCAGATTTGGGTTCAAGTTTGTTTGTTGACAACTGCCTTACACAAACCTTGCAATCCCAATTAATCAGAAAAACATACTTGGAAATCACCCAGTCCACATACAATGTGGTGTCTTTCAACTGATTCTGATAGAAAACTATTTGGCGTAAACATATTCATTTTAGAGCGTATTTTAAAAGGATAATGGAAGATTTCTGTGACTCATTATTAATCGGAGCATATCTAATAAGGTCTGATTCATTCTCTCAGAAACACCTTTTAGGTTTTCCAGGAGAAAAGAGCTGTGATATGACTTCACACTCACTTAGATGATCACCCAATTCTTGACTCAAGTATTTTCCTCCGCGATCTAATCGAAGATCTCAATACTTCTGTCAAATCGGTTGTATACTTCATTTTGGAACTCCTCAAAGGATTCCTACTCGTGTCTCATTAAAAGAACACAGCCATACTTACTGATGCCATCAATAAGGTAATGAAGTACTGAAGATTTCCTTTGGCATTAATGCTCATCGGGCCACATACATCAGTACGTGTAAGGCCCAATAAGCCTCGGGCCCTTTTCTTTAGCTCTGCTAAAGAAGCCTTAGTCATTTGGCCCAGCAAGCAGAATTCATATCTCAAATGATTTATAATCAAATGAGCCTAAAGCCCATAACAATGGAACTTCTGAGTCCGCTTCACTCTATGTGGTTAAAATGACTATGCTAAGGAAAAATCGAGTTCAAGTCATCAGACTTAAACCGTTTGGTATTTATGTTATATTCAATCGTATATTGGTTTAAGACATAAAACCCATTTATCAAAAGGGGTGCTACCATATAATATTTCATTAAGATCAAAAGAACAAGACTTGTCTTTTATCATAATGAAAAACATCCAAATTCTTTCAAGAAAATGAAAGACATTTCTGCATAAAGCAGGTACATAGTAGCAATTACTTAATTCAAAAACCAAGCTTGAAATGCTCCTACAAGTGGAGAATCTTTATGGCTTATGTAGCAACCATTGCTCCATACCAGACACGCAGTTATACTTGTCTTTTCCTCAACGTTCTACTGTTGCTTAGGCCCTGCATATTTCCAAAATATCAGTACCACAACTAGTATCCAATACATACATAGAATTTGAAGTAATAACACAATACCTGAAGAAGAAGTACCATACATCTCCTTCATTTCTTGTGAATCTTCCAAGAATTTGATGCAATCTCTCTTCCAATGCCCTAACTCATCATAGTAGAAGCATTTTCTAACACCAGATAGGCCGGACTTGGGTTTATAAGATGACACAGGCATATCCTGATTCCAAATCTGGACGGCCCTGCCTCTACCCTTGTCAACACAAGATTTCTCAAATCTTTTACCCTTTATGATGTCTTGCTCTGCTGTTTTGAGCATGCTATGCAGCTCAGTCAACGTCTTCGTCAAGTCATTTTTGATATAGCTTTTGATAAACTTATCATAACTAGACGGCAGTGACTGCATAATGATGTCAGTGGCCAACTCTAAGCTGACAGGACAATCCAGTTTCCCCATGTTATCAATGTAACCCATCATTTTAATGACATGAGGACTCACTGGAGCATCCTCTGGTAGCTTGCACCCAGTGAGAGACTTCACCATCTGGAATCTCTCAACTCGTGCCAGATCCTGAAACTTCAGTTTCAGGCTGGTGATCATCTCTATTGGCGACTCCATGTTCTCGTGTTGACTCTTTAAGTCCGAGTTCATGGTAGCCAATATAAGACCACACACATCTACCACATCAATATAATGCTTATTCCAAGCATCATATACTGCATGCGAGGCAATGGTCCCAAGCCTTTCGGGGAGAGCTTTCTCAAGGACATAGTCCTTACTCTCTTGCTTGAGAATAAATCTCAAATTACGATAGCAATCCAGGAAATTTGATCCATTTAACTTGTCCTTCTCAAGGACGGATCGTAACGAGAGAGTAGTTTTAGACATAGGCTGAAATTTTAATAAAGAAAATTTTAGTTATGATCTTAGGAAATGAGAAATCTTATCCAATAAGAAAACTCGCATTATATTCAAACAATGTTTCCTCTATGAATATAATGATCTAAGACCCATACATCACTAAAATCTGAGTGGACGACTCGTCATCATCCAGAGTTTAGTCATCTAGGTAAGCAAATCATTGCTAATTGTACCCAGTACAACTCTTGGTCGCAGATACGACAATCCATGTCCTATCCACTTTGATGTCTCTGGGCCCAGAACTTCTGATAGCCCAGTCAAGTAAACCAATCTCTTCAGTCTTGTGACCATTGACAGTCGCACTGCAAGTCTATCAATGATCACCTGCCTTACTCATGTAATTGTGGATACCAAGGACTCCAAGACTATCCAACAACGATATGAGTCTTGACAGTAGACAAGATTGGGCAAGACATCAAGGTCACTTGATATTTAGTTGAGGAAATGGAACTTTAAAAGATTAGTAATTCAATCTCTCAGGTCATGTAATTGTTGATGTCAAGCACTGCAAGACCATCAATACTATTACCTGCCTTACTCATGTAATTGTGTATACCAAGGACTCCAAGACTATCCAACAACGAAATGAGTCTTGACAGTTGACCATATTGAAAACTAAGATTTGATCTAACACACATCCAATGTGTATTAGATAGGTTTAGAACATATTTACTTCCAATTTTAATTAAGTTTTAATTGTTCTAATTCCAGTGGGTTAGGTCATTTGGTTCGGTTTCTTAATCATTTGGTTCAAAACCAAGCGATTAGGGTTCGCATCCAACCTTAACAAACCCGATAACCTGTCAATCCAATTGAGCCGGTAAATGACCAAATGAACCGGTTTTAGACCAATTTAGATACCGGTCAAATCCAATTCAACCAGTCCATCCAATTGAACTGATTCAATCAGTTTCAACTAATCGTGATAACCGGTCCAATCCAATTGAACCGACTTATCCAATCAAACTGATCTTATCCGATCAAACCGGTTTATACTAATTGAGATAACCAGTCCAATCCAATTGAACTAATTCATCCAATTTAAACCGATCTGATCTACCTTAACCAAGCATGATAATCAGTTCAATCCAATTGAACCGATCAACCAATCGCAAGGCCTGTGTCGACCGACACTTAACCTGTGTTGATCGACACAGTGGGGTATGAGGGAATTTTAATCGAATTAAACCGACATAACCATGCGAGATAACCGGTTCAATCCAATTGAACCGATCTATCCTTTCGCACAGCCTGTGTCGATCGATGCACCCAGTGTGTCGATCGACACAGTGCGATTTCTAAATCGAAACTCAATATTTTAATAGGCGAATTCGCAGTGCATCGACCGACACAAACTTGTGTCGATCGACGCTATGCGAAAACACAAATTCTTTAGCATTTCGCGGTGTGTCGATCGATGCACCCAGTGCGTCGATCGACACAGTGCGAAAACCCTAAAATATTTTCATCGTTTTCGCGGTGTGTCGACCGACACAAACTTGTGTCGATCGACACTGTGCGAAAACACAGTTCTTCGTTTTCGATACTAATAAATCCGAGATTATATTTATCAAAACGAAAACTAGCTAGCATCAATTCAATCAAATGCAATCTTAATCGAATTCCATGCTTTAGATTCAATAGTTAAAACCTATGGCTCTGATACCACTGTTGGGATCCCTAGGATCCGGGTTTGAGTAATTGAATCTAAGAACTGACCTCGTGGTTACCTGGAGATTGGCAGCGGAATGAAGAACAGGTAAACGAGATCTAGAGCGCCTCAATCGCTGCGCCTCTACCGTAGTCCACACGCACACAAGCTGGAATCCGCCGGAATGCTAGTACCGGAAATCGGATCTCCTGGGGTTTCTACGTGTTTCTTGAGGAAGAGGGTCTGTTTTTCTGTCAAGAAAAACTGTCTGCGACGGCTCTTACCCATTTTTAGGTCGTGTATCCCAGCCTTTATATATAGGCCCACGGATCACAAACCGTAACTTCAGTTTCGGTATCGACCTTGTGTCGGTCGATGCACCAATGGTGTCGATCGACACACCTCTTGTATCGATCGACGCACCCAATGGTGTCGATCGACACACCTCTTAAAACACGAATTCAATGTGTATCCAATACACATTGATCGGACCATTTGCCAATGATTAATCCCATACAAAGTGTATCCAGCTTGCTTAGGTGTGTGACCCTGTAGGTTCACACGATACTAGAAATGAGTTAAAACTCATTTGTCATAAGCGGTTTCTAGCAAAACATTACGACTACCCAGTATCACATGAATTGTCCGATCTCGACAATACAACTATCTTTAGAGTACGTACAATGTGATTTCAGGACACAATCCCAACAGGGCCTCTGCTCCGTCGAACTTTACGAGTTGCTTCTTCAGCTCCTCTTCCCGAGCCAGAGCCCCTTGCAGCTGCGCATTCAGGTCGCTTACTGTTTTCTTAACAGTCTCGAGCTCACTTGCGTGCGGTATTTCACGCAGCTCGCGCTCGGACCTAGCCGCGTACTTGTTCGCAGCCTCCAAGGCCTACACGAAAAATAACAACAATAAACGAATGCTAAGCATAAAACAAATCAAGAAAGAAAAGGAAAGAAACCATTACCTTCCCGGCGGCCGCCATCATATCGGTGTAAGAATCACCGAGGGCCATATCCCCAACTGCTGGGAGCTGAACGCCTGCGGGCTTAAAGTGCCTCAGCAAATAAGCCACACCCTTTGGATCATCCGCAATTGGACATTCCTTCTGGTGCCTGAAGCGCCAGTTAAAAGATCCGGAGGACCCGGAAGAGGCAGGCCTCGCCTCCACACTTTGGCTCGGTCTCCTCGAGCTCACCTCCGCGTCGGTCCTTTGACGCTTTACCGCCGAAGGAGGAGGGCCACCCCGACTCCGACCATTCGAACCGTTCGACCGAGATTCGCGCAAAGCAGGCTCCCCAGACGGGACCTGGGCTTGTTCTTGCCCGACCAAAGAAGGAGGTAAATCCTCCGCCTCCATGTTCGCCTTCCCGGACCTTGTAGCCGGAGGAAGGGAGATCTGAACAGGGAGAGGAGGAGGGATAGAAGGAGGGGGAGGAGGAGCTTCGTCCATTGCGAAAAGAAGAGCGTTCCTCAAATCGCCGGCTTTCATTTTCCTCGCCAGATTGACGGGATCCTTCCCTTTCCTACGGCTGCTCGATCTTCACTACATCTTTTCATACGGAGGAGTACCGACGGTAGAGCTGTTGTCTGAAACAAGTTGATCTACGGACAAAACGGACTCGAGTCAGCTCGATAAATAAAAAAATGTATAGTACGAAAACCTTTGCGCAAACCGACCAGAATACTTACTCTCTCCAGTCCGCTCGGTATTCTGAAGCGGAGCCTGAACAACTCGGGCTGAAACTGGTTGATGCGGAGGGCACGATTCGTTTTGCGAAAGTCATGATTGGTATGAACGAGGTCGTCGGGCCGCGGGACCTAAGGCAGCTCGGATTCGCTAGTCTGTAAAACTGGACCAGCGGATATTTCCTCTCCGGAAACGAGCTATCAAACTCGATGTGATCGGGTTAAGAGACAGCGATTTAGGAACTTCTACGAAGAGAAACCAAAAAATATTTGCAAACAACTTAATGCAATGAAGAACATCGAAGCGATCAGGGAAATTGATAAACCCTAAAGGCTAATCAACACTAGCTGCCCATCTTGTCGGGATAACCTGAAGAAAAAATATTTACTCTTCCACACATCTCTCGTCGGGATCTCGTCGAGGATCTTCCCGTGACGAGGAGAGAGGTAGTAAGTCCCGAGGAAACGGGTGTTGTGTTTTACCGAACAAACCCTCATCAGTTCCTCGGCCCCGAAATCAATGCCCTCCTCGACGGCTCTGACCCTGAGTTCAATGACATACCGGACGAAATTCGGGGTCATCTGGTGAAAAGCCAGCTGAAGCTGAGCCAAAACCCACGAGATAATGCGAGGGATTGGAAAAACAATCCGCATTTATTAAAGTAGGTGTAAGAGGCGCAGCAATAGCCCTCTGCAGCAGTTTCCGGTGACATCTCCAGACGGAATAACTATTTCTACCTCCGGTGGGATCCGGCACTTCGTCCGCAACCGACGGATGCGGACCGAATGATCCCGCCGCCACGTTCGTACTCGCCCTGACTGCATCTTTCCGAACCATAATGGTCGATGTATCGAAAGTTTCTTTTTTAAAGAAAAACAGAGGATAAAGATCTAAAGAAAGAAGAGTTTCGAAATAACTGTGGAAGAAACAAGAGCGAGAAGCAAAAACGCTAAAATGAGGGAGAAGAAGTTATCTTGTCGATTTGTAGTGCGAACAGTAATGGGAATCGTGCTAGGTAACTTCCCCTTTTAAGCTAACTCGCGCTCCTCCACCCTCGAGATCCGTGGGATCTTTCGTATCCCATAATCTCAACCGCCCGATTCAAAATTCATAATGATTACAAAAAAAAAATCGAGGCAGTTAGGATCCTTCGATTCCTTACAATCTCGACCGTTGATACGAGATCTATTGCCAGGAGTAAGCGGCTGATGATTAAGTCACATCCGCATGGATCGAGGCCGATAATATTTATCAGACTCAGGAGATCTCAGCCGTTGGTAGTTGACTAGACCGACGGTAGATCAAATTATTCTCTAGAAAATACTAGTTGCGGCAACAAACGCAGCACAAATAGATATGTTCGATCCATGGCTCGGTTTCGACCGTTCGATCATAACAGAATCTACGGATGAAGCCAGGATAATTATTAGGGCTTTCAATATCCGAGGCACGCGCGCATCTTCCCAAGTTCGTCTGCCGCCCATTAACCTCGACTCATCAAAATTAATGGGTTGGGGGGCTATTGTTGGTGCTGGATTTCCCCTAAGAAATTCGGCCCATTAACAAACAAAACAAAGGCCCATAATCATGAGCCCGCTCCATAATCAAGACAGAGAGACCGACGTCATCCTTTTTGGGCCCATACGACCGACATCTGGACAAGGCCCAAACAACGCCGAAGTGAGAGGCGATCGAGCTCTAGCTCGATAGGAGATGATGTAGAGGTAGAACGACCTGGTCTTCGTCGGTTCAACCGATTTCCACGAAACTCGGAGGTCGTTATCACGACGAGGCCAAAATATCGGAACAAGAAGATCAAAGTCGAGACTATTTAAAGAGGAAGTGGCGATTCATTCAAGACATTCCAACCCTAATCAAGTACACTTCGACTAGATAGTTCGATTATCATACTTTGTACTCTCTATTCGATTGTGTTTGTTCTATCTCGACGATCAATCTGAATAAAGTCTTTGATTCATAGGAAATCTATTTCATTTTTATATCCAAAAGTCCAAATCCACGATTACAAATCCTTGGTGTGAATCTCAGATCTCACAATAAGTCAGCTGCCACTTAATATACAACATTGTTTTGAGATTCATAACTGCACAATTTTGGTTTGCTAAGTAAGACTCACACTCATAAATATTTGAATTTTCATATCCAACAATTTTGTTATGGTCAAAACATGCATTAATCATATATCATTAATCAACTATGTTAAAATATCAAAGATTATTGAGCTATCAGCAGTGAATATTTTATTTATTGTTAATTTCTTGTAAATCAATAATGAGGTAATAATGAATAATAAAAATAAAAATAAAACAATTTGTCGAAATACCACAATAAATAAACAACAAAATAAAAATAAACAATGAATTTATGTAAATTCGTTATAATGTTCAAATGACATATTATATGTTATTAGATATTATGTTATTTTAAAATATGTTATTTCACATTACAATGGTTTTACAAAGATTTTTCGAAAATTCGTCATAAATTTATATTTTTGATTGTTTTAAAGGTAACAGCGAAATACCAATTCGTTGAAATCCGTCGTAAATTAATCGCTAAACTAAAATATAAATTCTCACATCGAAACTTTAACAAAATCAATTAAAATATATAAACTAAACAAATTTTTAATGATTAACAAGTTGATTGTAATCAACATTGCCACTTTAGCTATCAACCCATTGTCCGAGCCACCGCCTCCTTCAGAACCATCATCCATATTGGAGCCACCATCCTTGCTCGAGCCCCCTCCGGATCTACTACCCCGACCAAAAACACTACTTAATTCAATTACTATTTTTTAATTATATATATTTTAAAATTATTATTAATTTGTTCTTATGTTAAAAAGACATTATGATTTAATTGTTTGTTAACGATAATTAACAAAGACTGTACACTGAATAATATTTTACGAGGAGTAGTTAACGATGATTATAAAATCATCAAAAATTCATCGTTAAATGTTTTTAATTTAGAATTTACAACAATTCCGTTCGTAGCATTAAACCTAATTTTCCTTTACTTTTTTTCCCCAAAATTGTCTGCATTTAATAGAATTTCTTTTATTTTAATAGGGATAAATGAAATAAATATCGTTCCCCTCTTCATTTTACCATCTTTTTGTCTTTCTCAGTGCCACTAAAAATCCACCTCGTTCACTACTTCGTACTTGTTAAAAATTTACGGCAAAAACAAAGGAACTGAATTCGAAAAACCAAAAATCTTTTTTAAATTTCAAAAGAAAATATGAATTTTTTACCATATCCAATCCTGGGATACACTTTAATTAGTTGGGTGATTTCCAATGCTCTATCTTTAGTGGTACTAGCACTTTTCAATCTACATCACTTTCAAATAAAACCGTAGCATAAATGTATATAATAACTATAATGCATGTTATACTTTTCAACAAAGAACACACCAATTCGCAATACAATTGTTTAGCCGAACATAAAAGGTCGACGTTCGTTATTCTTTAGTGGGCCTCGACCTGTGGGAGCCTATCCTACAAAATAAATAAACAATACTTAGGATTTAGACAATCTCTGGTTAATTTGTAGAAATGGTGTATTCTCCCAAAAACTATTTGACACTCTAGTCAAAATGGATAATGTGATTGGAGACATTGGAAGAGTCTTGGTTTCCATAAGGAAAATTTTTTGGTTTATAAGGTTTGAAGGGAAATTGATGGAATGGTTTTTATGTCTTGGACAAAAAAGATACTAGTTTTTATGTTTTTTATGTCTGGTTTTTATACAATTTACATAAGTCGTTTATAAGGTTTTATATCTCATATCATAAGTGTATTTATAGTGTTAGTTTAGGTCAAGAAGATATAGTATGGAAAACAAAATCAAACGGTGCAAAGGAAAAAGCTTGGGTCTAGCAGGACAGTGTAGAAACATGGAAAGTTTGGCACTCTTTGGAGATATTCTCGTGATCTAATTAAGCTGAAATTTGGGAACAAGATAATCTTGCGGTTGTTTGTTTTTGCAGTAGCAATAATAACTAAAATTTATGGTTCCCTATTATTGTCAATGGTAGCCAATCTAAACTCAAGAAAAAACACACCTGACCAAATATCAAAACGAACATTGTAGTTCTAGGATAAAAATATCTTAGAACTATGAAATCTGACCGCAGTCGGCGATCACCACGGGCTTGGAAGGCTTGAAAGGATTAGTACTTC
Organism: Orychophragmus violaceus; assembly: GCA_030180135.1. NCBI lineage: Eukaryota > Viridiplantae > Streptophyta > Magnoliopsida > Brassicales > Brassicaceae > Orychophragmus > Orychophragmus violaceus. The sequence continues at coordinate 83,017,951 of CM058234.1, read as the reverse complement.
GTCCAACCTCCTTCTCGATGCTCCTGATCACATCCAGTCCTTCAACAACTTGACCAAACACTACGTTATCATCATCAAGATCGTCCATCTCCCTCATGCAGATTATGAACACAGAACCGTTGGTGTCTTCACCAGCGTTGGCCATGGAGAGGATACCCGGACCCGTGTGCTTCTTGATGAAGTTTTCATCCTCGAAATACTTTCCGTAGATAGATTCGCCTCCGGATCCTATCCCAAGATTGAAATCTCCTCCACTGAACATATAACCAGGGTCCACATAGTGGATGATTGATCCCTTGTAATGTAGTGGCTTACCCATCTTCCCCAGTCCTTTCTCGCCGGTACAGAGGGCGCGGAAGTTCTCTGCCGTCCGAGGGGTCGTGTCAGCGAAGAGCTCCATAACGATCCGACCAGCCGGTTTGCCGTCCACGGTCATATCAAAGAAAACCTTAGGATTAGCAATTTTCAAAGATGGATCAGAGAGTTTAGGGGTTTCGGATTCATTTTCCTCCTTAACGCCACCAGCAAGAGGATGAACATGGGGTCCATTAACGTTTAATCCGCCACCAGCCGGAGGATGAACATGGGATTCGTTAACGTTTAATCCGCCACCAGCAGGTGGTACGAGTCGGCCAACCGGGTTAACGTTAATTGTGAACCCATCACCAGCTTGAGGATGAACATGGGATTCATTAACGTATAATCCGCCGCCAGACGGTGGTAAGAGTCCGCCAACAGGGTTAATGTTAATTGTGAACTCACCGCCAACTGGCACGTTAATTGTAAGGGCTGTGTCGGTTCCATTAAAGCGAAAACTTACTTCCATTTCTAGAGATGGATAGAAATATAAGGTTTATGGGAGGCTTTCGTAAGCACAAGTGATAGGTATAAAAAGAAAATTGTTAAATGGCTATATAGTGTATTGTACATATAGGCAATTTTTTTTCTTTTGAGAATAAGGCTTTAGGCTTTTATTTATTTTTAAAGTCATCACAGCCTAAATTTTTCTGTGTTCTACCCGAGATTTTTGGAAGATTTACCGAATAATTGCCTTTCATTTTATTTGTTTCTCTTTTAATATAAATTAAAATAATAACTCAATATAAATTACCAAATCTAAAATTCCATTTAAATCAAAATTTTAAAATCTTCTCAGAATATTATGAGAGATCTAGCTTTCAAAAAAAAAAAATATTATGAGAGATATTTATTGTATATGATAGATTTTTGTTTTTCTACGAAACTATTAACTGTCATAAAATTTACTCATATACAACTTATTTTTTATATAAAATATAATTAAAGAAGATGACTATTGTCCTTTGTTAGTTATGGGCAATACTAATTTGAACTTAAAAATATTTGGTGTGCATGCCAGCTCATATTTCGTTTCGTAGCATAAAATCATACAATTTCTCTTGCTTCTAGTTATTTTCCTCTATTTTTTTTTCACTTCCAACCAGTGTTCAAGAACGCTTAATCGGAAATCTGGATTGTAACTAAACGGCATAAACCACTACAAGGAATCATACAATTTGCATCAATTATTTTACATCGTTTATAAAACTGACACTAAATTAAAAAAAAATTGTTATAATTTGCATCATTTCAAACAATCGATGTCAAAATTCCTATCAATTTATACAATTGACTCTACCTACACTTTTTTGCATCACTTATTAAACAACTGATACAAATTAGTATTTTTATAATAAATTTTAAATCAGAAAAAATGTTTTACACAGCTACACACTTTATCAGAAAAAAAAATTCAGAAACAAACCGTCATTAATTTCTCGGAGACGGATTGCCCATTTCTGGCGAGAAGAATCTCAGCTTCCTCTCGGTCAGATCATTGATTTCTCTCCATCTCTTCTCTGTATTTGTCTTGATTCTTTGGATTTAGGGTTCATAATCATTGATTTCTTTCCTTGTTCTTCACAATCAGTGATTCACCTTCGTCTTGGAGTTCTTCATGTTGCTGAATCTCACCTCCGTCTCGGATTTCCAAACTCACTTCGTCTCAGATTTTCTGAATCTCACATTCGTCTCGGTTGCTGAATCTCACCGTCTGATTTCTCCAAACAAACCGATTAGGTTAGATTCTCCATCTCTTTATATCTTCTCTGTATTTGTGTCTCAAAATCTCAGATTATTTGTTCATAATCATTGATTTCTCATGTCCAATAAATTGATTAGCTCCATCGGTTTTGAGTTTACTTAGCTGAAACAGATTTTGAGTTTAGTTGACACATCAATTTAGATCACTTAATCATAGCAACATCATAGCACACGAGTGTTGCTTGAGCTTGCTTTGACTTGTCCCCATCTATTTTGTTCAATGGGTATTCTTTTTCTTTTATTTCAGCTGCAGCTTGGTACCCAATTCGAAGCGGTTACGATGTGGGAGTGAACAATATCATATTGCCATGGGTGACGATAGAGTAGTCGGCAGTGAAAACGGTGCGCAACTTCAGAAAGCACTTTGTTGGGGCAATGGCAAGGCAAGGACGCTTCTTTCATGCGTTCCAATGAGCATGGCAACAGAGAAGACAACAGGAATTGGGACACTACTGGTCTCGAAGGCCCAGCGCTCAAGATGGTGGAAGGTGATCGCAACTCTAGGAACTGGTGGGGAAAGGTATATCTATGAATTGGATGTGGACTTTTTAGTTCAAAGCTTTCACTTTTTGTTTTTCTTTGAAACTGGTGAAGGATGAAACATCTCTTATTGTTTAATGTGTGTGAACTTAATAGCGGCTTGCGAAATGATGCTCCTGACGCTGCTATTGCAATGCGCCAAAAGATGAGCTATTTTCACACAATTCAGCATTATCATGTAGCAATCTATCTATATAGTCTGCTCTTTTCATCAGTGGCAGCTTTGTGAGATTGACCTTGAGGACTACTTTTTTGTTCTACTAAGCAGGTGTGCATAAGATTTTTATTTCTTTTGGAGCAATATTTCTTTCGGAAGGTATTTAACTGCAGCTTTATTTCTCCGCCCTCAATGATTTTGAGTAGATTCCTCAATGCTCTTGAAACTATGGGAGGAGCTGTTCAACTGGCAAAAGATGTAGAATCCAGAAATATTCTGATTGAGCACGGAGATTAACAGCAGAATATTTTGATTTACTTCTTCATATATTTCCTCCTAATGTGGAGGTACACATTATCACATGCCTTACATTCTGAAGTTAGTGATGCAACTGAAGGATTATGTGTGTTCATTGGTGTAATTCACAGGTTACAACCTAGCACATAATCATCTAGGATCTAGGTGATTTGCAGTTGAATCATAAAACAGATCAGGATCATTACCTTATGATTGCAGCGGATTAATCAATGGAATATCGAGATCTGCAAGAGCTGATGATTACCGGCTCCTCCTCAGGTATCCACACGCTTACAAGCTATTGGATCAGGCTGCTAGACCAAGTTGGGAATCAACAGAGAGAGAGGAGGACAGCTGAGGCTCCAAAATCGCAGACAACTGAAGCATTAGGGCTTCCTGCGCCTTTCCTCTTCCTTATATGGGCCCAAGTAATTAAACTAATGGATCATTAGGCTTTTGGGCCCAAGGCCCAAATCAGACAAAAGACTGTCTTTTGTCTGGCCCAATTCTCTGTACAAATACAGTAAATGCCCTGCATCTTACTGTATTAATTCCATTTTAACTTTCCCGTTAGCTATGGTGTGTGACCCTTAGGGATCATACAATACTGGTAATAAGTCCTAAACTTATAGATCATGAGCGGGCTCTAGCAAGTCATCATGATCACCCAGTATTTATGACTTATGTCTGATCTCGACACTTATCATACTTTCTAGAGATAGTACGGTAGATTTCAGGACATTCCCAACAATCTCCCACTTGTACTGGAATCCTACATTCCCTAATCCTTTTGTCTCAATATCTCAATCTGGCATAAGGCAAGATGCGTGTCATCCTTATATAGCCAGACCATGTTTATCGGACAAGATTTGATACTGACAATGCAAACGACTTGGGCAAGTCCGTTTGGGAGTGGCCACTCTCTTACCAGCTATCAAGTCTCCGATTGGCCTAGAGATATTACCTCCGTTAAACGGCAGGGACAAATCCCATCTTGTTCCATCACTATGAACTACACACTTTATAATACACCCAACCAAGGTCCTTATAGCTCCCAGTTACGAAACAGCGTTAGACAATGATCAAAGTGCATCACTCCATGTGCAGCCACATGCATGCGAACTCAGGTCTAAGGACTATACTCTATAGTCGTATATGAGAACCTCTTATGACACAGATATTAATATCTTGTAGAGTTCTCATCAGCGGGCCATGTCCGGTCATATGCTCCCCTACATATACCTATGTGTCGACTTTGATGCCGCGCATCTATGACCCCTCGAAACTTGGTCATAAGTCTCAACACAATCTAGTCTCAAGTGGTTGTTGGTGTTCCAATTTCAACAACCTTCGACTATGGACACTATGATTTATGTCATTTCGTTAAATATGGGGTTTCAGGATCAAGTCTACTCATGTACTTCGATGGCCCATATATAATGACATGAATCATTTTGGAACGATTATTTATATCACAGTTAAAATAATCCAGAAATCATAGATTTCATAAACCTAAAATATTATGTTTACTTGAACCTTTCAAAACAACTAAATAAAGCCCTTTACTAACTCCCACTGAAATTAAGACTACATCTTAATTTCACTTATTCTACAGCTACAGTCCGCGACTCGTGCTTAGGCCTAAGGAGTGGCTTCGTTAATATATTAGCAACGTTCTCATTTGTTGAAACTTGCTGATCTACTTAACACCTCTGTCATTTATCTCACGGAATAGGTTATACCTACCCTCAAGGTGTTTGGACCTCTGATGTGCAGCTAGTCTCATCTATGCTGGGAATCACATCAAGTTCATTGATGAACTCTTCTTTCCAAACAACCTCTTTCGCCGCTAACCAAGCTGCGAAATGTTCAGCTTAAGTCATGGAGTCAGCAACAGTGCCTTGCACCGCCAGACAGACACAAGATATAACCGGACTGTGACCGGAAATCATCTTTGTCTGTTGGAAACTTGCCTTTCAGACTCTACCGACTTTTAGCACCTCACTTTCTCCGTAAATCAAGAACTTATCCTAAGTATTTTCCAAATACTTGAGGATATTCATTACGTCAATCCAGTGATTCTTTGCTGGATTTGACTGGTCTTTACTTGTCTTGCTTAACATTAAAGCAACATCAAAACAAGTACGTGTCATGGCATACATGATAGATCCAATTGCCGACGCATATGGAATCTCATCCATGCAATCAAGCTCAGCAGTTATCGTAGGACACTGTTTCTTGCTTAACGTAATGCCATGTGACATTGGCATAAAACCCTTCTTGGAATGCTGAAAACGTGTAGGACTTTGTCAATATAAGAATCCTGACTTTGTCCTACCAGCTATTTTGGATCTCTATCTTTAGATCCAAAATCCAAGAACATACGTGGCTTTACCCATATCAATCATAAAACCAACTCCCAAGCCAGTCCTTTACCGACTGCAGCATTGGAACGTTATCTCCGAGAATCAGTATGTCATCGACATACACTATGAGAAATGCAACATCGCTCCCACTTATCTATTAGTAAATGCACAGTTCCACTTCGTTCCTGTTCAAGTCAAAACCTTGACTACTTCAACAGAACGAAGATTCCAACTCCGATATGTTTGCTTCCATCCATGAATGGATCGATGAAGCTAACTTATACCCAGTATAATTTTTCGGAGTCCGGGCTCACTTTCGCTTCTGTGAATTTCGCAGGTTCGTCACTTTCAATGATCATCAGATCATGGCAACTAATCACGAGAAATCACTCTCGGATTAGTGACGGATTCATTCAGATCTGCGAACTTCAGGCTCTACAGGTGTAGATTCTACAGAAATCTGTAAATCCATCCGCTGCTCTCCCTCAACAGGTTGAGCAGCCTCCTGTATTTCTCGAATTTCTTCGAGTTATACTTTTACTCCCACTGTTCTTCTTGGAAAGTAACTTTCCTTTTAGAAAACAGAATTCTGAATAACCTAACTTCGTTTTCGGAATGGACGTAAAAAGTAACAAGCCTTGGTTTCCCTAGGACAACCAGCGAAGTAGCACAACTACAAATACTCAGTAAAGACGAGTTTGGATCATTTCCAGTCCACATTTATGTGGTATCTTTCAACTGATATTGGTGGAACTATTTCAGCGTAAACTTAGATATTTCTAGAGCGTTATTCTTAAAGAATATCATGGAAGATTTGTGTGACTCATCTTTAATCATTTCTAATAAGATCTGATTCTTTCTCACAGAAACACCTCCAGGTTTTGCAGGAGAAATGAGCTGTGAAACGACTTCACACTCATTCAAAGGATCACACCATCAATGACTTAAGTATTCTCACTCGTGATCTAATTCAGAGTCTCAATACTTCTGTCACTCAGATTCTATACCTCATTCTGGAACTCTTTCGACCATTTCAAAGAATTCCGACTCGTGTCTCATCAAATGAACACAGTCATACTTACTGAAGTAATCAGTAAAGATAATGAAGTACAGGAAATTTTCTCTGGCATTGCTGCTCATCGGGCCACATACATGAGTATGTTCAAGGTCCAATAAGCCTTTGGGCCTTTCTCTAGCTCGGCTAAGATGGGCCTTTTGTCTTTTGGTCCAGTAAGCAGAATTCAAGTCTCATAAGATATCCGATCAAATGAGCCCAAAAGTCCATAACTATGGGATTTCTGAATCCGACTCACTCTATGTGACCAAAACATTTATGCCAAGAAAAATCATGTTTAATTCATCAGATTTAAACCAATTCGGTATTTATGTTACTTTTAGGCGCTCTTTGGTTTAAGATATAAAACCCATTCCTTGAATAGGGTGCTACAATCAATATTTCATTGAGATCAAAAGAACAAAACTTGTCTTTTATCAAAATGAAAAACATTCAAATTCTTACAAGAAAATGAAAGACAACTCTGCTTAAAGCAGGTACATTGTAGCAATTACTTAATACAAAACCAAGCCTCAAAGGCATCTACGAGTGAAAACCCTACGGCTGAGGCAGCATCCATAGCTCCTTCCAGACATGCAGTTCCACTTGCCCTTCCTTCAACGTTCTACTGTTGCTTAGGCTCTGCATATTATAACAAATATCAGTGCCACAACCAGTATCCAATACCTATAAGGTAGAACTTGAAGTAATAACATGAATACCTGAGGAAGTAGTCTCATACATCAACTTCAACTCCTCATAATCTTCCATGAATTTAATGCAATCTCTCTTCCAATGCCCAGTCTCTTTACAGTAGCAGCACTTACCAACGTAAGAGGTATCTGACTCGGGCTCAGAAGACACGCGCTTGCCATGATTCAAAATCTGGACAACTTTGTCTTCACCCTTGTCAGCATTAGGTTTAGTAAACCTACCCTTCTCCTTCATGAGATTATACAGGGTACTCTTCACGTTTGGCTCAACTGTCTTGAGCATATCATGCAGTTCAGTCAGCGTCTTCGTTAAGCCTTTCTTGATATAGTTCCTTCTGAACTTATCATAGCTTGACGGCAGTGACTGCAGAATGATCTCAGTTGCCAATTCTTGGCTAACTGGATAATCCAGTTTCCTCAGGTTATCAATGTAACCCATCATTTTACTGACATGAGGACTCACTGGATGATCATTTGGTAGCTTGCAGCTAGTGAGAGACTTAACCAACTGGTATCTCTCCACTCTTACCTGCTCCTGAAATTTCAATTTCAGGCTGCTGATCATCTCTATTGGCGACTCCATGTTCTCATATTGCTTCAGCAAATCTGAGTCCATGGTAGCCAATATCAGACCACGCACATCTACCGCATCATTATAATGCTTATTCCAAGCATCATATACTGCATGAGAGGCATTGGACCCGATCCTCTCGGGGAGAGCTCTCTCAAGGACATAGTCCTTTCTCTCCTGCCTGAGGACTAGCCTCAGGTTCCGCGACCAAGTCAAGAAATTTGATCCGTTCAGTTTGTCCATCTCAAGGACAGACCGGATCGAGAAAGTGTTTTGATTGTTTGTGCTAGTCATAACTGAAATTTAGAGATAAATAGAGTTTTAGTTATTTAGTTCATAAAAGAGTAATCTTAATAACTTATAAGAAAACTCGCATTGCATTCAAAATTTCTTTGTTTAACCTCATAAGAATGCAATGATTCCGAGACCCATGTTCAGCTACATCCAAAGTGGGCCACTGGCCGTCACCCAGAAGTAGCTTTACTTGGTAAGCATACACACAGCTAGTTATATCCAATAACTCTCGGTTGTGAATTGGGCCCAAGGCCCAATACACCAGATGTCTCAAGGCCCGGGACTCCCGATGGCCCAGTCAAGGAAACCAATCTCTTACAGCCAAATAATCACTAAAGTCTGGGACTCCCAATGAAATTAGTGACTATATACTACTTTACTTACGCAAAAACAGACACCTCACACTGTAAGCCATATCTGTAATTGAATAAGCGTTAAGCAGCTGACAAGATTGGGCAAGACATCCAAGCTTGATATTGGTTTTGAGGATTTTAGGTTTTATTTCCAAAAATAGAAGATTACTATTTTGGGAAACTTACTTATTTTAGAAACTTTCTAAATTTAGAAACATACTAAAAATAGAAATTTCTAATTTAATATTTTATTAAAGTTTTCGGTTGGGTCACAAATTATAGGCCCAATTCTTGGCCCAAGACCACAGAATTCCAATTGGCCCAATAATTTGACATAACCGAGTCGGTTCATTAATTCTGGTCCGAGACCAAATTAACTACTAAATCCAACTGGTTATTTACTAAACCAGACCAGCTCTAAATTATTTGGTCCAACCAAATCAAACTTAGACCAGCCTTCGGTTTAGGTTAAAATTCAATTTTTGAATTTAAATCCGGTTTAACCAGAAATTAAATAATACCAATTGTATTAAATAATTTCCAGCAAACCGCGATTTTGGGTTAACCGCTTGAACCATAATTATCAAAGCTTTATTATCAATCGATTCATAATAAATTCAATAATTGGATTCAAAAATCGATTCACTAAAGATCATAACAAACAATCACATCGTTTGATAATTATCGAAATCGTTTGATAACAAACAAACAATCAAATCGATTCATATCTTTCATTAAAGATAAAACCGAACATGACATACACGATTCTTTTTATTAACAACAAGGTCAACTTTCGATTAGTTTCATGCCATCATAATTCAATGATCGTTTTGTCATGTCATCACTACAAGACAAAACCGATTCTTTAATATTAACAATCAACATTCAATTCCAAATCGAATCATGTGATTGTATAACAAAGTCAACAGCATATGTCATTCTCTTATGATAGCACTTATGATTGCACAACAAGACAAAACGATGACTTATTTCAACAAGACAAAGTCACCAAGCGATTAATAATTATTTCAATAAACAATCACTCGATAATCGATTTTGACTTTTCTTGTTCGTACGATACTCAATACGATAATCAATTGTAACCTTAAGCCATTAAGCAAATCAAAAGCAAATTCATCGATTCAACTATGACGATATCGACATTAATTATCAAGCTTTCACATCGATTCATGCCATTAAACAATTCAACAATCGATTCCAAATTAATTCAATAAGCGAATCGATTCATAATTAATCCAAAAAGCAAAAACCTAACGACCTAGGCTCTGATACCACTGAAGGATTATGTGTGTTCATTGGTGTAATTCACAGGTTACAACCTAGCACATAATCATCTAGGATCTAGGTGATTTGCAGTTGAATCATAAAATAGATCAGGATCATTACCTTATGATTGCAGCGGATTAATCAATGGAATATCGAGATCTGCAAGAGCTGATGATTACCGGCTCCTCCTCAGGTATCCACACGCTTACAAGCTATTGGATCAGGCTGCTAGACCAAGTTGGGAATCAACAGAGAGAGAGGAGGACAGCTGAGGCTCCAAAATCGCAGACAACTGAAGCATTAGGGCTTCCTGCGCCTTTCCTCTTCCTTATATGGGCCCAAGTAATTAAACTAATGGCTCATTAGGCTTTTGGGCCCAAGGCCCAAATCAGACAAAAGACTGTCTTTTGTCTGGCCCAATTCTCTGTACAAATACAGTAAATGCCCTGCATCTTACTGTATTAATTCCATTTTAACTTTCCCGTTAGCTATGGTGTGTGACCCTTAGGGATCATACAATACTGGTAATAAGTCCTAAACTTATAGATCATGAGCGGGCTCTAGCAAGTCATCATGATCACCCAGTATTTATGACTTATGTCTGATCTCGACACTTATCATACTTTCTAGAGATAGTACGGTAGATTTCAGGACATTCCCAACAGCAACATCTATTGTAGATCATATTCGTTTGGCCGCAGTTTTTTCTTCAACCAGAAAAGGAACATATTTGACCAAATATCACTCTGCTCACTGCTAATAAAACGTGCTTATCATTTCAGATATTAGGAAGAGCTCTAGGAATTCCAGAGAACAGTGTCAAGACCTATACAGAAGCAGAGATTCGTGCTGGGTAAGTCAGGCATTTACTTCATAGTACTTAACTTGAGCCGTACAAGCTACCTCATGAAATCATTTGAGAACGTTTTCAGAATCTTTTCTTGCTTATTTTTTTCTCAGTTTTTTTTCTCTTTCTGTATTTTCCTCTTACCGTACCCGTGGTTCTGCCTCTCAGCATCAAGTTGAATGATAATTTCTCTCAAGTATTTGGAGTTGAGTGTCCTGGACGTGTTCGTTGTGTCGGCCTTGGTCCTACTTCGTCCTACAACAACCAATGAAGCAGAAGTTACTCTCTTGAGGAACCGAGTGAGTTATCTAGAAGATGAATTGGGAAAACTACATGATATTGTTGGTCAATTTGTTAGCTGTGATGGTTATACTAGAAGGTAATCAGATATGTAACAGAGTGAACTACATTTACTTGAGGTACTATTGTACCATTCCATGTAAAAGAATCATTTTAAGACTTATATCGGTCAAAATTTTAAGGTTGCTTATATTTTGTTAAATTGGATATATTTTTCTTTTATTTAATGCAGTTTTGAATATTATTTATTTATTTTATAATATATATTTAATTTTATATTTATAAATTAATCATTAATTAAGAAAATATAGTATCATTTGTTAGAAATGTTGTTAATATTTGTATCAGTTTAAAATTGATGCAAAACAAAATTAGCGTCGTTATAGTAAATGTCATTAGAAATATTTGGCATCGTTTTTAAAAATTGTCACCATGAATATCATTTGGCATCACTTTTTAAAATGATTTTAAAATTTTTATAGCAACATTTAACATAAATGATGCTAAACATGAATTATAGTGTCATTTTCAAAACTGATGCAAAATATTTTTAGCATCACACGATTTAGCATCACTTTGTAAAATGATGTTATAATTCTAGCATCATTTAAAAACTGACGCTAACTTTAATAAAAAGTGATGCAAACTAAATAAGTTTTTGTAGTGAACGTTTATAAGATTAAACAATATATTAAATATAAACAAAAAATATATGAAATATCATGATTTATAGATAATAAAATTCATATTAACTTATTATTATAATATTTTATAACATAATATATAAACTATCATAATTTATAAATAATGAATATTATATTAATTTATTATTATAATATTATGATTTTTATGCGGATTAAAAGATAATCGCCGCGGTTCATGGGAGCCTAGCGCCTAGACGGAGATTAAGCGACCGCCTAGAACGCTTTTTAGAACAGTGCTTCCAACAGATTTTTCTACTCAGTTTTTTTTTTTCTACCAGCTGCTTTGTTATCGGATTTAGACAAAAATGAATCATCATTTGGGAGTATAAAAGTGTATAGTTTCTATACCCTTTAGTTTTTCTTCTTTGATATTTTTTAATGAAAAAGAGAGGAGAAATCCAATAAATCTTTTAAGATTGAATAAGAAATTTGATCCAATGTATACCAACTCTCAAGATGAGAGAATAAAGTTATGTTATGGACAAAATTAGCAGTGGGTCCTCAAGATACCCAAGAGGAAATGTGTAACATTGGTAAGCTGGTCACTCGTGGGATTTTTCATTAGTCTCATATACATGTCAAGCTTAGTCATTCAAGTTCTCGTAGACGTGGTCTGTAGATGTGATTGTTTCTCGAAAAGTCATTGTTTCCTACAAAAGATTGTCTCAAAAACAAACACAGACTAACATTGTCTCTAGTGTTATCAAACCCGACTAGAAAAAATAATAGAAAAGAACCAAAGATTAAACAGAGAAAAGAAGAACCTTATTTCGTTGTGGGTGTCGACCGACACCAAATATGTGTATCAAAAATGTCGATCAAATTCGATATTGATCCGTCTTCGTGTCATTGGTGTCGACCACTGGTTAAAATTCATGTCTTGTTTAAACTAAAAAAGAAAAATTAATAAAACAAAAACAAAACTAAAAGTTAATATGGATTCATTAATGGGTTAACTCCCACAAAACACTTGTTTTCAGCCATTAACTAGATTTTAGTAGAAGATTAGCTTCTGAATAGATTCGACAAAGATAAAAAAGTGCCTCTACGAAAGTCCTTCATTCACGGTGGTATGTAAGCATTGCGATAACGAGATCTACAAAAGAACGTGGCTATTTATCGCTATTGAGTCTCGTTAAAAGAATCCTCTTAGTAAAATTAGGATCGTCTCTCTCCCTCGGGAATGACTTTTGAGAGATCTAATCGTCTGCAACAACTTTTCTTGTAACTCCTCTCCGACCGACGCTGGTTTCTCCGGCGTCGGCGGGCCCCTTTTCGTTTAACGTATTTTGTACTTTGTCTTCTACAATCTCTCCTTATATTACTAAATATGAAAAATCCACAAAATCAATTTCAATTCCATGGTCCTCTCTCTCTCTCTCTCTCTCTCTCTCTCTCTCTCTCTCTCTCTCTCTCTCTCTCTCTCTCTCTCTCTCTCTCTCTCTCTCTCTCTCTCTCTTGCGTTTCTGTTATTACCTTTGGCAAATTCAAATTTGTTGGTCTCACCTCTACACCGTTTCACAATTAGAGTAGCGACAAACCATCAACTGATATTATGATCGGACGAAGGAAATAACGACCTACGTACTGAAGGAAATGAAGATCTACGTTTGGTTTGGTCACGTCTTATCCGCCTCTCCGTGGCGGATTTCATGTCCGGCAAAAGCACCGTATTATTTCCGGTATGTTATGCCGAGTTTTTGTCAATACTTTATGTTAGTATTGTGGTTGTTACGGGGTGTTTGTGGGCGTCTCGAAAATTAACACAAATCCCTCCGGATTTGTTATGTCACCAACGACCGGCAAGAAAGCATCCGTGGAATATATTGATTACAATAAGGGAACAAGATTCAAAGATAAGTTCCATCAAAAAGACTTTGATACGGAAGTGTTGGTATCAATGTGTCTTGTTTTCGAATTACATTGCAACACACCAGGTTTCAAGATGTGTCTTGATAAAAGAAAGTTCAGGCAAAGGATGCTGCATTCAAATCACATCAGAGAAATATCAAATATGAAGTTGGACAATAATCGATATTATAATCGGTTAGTGAGTAACACTACTCATTGGAAAGCATCGTTAAACTCCCTTCTGCTTTATTTTCTCAGTATATGGCTCATACATATATATGTACTAAGCTTGTTGATATAATTCTGTAATGTCTTTGATATTGTTACTATGTAACTCTTTATATATTAATAAAGTTTGATGTTTTTTCTGAAAAAAGAGAGGAGAAATTTGATAAATCTTTTAAGATCAAATAAGAAATCCGATCCAATGTATACCAAATCCCAAGATGAAATAATAAAGTTATGTTATGGGTGAAATTAGTAGTGGATCCTCAAGATCTTCAAGATACCCAAGAGGATATGTGTAACACTGGTAAGATGGTCAATCGTGAGATTTTCCATTAGTCTCAGATGCATGTCAAGATCTAATCATTGATCACTTAAGTTCCTGCAGATGTGGTTGTTCCTCGAAAAATAATTGTTTCTTACAAGGGTTTTTCTCAAAAACATGCTAACACAACTGATTCTAAAAAACCGAAAACAATGTTAATAACTATTTTCCCAAAACTAAAGAACATTGTCTCTAGTGTTGTCAAAAATGAGTAGGAAAAAAATAATAGAAAAGAACCAAAGATTAAACAGAGAAAAAGAAGAACCTTACTTCGTTGTGGGTGTTGACCGACACCAAATATGTGTATCAACCATAAAATGTCGATCAAACTCGATATTGATCCGTCTTTGTGTCATTGGTGTTGACCGACACTGGTTAACATTCATGTCTTGTTTAAACTAGGAAAAACAAAATTAGTAAAACAAAAACAAAAATAAAAGTTAGTATGGATTCATTAATGGGTTTTTTTTTTTTTTTTTTGACAACAATGATAACATTAATGGGTTGACTCCCACAAAATTAGACTCTGAATCAATTCGATAAAGATAAAAAGTGCCTCTACGAAATTTCCTCATTCACAATGGTATGTAAGCATTGCGATAACGGGATATCTACAAAAGAACGTGGCTATTTTATCGCTATTGGGCCATGTTAAAAGGTTTATTTAAATGGGCCTAAAATTAAAATATTTTGATCCCTAAGCATCAAAATCGAATCAATTGCTCATTTGCCCTTAATTGAAAAAGCACAAATCTACCATACTCTCCAATAATCTGCATACCCCTTTATGTGTTATCTTCGTTTTACCCCTTAATGAATTGGATAAAAATATTAGTTTTAATAAAAACAATAACTAATACAGAAAAAAAGAAAAAATAAATTATAGAAAACTGTTTTTTTCTCATGATTTTTTGTTCATATCAAAGTGGACCCTACCTTCGAACTTCCAACGACTTATGCGTCTCTGAGCCTCCGACGACTCTGGTGCCTCCGAGCCTCCGACGACTACGACGAATTCGGTAAATCCTGCGACTTCGGTATATTTTATGATTTCGATGAATCTTGTGACATCGACGAATCCTCGATTGACAATTCCGACGACGACATAGGACAACTAGTACAAACTGTATAAGACAACTAGTATTAATGGAACAACTGAAACTAATAATATAACAAAACTGGTACAAATGGGATTCTTAAGGTTTAAATGTGATAAACTAAAACAATTGGTTTTGCATTCATACATTTATCTTCTCATATATTCTTTTTTTTTACATCTAAATTTATATAATAATATAAAATATGTTAGAAGTCAATACAAAAGAGTCCTAAAAGATCAAAACATGCTAAAAAAAAATCAAACGGTCTTAAAAAAGAACAAACGATCCGTAAAAATATCAAATGATCCTAAATAACCATACTAGAACAAAGATTAATGGCAAACAAAGATTCACATATTTGGTCAATTGACTTCCTTAAAATTCAAATACTATTAATTCCTATTTACAAGAAAATGGTAATATTTAGAAATGTATATAAAATTTATAGAAAATTATAGTTTCACGTTAAGAGCTAACACATCTTAAAATCACTAGAATAATTGTAAAATTGGAAAAAATGAGTTTTAAAAATTTTATATAAAAAATTATTCGTTCACATAAAATACACCTTATGAAATATGTAACATTTATCTTATGTTTAGCCTATTATAATGGAAAAGAAGCAAAATATATGATTTTACAATAGTTTTCCAAATGATATTTAATACTCAAAAATATATGGACAACTAAAACATCATAATTTATATGAAGGTCCACTTCAATTACGCGAAAATCGCAAAAGTACATCTATGAGTATGAACGGACAACTGTACAAATGAAGACAACTATGTTTAATACGCCTAAAATTTTAAGCGGAAAATTCAGATTTTCCCTCCATTTTCTATAGAAGAGGTAAAATATATGATTTTACACTAATTTTTATATGGAAACCTTCCAAATTAGATTTAATACTCAAAAATTATGGGGACAACTATAATTTCAAAATTTATATCAAGGTACAACTTCAATTACGCGAAAATCGCAAAAGTACAACTACGAAGCTAAACGGACAATTGTACATATGGAGACAACTATTTTTAATACACCTAAAATTTTAAGTGAGAATAATTCAGATTTTCCCTCATTTTTCGAAAAATCATAGTTTCCCTCCAATTGATGGAGAAGAGGTAAAATACATGATTTTACACTAATTGTATATGAAAACTCTCCAAATGATATTTAATATTTAAAAATTACTGGGACAACTAGAATATCAAAATTTATATCAAGGTACAACTTCAATTACACAAAAATCACAAAAGTACAACTACGAAGCTAAACGGACAACTGTACATTTGGAGACAACCATGTTTAATACGCCTAAAATTTTAAGCGGGAATAATTCATATTTCCCCTCCATTTTTCTTAAAATCATATTTTTCCTCCAATTGATGGAGAAGAGGTAAAAATACATGATTTTACACTATTTTATATGAAAACCTTCCAAATAATATTTAATACTCGAAAATTATAGGGAAAACTAAACATTAAAATTTATACCAAGGCTCAACTTCAATTACATAAAAATCGCAAAAATATAATTATGAAACTGAAAGGATAATTGTACATTTACGGTCAACTATGTTTAAAACCCATAATTGTTTATTAATATACGGGTGCCAATTTAAAAAAATTTAAATAAAAACGAGATGTCTTTTAATGTTTCTGAATTTTTTTTTTCACAAGAAACAAATTTTGTTTTATATCAAGTAGATCCCTTCTCCCTAATTCATTTTATATGTAATATATATTGAGAAGATTAACAACATAGCACGATAATGCAATGGCTATGGTGCGGTTTTATTTCACTTAGCTATCCCAAAATTGGATTTTTTTTAATATTTATTAAGGGCAAAATCATAATTTTTTAATATTTTAGAGTTGGACGGATTATCCGGTTAAGATGGATATTAATGGTTGGGTTCGTAATAAAATCAATATTTAAAAATATAACTTGTAATCGTCTACTTTTTAACATTAAAAACAATTCATAAATTAATTAATTTTTATAATAGGGTCAAATGAGATTAAAATTTTGGAGATGAGGGCATATGAGCAGTTGCGTCATCAAAATCCTAGTCTGCCTCTCCACTACGGTTTCTTCTTCGCTTAGTTTCTACGGTTTCTTTCCAGCGACAATAGTGAGTTTGTCTTTAACAGTTATTACTTTCTTATTGCCCTTGAATTGCTTCTATTCATTTTTCATTAAATTTCCCATTCTGTTTTTAGCAGGCCTTGATATAATGAATTTTGTTTGGGCTCATTTTGTTTTCTCATCACTCTATATCATCCGATCAGATTCAAAAAATATAAAAACAAATAGAATAATAATAGTAGATAATCACAGAAAACTTATCACACCATGGTCAGTACAAACTTAAAATAGAGGGATGGATAATCAGCTACTCCTCTTTGGATTATGGTTTTATTGATGCATATACTTAGCAGCACAACGCTCCCGGAGTAAAAATTTATTGATCCATAAAGACTAATGGTTTCTCCACTATCTTTCAGTTTGAATAGCACGCAAAAAGGAACAACATGAAACGTGCGCTCACAGCTACCATAACTGGACACACCTCAGTTATATCCGTATCGATTTTAAGAGATTATTACCCCAAATGACACTTACATAGATTATTTTCAATCTATTTTGGATAATTCTTGTTGTCCACCACTTAAATTGCTAGTTTTTAAAAAAGAATTTTTGTGGACAGTCATCTGCGTAATATCATAGTTTGATGTTAATGTCCACCAAACATTATCCACAAACCTAAATTATGTCAATGTTACAACAATTCATTATCATATGTTGTTAAAATTGTAGACATCGTTTGGTTGACATAAGGTTTGTTTTTTAGTCTATTTGGATACTTTTTGTTTCATCACTTAAATTACTAATTTTTTTTTTTAAAGTATGAATATACGTGGACAACCATGTGAGTAACATCCAATTCACTATGTTAAGATGATTGTATAAATGTCTATAATTTAACGATGTACACATGTACACTTACAAAAACGAGGTCTAAGAGACTGTGGACCTATTTTACCGTGGACGATAACATGGCTGATAGGTGTATTTAATTTTTTCCATCTATGTCGATACATTAATGTGTACATTTGTGTGTGGACATTCTTTTATCCATGTCGACATGTTTATATGAACATATGTTTGTGGACACTCGTTTATTATACCATTCATATTACAATTTTTTAATGTCCACTAGATTTAATATAAATTAACTGAAATATATCAAAATGGATGTCATGTTGAAGAGAGAAAAAATCATAATTTATAGTACCAAATAAATTTAATTTACGTTTTACAAAAAAAACTAGAAACTTAGAAACAGATGAATGAGGTGAAAAAAAAATTGATTTGAGAATAAAAAAAACGTGAAAAGGAAGAAGAAAGAGAGAGGCTTTGATTTTTCTCCCCCATCTTATCACTCATCCTCAGCCACACGATTTTATTAACATCTAGTGGTCTAGATTAAAAGTGTCCATCTATTAGCTTCTAGTTACTCTAATTCCAACAAAAAACAGTCACTTAAGGGGTAAGTTAGGCATTAGTGAGCTTCAAAATGTGGATAGTGGACAAAGTGTCCTTTCTTGTAACACTTAAAAGGGAAGGTGCCCTATAATGTAAATCTCTCCGATTTTAACCTGCTGCTCCAAGCTGACTCTTGTCACATTATTGACTCAAGCCAGGAAATGTTTTTGGCTCAATAATATCTCCAGGAGCCCACTCCAGATACAGGGGAGCATCTCTCCAATTATAGGGAAATGTGATGAGGCAGTTTGGGGGGAAAAGAAGGAGGATTTGGACAATAATTTTGAAGCAATTACCATTCCATGCATTGTTCTTAAACAAAGAATAAAAAGTTGATGTTAAAGCTTACTGATATCTCTTGTATGCCATCCCCTTAAAAGCTGCACGTGCCTCAGCCGGTTCAAGGAAAACAACCTTAAGCAAGGACAAGTCAAAGAACAATCTACTAGGTTATTGAGGTAAAGACACATAGAAAGAAATATACCAAGGCCATCGTCTTCGTCGGAGGGAGAACAATTTTGTCTAAACTTCCAAATTTTCCAAACATTTGATGTTGTTGCGGAATTTCGATCTAGTCCGAAAGTCGGGTTACGATCAGAGAAGTCCGAACTACGAGGTGAGAAATAAAACTTAAATGAGGTCGAAACTGTTCTTTATTAATCTTAAGGCCGAGACCGAGCAATGAACATGATGGTACGAGGTGGAAGTCCGTCGAATAACGTGCTCCCTAAATATTGCTTGAGTTCGGAGCTTTATATGAGTAGCTCAGCGCTCTCGCAAGTTACAATGTGTCTAAAATGAAGAGTGAAGAGTCCTATTTATAGCGCTTGAAGGCTGACTTACTTTTGAGCCATTGACTCCTTAGCGGTCTTGTCTTCTTGGGCCGAGATAAATTTGTTGATTTGGCTAGATTTCCAATGGGATTATAGATGGGTGCTAAACCCATATCCAACAATTATTCTCCCCAGTTCGTCGATCTGCGGTTTGGTTGGAGTCGACGAATTTCTTCGAGTAGTTAAGTCGAGCGGAAATGTTGTTAGGGCGTGATTTTCGAGTTTCCATAAAGTTTCTTTATTTCGGGTTTCCGCCTCTTCGATTCCCGTATTCCCCTTCGGTAATTGATCCTTCTTGTAATCACACCTCCTTCCCCAGTCGTCAATACTTGTCATTTTGTCTTCGGATTTGCTGGTTAGCATGCGAGCAGGGGTGACTTATTATTTCTCTTCTAGTAGTAGCGATTCAGACTCTTCCTGTTCGTCGAGTGAAAGTTCTGTCCAGTTTAGGTTTTCTCGAGAGGACGAAGAATTCTTTAGTTCGCAGCGGGTGGATACCTCATCCATTTTGGGGTGTTCCGATGGTGATGAAACCTCTTGCTTGCCAGCCGTATACCGATGCTTCTCTTCCTCCGCTTTCAGAGAGAGAAAACTTGGGTTCGCCTGTTGGCGGCCGAAATGAGCGTGATTTGGGCTCTGAAGTGGGTGTGTTAGGTCGCAGGAGTGACATCGACGATTCGGTTGATCCCGAAGGTAGTCGTTCAAGGCCTGGTGCGACCGCCTCTAGTAGTCGTTCCCAGGCAACAATTTCAAAAGGGAAGAAGAAGGGTCAGTGAGGAGTGGTGACGAGTGAAGGGGAGGAATCTAGGAAGAAGGTTGTTCCTCGACCAATTCCTCGGTCTATTTGTACGCATGAGACGCCCTTTTGCGAGATCGTACCCGTGTTCCTGCTCTTGAGCTTCGTCTGCCAACCCCAAATGAGAGGCCTTGGAATGCTCCTCATGGGTGGGTTTGCTTGTACGGGAGTTTATTCTCTGTGTGTCATCTGTTGTTTCCCCTTCCGAGGCTCTTGATCGAGTATTGTGAAGCGAAGATATTGGCTATATCTCAGCTTTGCCCGGAGGCCATTCGTAATATGGTGGGTGCTTTGATTATGGAGGCTGATGATGGCTTTGATATGTCCACCGATTTATTTGAAAAACTAACGTCGATAGCGGTCAATCGAGGGACCTCCGGGACTTTCTATACAAAGCTTAGGCTCAAACACTGTCTGAAAATCGTATCCGACCCTCCGGACAAGACGGATCGCTGGCAGGACGGCTATTTCTTCGCACGGGTTATGGGTGCGCTGTCGTTTAATGTGGATAGGGTCTTCTTTTCGGCTTGGAATATTTATACGGGTAGCTCCTTTCCTCTTCCTCTTCTTTTTTGTTTTGGTGCTTGCTTTTGTTGTAATGGTCCGTCTCGTGTTTGCTCTTTGCTCTGCAGCTTGCTCTTTTCTGGTTTTTAGACCACGGGCTTTACCGAGAATTTGACGAAGATGAGGGCACATTTTCCGATATCCTGGCCTTCAAAGAAGGAAAAATAGAAAAAGGCTCTTTTTGACTTGAGGGTCCGGGTCTGTTTTAAGAAGGTTGATTCAGGTATGGATCCTTCTCCCCCCCCCCCCTTTTGTGACCATGGGAACGCGGCCTTTGTTAACCCGTTGGCTGTTCTGTCAGAATTTTTTGGGTTGTCGTCTTCCTATGGCCCGGTGAGTGGGTCCTCGTCTCCTCGTCTGCGTAGGAAGAAACATAAGATTTCAAGTGATGGTCGTGATCACTCGGCTGTGAATTTGGCTGGTTGCTCTGCTAGGGAGTCTGCTTCGTTTACAGGGAATCCGCCAGTTATTGATCTTGAGATGAGTCATGTTGCTGTTGAGCGGGTTGTTCCGTAATCGCCTGTTGGTGGTGGGGTTAAGGTCAGGGAGGCTGCTTTTGTGGAGATGGAGGTTGACTGCGACGTCAGACGGGACCGAGAGGTCGTATCCAAACAGGTGTTTGCTCCCGAGTTTGGTACTTTGGGTTTAAAAACTATACTTCCCGAGGGGGAACACATTGATTCCGAAGCCTCTGATAGTCTGCGTTGCGAGGTTGTTGGCGAGGGACATGGGAATGTTGTTAATCGTTCCGATCGTGCGTAGTCTTGTGCCGATCTTGTCCAGCAGATCACGGTGAAGCCTCCTCGGAAGTTAGTTCCTGTTTCTGAGATGCATAGACCCGACCTTCAAGAGGATCTTAGTCATCGTCTTGTCAATGTATGTTTTGTTGATCTCGTTTACTATTTTGTGCGGCTATGTGTCTGGCTGACCGCTTCCTTCTTTTTGTAGCCGGTTGCTGTTTTTAACCAGCTTAAGGACTCGTATGAGCTTGACATGAATCAGTCCGAATCGGCAGGGGGTGCTCTCAAGGATCAGGTCAACGCATTACACGGTTCTGCTTGTGAATTGGAGGATGTTCACGAGCAGCTCGAGGGAGCTGAGGCGTGCGATGCCGCTTTGGTGTTGGAGAGGAGACGTGTAGCGGATCTCGAGAAGAGGGTTGCTGACCTCGAGAGTGGGAATTGCGACCTTCGATGTAAGGCCGAAGACGAGGCCGACTTCTTGGGGTCGGAAGCTAGTCGCCTATCTTCTAAATGCGGGGAGCTGCGGGCTTCTTTTGATGAGCGTCGCTCTTCATGAGATGATTTCTAATCATCTTGGGAAGTTGAGGTCGGAGAGGGTGCGGGAGGAGCGCTATTTTGGGAAGCTTCTTGTGTTGAACCAGGTGGTTGCCATTCTTGGTGCATATCGGCTGCTTGTTCGGGAAGGTATCATGTTCCTCCCGCGCTGATTGCCCAGCTGGAACGGGATGAGCCCTTGCTTCGTCAGGAAGTCAATGTGTTGAAACCTGTCGATTTTGGTCCTCATGATCCATTTGCTTTGCCTTTCCCTGGATTTTATAGCTGTGATGCTGTCGTTGAACGGAGTGGCGAGGAGTGGGAGGGGGATCATGCCTGTCGAGGTCGCAACTGTCCCTAGTGTGCCCGGTTCCTTGGATTAGTTCTTGGTGTTTTGTAAAAAAATTATGTTGTCTTTTGGTTTTGCTGTGGGAGATGCCTTGTTGTGGGCCTCTCTTTTTTTTTTTGGTAGCGGGCGGCCCGAACTTAGGTGGTCCTTGATCATGTGTACATTCTTGTCCTATTTTTTGTGGTTGCTTTTTGGCGTTCCAAGCTAGGTCGTTGTTCGTTGGTGCGATCTCTCTTTCTGTTTGTGTTTGTTCGAAAACGTCTTGATATATTTGGGCGGCATACCTTTTCGGTTTCCAAGGTTTGGTCCACACGTCGTTATTGCTTCACAATAGCTGTTTACAGAAAGGTGAATCGCCGTTTTCGCATTGAAGGTTGCGTTGGTAACCGTTGCGTTGCTTTAAATGCGCCGCTTTGGAAACCGTTGCTTTTCCTGGTTATAAATGCCGTCTTTTCTTCTTGGTTTTTTGTATAACTCATTGTTCTTTGCTTTTCCCCCTTTTTCCCTCGTCTTACTGAGTAGGGTTGGGTTTTTGGTTGACGGAGAGTTGAGTTTCATTGGATCATGGCAGCAAGGCTATTCCGCCGATGATTTTCTTGTCTTTCTACGATGTTGGCCGTTGTCGGCCTCCGGAGTTTCGGTGGATGCCGTTGTCGGGCGAGCTCATATTTTTTTCTGCAAAGTGGGGGCTTGTTGATGTGTAAAAATACACCTATAGTCTCCCTTGTTGGTTGTTCCTGCGAACTTAAGGGCGACGCACAGTTCCTCCGTTTGGGTGGATCTGATGCGTCACTGATTTTAGTAATGCGTCGAGAGTTGTCCTGTCTTGAGCTTGTCGCTTTGACGTAATAATGTTGCCTGTTTGTTGGGTGCTTGTGCCCTTCTTCCCCCTTTTTTGTTTTTTAGCTTTAGCGTCAGTGTTTTTCTCTAACGCTTTTCTCTTTTGTGTTTGCAAAGCGACGAGCAGGGGGTCGGGCTGGCTATCCTTCCTCCGTGTAAGGGGAGGTATCCTTGTGGAGGGTGCCATCGGCTTCAGACTGTCCATGAGGTCCGTGGAGTCCGGCCCCTGAGCCCGGTAGTCCTCTTTGGTGTGGTGAGGTCGGCTTTTACCCTGGCTTGAAATGCCTCGACTAGTTGCCTCTGCTCGGATATCTACCTTTTGAGGATAGCCATGCCGGGAACAAACGTTTGACGTTGTGGTTGCGTGCTTATTGATGTTGTTGTTTTTTTGTGTTGGGGGTTTCCCTTGTAAGAGAGGGTACGGGCTTTGATTCGGAAGAAACCGTCTTTCAAGAAATTAGATTTCCTGATGTTGTTTTGTTTGTTTCCTTGTAATTTTGACAAGAATGGAATAAAAGAAAGGATTTGTGCTTAATTTGTGATCGTCTCTTCCCCTCCTTCTCTTTTTTTTGGGCGGGTGCGAGTCGTTTCTCGGATTTGGGCGAGATCAATTTTTAGGTGCGAGTACGTGCCCGGCTTATCCTGTTTTTGATTTTCTTGGATCGAAACAATGCTCGCCCATTTATATACAGATGTTTGTGAGTACGGGCTTTGGGTCGGCTTATCTCGTCATCTGTTTAGTTACCTAGGCGCGAGTACGTGCTCGGCTTATCCTGTGGAGTCCTTGAACATAAGTGTGCGAAGGAGGTTAGGCTTACAAAATTTTTTCTAAAGACTCATGCGAATTATGGGCCCGGCTTATAGTCGTTGAAAACGACGATGTGACGCAATATGTCATTGTGCTTGGGACACATGTTTATTTGATCGATCATTTGGCCAGAATGTTGATTTATCAAGTGTTTAAGAGCGTAGTTATATGTATATGTATATTTTTTTTTGCAAAAAGGGGGATAACTTAGATTTAGATAAAGGGGTGGATGCATCCAGAAATGGGCTGCCTCCGTACTTCCCATGACAAGATCAAGCCGCGCGTAGTTCTCCTGTTTTTTTTTTTACAACAACGAGACTGGGCTTGTAATGCCCTGTCTATCAAAATTGGTCAACGGGCAATCGGAAAGTCAACATTGCATTTCTATAATTTCCAAGAGATGAGGGCATTTTGGTAATTTTATCAAAATGCGAGCCGGAAGCTGAGATGGGCCAAATGTAATTCTTTTTAAATAAAGAAAATATTTAGAAGACCAATAATGGTGGAAATGGACCGTAGATGAGTTTTTCGGACTATCGAGAAAGGAAACTGATAGAACCGAGAAATCTTGTAAAATTCATAACCGGAACTACGGGAGTCCAAACGGAGTGAATAAAAATTTCTAAATTCATCTAAGATCATGTAGAATCTGAAAATGAGGCTTGGTGAATTTATAGATGTTGGGGTCAAAAACCCCCTCAGCGAAAGCCGAAAACAAGTTCGGACAATCGGACACAGACAAATATCCGCTTCGGACAAACAAAGTTTCATATATATAACCAAATTATACGAAGTGTCGATAACTTCGCTTGAACAACTTATTAAACAAATGGATTCAACGGATACATTTCATACGAAACGGACGACATTTCATATACAACAGACGAATCAGACAAACACACCTTTCGACAGGGATTACGGATCTACGAAACATCCAAACGGACAAAGATCGAGCTGAATCAGCTCGGAACCGAGTCAAACCAGCTCGGAACCGATCTAAACCAGCTCGGAAATCCGAGCTGAACCAGCTCGGAAATCCGAGCTTAACCAGATCGGAATTTTCGAGCTGGTTGCACCTAGCTCGGACTTTCCGAGCTAAACCAGCTCGGATCCGAACCCTTCCCTTCTCATTTTCCAATCATGATTTACTCCTTCGGAAATTCCGAGCTGAATGAATCTCTTGTAAACTTCCGAGCTGGACTTTGCTTCTCTGAACTTTCTGAACGGATAATCAAACATTTGCCGATATGCAGAACTTTCCGCAATCCAACTTCGGAAACATCGGCTTATACCTTCTTGGCCGATAAATTGAGCAGACAGACCAACTTAAAGGAAATAAGAACTTATGCCCAAACATACAACATTTGAATACCCAAAACTTTGGGCTGAATAAGTAAGTTTGTACGCAAACGGACTCGGATCGTCCGTTCTCGGCCCATCCGACAAATAAGTCAAACCGCGGAAAGATGATTGCCAAAGAAAGGAGATAAACTCGAATAAGTAAAGAAGAAGATATCTCCGAGCTAAAGAGGAAAATCCGAGATGAAAATGTAAATCTTAACGGAAAAAGGAAGGAGATAACAACAGAAAGATTTCCACAAATCTTGCGTAAAATATCCTCGAAGCCGACTTGCCGCAGCTATATAAGGAGATGGTAGTCATACGATTTAGATATAGCAAAAAATCCTAGCATCTAGACTTAAGAACTTAGCAATTTTCTTAGCCGTTTCCGTTCTTTGTACTCTCTTTTCCGATCTCTTATCAATAAAATATCCTCCGGGTTTACTATTTCGGTGTGTATATCTTTGAAGTTTTTGTTCCCTAAAAGTTTGCTCTACAAGTTTTGACAGTGCGAGTTATGACTCTCACAGTTTTGACAGTGCAAACCTTACAAAATCACGAAAGTAGTCCGACCAGGGGCGTACAAGTTAACTAACATGGACGGCGTCAAGGTTCCAAGAAGCTGGAATGCCATGCATCTGAAGAAGTATTATCATTAAACCGATACGTCAGACATTTTTGAACTACATGACGGCTTGATCCCCGAAAGGGGTACGTAGGCAGCCGATCTTTGATCGGTTCAGCTGTCCCCCCTCTCAAAAGGGGGGCGGGGAGTGGGTCCATATATATCTATACTTCCACATCGGAATTCTGAAATTTTTAAAACAATTCTCGAACTCAAAACTTGTCCAACAAAACTACTTAGAAACCTCAAAAGAACCATCTCGGAAATTCCAAGCAAAATTAGCTAGTAACTTTCTAGCAAATCAGCTCGGAAAGTCCGAACTAATCAAACAAATCAGCTCGGAACTTCCTAGCAAATCGGCTAGGAACTTTCAAGCAAAACAAACAGGAGAGTCCAAGCAAATCAGCTAGGAACATTCTAGCAAACCAGCTAGGAAAGTCCGAGCAAATCATCTAGAAAATTTCTAGCAAATCAACTAGGAAAATCCGAGCTAATCAAACAAATCAGCTCGGAACGTCTGAACAAATCAGCTAGGAACTTTCCAGCAAATCAGCTAGGAATGTCCGAGAAAATTAGTTAGGAACTTTCCAGCAAATCAACTAGGGACTTTCCAGCAGACCAGCTAGAAAAATCCGAGCTGGTCAAACCGGCCATCCCGGAAATCCCAAGCTGACACCCTCCGCGGAAATTCCGAGCTGACCATTCTCCGCGTAAATCCCAAGCTGAACACTCTCCGTGGAAATTCCACGCAACTCAGACAACAAATCTAAGCTGGAGACACGGCGCGTCCGCCAAAGTTCAACTCCCCGACCATGCCCTTGGAGTTATCCGGTAACAAAAATAAACTCTTTTTCTCCTTTTCGCTTAGTTCATTTCTCTTAGATCAAAATTAGGATATAAGCTTTGTAACTTAGAATTTTCCTACTATTACGTCGCACGCATAGTTGTTAGGAATAGCTTATCTTGTCTGCTGAGAGCCGCGGCGGACAAACGCATACATCCTTTATGGATATTAGCCAACACGTCCTATATGGATTGAGGCTCTATACATCCAACAAACGGATAAAAGCGCGCTATATAAATTTTAGAAACCGCCAAGGTATGTTAATCCGCCGCACCAGTACTGGAGACGATAATAGACCCCAAAATCAATGATGACGCTACTCAGCACACTGGTAAAATGACGTTCTAACTAAGTATATATTGGTTCGGTATCTTTGAAAGATGGTCCTGCGGATACCGGTTTATTTTTAGTGAACGAAAAATGCGAGGCGAAAGTTTCACGGAGAATCGGGATCGAAAATCCAAACCCAGTAAAATACAACACACTGGTATCGACAACGTCATTATTGAGTACACGACCGACTTGGGAATGTAAGACGGCATACCCCCGCACTAGTACTGAAATCAACCGTAAAACTCCTAAAAACCCAGTAAGATGCTTCCGAGCACACTGGTCTAATCATTGCAAAACCCAGTAAGACGCTTCCGAGCACACTAATCTAGTCATTATAAGTCCGCAAGAGAAAAATGTATTGTTATTTATCGGACTCGAAACCCAGTTAGACGCTTCCGAGCACACTGGTCTAGTCATTATAAGTCCGCAAGAGAAAAATGTATTGTTATTTCTCGGAATCGAAACCCAGTAAGACGCTTCCGAGCACACTGGTCTAGTCATTATAAGTCCGCAAGAAAAAAATGTTTTGTTACTTCTCGGACTCAATTTCGAAACCTAGTAAGACACTTCCGAGCACACTGGTCCAATCATTATAAATCCGCAAGAGGAGTATACGTACTCCTCGAACTCGGTAGCAAAACTTGATAAGGCATCGCTAGACACGCCGGCCCAGGTCAGACATGTATCCGCAAAAGGATGATGTTTGTAAAACTCTCCAAAACCAATTGGCAACAAACCAAGCGCATCAGAAAAACTCGAAAATCGCAGTCATCCCGCGGAACTCCGAGATGAAGCTTAGAACGGCAAATATCAGATTCTCCAAGACGACCCAAATTCGTTCTCCGATTAGGGTTTTCCGATAACTTATAAGACGCTATGCGACGCAACATCAACCAATTGATATATCCGAAAAATGATCCGAAAAAACGATCCGGAAAATGATCTCGGAGACTAAAAAACAAAAGTAGTTTATTTAAAGCAAAGGGTTTTTAAGACAGAATGACCAACCATTCCGGAAACGACAACATTCAAAACAACAACACAAACAAATACGATTTTCAAAGATAGGAACCATAGGCATTGGAAACGCCGGCAGACTCCACATCATCGACGAGGGAAGAATCCCACTGCAATGGCCCACCGAAATCCCCAGAGAAAGGAGAGAAGTTGAAGCAGTTCCCCGCCTCGGTCATCAGCCGGTCATACCCAGGGACATCGTCCGCGAGAAGCGCCGCCTTCGTAATCTCAAGCTGCTCCTCCTCGGCCTCGAACGCTGGAGGGTCTTGTGCCTTCAACGCGACAATCATCTCAAGGTTACTGTTTGTTTCGATAAAACCGCAGTGCCTCTTTTTGGCTGTGGGAAGCTTGGAAAAAATATCGCGAAGCTTCTTAAAATGGGACGAGAACTTATCGAACATTCCTTTCCTCCCTTTCTTGGTCGCCTCCTTCAAGGCGGCGTCACATGAAGAATTATCCTCCACAAGCTTCAGCTTTGAAGCCTTAGCTTAAGCAAGAGCCTCCGCCCTTTCAGTATTGACGGAGCGATGCGCCGCCTCAAACTCGGCCGCTTGTAATTCACGTGCAGCTTTTAATTCAGAAAAAGAAAGCTCTAATTTCTAATTATCGGCCAAATGTTTGCGGAACAATTCCTGAGCTCCACAGATTTCTTTCTCGGATTCGGCGGCCTGCCTGTTCACCGACGCCCATGCCTAAGACAAAAAAGGTAGAATATCAGTAAACATCCATGCCAGACAAAGAGGAAAGATCTCTACCTTTAAGAAATTCTGGCCTGCATGGGTAAGCGAAGCGCCACACGACATATCCCCGTATTAGACCGGATCATCTCCCGCATGCCATACTCCCAACAGAACTTTGCAACTTCCGCGACATTGTCGTAAACAGGACCCTTAAACTTCATGCTGCTCGAAACAGACTTCGGAAAAGTTCGAGGAGCTTCAATTTCACCCGCTCTCCAGATCCTTTTCTTTCTCTTCCCAGGCGGAACATTCTGAGCCTCCAAACCCAAGACTGGTCCCATGGATATACTGCGAGCGCCGGGGTTTTGGCCAGTTTCCAGTTCGCCTGTAACCATAGGAACCTCTTGATTAAGAGACGTACCTTGCACGGCTTCCTAGCCATCTCCGGCTACCTCGAACGTCTTTCCCTCGCTTCTTTGCCTCTTTTCCTCTGCCGCCGCTTTCCTTCAGCCTTCGCAAGTTCGCGTTGAGACAATGGAAGGGGTGCGCTCTGGAATGACATCGTCCAAGCTGTGGCAATCTAAAAAAAACGAGGAAAGACCGAAAAAGTCTAAGGAGGAAGAATGATTGAAAACAATCAAGGGAGAGATTAGAGAGGGAAACTTACAAAATCTAGAGAGAGTGAGTGAATGAAGAAATGAATGGAAGATGAAGGATCCTTATAGATATCTCTCCAAAGGAGTGGGGGTAGAGTCATAATTTCACACTGTTTCTCAGAACGATCTCGGGATCGGCCGAACTATGCATAACAAATCAGTTCCGAGTAGCCGAGTCAGCTCTTTCGAGCAATTGTTTTCACCTCGAATACAAAATAACCTCGTCATCATCACATTCGAGTCTGACGAGCTGGAGGGCTAACTTTTGGGTGTCAAAAACCCCCTCGGCGAAAACAATAGCCGAAAACAAGATCGCACAATCGGACACAGACAAATGTCCGCTTCTGACAAAAAAAATTTCATATAAATAACCAAATTATACGAAGTGTCGCCAACTTCGCTTGAACAACTTATTGAACAAATGGATTCAACGGATACATTTCATACGAAACGGACGACATTTCATATACAGCGGACCAATCAGACAAACACACCTTTCGATAGGGATTACAGATCAACGAAACATCCAAACGGACAATGATCGAGCTGAATCAGCTCGGAGCCGAGCCAAACCAGTTGGAAATACCGAGCTGAATCAGCTTGGACCGAGCTAAACCAGCTCAGATTTCCGAGCTGAACCAGCTCGGGTCCGAGCTAAACCAGCTCGGGTCAACCAGCTCGGACCGAGCTAAACCAGCTAGGAATTTCTGAGCTGGTTGCACCTAGCTCGGACTTTCCGAGCTAAACCAGCTCGGATCTGAACCCTAAACCAGTTCGGAATTTCCCGAGCATGATTTACCAGCTTCGGAAATTCTGAGCTGAATGACCAGCTCTTGTAAATTTAAGAGCTGAACTTTGCTTCTCTGAAGGAATTTCTAGCACGTATAATCAAACGCAATTAGCAACCCTATGTATAAACTTGCCGCAATCCAGCTTTGGAAGATATCGGCTTATAGGTACCTTCTTGGCCGATAAATACCTGGAGTTTAGCAGCGGAATGAGTGAATAAGTATTCGAGATTCAATAGTGCCTCAAGTGCATGCAACCTCTACTGTATCCACACGCACACAAACTTGGAACGGACCGAATAAGCTAAGTGCCGTACGCAGATCAGATCTCATCAGAGGTCCATTCTCAGTTTCATCCGATAAATAGGTCAAACCGCTGTGAATTGAGTGCGGTTGCTGTAAAAGTCGACCATAATATCGATATATAGTATAGAAGAAGATATCTCACGACCTAATTAACCGAGGAAAATCCGCGATGAAAATGTTAATCTTAACGTCATAAAGGAAGGAGATAACAACTATTTTGAATTGCGTAAACCTGTGTCGGATCGATGCATCCTTCTGAAGTCGACTTGCCGACAGCTATACCTCAGAGAGATCGTTAGTCATACGATTTAGATATATCAAATATACATTCACCTAGATCATCTACACTTAATGAACTCAGACCCCATATTAAATATCCAGTTTGCGTTAGGTGTGTGGCTCTCTTGTAGGATCATATAATACTAGCAATGAGTTCTAAACTCATAGATCATAAGTGGCTTCTAGCAAAGCGTTATGATCACCCAATATCATACGAATGTCTAATCTCGACAACACAACTATCTCTAGAGTGATTACAAGTATGATTTCAGGACATTCCCAACAATCTCCCACTTGTACTGGAATCATCTATTCCTATAATCCCTTCGTCTCTATATCTCGATCTGGCATAAGGTAAGATCCGTGTCATCCTTATTAAGCCAAGATCATGTTCATCGAACTCCGATTTATACTGACAAGTCAAACGACTGACAATCACCTCGTTTGAGTGCGGCCACACATTTCTCAGTATCAAATCTTCGATGGGCCCTGAGATATTTATCTCCTGTTATATAGGAGGGACAAATCCCATCTTGTTCTATCCCTGTTCCTTCACACACTTCATGATACGCCCAATCAATGTCATTATAGTCACCAGTTACGGCTGACGTTTGACAAGGTTAAAGCGGACCAATTCATATGTAAGAAACCATGATGAACTCAGGTCTAAGGACTATACTCTATAGTCGTAATGAAAACTCTCATGACACTTATATAACTATCCTGTGGAGTTTTCATTAGCGGGTCATGTCCGATCCTGTGTTCTCCAACACATATCTATGTGATTGACTTTAATACTCTTATTAATGACTCCATGAAACTTAGTCATCAGTCACCTCACATACTAGTCTCACGCGGTTGTTAATGTCCCATTTTAACAACCTTAACTAGGGACCTGTTGGGAATGTCCTGAAATCTATTGTACTTACTCCAAGTGAAAGTCGTATTGTCGAGATGAGACAATCATATGACACTGGGCAGTCATAATGCTTTGCTAGAAGCCACTTATGATCAATGAGTTTAGAACTCATTGCTAGTGTTATATGATCCTACAGGGTCACACACCTAAGCAAACTGGACGTTGTATATGAGGTTGATCATTAATGTAATGATCGGGTGAATGCATATTTGATATGCATTCAATACCAAGTTTCTGGGCAGTGTCGATCGACACAATAAGTGTGTCGGTCGACACAGATCGGCAGTGTCGATCGACACAAAGAGTGTGTCGGTCGACACAACTCGCGGATTACCAAGATTAATTCGGTTTAATAGTTGGTTAATTCTGTTGCGGTTTAAGTCGACATATATAAGATATATGGTCGACTTAAACTCGATTCTAACCTAATTAACAGCCACCACAAAAGAAATAGAAACCTCTTGAGAGATCTGATCTCTAAAGGCACTAGCATCCCTTCTGTTCAGTTTGTGTGCGTGTGGATACCAGTAGAGGCGCAGCATTTGAGGCGCTCTAGATCTCGATTATCTGCAAATCTTCCGCTGCTAATCACCAGGTAATTCTGAGATCCCAATGATTCAATTACATGAACCCTAGATCCTAGGCTTGGAATTCAGACCAGGGTTGCCTAATTGGATTAGGAACTGCTAGAAATTCCTTCAGTGGTATCAGAGCTTTAGGGTTCAATTGAATCTGTAGCATGTTGATTAGATTAGTTGATGGGTTTTCAGTGCAAGACATCAACAATTACATGACTGAAGAGATTGGTTTACTTGACTGGGCTATCAAAATCGTTTTGGGCTCAGAGAAATCAGGTGGATTGGGCATGAGATGTCGATCCACAACCAAGAGTTATATTGGATATAAATAGCAAAGTTGTTGCTTACCTAGATAGCTAAATTTGGGTGATAGCCAGTGGCTCACTCAAGTTTAGTGAAGTATGGGTCTTGGATCATTATATTCATCTGAGGAAACATTGTTTGAATATAATGCGAGTTTTCTTAATAGTTAAGACTTCTCATTTGTTGAACATCATAACTAAACCTCCCTTGTTTTTCCAGCTATGTCTAGCACAAACCATCGTAACAATTTTCCCTGCGATCCGTCCTTGAGAAGGACAAGTTAAATGGATCAAACTTTCTTGAATGGTATCGGAACTTGAGAATTGTTCTCAAACAGGAGAAAAAGGACTATGTCCTTGAGAAAGTTCTCCCCAAGAAGTACCGAGCCAATGCCTGGCAGTCAGATAAGGATGCTTGGGATAAGCATTCTAATGATGCAGTGGATGTGAGTTGTCTCATGTTGGCTACCATGAACTCGGAATTGCAGAAGCAATATGAGTACGTGGAGTCGCCAATAGAGATGATCACTGGCCTGAAAAGTATGTTTCAGAAGCAGGCACGAACTCAGAGATACCAGACGGTAAGATCTCTGATTGAGTACAAGCTACCAAATGGCGAACCAGTTAGTCCTCATGTCATTAAGATGATGGGTTATATTGATAACCTGGGGAAACTGGATTGTCCCATTAGCCAAGAGTTGGCTACTGACATCATTCTGCAGTCACTGCCGTCAAGCTATGATCAATTTGTTATGAACTATAACATGAACAACTTGACGAAGACGTTGACTGAATTGCATGGGATGCTTAAGAATGCTGAACCTAACATCAAGAAGGACACCCCAAATATCCTTATGGTACAAAAGGGTAAAAGGTTTAAGAAACTTGGTAAGAACAAAGGTGATGGCAAGACGAGCTCGATTGTGAATCCAAGCGAGTATGGCCATGCTCCGAAGGTTAAAACCAGTCCTTCTGAAGATGTTAAGTGCCGTTATTGTAATGGTTATGGGCATTTGAAAAGAAACTGCAATAAATTCATGGAAGATTATGAGAAGCTGAAGAAGACGTACGAGACTTCTTCTTCAGGTATTTATGTTATAGAAGTAAATGTTACTTCTTATAGTTCTAC
Source organism: Orychophragmus violaceus (assembly GCA_030180135.1). NCBI lineage: Eukaryota > Viridiplantae > Streptophyta > Magnoliopsida > Brassicales > Brassicaceae > Orychophragmus > Orychophragmus violaceus. Next base: position 82,984,026 of record CM058234.1, on the reverse strand, counting down.
TTATTGGGTATTTGATACCAGCTGTGGTACTCATATTTTGTGAAAATGTGCAGGGCCTGAGCAAAAGTAGGACTATGGAGAAAGGACAAGTGGATCTACGCGTGGGAAATGGAGCAAGAGTTGCTGCATTAGCCGTAGGAGTATTTCATTTGTTTTCTTTTATGGCATGTTTTGAACTTAAAACTGCTACTATGTACCATCTATGAGCAGAAAGATTATTTCTATTCCTTGTTTGGATATGGAAGGATATCAGTTTTCAAATTAAGAATAAGTGTTATTCATTTGATTACAATGATATATTTTATAGTAGCAATCCATTAGAGAATGGACTTTATGTTCTAAACAAGAATGTGCCTAACTATAACATTAATACCAAGATATTCAAGTCAAATGATACGAATCAAACTTCTCTCTGGCATTGTCGTTTTAGGCCACATAAATGAGAAACAGATTCAGAAGCTCCATAGTGATGGGCTATTGGGCTCATCTGATTATGAATCATAATGAGTAAAGTGAATCTTGTTTTATTGGATAAAATGACGGAGGCCCCTTTCAACAAAAGGTAGTGTCGATCGACACAAACGGTGCGTCGGTGGACACAGGTCGCGAACGAACAAAATGAAAGGGCCAGTAACTTATTGGGCTTTGTACATACGGATGTGTATGGCCCGATGAGCACAAGTGCTAGAGGAAACTTTCAGTACTTCATTACCTTTACTGATGATTCCAGTAGGTACGGTTAAGTCTTATTAATAAGACATAAGTCAGGATCTTTGAAAAGTTCAAAGAGTTCCAAAATGAAGTACATAATAATTTTGGCAAAGGTATTAAAGCTCTACGATGAGATCATGGAGGTGAATACTTAAGTCAAGAATTTAGTGCTCATCTGAGAGATTGTGAAAGTGTTTCACAATTCACTCCTCCTGAATCAGACTTTATTAGATATGATTCGATTGATGATGAGTCACTTAGATCTTCCATTATCCTTCTAAGAATACGCTCTAGAAACGTCTGCGTTTACACTAAATAGGATTCCATCAAAATCAGTTACAAAGATACCACATGAGATGTGGAATGGAAATGTTTCTGATTTATCCATCATGGAGATTTGGAGTTGTGCGACTTTTATAAAACGTTTAATCTCTGATAAGCTCACACCCAAATCTGATAAGTGCTACTTCATTGGTTATCCTAACAAAACCAAGGCATGTTACTTTTACAACCAGTTCGAGAACAAATTGTTTGTTGCTTGGAACTATGTTTTCTTAAGAAAGACTTTCTTTCCAAGAAGAACAGTGGGAGTAAAAGTACAACTCGAAGAAATTCGAAAATCACAGGAGACTGCTCAACCTGATGAGGAAGAGCAGCAGTTGGATCTACAAAGAGTTGTAGAACCTGCACCTGTGGTGCCTAAAGTTTATAAAGGATCTGGTGAATGTATATTCGATATACATTTAAATGGCGAGTTTCTGAAGAAGTGTTGATCGACACAAAAGTTGCATCGATCGACACAGATCGTGAACCAAATATTGATTTTGGTTTATGACTTAATTAACTACGGTTTAAATCTTGGTTAATTAGGTCGTGGTAAAAGTATACATATGAGATATGTGTGCGCGACTTTTACAGGAAACTGAAGCTCGCAGATCCGAAAGGATCCGTCACGAACCCGAGAAATGTGGATTTCTCGTAACCAATTGCCGTGATCTACTGATCATTGAAAGTGACGGGCCTGCGAATTTTGAAGAAGCAATGATGGGCCTTGACTCCGAAAATGGCTGAAAGCTGCTGAATCCGAAATGGGATCCATGTCACAGAACCAAATATGACTTGGGTTGATTTACCCGATGGTGTAGAAGCCATTGTGAGTAAATGGATTTTCAAGAAGAAAAGATGACATGGATGGTTATATTCAAATATAAAAAGCTAGGTTGCTGGAAAAAGGTTTCAAGCAAATTCATGGTGTTGACTATGAAGAAACCTATTCCCCAGTCAACATGCTTAAAGTCCATTCGGATTCTCCTAGCAACCGCCACTCATAATGGTTATGAGATCTGGCAGATGGATGTGAAAACAGTTTTCCTTAATGGAATTCTGGAAAGGGATGTGTACATGACACAACCTGAAGTTTTCATTGATCCTAATGAAGCTAGGAAGATATGCAAGCTTCACCGATCCATTTATGGATTGAAGCAAGCATCTCGAAGTTGGAATCTTCGTTTTGATAAAGCAGTCAAAAGGTTTGCCTTCGTCATTAATGAAGAGGAACCGTGTGTTTACAAGAGGACTAGTGGGAGCGCAGTTGCATTTCTAGTATTGTATGATACTACTTCTCGGAAATGAAGTTCCATTATTTCAGTCTGTTAAGACTTGACTCGAAAGTTGTTTTTCGATAAAATTATGGGAGAAACCGTATACATTCTTGGAATAAGAATCTATGGAGATAGATTGGACAAGCTAATTGGATTGTGTCAAGACACTTATGGTGATAAGGTCTTGCACAGGTCCAGTATGCATGATTCCAAGAAGGGCTTCGTGCAAATGACTCTTGGTATTACTCTTAGCAAGACGCAGTGTCTTTCGACACACGCTGAGCAAGGGCGAATGAGGGTCAGGCTACTGCTAAAGGCATTAGATGTCTTAAGATGTGATCTTAATTTTAGTGGGAGTCGTTGTTATTAATTTTAGTTATGATATGACGTTCGTATAAACATAATTTGATTATGTTATTGAAATCTGACATCTGTATTATCTAATAATGGTTATTAAATAATAGTCCCAAAGTAATTTATGACATTTTATAGGTCATCAAGTATGTGACTTGATCATGAAACCCTATAGATAATAAATGACATAAATTATGTTGGTCCCTGGTCAAGGTTGTTAAAGTG